>CM062236.1:23193427-23806569 GCA_031216185.1 Syzygium aqueum | reverse complement strand
TATTTTTAAAAAAATATTTGGCTTTCTTATTTTTATTTTTATTTTTATTTTCAGTAGGCAAAGTGGACAGAGCCAATGAAGGGAGTCGATTATAACAATTTGACAAATTCTATGACTTGATTGTATTTTTGAACATGTTAAGACTCAATTGCACGTGCGTGTATGAGTTTTAGGAATTTTGATATACCAACCTTTGAAAATATTTCTTACTAAAATTGGTTCTCTCTCTTTGAAAATATTTCTTACTAAAATTGGTTCTCACATATTTCATTTTTTTAAAATTATGATGTTGGTACACATTCAACAAAAATAATTGGACGAAACTTCACAAAACTAGATGCCAGGTTCCACCAATTATGTTCGTTTGAGTTGATCGCATTTTCTACCGTTAGTGTTTACGATTTTACATTACAAGCCAAATTATAACAAGTCAATGTGATAGCTACAAGAAATATCATGATCTTGTTTATCTCTTAAGCAATTTTTAAGGATTGGACGGCGCGGCTGTAGGCCATCTCATTCAGGTTGGAATTGCAAATCACAATAATTCCCTTTCAAGTAACTAATGAAGCATTACAGGCATGGATAATGATATTAACTAAGATAAATAAAGTACAAGTTAGGGTTTGTTGGGTTGCAATAGAAAGATCGAAATATCTCAATAAGTCAGGCATGTAGGATCAATTAGTTCTTCCAATTTGATGCCCTTTGATGCTCTTAACATCGATTGAACTATCTGATAATATTGCCCGAGAAATTTGTTGCGTGGTTGGACAATTCTCTGGTTTGGGATTTAAGCACAAAACTGCCATCTTTGTCACCAAGGCCACTTCCCCTAGCACATTACCTTCTGGGTATGGAATTCTTTGATCTAAAACTTCTTTCAGTGGCCAAGAAGCCGTTGAATTGCTCGATGATGATGATGATGATGCTGAAGATGAGGACGTGAGAGAAGAAATGAGATTTCCGGATGGCCTCCCATGATTACTTCCAATGTCACCATTGCGAAGCTATAAATATTGCATTTCTTGTTCACTTCCATTGTGTATGCGAGTTCCACATAGAGAAAAGAGCAATTTTTTTCTAGCTTTTATTCAATATTTACGCTTTGTACATCTAAACTGATTTTGAGTAAATCAAATCTAGAGAATTAAGTATAAATCAATACATTCTTTAGATTCCAATGGGATTTAAAATTTTCCATTTCTTTAGGAAAAAGTATCACTGTTTAAATTGGCGGTCGATATCTTAATTAATCTTTAATTGAACCTTCAAATCGCACGATAGCGTGGGACTTGGTGTCCCGATTCGAGAAACAATTGAATAATGAGGTTGAATTTAAAAGGAAATCATGATGACCAAATTTTTTTGCATCTCCAGATCATTCCTAGACCTAGAAATAGCTCGATCACCAAAAAAAAAAGCATAAGATTTCTAGAACATATCGCTACCGAAAGATTGCTTCGATCATATCACGATTGGGCAAAATTTTTTAGGCCCAGTTAATGGGCATGCCGGGCCCAAGCAAGGGTCTTGAAATCTGGCCTGCCCATACATTCACGTTAAAAATATAAGAGTTATGTTTTATTAATAATGCATTCTCGATATTTAAAGTTTATAAACACTAATAGGATAAAATAAGCCTAAATTTCTAATATAGGATTGAGAAGCTATATAAAAGTGATATGTAAACCAGCGAAATAAAATAATACAAAGGCATAATATCAAATATGTTTATTTTCCATACTTATTGATTTTTTTAAAATTCAGATTGTAAAAAACAATATATAAAAAAAGGTGGTCCGATGGAGGGGCCGGCCTGCCCAAGCTTTTCGCTTGGGTGGCCTTGGCCACATGCAAAAGCAATGGACATAAAAAAAATGATAAGTGTATCAGAAGTTTCAAAACTTGTCTCAAAAGTGTAATCAAAATCTAAAACTTATCAAATTGATGCAATTAAATTCCTCTGTTTAGCTCCATCCAATTTGGCTAACGAAAAATGCTGAAGTAGGTTTTCTATTACTTTCTCTTTCCTACGTAGCCGTAGTGCTAATGAAGAGTGAAATAACGACCAAAATGATGTATTTTTTTTCCTCCTAATCTCAATTGAAATTAAATTAAAGAGTCTAATGAAATGGTTGAAAAGCAAAAGAGAAAAACGCACTCTACCAGAGGGGGCTTAACGGGAGATGCTGCCGCCCCCTACTTCAATGGCGAGGGTCAAGCCAGGGCTGTTGGCCCTCGTCAGTGAAGTAGGGTGGCCCCCCAACCCAACCCTTAATATGTACTTTTTTTTAAAATTTTAATTTCAGCTTTTTTTTTTATGTTAATCCTGTTTTCTTTTTCTTTAAATTTTTTTTATCCTTTTTCTTTTTTCTTGTTGAATTTTCAAGTTTTTTTTTTCCCAAAGTAGCGCCTACTTGGTGTCACATCGGTACCACATGTATTCAAAACATAAAAAAAAATTCACGTAGCATTTTCTGTTAAACAAATCAGATGGAATTAATGTAATGATACTAATTTGATAAGTTTTAGGATTTAATTATATTTTTTAAAAGTTTTTAGGATTTGTTTGCATTTCCGATACAAGTTTTGGTTTTTATGGTGTACTTATTCTCAAAAAAATCCTTACTAAAATATGTTCACTCTACTCGAAGGATGTTAAGTTACTTAACATTTTGATCTAAGAAAATCGCACCCCAATCTGCATTTGATTTTTTCTTTAATTCCTGATGTTGGTACACATTCAACTAAAAGAATCCAAGGAAACTTCAAAAACCTTGATGCCACGTTACGCCAATTGTGCTCCAGCACCTTTTGAGCTTATCACATTTTCTAGCATCAGTGCTAACAATTCTACATGACAAGCCAAATTAGTTGGCATTATTCTGCGAAGAATTGTAACAAGAAATTGTAATAGCTACAACAAATATCATGATCTTGTTATCTTTTAAGCCATTCTTAAGGATTGGATGTGCAGCTATAGGCCATCTCTTCTGGGTTGGAATTGCAAATGACAGTATTTCCCAAGTGCTTTCGAGTATCTAATGAACCATTGCAAAAATAGATAATGCAATTAACTAAGATAAATAAAGTACGGGAGACGGCTTACTCCACGGGCTACAACAGAAAGACCAAAATATCTTAATAAGTGAAGCATGTAGGACCAACTAGTTCTTCCAATTTGATGTCCTCGGATGCGCTTAACCCAATCTAGCTATGCGCGCTGATATCGTTCGAGAAACTTGTTGCATGCTTGGACGATGCTTTGGTCTGGGACTTAAGCACGAAAATGCCATCTTGGTCATGAAAGCCACTTCCCCAAGCACATTACCCTCTGGGTACGGAATTCTTTGATCTAAAACTTCTTTTAGTGGCGCAGAAGCTGTTGAATTGCTTGATGATGATGAAAACGAGGATGCGAGAGAAGATATGAGATCGCCTGGATGGCTTCCCATGAGTACTTCCAATGTCATCACTCCGAAGCTATAAACATCGCATTTTTCATTCACTTCCATTGTATATGCGAGTTCTACATAGAGAAAAAAGCAATTTTTTTCTAGCTTTTAGACAATATCTATACTTCGTAAATCTAAACTGATTTTGAGTAATCAAATTTAGAGAATGAATTGTAAATCAATACATTCTTTAGTTTCCAACGGGATTTAACATATTTTATTTCTTTAGGAAAAAGTTTCACTTTTTTAATTGGTAGCCTACATCTCAAATAATCGTTAATCGAACCTTCAAATTTCACAAATAGCTTTGGACTTGGTGTTAAGTATTTGGAAGTTTAAATGAAGGTAGTTAAGGATGAGGATCTTGTATGTTCATTTTCCTATCTATAAAAATGAAGTGGGGTGCAATTTTGAAGAAACCAACTTACCTGGAGCTGCATATCCAAAGGTGCCAGCAAAGGAAGTCCAATTGGATGAATAAGGTTCTAGAACTTTAGCCGTGCCAAAATCAGAGACGTGAGCTTCGTATTCTTCATCCAGTAAAATATTCTTACTCGATACGTCTCGATGAATCATAGGAGGAGAGCATTCATGGTGCATGTAGGACAAAGCATATGCCACACCTTTAACAACATTCACTCTCTTATTCCAGTCAAATGTTGTCATCCTCTCTTCATTGTTCAGTAAATCCTTCAAGTTGCCACATTCCAAGAACTCGTACACCAAAAACGAATGTCGAGAACTCGAGCAAAAGCCATAGAGCTTGACAATATTTCGATGCCGAGTTCCGGTCAAAGTATGAATCTCCCTTTCAAAGGCTTTTCGACAGGCCATTTCCACGTCCACAGCTTCCTTAAATTTCTTTACAGCAACAACCTCACCTGTTTGCAAGTGGGCCTTGTAAACACTCCCATGTCCTCCCACACCGATGCAATATTTGGCATCAAACTCTTCCGTGGCTTCAATAATGCTCTCATAAACCATTCTTCCATCAAAGCTCCATATTGCCCACAGGTTTTCATTGCTTCCCTCAGCCGAACTAACCTTTGTTTTTCTTACTCTTCGGCATCCAATACTTGAATCTCCCACAACAAGAAGCAAAGAAAGTAGGCAACCCAAAGTAGGAATCAAAACTAGCAGCAACTTTTTGTTTTTGTTTTTGCCTTTCAACGTTGTTGTTGTACAGGGGCTGAGACCAGCAATAACTCCGCACAAGCCTTTGTTCCCTCTCACAACTAAAATTGTAGTGTTATGAAAGGCTGGAATGTTTGGTAAAGGACCCTCTAACTCATTAAAAGATATGTCGATGGATGTCAAGCTTGTCATATATTGAAAGGTCGACATAATTGAACCCGATAGCTGATTGTGTGAGAGATTGAGTATTTCTAACATGTGCAATAGCCCAAGTTGTCCTGGTATTTCTCCTGTGAGCAAATTTTGACTCAAATCGAGATGCTGAAGAAAATGAAGATTCCCGATCTCCATGGGAATACTCTTTTCTAGATTATTCCTGCTTAAATTTAAGAACAGAAGGTTGGAGAGCTCCCCAAGTTGGGTAGGAATTGAGCCAATCAAGTTGTTTCCTGCAATGTTGAGTTTCTGCAAATTGGACAATGCTCCAAGTTCTTGAGGGATGTGGCCTGCAAGAAGGTTGCAGTCCAACAAAAGCTCTTCTAGCAACTTCAATTTTCCCAGGTCTTTAGGAATTTCCCCAACAATATAATTTGACGAGAGGTAAAGTCTCTGCAATTGAGTCATGTTTCCAAGATGAGGTGGTATGGCACCGAAGATTTTATTGTTAGAGATTTCCAAGCTCGTCAAATTTCTACAGTGACCCAATGTCGCTGGTAGCTCACCGTAAAGTTCGTTGTTGCTCAACTCAAGGTAATTTAAGGAGGGGTACACACCAAGAGCATCGGTTATGTTTCCCTTGAGCGAGTTGTTTTGGAGCCTAACTCTATACAAACTTGAACAATTTTTCAGGCTTATTGGGATGGGTCCGGTGAAGTGATTGTCTGATGCACCAAACATCACAAGAGCTTGGCTACTACATATTTCTGGTGGCAATTGGCCAACAAAGTTGTTATAAGCTAGCTGCAGGTTTGTGAGAGATGTGAGATTATTCATCTCGGTGGGAAGAAAGCCTGATAACTCATTTTGGTAAAGGGAAAGAACACCTAGTTTGCTTAACTTACCTATGGAGGAGGGGATAGGACCTGACAATGAGTTATTGAAAAGGCTAAGGTCATATAGATTGGTCAAGTTGCCTATGGATGACGGGATATGACCTGTTAAATTATTAGATAGCAATTGGAAATGTACGAGGGTTCTCATTCCTCCAACTTCCGAAGGTATGGGATCAGAAAGTTGGTTTACATAGAGGTAAAGTTGTGCCAAAGTACTCAAATTTCCTAGAGTTGTAGGGATGGATCCAATGAGATGATTCTCTGATAAATCAATTGTATATACAGACCCCAACATTCCTATTTCCTTTGGAATGGGCCCGCCGAGTTGATTATTGTCAAGTCTAATCGACTCCAAGCTGCTCATGTTTCCAATGCAAGAAGGAATTGGACCGGCGAAATTATTATATGAAAGCCGGAGATTTTTTAAAGAACGTAACAACCCAAGTTGAGTTGGAATGTTTCCCGAAAGGTTGTTTTGAGAAAAGTCAATACCAAGAAGCTTCGGAAGATCGCCAATGCTCGGAGGGATATTCCCGAAGAGCTGATTGTCGGGAAGCCTAAGAATGACCAAATTGGGCAAATGAGAGAAATTGAGATGCTGAATGGTACCGCGTATGGCAGAACTTGGAAGCTCCAAGCGGGTGACACTCCCGAAAGAATCACAATTGATTCCATGCCATGAACAAGGACTGCTTCCATTCCACGAAGACAAAGCAGAGCGGCTCTCGTTGTCTAGCTTAGATTTCCATTTTAGGAGTGCCTCCACTTCCTCATTTCTCGTTTGGTTACTAGCACCAGCAGGGGCCACTTGAGAAGAGCTTTGAGATGAAGCAAGACAAGGCATTTCTTGCGTGAGCATGAGAAGTACATGAACGAGGAACAACAATGAGAGATGTTTTTTCTCGTAAGCCATGACAGGTTTAGGTTATTCCGGGTGGGCTTTTCTTCGTTTCTTGGCGAATATGTGTTGAAATGGACCAAGTACAACCAATGTATTTATAGGAAAAATTGGACCATCAAGTCAACAATCAAGTCAATAATCACTTCTTCCCGGTGAATGAGATAAAATTTCGAATTTTTTTTAGGGAAAATTACCCAAAACTCTTGTGAATTTGGGCATAATACAAGTTTGCACATAAACTTTTAATTGATACGCAATTATCTTCTCAACTTTCGTTTTGTTATAACCATTAACCCTCCTCCGTTATATTTGCCGAGGCACAATTATTTGGGACGACACCATGTATGTAAGCAAAAATTACGGAGGCACTTGTTTCAAAAAGTTGCAGATTAACATCCCTTGTCAATGAGAAGGTGTGTCCAATGTTTTTTGGTATATTTTCAATTGACACTGTCAGAAAAAAACTTCGTTAGAATTATCAACCATAATATGATCGTCAGTCTCCTTCCGTTTCAGAATTCATGAATTAGAAAAATGATTGAAGGCAAGGCTCATATTCAACACGCCAATTCAACTATAGTATGATGTCTGACAAAAAAAAAACTATAATATGATGTTGCACAGGCCATGTGCAATCTCTATTTTGGACCCACGTTGTTTTTCTTTACTTGACTTCACGTGATATAACATATAAAATGTAATATCTAATTGGCCAAAAAATCCTAAATCTATTGTACAGTAGCCAATTTAGCCTTAAATTTTTCAATTGTGCAAATATATTCTTAAAACTTTTGTCGATTTGCCAATTTAGTCCTAAAACTTTTAATAATTTCAATTTAGTCCTTAACCCTTTGATGGCCTGCCAATTTAATCCTTTTGATTAATTTAGTCCTAAACATTAACTTATTGTAAATAAAAAAATGATCAAAACTTCAGTAATATTATAAATCAAAGGCTACTACATGCTTGAGTGAGAGTGGTGTGAGTGAATTAGCTACCATTTGCGCTCAAGGTAATGTTTGGTTGAGGGTGAATGAAATCCCACGTCGAAGAAATGAAATCAAAGTGGAATATAAGCCTAATTTTGCGGTTCAAAAAATTGGATCCTTTGAACTGTATTTGATCGTCCGGATTTGTATTAGAATATGATAGGATAAAGTAGGATAAGAAGTCCTCCTAATATCCTCCAGATTGTAAAAAAATCACATCTTATGTTCAGTGCCACAGTAAGATATGTTCTATTATTTTTTTTTGAGGATTGATAATGTTCTTATCCTTATTTTAGTAAAAATTAAAACAATATTTTAAAAAAATGATCTCATCAGAATTATCTCTGATTATGCATTTAATAATAAGAGTCATCTGGTGTTATATGTGTATGACATACGGAAATGTAATATATAAATATATATTTTCTTCCGCTATAAACATTATGAAATGATGGTCTATAAGCCTTGCGAAATTATGTTTTCTATTTGCTAGAACTTTTTTGCCGATTTCCTAGTATTAATTAATATGTAAAATTGACATGTAATTTCTTAATAATCCCGTAATATTATTTATTCATCAAATATGAGCTATCATTTTATAAATAGTTCTTTTTAATAATCGTCGAACATCATTTATTTGTGAAAATATTTTTTATATTGTGTATCTATATATTATTCAACTCCCTTTCACAATTATACTAATTGCAAAGTGATGAGAGTTATCACCGATTATGCATTTAGTCATAAGGGTCATCAAGTTTTCATTCATGTTTATTAATCAAATATGTTCAATTATGTAACATGACCCTTTAGCGTTATACAATAAGTTATTTTGTAAAGACAGGTTCTTTTGTTTTGTCTGATAGCTTTTATTTTATTGATCTCACAATATAAAAAAATATGCATAACAAAAATTTTCTATAAATCCTCTAATGTCGTGTCTTTATTTCATATAAAGTATCATGTCATATAACTTTTTTTTTATCCTCTAACATCCTATATTTACGGAACATGCACTATCACGTTATAAAACCTTTCTAAGAGAGCTGTTTTCTTCAATAGATTGTTTGTGTTAGCAGATAATTTATTATTAAATTTCTAATTTACATTTGTACATAAAATATTTGTTATGATCTAATTTAGATAATTTCATATAGCTTGTTTGTTTAATACGGGGCTATCATGTCATGCATTATTTTTTTGAAATTTTAATATAATTTATTTGTGAAATAGGGCGAAAAATGCTTTTTCAAATGGGTATCATATGTCATTGGTGATAAGAATGATACCAAATGTAGGACTTTATACTCATAAACTATAAAATAATTGGAATTATATCATATGTAAGGTTTTGATAATAAGAATCCTGAAAGACTCGTGAATAATTATGCATTTAATATAATCATGCAACATTACCCTCTTTACATATATTTTTTCGTTCCATAGACTTTTCCTAATAGTGGATTTTTTTATTATTTGGGGTGGGATTTGTCCGTTTCTAGGTGCACATGTGTTGGAGTGGACCAAGTTCGCCCAACTTATGTATGGAAAAAATTGAGACCATCAAGTCAACAACCAAGTCAATAACCTTGGTGACATTCTCTCCTAGCTGCAAAAGGCTTCGGTTCCTTTGGAAAAGCTTGTAATATCCGAATGCCCCACCTTGATGGGACCCGAAAGAGGCCGCTTAAGTTGATATGAATTAAAGTCATCTTTTCCGATTACTTTAAATATTTTATTTAAATACTTGACTCATATAAATTGGACGGCATCGTTATAAATAGTATTGGAGTACGATCCTCAAGTCCCACGGCATGGGCTAGTGGTTCTTTCCACATAGGTGTCGGAATAAATTATTATATTATCTTGAAAGCATCGATATGGTAAAATAGTTATAAAAGGATTTTCAAAAGACAAGATCCAAATTAAGAAAAATACAAAAAAATCTGTCCCAATTCGAAGAAGACCTGAGAGAAGTCAATTCTTCAGAGCTAGTGATTCCGCTTGGAAGAGAGTGATGGATCACTTCTTCCAGGTGAGTTAGAGAAAGTTCAAATTTCTACCCAAAAACTTTGAACTGTTATGCATTTATCTCTTGAATTTTCACTTTGTTGCAACCATGAACCTCCATTAGATTTTCCGTTTATATGTACAATGCACATTGTACATCTAATATGCCTGGCCCTTTATTTGCAAAGACTTACTAGTTTTTTTTTAGAGCAAGGCCCTTTGTTTCTAATATGTAAGTCAATCACGCTAAAGTGAAAAGTTAATATTGCAGCATTAGTAAATAATCAATACGTTGCCAAAAAAGCATGAAATTCAAGAAATGCACGGTAAAGTTCAATTTTTATATATATTTTTTTTTCAGAAATACTGATGAGTGCTTGGAGCTATTTTCTTTTTGTTTTTATGTGGAGATCGTTATCTTAAATATAGAAGCTATCATCAAGAAAAACAATTTTGCCGTGAGGTGTTATAGGTGCAATTGGATCAATCTTACCTTATCATAAAGTAGTTATGTTCTTGGTTAGAAATGTATTTTTATCTGCATTAGGTAGTAAAGAAGAGATCCGCCAGGGATGGAAGATGGGATGGAAGAGAAAGGGACACAACAGTTCACGTCCCGCTTCAAGAGAGTGATTTTGGAGAAGATGTCTCCACTCGGTGAAACACGGCATTGAAGAAGACTGGACAAATTCCCAATGTGGACAGACACCTAGCCGTGATTGACGAAGTATTTGTGGACCAGTCATGGGTGCGATCTGTCGTGTGACCAGTGGCATCGTGACCCGGATTTTGTGGAAGGGTGCTTTGAACGTGACCAAAGGGAAGGCTTGTGTCGTGCATGCTCGTGTCGGAATGTGCCGTGTGTGGCTTGACCTGTGGGATTCAGTTCGCCATCGTGTTTGCTTTTTGCTTAATGGTTTGTGGCCTGGTCAAGTCAAGGCGAGGTGCTTGCCGACAACACTGGGCTGAAAATTTGGTGGCCAAAAATCTACCCCGTGACACCTACCAAGGTGGTGATTCGGTTAATCGAACCTACGTTGTTTGGTCTCTTCCTTCCTACATCTCCATGGTGGGGTCCTCAACCTTGGTAAGATCGGAAAACCCTTTCTATTCAACGCATCTCGGCGTTATTTGCTATCAAAAATATTATTTTATTTGATGTTCCATCTATCCTGATTTCATTGTAACTGAGAGACTTGATTAAAAATTTTGTATTAGTAGGAATTGATTAGAAAAAGTGAAAGTACAGATATTTGATTAGCAAAGTAATGAAAGTATAATGACAAAAAAGTAGAGTTTTTTTTATGTTACCAGGGAATATCTCCCAAATGTTTTTTTTCAAAAGAAGTCATTTGAGTTTAAGACTCGTTCACTTGGAGCTGAAGAAATAAATTCAATATTTTTAGATTGTCGGATTTGCACTCAAAAGTTTGAACGTAATGTGAGGAATAAAAGTAAAAATATGAAATCATGGAACAAGTTGTTGAATAGCCTTACTTCCTTTTGGTTTCAGAATTTATATTTCTTCTGTCTTTTGCTTTTATAACTCAGATATATCAATAGACCACCAAGCTTCATTCTTTCATACTACTGACCCTCTTGCTCTCATTAGATGACTTCGTGTGAATTGTGATCCACATATCTCACATCACAACTTGTAATACTGTACTACTGATTTGTGTGACTCTCTATTTGCAAAGACTCATTAATCTTGTTTAGATTAAGGATCGAGATGTAAGTCAACAATACTAAAAACTTGACATTGGTTAAAGAAAGTTCCCCTCAAAGATCATAAGAGATCCTATGGGATGGAAGAGAGAGTGACCTAAGAGTTCACATCCCCCTCGAATCGATGATATCTATGGCGATAAATGGTCGATGGTTTGTCCGATTACTTCAGATATTTCATTTGGGGCTTCAGCCACATGGATTGAGTTGGATCATACTCCATCTCTCATCTAAGCAAAGTGTTACGTGTGAAATATGAGATGGAGAAGTGACTTCACTGGTAAACCAATAATTATCAACAAAGAAAGATACTTCTTGTGAATTCCATGCATCTCACCTCACAACTTGTAACACTATACATTTGATATGCGTAGCCCTCTATTTGCAAAGACTCATTAGTCTTCTTCAGAGCAAGGACCGGGATGTAAGTCAACAACGTTGAAAACTTAACATTGGTTAAAAAAAAGTTCCCTCCAAAGATTGTAGGAGATCTGATGTGACGAAAGAGAGAATAACCCAAGAGTTCACATCCCACTTGAATCGATGATATCTATGACGATAAATGATAGTCGATTTGTCCGATTACTTCATATATTCATTTGGGGGTTGAGCCTCATGGATCGACTTGGATCATGCTCCATCTCTCGTCTAAGCAAGGCGTTGCATGTGAAATGCGAGATGCAGATGGGACTTGACTTGTAAACCAATGACTATCAACAAAGAAAGATACTTCTTGTGAATTGTGATCCACACGTTTCACATCACCACTTGTAACACCGTACATTTGATATGCGCGGCCCTCTATTTGCAAAGACTCATTAGTCTTCTTTAGTGCAATGACCAAGATGTAAGTCAACAATGCTAACAACTTAACATTGGTTAAAAAAAGTTCCCTCCAAAGATCGTAGGAGATCTGATGTGACGAAAGAGAGAGTGATCCAAGAATTCACATCCCACTTGAATCGATGATATCTATGACGACAAATGGTAGTCGGTTTGTCCGATTACTTCATATATTTCATTTGGGGCTTGAGCCATGTGGATCGACCTGGATCGTACTCCATCTCTTGTCTAAGCAAGGCGTTACATGTGAAATGCGAGATGCAAATGAGACTTGACTATTAAACCAACGACTATCAACAAAGGAAGATATTTCTTGTGAATTGTGATCCACATGTCTCACATCACAACTTGTAACATCGTATATCTGATATGTGTGGCCCTCTATTTGCAAAGACTCATTAGTCTTCTTTAGAGCAAGGACCAAGATGTAATAACAACACTGAAAACTTAACATTGGTTAAAGAAAGTTCCCCTCAAAGTTCGTACGAGATCCGATGTGATGGAAGATAGAGTGACCCAAGAATTCACATCCCACTTGAAACAATAGCAGTTTTGGAGAAGATTCCTCCACTCCGCAAAACATGGTGTAGAAAAATTGATACCCATGACTATTACTTCATATTTCATTTGGGGCTTGACCCACATCGGTAGAGCTAGATCATACTTCATCTCACATCTAAGCGAGACGTTATATGTGAAATGTGAGATGCAGATAGGACCATGCCGAATGTATAACGACAAGTAAGAGAAACAAGCAAAATAGAAAAAGTAAGAGATGAATTAAGGAGTGTCCAATTCTACACTGTGAAATATCGGGTTAGTTAATATTTTTGTACGCAGACTAATAAGGTAATTAGGAAGCTCGGAAACAACAAGATCAAGCATTAGACCCAAAAGGAGCCAAACTTTTTTAGAATAGGAAGTTCTTCCATTAAAATGATGTTATGGCTCTCAAATTTGGATCTAATCTTTCCTATGCACTAATACCTTCTAGATTAAGACAATTATAAGTAAGTTAGATGATTAAGAAGCTCGGAAACCACAAAATCAATCTTTAGACTCAAAAAGAGCCAAACTTTCATAGAATGAGAAGTTCTTCCATATGTTATGGCTCTCAACTTCAGTTCTAAAATCTCCCAAGCATTGATAGCCTCTAACTGAAGTAATTATAAGTGAATTAGATAATGAGAAAACTTGGAAACAACAAGAACAAGTATTGACCAAAAAGGAAGCAAACTTTCTTGGAATTTATCATCCACAAAAATATTTAGACATAAATTGTTGTCGATAATGAAAACATTTTCGATTGATTAATTATTTCAAATAATATAAGCGATCATTTATAGAAAAATATTTTTCAAATCATTCATTTTGCACAAAACAAATGAAATCTTAGTGAAACATGGCGTAGAAGAAGACTGGGCAAATTCCCCATTGGATTAGACACTTGACGTCAATGGAGGGCTAAAACCAT
The DNA here is from genome assembly GCA_031216185.1 of Syzygium aqueum. Classification (NCBI taxonomy): domain Eukaryota; kingdom Viridiplantae; phylum Streptophyta; class Magnoliopsida; order Myrtales; family Myrtaceae; genus Syzygium; species Syzygium aqueum. The sequence goes on along the minus strand of CM062236.1, from coordinate 23,792,980 downwards.
CCTCAACAGGACTTTCACTCCATCCTTCCACAATTTATGCCTAACCAAGAATTCACATCCCCACTTGCGGTGATAGTGATTTTGGAGAGGACTCCTCCCCGTGAAACGCGGCTTAGAAGAAGATCGGAAAAATTCCCCATGTGGATTAGACACTTGACGATAATGGAGGACTAAAACCATCCTCAAGAGACTTTCACTCCATCCTTCCACAATCTATGGAGAACCAAGAATTCACATCCCCACTTGAAGTGATAGTAATTTTGGAGAAAACTCCTCCACTTAGGTTTCATTTGTTTTGCGAAAAATGAACGATTTTGAAAATATTTTTGTAAAAATGATGTGCCGCTTACAAAATTAAATAAACAAACAATATTTCATCACCCACAAAAATGTTTGACATAAATTGTTGTCGATAATGAAAATATTTTCAATTAACTAATTATTTCAAGTGATATGAGTGATCATTTTTAGAAAAATAATTTTTAAATTATTCACTTTTCACAAAATAAACGGAGTCTTAATGAAACACGGCCTAGAAGAAGACAGGGCAAATTCCTCATCTGGATTAGACACTTGACATAAATGGAGGACTAAAACCATCCTCAAGAGACTTCACTCCATCCTTCCACAATCTATGCAGAACCAAGAATTCACATCCCCACTTGAAGTGATGGTAATTTTGGAGAAATCTCCTCCATTTAGCTTTCGTTTGTTTTGCGAAAAATGAATGATTTTGAAAATAATTTCCTAAAAACCATCGCTTATGTCGCTTAAAAAATTGAATAAACAAAAAATTTTTCACCCATCTATAAAAATATTTTGACATAAATTGTTATCGATACGAAAATATTTTTAATTGACTAATTATTTCAAATAATATAAGTAATTATTTTTTGAAAAATATTTTTTTTTATCTTTCATTTTTCTCAAAATAAACAGAGTCTAAGTGAAACTAGGCGAAGAAGAAGACTAGGCAAATTCCCCATGTGGATTAGACACTTGACGTCAATGGAGGACTAAATCCATCCTCGAGACTTTCACTCCATCTTTCCGCAATTTATGCCTAACCAAGAATTCACATCCCCACTTGAAGTGATAGTGATTTTGGAGAGGACTTTTCCACGTGGAACACGGCTGAGAAGAAAACTGGACAAATTCCCCATGTGGATTAGACACTTTATGTTAATGGAGGACTAAAACCATCCTCAAGAGGACTTTCACTCATCATCCTACAATTTATGCAGAATGGACAAACAGTACATACAGAATCACTTAACACTCTACTTCACATGTAAATAGGGTGTTACAAGTGATATACGAGATGCAGATGTAACCACGTCGAACGCCTAAGGACAGGTAGGAGAAGGACAGGTCAGAGAATGAACAAAAAGGAAAGAGTAAGAGACGAAATAAGGAACGTCCGAAGTCCACAGCCACTACCTTTAATTGGTTGTGAGATAGTTGGTTAGATAAAATTTTATTCGAAAAGTTTAAATTATTGGGGATGGATGAAAAAATGAAAGGTGCTCGGACAAGACAATAGTTATTAATCTTATGTATGCATACTGCAATGTGTTCTATCACATATATATGATCTACAGTAAGCATTGTGAGCTTGTTTCGATCGGTTTACCTTCTCTCTTTTTTGTGTCTTCTTTTGGGTCTTTTGGCATCTACATATGTTTTGCGTCTCTGGATCCCTTGTATTCATGTTAATCTAGCTTCATTGTAAGCACATATTGAAAAATTATAAACTCCAAATTGTTCGATAAATTTGTACGAATATAAGTGCCTACTTAATAAAGAATTCAGGAAGGACATGAGCACTCTGATAATTTAGTTATTGGATGTGAAAGTCCAGAGCATTCTCAAAAGATTATTATTATTATCTTTGTACACAAAAGAAAAGTCCGGACGGTTTTACTGATACGACTTTCTATCGAAGTATGCCACAATGATTCAACTTGATTCTCTTTTCGATGTCGATTGGACGGAAAAACATTACATAATCTGCCAACCTTGTCTATACCTTTGATCATGTGGGCCCCACTATTGGACCCTATGATTAATTGTTTGAATGTCCGTGAGCTCCTCTTCTATTACCAAAAAAGGATTGGGCCCGTTGGTCCTTCATTAGATGACTCGACTAGCAAACCAACAATTATTGACAAAGCAATATACTTCTTAGGAATTGTGATCCAAACGCCTCGCATCACAACTTGTCATACCGTACATTTGATATGCGTGACCCTCTTTTTACAAAGACTTATTAGTTTTCTTTAGAGCAAGGATTGAGATGTAAGTCAACAACGTTGAAAACTTAATATCGATTAAAAAATGTGTTTTAACGCGAGGTTAGAATAATGAAAACAGTTCCCCCAAAGATTGTACAAGATCTGATGTGATGGAAGAGAGAGCATTACAAGAGTTAACATCCCACTTGAAGAGATAGTGGTTTTGGAGAAAATTCTTCAACTCCCCAAAACAAGGCATAGAAGAAATGGTACCTATGACTATAAATGCTCATCGTTTTGTCTGGTTACTTGAGATATTTAATTAGGGGCTTGTATCGGCTGGTCGAGCTAGATCATTATAGCCATTAAAAAATGGTCAAATAGTGCATGCTGCATATCATTTAGTACTCCATCTCACGTCTAAACAAGGCATTACATGTGAAAATGCGAGATGCAGATGGACCATGTCGAATGCATAACGACATGTAAGAGGAACGAGAAAAATAGAAAGAGCGGAACGGAGAAAATTTCTCTTTGGAAAATTTTAATTGTTTGGACATGGACCAATAATTAATATATATATATATATATATCACCTAATAACATGCACGGATGAAAATTAAAGGCGCACGGACATGATAATGATCATTAATCTTATTTATGCAAACTGCAAAGGGTCGGGCTTGTTTTGATCAATTTAGTTTTTTCTTGTTCTTCTTTTTTTCTTACTTTTAACCTTTTGGGTCGTTTGGCATCAACCTTTGTTTTATGTCGCTAGATGCCTTGTTTTCGTGGTAATCTCTCTTCATTAACACGGGCTACATTAATAAGAAAATACAAACCGAATTGCTCGATAAATTCGTACAAAAATAACTACAGCATAAGATAAAGATTTCTCGAGGAACCTGGGTACTCTGCTAATTTGGTTATTAGATGTGGAAGTCAAGAGCATTTCCCCCAAAGGATACGAGTGTGCACAAAAGAAAAGCCCTAACTATTTTATGGATCCAACTTTCTATTGGAGTATTGCACAATTACAGGCGACTTGATTCTCATCTCGATGTCATCGGGTGAAAAAACATTATATGGTCTGTCAAACCTTGTCTGGACCGTTGATCATGTGGGCCCCAATGTTGGGCCCATACGATTAATGGTTTTGATTATCTTGGGCTTCTCCTCTATTGGCCGAAAAAGATTTGGGCCCGTTAGCCCTTTGGCAGACGATTGACCACCATTGAGCAAAATTTGGAGGTCTGGTTAATGGGCGGGCTGGGCGAGGGAGGGTCTTAAAGTTCGGCCCGCTATTGTTTTTGTTTAGAATATATAAAATTTACGTTTTATGAATAATTCATTATTGATATCTAACTTTATAGACACTAATTAATATAATAAACCCATATTTCTAATATAGGATTGAGAAATAGCATTAATGTCATAGGTGTAGTAAAATAAAATGATACAAATATGCCTTATATTAACTATTAATTAATTTATATATATATTAATTTTTTAAGTTGAAATTTTAGAAACCATAATATAAAATGGTGGCCTAATTTCTTTTGGGCGGGCTTGGGTACTTGCATTGGCAATGGACATAAAAAAAAGAAATAAGTGTATCAGAAGATCTAAAACTTATCGAGAAAAATCAAATCGAGTATAAAAATTTTCTAAAATGCAGTCAAAACCTAAAACTTGTCGAGTTGATGCAATTAAGTCACTCTCTTAGATCGGTCCAACTTGGCTAACGAAAAACAATGATGTTGCCTGTTTTATTACTTTCTCTTTCCCCATGGCCGTTATATCATTGAAGTGGGCAATGAAGACCAAAACGACGCTGTTTTCATCCTAATCTTAAACTAAAGTTAGATTACAAAGTAATAAAAGCCGTTGGCACTTGATTTCTAATCTACAATTCAAGCGTTCATTTGTAAAAGTGCAGACAATAATAAGAAAATACATAAAAAAATTGCAGTAATAAAAAAGATTTAAAAAAGGAAGGTAATAAAAGGGGGGTCTTTTTTCCGGTTCGGGCTCTTCAGCCTGTTGAATAAACCGTAGCCCATAAGAACAGCTGGATTCAATAAAGGACTCGTTCAAAGCTCAGGACAAATCGAAAGGAAGAGCCAGGCCTTCCTCTGTTCTGTTCTCTCTGTGTCGCGGTTTGGGGAATTGATTGAAACGAGGGAGAACGCGCGCCAGGAGTAGACCATTCTTGAGAAATCATTTTTTCTCCTTCGTTCGCCAATATGAGAGAGCCAAAATTAGAGCTGTTGTTCACGATTTGGTCTGAATTTTCGTTGATGTGATACTGTTGAATCGAAATATTGCGCTTGCATTGCGTACAAGACCCTCGTCTGAGACACTCACCATATGTTCGATGAAATGTCTCTGAGAGGCGTACGTGTGATAATGCCTGCTTTCGTTTAATCCGAAGACAGGCTAGCGTAGTTTGTTTGTTACCGATCGATTCGTTAGTCACCAAACATGATTTTGTGGAATTTTACCTACCCACCTAGAATGACATAGATATCTTTGTTCTATTTCCGTGTCTGCTTGTCTCGATGGTAATGGATGGCGGGGTTACTGGTGACTGGCGAGGAAATGGATTGCTTCCATGGCCAGAGTGTTGATCCCTCGAGTTATTCACGTCAGTTTGTTTCTCCATAGCTATTCGATTGTGAATGTTGAGTTGCTGGTGGTAGTCCGGTGATGGCCAACGGCGGTATTCCCGTGACAGCCTGGAGTGGCTGACAGTGGAGTTCAACTTGATCTTTGAATGTATTGATCTAGGTGAAGATTTGTTGATAATTTTTTGGTGTCTTGTTTCTTAAGCTTGACATGAGATAGATGTGCGAACGATGAACTTAGCAGAAGGGAAAAACAACGGGAAAAAAAAATAAAAAGAGAGAAAAGAGAATAATAATAATAATAATATAAAAATTGGAGAAGAAGAAAGTAATGAAATGGGCTTAAGTTGAAATTTAGTTAAGCAAAAATATCACAAAAAACCCTAAACTATTCTACTGTGACACATTTATCCTGAACTTTTTTTGTAATGTAAAAGATATCAAACTATGCTCATTGTGAACTATTGTGACACATTTATCTTAAACTTTTTTTTGTGACATGAAAAACTTTAAACATATACCTATGTAACACATTTACCCTCTGTCAAGGTTTTGCTAGATGATTTTTCAGCAAAAATAACATTGTTTTATTTCAATTAAGCCGTGTGTGCGCTATATCAACATGTTTGCTTTCTAGCACCCCATGGAGATAGATATTTTACGGTTTTCATTGACAAAACTTTGATGAATGGTAAATGTGTCAAACATTTATAAGTTGAGATTTTTAATGTCATAGAAAAAAGGTTTAGGATAATGTATCACGGTGGGTATAATTTAGAATTTTTGGCGGCTTTGCCCTTAAGTAACTTTGGGTTTGCTTTGGTTTTAGTGGATTGGGTTTAACTCAATTGAGAGGGCCCGACCTGTATCCTCTTTTATCATAATATATAATAATAATAAATTTAAAAATATAAATTAAAAATTGGAAAATAGTTAGAAAACTAGGTCTTGTTTAGATTGTTAGATCTTAGTATTCAATTTAGTTTAATTTCATTAAGTTAGTATACATATAGTTAATGGATTTTAATGGATATCTTTGGCTTAGTTTAGGTTTTGGTAGATTAATCTCTTAGAAAATAAATAGAATTTGATTTAAATTTAACTCACAGGGTTACTGTCCCAAGGCTTAATGATGAAGCCATATATATATATATATATATATATTTGATTAACTCGTATAGGGTTACTTTACTACACTTAATCTTTTACTTGTTCTTTTTAATTTGTTATGATTCTTGTATATTGCTTTTGTGTTGTGATTTGCTTGTTTTAGTTAATGGTTATGTCACATTGTAGGATCATAACAAACACAAAGACATCGCATGGACAATTAGCGAATGAGCACTTTAGGACTCGTAATTGGATAAAAAGACTGCATGTGAGACTTAGTTGACAAATAATTAAGTTTAGATACCGAAAAGACATTAGTTAAATATCTAGTATAATCATGTTCCTGTAGTTGGATCTCTAGTTGTGTAGGAAGTGAGATATACTCTCGTATCTCATTTGGCTCCCTAATATACTAGTGGGGGCACCCTATCACGTAGAATTCTCAAAGGCTAAATCAAACTAAAATGAAAATTCCAATGTCGCTCGAGATAAGGGTTTGAGAGAACTCACGTCGATTAAGTATCATTAGTCATCAACTTGACATTACCTCTAAATCCACGTCTCCAGAACCCTTTTCGGGAGGGTCGCGACAAAAGGATGCAAAGTTAAATAAAGGAAAAGGAAAAACACACTATGTTGGAGGAGGCTTAAGGTGCGATGCCTTCACCCTTACTTCTTTGGCGAGGGTTAGTGCCCTTGCACCCACGCCAGTGAAGTACGGCTGCCCTCGAACCGAACCCAACCTTTGATATGCACTTTTTAAACAAAAAAAGTTCTGGATTTATATTTTATCCTTTTGCCCTTGTTTTTTAATCAATGATAATTTTTCTTTTTTCTTCTTAATATTTCAAGTTTAGTTTTTCTGATGTAGCGCCACATATATTCGAAAAACATAAATGAATATTATGTCAACATTATCCATTAGGCAAATTAGACGAAGTAAACGGAGAGATTTGATTGCACCAGTATAATAAGTTTTAGGATTTTATTGTACTTTCAAAATTTAGGACTTAGTTTGCACTTACCCCTAAAAGTTAATCCTTACTAAAATATGGTCTCTCTCTTTGAAGTATGTAAAGTTGCTTACCTTATTTGATCTAAGCTTCAACAAACAAAAAAAATGATCTAAGCAAATCATACTCTAATCTGCATTTGAGTTTTTCTTTTATTTATGATGTTGGTAGACATTTATAAATACTTACCTAATTTGATCTAAGCAAATAAGATTAAGAAAAGATTAAAAAGTTTGAAGAAGGACGAAAGGTAGAAAGGGAAAACACACTCTACAAGAGGTCGTTGAAGGGCCGGTGCCATCGCCCCCAACTTCTCCGGGGAGGGTCAGGAGAGGTCCACGGGCCCTCAACGGTCGACTTACACTTGCCCATGAAGTAGGTCCGCCCCTCCCCGACTCAATCCTCGATATGCACTCTGTTTAATTTTTCGTTTTTTTGTTCTTTTATCCTTTTTTTTTTCCTTTTCTTCTAAATTTTTTATTCCTTTTTCTTAATTTTTTTTATCCTGACGTGCCTCATACAGCGCTATATGTATTCGGATAATATAGAAAATGTCACATTAGCATTTTCCATGAACGAAATTTGAAGGAGCTAATGCAGATTTTAAATTGCGACAATTTGACAAGTTTTGGGATTTGATCACATTTTTTAAAAGTTTTAGAACTCAATTGCACCTCCACAACAAGTTTAATTTTTTTTAACACTTATCCCTAACAATATTCATACTAAACTATGTTCTCTCCTGACAAAGAATATAAAGTTGCGCAAGTAATTTGATCTAAGCAAATCATACTCTGATTTGCATTGGATTTTTTCTTTAGTTTATGATGTCAGTATAGAGTCAACTAAAAGAATTCAAGGAAACTTCATAAAACTAGATGCCAGCTTATACCATTTGTGCTCAAGCACCTTTTGAGCTAGTCACATTTTCTAGCGTTAGTGCTTACAATTCTAAATCACAAGCCAAATTGATTCGCGTTAGTGTGTGAAGAATCGTAACAAGTGAATGCAATAAATACAAGAAATATCATGATCTTGTTATCTTTTAAACCATTCTTAAGGATCGGACGTGGCAATTGTAGCCCATCTCTACTGGGTTAAAATTGCAAATGAAAGTAATTCCCAAGTGTTTTTGAGTAATTAATGAACCATTGCAAATATAGATAATGAGATCGACAAAGCTAACAAAGTATGGGAGACAGCTTGCTATCCGGGCTACAACAGAAATAGCCAAATATCTCAATAAATGAAGCATATAGGATCAACTAATTCTTCCAATTTGATGCTCTCTGGTGCGGTTGACATGATTGAGCCATGCGTTGATATCGTTCGAGAAAGTTGTTGCACGCTTGGACGATGCTCCAGTTTGGGACTTAAGCACGAAAAGGCCATCTTTGTCATGAAAGCCACTTCCCCTAGCACATTTCTTTCCGGATTTGGGATTCTTTGATCTAGAACTTATTTCGGTGAACAAGAAGCCATTGAATTACTCGATGATGATGAAGATAAGGATGCAAGAGATGATATGAGATCGCCTGGGTGTCTTCCCGTGATTACTTCTAATGTCACCACTCCAAAGCTATAAACATCGCATTTCTCGTTCACTTCCATTGTGGATGCGAGTTCTACGTAGAGAAAAAAGGGTAAATTTTTTCCAGCTTTTATACAATAACCATGCTTCGTAAATCTAAAATGATGTTGTCCATTAAAAAGGTATCACTACGTACCGTCAGTGCTTAGTAGAGCAAGTTCTTTTTTTTTTTTTTGAAGGGGGTTGTGGTGTTGGGTATTTGGGGCGCCTCTTTTTCGATTATTTATCAACATCAGAAAAATTTACTTCACTCATTTTAATGTAGAGGCTACTGAAATGTATATTTTTAAGTATAAATCATTACATTCTTTAGATCCCAATGGGATTTTAAAATTTTCATTTCTTTAGGCAAAAGTTTCACTTTACTAATCGGTGGCCTTAATCTCAACTAATCAATTATTGATTTCATATCTATGAGTAGCTTTGAATTTTTGTCTTTGGTATTTTGAAATTTAAAGCATGGTACGTAAGGATGAGAATGTCGTATTAGCATTATCCTTTCTATATAATGAAGTGGGGTGAAATGTAGAAGAAACCAACTTGCCTGGAGCTGCATATCCAAAGTTGCCTACAATGGAAGTCCAATTAGATGAATAAGGCTTTAGAACCTTTGCCGTGCCAAAATCAGAGACGTGAGCTTCGTATTCTTCATCCAGTAAAATATTCTTGCTCCATATGTCTCAATGAATTATAGGAGGCGAACATTCATGGTGCAAGTAGGACAAAGCATAAACCACACCTTTTAAAACATTCACTCTTTTATTCCAATCAAATGTTGTTATCATCTAATCATTGCTCAATACATCCTTCAAGCTGCCGGATTCCAAAAACTCATAGACCAAAAATGAATGTTGAGAACTCGAGCAAAAGCCATATAGCTTGATGATATTCCGATGCCGAGCTCGAGTCAAAGCATAAATCTCCCTTTCGAACGCTTTTGGACTAGCCATTTTGACGTCCTTAAGTTTCTTTACAGCAACAGTCTCACCTATTTGCAGCTGGGCCTTGTAAACACATCCTTGTCCTCCCACACCGACGCAATATTTGGCATCAAACTCCTCCGTGGCTTCAATAATGTTCTCATAAACCATTCTTCCATCAAAGCTCCATATTGCCCATGGGTTTTCATTGCTTCCATCAACCGAACTAGCTTCTGTTTTCCTTTCCCTTCGGCATAAAATACTGGAAGCTCCCACAACAAGAAGCAGTAGGCAACCTAAAGTAGGAATCAAAATTAGCAGCAGCTTTTTGTGTTTGTTTTTACCTTTCGACGTTATTGTTTTACAGGGGTCTAGACTAGCAATAACTCCACACAGGCCTTTGTTCCCTCTCACAACTTCAATTGTAGCATTACGAAAGGCTAAAATGTTTGGTAAAGGACCCTCTAACTCATTATAAGATATGTAGATGGATGTCAAGCTTGCCATATCATCAAAGGTCGAAGGAATTGAGCCCGAGAGGTGATTGTGTGAGAGATTGAGTATTTCCAATTTGTACAATAGCCCAAGTTGTCCAGGTATCTCTCCCGCTAGGAAATTTTGGCTCAAATCGAGACTTTGAAGAGAGCACAGGTTTCCAATCTCCATAGGAATACTTATATCAAGATTATTTCCACTAAAATTTAAATATTGAAGGTTCACACAGTGCCCAAGATGTCCAGGAATCAAGCCACTCAGGTTGTTTCCTGCGATGTTAATCCTCTGTAGATTGGGAAGTGTTCCGATTTCTCTAGGAATGTAGCCTGAAAGATGATTTCCATCCAGCGAAAGCTCTAGCAGAGATGATAGCTTTCCGAGTTCCTTTGGAATTTCCCCTGACAGATTATTTGAGGAGAGGTCTAATATATGCAATCGAGTCATCTTTCCAAGATCAGATGGTATCTCACCCGATAAATTGTTACTGGAGATTTTCAGGCTTGTCAAATTTCTCCATTCACCCAATGTGGACGGAAGCTCTCCATGAAGTTCATTATTGCTCAACTCAAGGTAATCCAAGTGGGGATATATGCCAAGAACATCAACAATACTTCCCTTTAACTGGTTGTTCTGGAGCCTAACTCTATACAACCTTGTACAATTTTTTAAGTTCCGGGGAATTGCTCCAGTGAAATGATCGTCAAAAGCAGTAAACCATTCAAGAACTTGACCATTGCATATATCTGGTGGCAGTCGACCAACAAGCTTGTTATTTGATACTCCTAAGTCTTGAGAGTGATGTGAGATGACTAATCTCGATGGGAACAGTGCCTTCTAGGTTGTTCTCAAATAGAAGCAGAACTGTGAGGAGTTGCAATTTTCCCATCTCTCTCGGAATCAAGCCAGACAACTCATTTTGGGATAGGGTCAATCTGTCAAGTTTGCTCAAGTTACCTATAACGGAAGGAATCGAGCCAGAGAGACTGTTATCTTCAAGCATGAGATCAGATAGAGATCTGAGCATCCCTAGTTCTATAGGAATAGGACCAGAAAATTTGTTTTGGTAAAGGTAAAGGACATTCAAATTGCTTAAGTTACCGATGGATAATGGTATTGCACCTGTTAAATCATTACTTAACAACTGAAAATGTATTAGGGATCTCATTTCTCCAACTTCCGAAGGTATGGGACCAGAAGGCTGGTTTTGATAGAAGTATAGAAATGCTAAATTACTCAAATTTCCTAGAGTTATAGGGATGGAACCATTGAGATAGTTTGTTGATAAATCAAGTTCACTGAGAGACCCTAACATTCCTATTTCCTCTGGAATGGCCCCCAACAGCTTGATTATTGAAAAGCCACATCTTTATCAAGCTGCTCATGTTTCCGATGGAAGAAGGAATAGGACCGGTGATACGATTGTTCATCAACATGAGATAATTGAGGGATTTGAACATTCCTATTTCTTTAGGAATGAAACTTGAAAGCTTATTATCTGAAAGATGTATGCTAGACAACTTGCTCAAACTTCCTATGTGACTGGGAACTGGACCAGTGAAATTATTATCTGAAATATCTAGAACTTGTAACAATCCCAGCAATGCAAGATGAGCAAGGATATGCCCAAAAAGACGATTTCGATCGTGACAAGTCCATATAAGTGCGCCAGGAAAGATTACCAATAGTCGAAGGGACATTCCCATATAGTGAGTTGTTGGAAAGCTTAAGGGTGACCAAGCTGGGCAGTTGGGAGAAATTCAGATGGTGAAGCATACCACGTATGGCAGAACTTGAAAGGTTCAAGCTGACGATGCTCCCAGAAGGATCACAAGCAATTCCAAGCCAAGAACAAGGGCTGCTCTCATTCCATGAAGACAGGATAGAGCCACTCTCCTTGTCGAGCTTAGATTTCCATTTTAGGAGGGCCTCCATTTCCTTCTCTCTTGTTTCGGTAGTTACACCAGCAACAAAGCTTTGTGATGAATCCAGGCAAGGTCTATTATGCACGAGTAGGAGAAGAAGATAAAGTAACTGGAATAGAATGGAGAGTTGCTTTAGAGATAATGCCATGACAGGTATTTTTTCTAGAAGGGTGGGTTTTTCTTGTTTCTAAAGGCGTGAATGTGTGTGCAATGAACCATGTATGTCCGAGGCATTTATAGAACTGTAATGGACAAATGAAGTCAACAACCGAGTCATTGGTCATCTTCATTGCAATAGCAAGATTGAAACGGAAACTATCACCAAGCACATCCGCGAGTTCATTAATTAGCTGTCCTGTGGGCCATGGAATTGATATTTAATCTCTCTCGTGGTGGTGTGGGATATATTATCGGGAAACATTCTACATTTCGTTCCTACCTGATATGACGTGGATTAAATATTGCCTACCTGAATACATTTCATGTGCACGGACAGTGAATGGAATACATTATTTCTTTTATTCTTTTCATTCTCCCGCCCATTCCCTTGGTGTCCATATAGGAAATATGTAATCCAAATCACACTCCGGTGTTCTCTGCCACGTCAGCTGGATTTTGTTTGACGCAGGAGGTGATCAGGAGAGTGTTGGGATTTACTGATGATTTATTGCCCAATTGTTGTCCTATTCCAGAATTAGTATGCAGCACAATTATATTATTTTTCCTAGTATAATTTTAGTAAATTTAGAGGTGTTATATCTTCTTGGTTTTGTAAGTTATAATTTAAATTTCTTCAAGATTATTCTCTCCTACATTAGGAATTTAATTATAATATTTTTTATTTAAGTCATCTTTACCTTACCTGGAAGTTACATAACAGAATTACACTTTGATGGCAATAGCAATAAATACTTTGAGTATTTCATTGTAAGACAATACGATGGAGTAATTTAATAAAATTTCCTTTTTGGGAGTTGTCTCTTTTTATTTTCTCTTTGTTTTTCTGTATGTCCCTTTTGGCAGATTCCTGGGGTTCTTGAGTAATCAAGAGGATGTTGTATCCTTGGAGTGGCCTATTGTTAGACCCTTGAATCAGTGCATTGGCTTGGCACGGGCTATGGATTCATGCCAAGCATGGATCACAAGCAGGGGCTACGCGTGCGTGAGCAAGGCAACCAATGATCGAGCATGAATGGATGGATTGGACAATGCAAATGGGAATCGAAGACTTTGGGTAAAGCACGGGTTGCTACTCTTGGGTGATCCTAGGGCCGGTTCATGAACCTGGTGCACGAGCATGGTGCGAGTGCACAAGTGTGGACAGTGGATTCGAGGATGGTTTAGACTTGGACATGGGCTTGGCTCGTGCATGACTCGGGCAAGAAGGCAAAGGGCACACAGGGTATGGGCTTAGTGCTCGTGACCCGGTCAGCGTGAGTTGGCCCCGCACGTGGCCATGCCTTGGCCGCGCAACCCAAGCCATGTCCTAGTGAGTGATCTCGTGATCAGGCACATGTTCCAGTCACAAAGGAAGGCCACGGACAGAGCAGTTGGCCGAGGATGAGGCCGAGAGAATCTAGGGGATGTCTGAAAAACTGCTTGTAACCACCGGACAGTTGTAATAATCTGAGTAGCATGTTGTAACCGCTTGTCCCTTGTGTTTATCTCGAGTCTGGGGCATGTCAGACCAAATGTACGTGTATTGGGTCTTGTAATAAGTCTGAGTGGTCTCAGACTGTATTGTATTTGTGAGTTTGAATTAACAAAACGCTGGAACGGTTGCAGCATCTCTTGTGTATTTTTCAGCAAACATTTGGTGTGCATCCGTGGCTGGGTTAATCCTCGTTTTGTGTTCAATCCTGAGTTCAACGGATGTTTTCTGTGTTTTAAATTGGGCACAACCCTCGTTGAGTGGCCAGGTTCAGCCGTGACTGACCAAGCATTTGTGAACCGGTCATAGTTGCGATCTGGCGTGGGACCAGGGCATCGTGACCTTTGTGGAAGGGTGCTATGAACGTGACCAAAGGGCACGCTTGGGTCGTGCATGCTCATGTGTGGAATGTGCTGTGTGTGGCTTGACTTGTAGGATTGAGTTCGCCATCGTGTTTGCTTTTTGCTTAATGGTTTGTGGCCTGGTCAAGGCGAGGTGCTTGCCGACAACATATGGCTGAGAATTTAGTGGCCAAAAATCTACCCCGAGACACCTACCAAGGTGGTGATTCGGTTAATTGAACCTACATCGTTTAGTCTCTTCCTCCCTATATCCGCTGTAGTGAGGTTCTCAACCTCAGCAAGATCAGAAAATCCTTTTCTTTAATTATCCATTCAACGCATCTCAGCAGCATTTGCTATTAAAAATATTATTTTATTTGATGTTCCATGCATCATCGTAATTGAGGGACATGATTAAAAGTTTTGTATTAGCGGGAAATACAAATGTAGAGATTTGATTAGGAAAGTAGTGAAAGTGACAAAAGCTAAAGTGTTTTTTTTTATGTTACCATGGAATATCATTGATGTTCCCATTTTTTTTTCAAAAGAAGTCAAGAGTTTAAGACTTGTTCACTTTGGAAAACCATGTAATATCCGAATGCCCCGCCTTGATGGGACTCGAAAGAGGCCGCTTAAGTTGATATAAATGAAAGTCATCTTATCCGATTACTTTAAATATTTTATTTGATGGCTTGACTCATATAGATTGGACGTTATCATTATAAACAGTATCGGAGTAAGATACTCAAGCCCCACACGTGCCTGGGCTAGTGGTTCTTTCAACATAATTGTTAGAATCAAATATTATATTATCTTGAAAGTGTTGATATGGTAAAGTGTTAATATCACGAAAATCCTAAATTAATATATTTGTGATAAATTTACTCTAAATTAATTTTTTTATCATGAAAAACTAAAAATCGGTAGATTTGTAAAAAATTTACCAAAAACTAATTTTTTGACCACCGAAAATCCCAAACTGGTACATTTATGACAAACTTGCTCTTCGTTAAATTATATCACAAAAAATCATTAACCGATACATCTGTGACAAACTGAGGTTAAAACCCCAAATCGATACACTCGTCAACTATCACGTGTCATCAAATTCAGAAATTTGAAGGTAAAATTTAAAGGAAATTAACAGAGAGTAAAATTGTCACATGTATACCAGTTTGACGTTTTTTATGGTTAAAAAATTAATTTAGGATAAATTTGTTATAGATGTATCAGTGTGAAATTTGTTGTGATATTAACCCTATGGTAAAATAGTTGTAAAAGGATTTCCAAAAGACAAGATCCAAATTAAGAAAAATGAAATCTGTCTCATTTGAAGATGACCTGCGAGAAGTCAAGTCTTCAGAGCTAGCGATTCCGCTTGGAACAGAGAGTGATAGATCACTTCTACCAAGTGAGCTAGAGCAATTTCAAATTTCTTCTTAGGGAAAATTACACAAGATTCTCTAATTTTGGGGCTAGTATACGTTTACCCGAAAACTTTGAACTGTTATGCATTTATCTCTTGAAATTTCATTTTCTTACAACTGTGAACCCTCTATTAAATTTTCCGTTAATATGTGCAATGCACATTGTATATCTAATATGGGTGGCCCTTTATTTACAAAGACTTATTAGTCTTTTTTCAGAACAAGGCCCTTTGTCTCTAATATGTAAGTCAATCCTGCTAATGCGAAAAGTTAATATTGCTGCATTAGTAAATAATCAATACGTTGCCAAAAAAGCATGAAATTCAAGAAATGCACGGTGAAGTCCTATTTTTTATTATTTTTTTTTCAGAAATACCGATGAGTGTTTGGAGCTATTTTCTCTCTGTTTTTATGTGTAGGTCGTTATCTTAAATATAGAAGCTATCATAAAAAAAAAAAACAATGTTTCCGTGAGGTGTCATAAGCACAATTGGGTCAATCTTACCCTATCATAAAGTGATTATTATGTTATGTTCTTGGTTAGAAATGTATTTTTTATGTGCCTAAGGTAGTAAAGAAGAGATCCGCCAGGGGTGGAAGATGGGATGGAAGAGAAAGTGACACAACAGTTCACGTCCCACTTGAAGAGAGAGTGATTTTGGAGAAGATATCTCCACTTGGTAAAACACGGCAATGAAGAAGACCGGATAAAATTCCCGATGTGGCCAGACACTTGACGTCAATGGAAGACTTGACCATTTATTTCATCGTCCTTGGCCAACAATCATTAACCCTTCGTTATGTTTTTCATCAATATGTGCGATGCACATTATCCAATATGTGTGGCCATTTATTTGCAAAGACTTGTTAGTCTTTTCTAGAGCAAGGACCGGGATAAAAATCAACTACACGAAAACATAATATTGCCGAAATACAATCCCAACTTGCATTAGAAAATTATAAATTCGTTGCCAAAAAAGCATGAAGTGCAAGAATGCACAACTAAGACCTATTTTCGATTTTATTTTTCTTTTTTGGAAATGCCAATGTTATTTTGAGCTATATTTCGTCTCTGCTTCACATAGAAATTGTTGTCATAAATATGTAAGCCATCGAAATTTCTCCGAAGAATCGCACGAGAACCGTCAAGGAGGGGAGATGTGATGGAAGAGAAAGCGACACAAAGTTTACATCCCACTTGAAATGATAGTGATTTTGGAAAAGATTCCTCCACTTGGTGAAACACGGCATAGAAGAAGATTGTTGGACAAATTCCTCATGTACATAGAGCATGAAACACGAGTCCAAAGCCATTAGAAAAATTGTCCAGCGATGCATATGACTTGACTTGATTTTTTATAAGTAGGGCGTTACCTTCTCTTCTTTATTGTTCAATTTTGGGGTCTTCTGGCATCAAAATTTATTTTGCGCCTTTAAATCAGTAAAATTTTGTGGGACCACTGTCAACTATTCTAAAAGCTTGATGAAGACGTGGTTTAATATTTAATTACTGTAATACTTTCCTTCACGCTTAGTCTGGTCTTTTTACCTGACACTAAGTGTAGACATATTTAATTAGTGAGTTGGGCCTAGAAAGATTTGAACTCAGGGTTTTCGATTCTTTGTTTTAATGTAAGATTCTATAAGACTACTGCCAACTGTTCTAAAAATTTAAACTTTTTTATGAAGTCGTAATTTAATAATTAATTACTCTAACAAAGCCCGTTGTTTTCATTGATTGATTCATGGTAATGTAGCTTTATTAAGTACATGGATGACATTAGTCTAACATATGAATTCTAAATTGCTCGATAAAGAATTCACTGCTAGGGACCTGGGTATTCTGTTGATTGAGTTGTTGGATGTAGAAGTCTAGCATTTTCAAAGGACTTTTCTTGTAATGCTTGCGCGCACAAGGAAAGTTTGATCTGCTTTAATTGGTCCCACTTTTTGACTGATCATTCCACAATGGCTTAACTTGATTCTCTTCTCGATGTCTTACATAGCACGCCAAGCTCTTGTGAACAGTTGGTCATCCATCCCTCCCAACATGAATGGCTTAAGAGAGACGATATATAGGTGTTAAGTCAAGTCGGGTAAACCTGATAAGGAAGACATTGAAACGATTTCCACTTTAATGTCATCCTATTGGAAGAGGTAACAATGGAACCACTAACTCGAAAGTTTATTGACCAATGAGAGCAGTTGGACCAAAATAGCCATTTTTCATGACACGTAGCCATAAGTTCTAATGTGAGAAGACATAATTACCATGCAAATCAATAAGGAACGATAAAGAACATTTAAGATTTTATGTGATTCACTCCGAGTGCTGGTACCTACTCCCTAGGGAGAGCCAGTCTTCAAGAAATTTATTATGAATCCAGTGAATACATAGTTTACAATCGTTCAAATGTTTTCTAACCTTTAATTACACCAAAGATAAAACTCACAAATGTTACTTCACAATATCGCATTCTCAATGCCTATTGCGCTACAAAATTCCCACACAATTTTTCCCTTTCGTTGAACTCTCAACATCTAGCTATTCTACTTCTCTTCCTCCTTTCTACTTTTCATCCTGTTTAACTTTTACGTGATACATGCTTCTCTTAAAGTCCAAAAGCAATGCTTATTAGCTTCGTCGAAGTTTTTGTATGCTTAGAATAATCCGGTGCATTCGGACAATTGGACTTTAATGTGGGAATTGAAAGGTAAAGTATGAAATTATGGTAGAAGAAACTGGACTTTTGTCGCCAGAATTCTAGTAGTTTTATTTATTTACTCAGAGTTCTATATGGTTTTAGCATCAAAATAATCTAGTCTACATTAAATAATTCAGTCTTCCGCCCCTCTCGTTCTGATTGTATTAGTGGACTTATCAATTAACAATCATCAACTAAGAAAAATATGCTTATTGGTCCACACAACTCATGTAATGAAATAACATGGAAATTAGCGAATCTTGCAGTTCAAAATCTAACAAGAGAAGAAGAAATTATCAAAGCCATCAATGAAAAATGATAAAGAATACTAGAGATTACGTGGTTCGGTCCGAATACTAATACTACTCAATGGAATAACAAGAAATGATTTAGTTCGAGTGTTGATACTACTCAGTGGAAAGAGTTAGCCTTAAAGAAATCCAATATGAATCCGGAGAATACACAGCTTATAATCACTTGAGTATTTTTTAGTCCTAAATTATATCTACTATGAAACCCACTGGTATTATCTCGTAACATTTAATTCCATTGCATTTGCAATGGAAAATTCCTGCATAATTTTTCCCTTTTAGTGTGAACATAGAAAACTTTCGACATCTAGTTATTCTACTTCTCTTCCTCTTTTTGCCTTTTATCCTTTTGTTGAGCACCACGGTGCAGGATTCATAATTGATCACTTTTTCTTAAAGCCCAAAAGCAATGCTTAGCTTCGTTGAAGTTTTGTATATTCTTTTCTGAAAAATAAACAAAGACTTGTTGGTCATTTTGGAGCAATGACTGGGATGTAATAATGGTAAAAAAGCGGGGAAAACTATGCTAATATATCTACGCCTAAAAAACAAATAGCACTATCGCCTGATGAATTTCCAGATATGCAACTAAAAAGTCCTAGTCAAGTCAAGAAGGGTAACCTCAGTGAAATTGAATATTGTATTTTAGAGAAGAAGAATCTCTCCCCTCATAAAAACAAGGCGCATAAAAGACTCTGATGCTTGGTGTTTTCGGTTAAGAACTCTTAACTCTTAAGTCTTAATTGGAGGCTCTCATTGGATCCTTGGTATTTTCGGTTAAGAGTTAACCTCACCAAAGAGAGGGAGCCGAAACTCCAACGGGAGACTCTGCGGCCTGTCCGTTTGCATTGTAGTAATGGTGGGCTCCATGAATATGTTCTTTATTTTAACGTGCTAGTGCTTGCATGCCTTACCCTCCTAATTCCTCCAATTTTTTTTTCCTCGAAGGAGGGAATACCCTCTCTTTACTTTACATCATGAGGATCCCAAAATTTGGATGAGATTTAGGATGAAGCAATTTTAGGACATGCTTTGGTCTAAATCCCAGTGAAATTGAATATTGTATTTTAGAGAAGAAGAGTCTCTCCCCTCGGAAAAACATGAGGCATAAAAGAATTTGACGGATTCTCATACATTCGCGACTTGATGTCAAGTGAGGAAAGTTTTGGTATTCTAATTTTATTATATATTAGCAAGATGCCCGTGCATTGCACGGGCTATAGACATTATATCTTCCTGAAAGTTGGTTGTCTTTTTTGGTAAAGGTCCTGAAAGTTGGTTGTCAATCAAGCATTACTTCAAGTTAATTATTGGATACGCTTAATGTTGATTGATTTGGGAGAAGATTCTTCCACTCGGTGAAACACGGCATAGAAGAAGACAGGAAAATTAAAAAAAGAGAAAAAAGTTTTGAGTTAAATTACCGACTTCATTTTGTTTTCCAAATTAAAACTTCTTTTTCCTTTGCTTTTACTGCTCAAACTTCTTGTTGGTTCTGTATCAATTAAAAGACTAAAGTTTTGTTTGTTTCACGAAAAATGGATGGTTTAGAAAATATTTTCCTTGAAATGATTGCTTATATGACTTTTCTTATGCATGCGCACACAAAAAAAAACCCGAACTTTTTTATTGATCCGACTTTCTATTGGAGTATTCTAAAATGACTCAACTTGATTCGTTTCTCGACATCGATCGGGCAGAAAAACATTACATCATCTGCCAATCTCGTATGGGCTGTAGATCTTGTGACCCGACCGCCGGACTCGGCCGATTAATGGTTTCGATGATCATGGGCTCTTCTTCTATTGGCCCAGAAAAGGATTGGGCCCATTAGCCTTTTACTAGACGATCAACCACCATCGATCGTGCCATAGGGGTGCTGAAATCAATGGACCGTCGCTCGATAGCCAGAATACTGAGCAATGGCATAGCCTTACTCACGAGCGCTTTTGTAGCACTCGAGATTTGGCCATCTTTAATGCTTCGTAGTCTTCTTCTTGACAAACAACGGCCATTCTGTCCACACTTTAATGTCACCAGGAAAAATTTCTCCAGACGTAGGGATGGACATTTCCGTATTCACGCCTCAAAATCCACAGGAGGTATTTTCTTCTGGAGTACCAACTATACGGCCTGTTATGGCCATTATGGACAAGGACGGATCCAGAGTAAGGAAATAGGGTCGAAAGGCAAAGAAAAATATAGCATTAACATGTGGAAATTAAGCGAAGATAAATATCCACGTATTTGTGTGCGCACGCGAGCATACACATTAGGTTAGAGACAATTTACTTTTTCTTAGGTCAAGTGAGAATGTAGCACGAGACTTTTGGGCTCTCTAGTTTTTGGCAATAAGATATCTAGGTCTCAAATTCACTTGGCAAAATATTGAGAGTGAGATAATCAATAGCAATGTATTGACGCTAGTTTGCCATCAATTAATATATTTATGTCAACCGATCGAAGCTTTGTTGGATTAATTAGCTTTCCCTTTTACTCAATACTTGTGTTAGAAATATATTACGAGATTACGACATAAGAGATGCATAGAATCGGATAGTATATTTCTAACAACCTACTAGCACGAAGCCCGAGCTGCTCGGGCAATCATGGAATCAGAATAAAACAGTCAGTAGACATCTTTTCGATTAAAATTTCATTGTGCGGCCATTGCTCTCGTAATGAAGTAGTGTGATTTTTGCGCCGATCTTTGTTGATCTGGTGAAATTTGATGATGATGTATAATAAATGGGAAATGGGATAAGTTCTGCGAGCTCGTTGCCTGGCCATTGCTCTCGTAATGATGCGGTGGTGTGATCTTTTTGGGCATCGGTTTATTAACATCACAGATGTTACTACATTTCTGCAATTTTAAGCCACAAAAGGTTGGATTTATATTAACTTTTCCAATCGTTAGAATCCCCTAAAACTGTATAACAAGGTTGTGATATATATCATCTAATTGTTATCCATTACACTCCCTTGCACCACAATCTTAATCAATTTTCCATTTCATTTTGCACCTCTTGGTGACATTAGATAAACTGAACGTGACCTAAAAGTCCGGTACTAGAGCAAACTCAGTACAAGCCAGGACATTAATCATTCTATTTTATTTATTCATTTTTAAATGCAATTTTAACAAATGAAATATAGAAAGATTGGGGGCCCGGCCCACCCAAGTTTTCTTTTGGACGGGCTTGGGCACTTTCAATGGTGATGGACGTAAAATAAGGAATAAGTATGTCAGAAGTTCTAAAACTTGTTGCGTAAGTGCAATTGAGTTTTAAAACTTTCAGAAAGTATAATAAAAATCTAAAACTCGTTAAATTGATACAGTTAAGTCCTTCTATAAATTCCGTCTAATTTGGTCAACAAAAAATAGTGGCGTGATTCTTTTTATTACTCTCTATTTCCTACATGGCCATCATGTTAATGAATAATGAAATAATGACCAACATGACGTTGATTTTGGTTAAAATAAGATTAAAAAGTATAAAAATGGTCGAAAGATAGAAAAAGGAAAATACACTCTACCAAGGGCATTTAAGGGTCGGTGTCGCCGCCCCCTACTTCTTTGGGGATGGTCAGGCGAGGTTCACGGGCCCTCACCAATCGCCTAACCATGGTTCATGAAGTAGGTGCCAGCTTATACCAACCCTCTATATGCACTTTTTTTTGTGTTTTTTTTTTCTTTTTAGCCTTTTTCTTTTCTTTTAATTTTTTATTCAATTTTCTTATTTGTTTTTAATTTTTAGATTTTTTTTTCTGAAGTGGCTCATGCAGCTCCTTAAATAATATAGAAAAATATCATGTCAGCATTTTTTATGAGGCAAATTAGACGGAGCTAATACGGAGACTCGATTACAACAATTTAACAAGTTTTAGAATTTGATCGCGCACTTTGAAAGTTTTAGGACTCAATTGTACTTCCGCGACAAGTTTAATATTTTTTTTACGCTTATCCCTTAAAATATCCTTACTAAACTATGTTATCTCTTTTCAAAGAACATAAAGTTACTTAGGTAATTTGATCTAATGATTTGCATTGGGTTTTTTCTTTAGTTTTTGATGTTGGTACACATTCAACATTCAACTATAAGAATTCGAGGAAACTTCATAAAACTAGATACCAGCTTATACAATTTGTGCTCGAGCACTTTTTGAGCTTATCGCATTTTCTAGCGTCAGTGTTTACGATTCTAAATGACAAGAGAAATTGATTCGCATCAGCGTGCGAAGAATCGTAGTAAGTAAATGTAATAGCTGCAAGAAATATCGTGATCTTGTTATCTTTTATGTCATTCTTAAGGATTGGACGTTGCAACTGCAGTCCATCGCTACCGAGTTAAAATTGCAAATGAAAGTAATTTCCAAATGATTTAGAGTAATTAATGAACCATTGCAAAAATAGATAATGAAATCGACTAAATCAAAAAAAGTACAGGAGACAAGCTTTCTACACAGGCTGCAACAAAATGACCTATGTATCTCAATAAGTGAAGAATGTAGGATCAACTAATTCTTCCAATTTGATGTCATGTGACGTGCTTTACTCAATAGAGCTATCTGTGGATATCGCTCGAGAAATTTGTTGCATGCTTGGACAATGCTTTGGTTTGGGACATAAGCACGAAAATGCCATCTTTGTCACGAAAGCCACTCCCGCTAGCACATTACCATCGGGATATGGAATTTTGTGATCTAAAACTTCTTTTAGTGGCCAAGAAGCTGTTGAATTGCTTGATGATGATGAAGACGATGACGCGAGAGAAGATATGAGATTGCTCGGATGTCTTCCCAAGATTACTTCCAATGTCACCACTCCAAAGCTATAAATATCACATTTCTCATTCACTTTTATTGTGTATGCGAGTTCTATGTAGGGAAACAACCAAATTTATTCTAACTTTTATACAATACCCCTGCTTTGTAAATCTTTTGTTTTTTTTGGGGGTGTATTTTAAATGACTCTTTTTTCTTATTTATCAACCTAGTGAAATTCTACTTCACGCATTTTAATGTACAGGCCACTCAAATTTAGAGAATGAAGTCTAAATCACTACATTATTTAGATTCCAATGGGGTTTTAAAATTTTCATTTCTTAAAGGAAAACTTTGACTTTATTAATTGGTGGCCTACATCTCAATTGATCTATTATCGAACCTTCAAATCGTATGAATAGCTTTGGATTTGGTATTTAGAATTTTAAAGCAAAATTATAAAATTGAGGATCTTGTGTAAGCATTTTCCCATCTATAATACGAAGTGGGTGAAATATTGAAGAAACCAACGTACCTGGAGCTGCATATCCAAAGGTGCCTGCAAAGGAAGCCCAATCGGATGAATAAGGTTTTAGAACCCTAGCTGTGCCAAAATCAAAGAGGTGGGATTTGTATTTTTCATCCAGTAAAATGTTCTTGCTCTATACATCTCAATGAATTATAGGAGAAGAGCATTCATGATGCATGTATGATAAAGCATAAGCCACACCTTTAGTAACATTTACTCTCTTTTTCTAGTCAAATGTCGTTATCCTTTCTTCATTGTTCAATACATCTTTCAAGCTGCCATATTCCAAAAACTTGTACGCTGTCGCGACCGATCTCTCGGGAGAGGCCTCACCTGGTACGTGCTAAGTCTAGGTTCGGGACTTAACTCGGGCTCTCCCAAGCCCATACCATATCGTGACTTAGGGTTTAAGTTTTTTTTAACATGCAGGTGATTTACATGCAGGAGTTGCCACTAATCGATTTGGGATAGGTCGATTAGAAACCCAAATAGGGTGAGGGGAGAATCACCCTATTCCTACGAACTAGAGATTAACTAGGTTCGGGGACTTGATTACACTAGTTAAATAACTAATGCCCTTTCGGTACCTTTTTACCCTGTTCATTTTTTAAAACATTTGTCAGGCAATTTGGATTGATTTTAGGACCTTTCTCCTAACATGTGAGGTGATCGAGCGAGTGCATAATCATAAACGATCAGCAGTCAGAAACACAACAAACTATGCAGCCTAAGGTTCTAACTTTAACTGAGTCAGATGACATTCAAAACACAACAGTTCATGCAATTGTATTAAAAACATGCATAATAATATCGCGGTAGGCTTATCTAATTAAACATACAACCTATGCGATTGAATAAAACAAGTATAATAAAATAAAAACACTCAAACATACCATAAAAAAATTTTAAATAAAATAAAATAAAAAGACGGGATAAAAAAATTTTAAATTTTTTTTAAAAATTTTTTTTATAATTTTTTATTTATTTTAAAAAAATTAAAATAGGTCGGGCGGACCGGATCGGAACCGACCCGGGTCAACGGATTCGACTCGGGTGTTGACCCGGGTCTGATCGGTCGATCCGGATCGGGTCGAAACCGACCCGGGTCAACGGATCCGACCCGGGCATTGACCCGGGTCGGAACTATCTATCCGGGTCGGTCGGAATCGACCCGAGTCAATGGAACCGACCCAGGCGTTGACCCGAGTTGGATCTGTCGATCCGGGTCATATCCGACTCGAACTCACAGACCCGCGAGGGGAAGAACGCCGACGAAGCCAAAATGGCCGTCCGCCGGCGGGCCCAAACCTGCGCTGGCCCCTCGTCTCTCTCCCAGGACCACCACCAAGCCACGCCACTCGCCCGAGCTCACCGTCCGGCTATCTCCTTGCCGGCCGACGACCAAAACAACCCAGGCCTCATTGTGGCAAATCATCGAACAGGTGGTGGGCGTGACGGAAATGGACGGTTTTCGACCTACCTTGAGGATCCGGCGCACTCCGGCGACTTACCATGCCTTCGACAGCAACACATAGACCCTGGGGGCGACGATATGGACCGGGACTCGAGCGAAACGACCGGCGCCGGTCCCGGCCAAAACGAGTAGAGAAACAGGGCAGAACAGGAGAGGTTTAGCCGGGAAGAAGTCTCACCGTCGACGGCACGTTCAAGGGCTCCCGGCTTCGGGGGAGACGACGGCGACATGGCGGGGTGACCTGCAGAGATCAAACACCTCTCTTTCTTTCTCTTTTCTCTGTGTTCTCTCTCTTTCTCTCTCTCAACCTCTGTTTCTCTCTCTGGTCTCACTCTCTGTTTCTCTCTCTATGGCCGGCGGTGGGGCTACTGGGTATTCCTCCGACTCCGGTGGACTCTCAGCCCCTCCTCTTTCTCTCTAATCTCTCTCTATTTCTCTATTCTCTCTCTTTTACTCTCTTTGTTTCTCTCTCTCCCTCGCCGACCGAAGCTCTCTCTCTCTCTCTGGCCTTTTATAGCTGGTGACGGACGGTCCTGTGCTCCCCCCACGTCGGCTGACGACGACCTGCACCGGCCTAGGCTCGCGAATCGCGGCCATAGGCCGGTGCAGAGAGAGCGTCAGTTCTGTGACGCAAGAGGGAAAAGAAACAAAAGAACAGGGGGAGGTGAGGGAGAAGAGGATAAGGGCGTTCGGGAAATGAGCGGAGACGAGACTGGCCATCAATGCCAGTCCCGTTGGCATGCTCATCCGAGCTTCCCCTGGCCAGATGAGGACGACGACGAGCGGCGCCGCCGTGCGTCATGCTTCGATCGCGCACAGGGGAAAACAGAGGAAGGAAAGCGACGCACGGCGAGGGAGGAGAAGAAAGGAAGCGGCTGGGCCGTGCTAGGCCCAGCCACACGCGAGGGGGGGAGAAGGAAGGAGGGCGAGGCGGGCTGGGCTCGTGCAGAGGGGAAAAAGGAAAAAGAAAAGAGAAAGGGTCGAGGGCTCGGGGCGGGAGAAAAGAAAAAGAAAAGAAAATGCGCCGGGTCGACCCGGCTCTGACCCGGCCCAATGCGATTTTTCTTCTCTTTTTTTTAGTTATTTATTAATAAAGCCTATTAAAACAAATATGCCTAATTTTTATATGCAATGCATTTAGATAGAAATATTTTTTTTGTTTTAGGAATTAAAGAAATTAATTCGTAAATTTTATGCAATTAATTTTTGGGCAAATTAAAAATAGGTGTCAACAGTTGTTCCTCTTTGAAGGTGAGTTCGTAGAGATTGAGCTCACAGAAATTACATTCAAAGACAAAATGACACCTAAATTTGGCCCATGCATGCTCAATGAATGTTATTTTTGGTGAGACTGGAGTCCCATTTTCATGATGCGATATAAGATGATGCATGCTAAAGTATATAAAAACATACCTGGGGCTACTTACCTTGCCGAAGGGTAGAGTAACTCCAGATAGTTGATATCGTGCGTTAAGGCTTCGAACCTATCTTCGGTCACCTTGACTGGGGAAATCGTTCGCCTAGGACCCGAACTTATCTTCGGTCGCCTTGACTGGATTTCGTTTGTCCAGGACCCGAACCTTTCTTCGGTCGCCTTGACTAGGAGAAATCACTTGCACAAGACTCGAACTTATCTTCGGTCGTTAGCTGGGTTTCATTTGTCTCGAACCCGAACCTACCTTCGGTTGCCTCGACTAGGGGAAATCGCTTGCACATGACCCGAACTTATCTTCAGTCGCCAGCTAGATTTCATTTGTCTCAGACCCGAACTTACCTTCGGTCACGTTGACTGGGAAAATCGCTTGCACAGGACCCGAACTTATCTTCGTCGCCAACTGGATTTCATTTGTCTTAGTAATCGAACCTTTCTTCGATCGCCTTGACTGTCTAGATTTTGCTTTGTCTCAGACCCGAACCTTTCTTCTGTTGCCTTGACAAAGTACCTGGGTGTCCTCACCTGAGGATTTGGTGGTTTGCCTGGTGGGTCCTCGCCAACAGGGCTTGAAAAGGCTCAAACGATGAGCACCTGGGGGTCCTCGCCCGAGGATTTATTGTTTTGCCTGGTGGGTCCTCGCCAGCAGGTCTTGAAAAGACTGAAACAATGAGCACCTAGCCACGTTCCTGTCTCTTAAGGGCATGTCTCCTGTCAGACAAATTTTCTTGCACAAAGACATACGAATTTATCGGAGAAATAGACAAAAAGCCATTCTAGAATATCATATGAAATTTCTTGACTGCAAGCCAATGTGCATTTCTTTTTCAAAAGAACTTGGTTTACCTTTCGGGTAATTTGAAAAGAAATCGGATGAAATACCCAGGGTTCCTTACCCAGAGGTTTAATGCATCATCTGCTGAATAACCGACCTTTTTCGGGGCATCTCCCCTAGAGTGATAAGGAGGACTTCTACAGCACCTGAACTTTTGTGTCCTATCACTAGGGATTAAAAATCTGAATTGTCAAAGACAATTAACACAAACATGCATGCATTCATCAGGGATAGACAAGCTAGGCTATTCCAGGATGCGTATTTGAAAGTTCATGCATGATGATTTTGTCATGTTTGCATCACCAAATATCCACCTAGAGTAATTATCAGTTGGGACAATTTTCGCTCGCAAGGTGAACTTCTCGAGATGCTGAACGAGGGACTTTCAGTCAGAAAGGACTTTCCACTCGCTCTCATTGAAAAGGGCTATTTGTCCCGTCCATTAATGCGGGAACATTGAAAACACTCAATCTGGTCGTTATCACATCCGCAAGGATTTAAGTTTTCTCGCAAGCGGTACGACGCTGCCAATCTGAGAGGTCTTCTTTAGGGCTGTAACACTGGCTTGGTCACTAGCTTGACAAAGGTAACTGTTCAAGTCAACGACATGAAGGAAGATATTCTGCAATTATCTCCAGGTTTACAAGTCAAGAATCCTGCAAAAAGAGATAAAAATAATCTTGCTCGCACTTCCTCGAGCGTTGTTTATAAACATTTGAAATTCCACGTTAATTCAAGTGCCCTAGTCAGAAGAGATTTCATGAGGGATGTAACGTGGGCTTGGTTTTCAGGTTGAGGAACGAAATGATCGTTAGGTTTAAAAATGTGTGTAAGGGTGAGAATTGATGATCATCTAGCATTGTCACTAGTTTTCTTCTCCGCCGTTTGCATCTTTCTTGCGAATTCCGTGGGTAGTGTGGTGTTTAGCTTCTTTGACAACTTTTTCTTGAGAAGCTTCTATATTAAGCATTTTCCTGGATACCATTCTATCCCTGTTTCAATTGTTTTCTCCAGAATAGGTTTGTCTCCATCTTTTGGGGTTACCTATTCTGCATTGCTTAACAACTTTAAGGTATTTGAGAGCATTTTCATTATGCTCGGAGATCTCTTTAGCTGAATCTTCATCGCTTTTCACAGCAGTTACCCAGAAATTAGGGATTCCTATCCCTGCATCTTTTCATCGTTTTTCTTCTTCTTTTTCTTCTTTTTGCTTTTTTTGTCTTTACGGGCATCGGCTTTACTTTTACCAGGCACACTGCTTTTTTATGCCCCTAGTTTTCAGCATTTTTTGCTGTTCTTCCGATGCTGTCAGGACTAGCCTAAGCAAAGTTGAACAGAACAATGGTATTAGGCTCTTGGAGTCTTCATCTTGATTCGTTACTTTGGACCATGACGGTCAAATGGTGGTGACTTTTGCTTTGCCCCGGTGTGAGGGATGATCATCAACTGGGTTCATACGAAATGAAATCGCTGGTTCAATTGGACTAGCAAGGGATATAAGTGTGTGGGATAGAAGAAGAACTGCTCTTCGTCATCCTAAGGCACTTAAATTATCGTGAGAGTTCATTTGCAATAAAAACATTCAAAGATTAATGCGAGTGAGAGCAAGAAAACTTTTACTCATCTTTTTCACCTTGTGCAAGCTATTGCAGCCGATGGTCAAGGAGAATTTTAGATATTACAAACTCCTCTTTCTAGGTGAAAATATCACTGTTATCAATAAGATATTGACATTTTGGGCAAGCTTTAGTTTGCTGCTCTTCTCTTGACAAAGCCCTCTTAGCCTCGACTGATTTGTCATCGATGGTGTGCTTGCTTTGGAAGACTGTATCGGGGACCGTTGGGTCCGTGAAGATGATGAGGCCGAAGCCAACGGGAGAAAGGTGATCGGAAGAAAGGATGTTTTTCTTATTTCCTCTGAGTTTGAATTCATCCTGTGATAATGATTCATCTCAAGCTGCCCCAATGTGGGGTGGTTTTTTTACAGGGGTGACTTAGAAGGAACTTCTGAGTGTATGGGCTTGAAAATGGTCAAGCAAAGGATTAATGGTAGTGTGTAAGGGAGAGAAATAAATTACCTCTCGTCATTTTGGTTACCGTACCTTATGCGAGAAATCCATTTACCTTGTAGAAATGGAACCTTATCGCTCATTCTACAAGAATTTGATATGTGAGGATGTGTATGGGCCAAGGATTGCCTTTCATCATTCTGACACACCTCGTTCAACACATTGGAGTAGTTCGACACCTTTTGCCGAATTGTCAAAATTCTCACGGGGAATTGGTGAATTAAACAGGCAAAATTACCATGCAAAATCACTTTTCAAGTAATGCACTTGGGGAGGGTTAGGCATTTATTTGGTTTAACATGCCTCTACTTACTCTTGTTGTCTTGCATTATGATGAGGAGAGCCTTTGAGGAAAGAAATACCTACCTATGCTGCAGTGGCAAGACAATCCTGTAAAGTAATAAGAGAAACTGTGTCAATGAACAGCTCTTTGAGGGATAGAAATTGGAAACGATGCAAATTACCCTTTTTCCATTTTGCCTTTAAAACTAGCGGAGTCTTTTCTCCTCTTTACTTTGTTCAACCTTCTTTGTTGATGATTTCTTTCTAACAGAAGCATGAACTTACGTTAGAAACAAGACGATGGAGGGTAAAATGAAAACGATACAGGTTACCATTCTTCCACTTTGTCTTTAAAGCTAGATAGTTTTTTCTCCTTTCATGGTTAGGCACGAAGCTTGAATGAAATTCTCTATAATTTGAGGTACTCCTGGTTAGAAAGTCCTGCTATCGGCACATGTTGCGTCGATGCGGTCCCAGCCTATTCTCTGATTTCTGAATGCACAAGACATTTGGCAATTGCTTGCATGGGGATCTTCGCAGCAAAGCTAATCTCTACTTTGAAGGTCTTCGATAGATGTGGACCTTCGATGCAGATTACCTTTCTTCTACTTTGCCTTCAAAGTTAGCAGAATCTTTTCTTCTCTCATGATTGGGCACAAAGCTTGAATGAAATCCTCTATAATTAGAGATACTCCTGGCTGGAAAGTCCTACTGTTGGCGGATGCTTCGTCGATGTGGCCCTGACCTGCTCTCGGATTCCTGAATGCACAAGACATTTGACAATTGCTTGCATGGGAATATCCGCAGCAAAGCTAATTTCTACTTTGAAGGTCTTCGACAGATGTGGGCCTGATCATTGGCAATACCTCCGTAGTTGCTAGGATCGGCCTTGACGCGATTTTGTTGTGTGCGAAATCCTTTGTCGGTTAGATTTGCAACCAAGGGTGTCTTCAGTGATAACTTTTCTGTCAATTTCCTTGCTATAGATAAGAATGTAGAGATTACTTCAAGGATAGTACTTCTTCATAGCGTCGGCGTTGACTGGGTTAAAGAATTGACGTCCGTCCATCTCAGTCAGAATCAAAGCCCCACCAGGGAGTGTCTTTTTCATAACATAAGGACCCCTGTAATTTGGAGCGAACTTGCCTCCGAGCTCAGGGGGCAGTGGTAATACTTTTCTCAAAACAAGATCACCTGCTTCGAAATGCCTTGGGCGGACCTTTCGGTTGAATGATCTGGCTACCCTCTGTTGATAACATTGTTCATGACAAAGGGCTTTCAGTCGCTTTTCATCAATCATATTCAGCTGCTCCAATCTTTGCTGCTTCCACTCTACATCAGATACCTTTACTTGAGACAATACCCGCAGCGACGGAATTTCTACCTCAATAGGTAGGACAGCTTCCATGCCATACACCAAGGAAAAAGGGGTCGCCCCGATGGATGTTCGGATTGACATTTGGTACGCCATTAGTGCAAAGGGCAATCTCTCGTGCTAGTTTCGGTAGTTTTCGGCAGTTTTGGCTAATATCTTCTTGATGTTTTTATTGGCAGCTTCAACAGCTCTGTTCATTTGGGGACGATAAGGGGACGAATTCAGATGTCGGATTCTGAATTCAGTGAGTAAATCGTCAACAATCTTGTTATTCAAATTTGTTCCGTTATCTGTAACGATGGCTTCAGGGACGCCATAACGGGCAATTATATCTCGCCTGATGAACTTCATCACACTCTGAGCAATGACATTGGTATATGAAGCGACCTCGATCCCCTTGAAAAATAATCAATTGCAACCAAGATGACGCGATGCCCATTTGATGCTTTTGGATTAATTGGACCGATCACATCAATGCCCCACATTGAGAATGGCTAGGACTTAGACAACTGGTGTAATTTAGTTGGAGGGGGCTAGGACTTAGACAACTGGTGTAATTTAGTTGGAGGGGCATTTATCTTGTCGCCATGGATCTGACAACGATAACAATTTCTAACATGTCGGATGCAATCACCTTCTAAGGAAAGCCAGTAATAACCTAATCTTGTTATTTTCTTGGCAAACATGTGTCCATTCATGTGTGGACCGCATACTCCTTCATGTAATTCCTGCATGATTTGTGTCGCTTCGGCCGCGTCCACACATCTTAATAAAACAGAGTCATAAGATCTTTTGTACAAATTCTCGCCATCAATGAAGAATTTCGTTGCCATCTTCATTATGTATCTTCTGTCTGCGGAGATGATCCCTTCGGGGAACTGCTGTTCCTTGATATAGTTCATGATATCGTAATACCATGGCTTATCATTAGGTTCAGCAATCACGGTCATGCAATGGACATGCCTGGTTAATACTTCAATTCTTAGGGGCTCTATTTCAAAGCCATTAGTAACCCGTAACATGGATGACAGCGTGGCCAGTGCATCGACGAATTGGTTATGAGATCTAGATAAATATTCAAACGAGATCTCATCAAATTCTGAAATCAATTTCTCCAAATAATCATGACAGGGCACCAATTTAGCATCCCTAGTCCTCCATTCACCCACAGTTTGGAGGATGATTAGGGTAGAATCGCCAAACACTTTCAGCTTAGGTATTTTCATACTGATCGCTGTTTGTAGACCGAGAATACACGCTTCATACTCGGCTATATTGTTGGTGTAAGGAAACACCAACTTAGCAGCTATAGGATAGTGCTGCCCATCCGGGGATATCAAGACTGCTCCAGTGCCAGAACCTGACAAGTTTACTGCTTCATCAAAGAACATGGTCCATGCGTGCTCTTCTGTTGATAAAATACAATCATCTAGGAGATCATCCTCATGCGTTTCTCTAGGGCATTCAGCCAGCATATCGGCGATTACTCGGCCTTTCACTGATTTTTGCGATGATGTTTGGATATCAAATTCTGAGATTAGAACCTGCCATTTGGCTAATTTTTCCACTAAAGCCGGTCGATTAAGTAAATACCGAATATGGTCGTTTTCAGTCACAAGGAATGTTTGGTGGTGCAAGGTATATTGTCGGAGCCTATGCAACACCCATACCAATGCAACACATGTCTTTTCTAATTCGGAATAATTTTGTTATGAGATAGTGAATTTCTTGCTCAAATAATAGATGGCTCGTTCCTTTCCATCATCTGGGTGGCTTTGGGCCAACAGGGCTCCTAATGATTCACCGTGAATCGTTAAATAGAGAGTTAATGGATACCCTGGGACTGGTGGAACCAGCACCGGAGGATTCATTAAATACTGCTTCAGCTTTTCAAATGCTTCCCGACAATCCTCATCCCAATTAATCTGGGCACCTTTCTTGAGAAGTTTGAAGAAAGGTCGTGCTGTTTTAGAGAGTTGGGAGATGAACCGAGCAATGTAATTCAGCTTTCCTAAAAGGCTTCTGACCTCCTTTACTGTAGACGGGGGTTGCAATTCGCATATTGCTTTAACTTTTGAGGGGTCGACCTCGATCCCCTTGCTACTCACGATAAATCCGAGTAATTTATCAAAGGTCGCCCCAAACACGCACTTTGCAGGGTTCAAGCGCAACTTGAACTCACGTAACCGGATGAATAATTTCTTCAAAGCTCCAACGTGGTCTTCTCCGCATCTGGTCATGGCGATCATATCATCGACATAGACTTCAATTTCTTTGTGCATCAGGTCATGGAAAAGCGTGACCATAGCACGCTGGTAGATTGCCCCAGCATTCTTCAAACCAAAAGGCATAACCCTATAGTGAAAAGTTCCCCATAGAGTGATGAATGCCGTCTTTTCCTTGTCTTCATCATTCATCTTTATCTGGTTGTACCCCGAAAAACCATTCATGAAAGAAAATAATTCGAATCCAACAGTGCTATCCACAAGAACATCGATGTGGGGGAGTGGGAAGTCATCTTTTGGACTGGCTTTGTTCAAGTCGCGATAATCCACACAAACTCGAATTCATCCATATTTCTTCTTCACTGGCACAATGTTCGCTACCCAATCCGGGTATTGCGAAACCTCGATGAACCCTACTTTCAACAGTTTCATCACTTCTTCTTCGATCTTTTTCGACAACTCAGGTTTGGTCCTTCGTAACCTTTGCTTTTTGGGAGGCATGTCGGGATTGGTAGGTAAGCTGTGCTCGACAATTCGAGGATCCAACCCTGGCATATTAGAATAAGACCATGCGAAGACATCTTGATCATCCTTGAGGAGAGCGATCAAACGTGAAGCTTTTTCTTCAGGAAGATTGGCCCCAATCTTCACTTCCTTTGGATCCTGAGCATCGCCTAAATTGACGATAACTGTATCTTCAATTGTAAGAGGCTTGATTTGTTCGTATTGCTCCCAACTTCTGCGGATTTCAGCAGGGTCATCACATGAATCATTAGAACTGCTGCTGTTAGCATCTTCATCATCAGGTTGGACCGCGCTAACTCCCTTGCAAGTCATAAGATTTTGCTTGAAACACAAAATAAATTGATTAGAAAAACAAAAAAGGGGGGATATGGGTTTTTCATCGTCTTTTCTTCCCCCAAAAGTTTTTGAAAACATAATAAAGTATCCTTGATTTTCGAAAATTTTTTTGGAAACGAGGAAACATGAGATAGCCCGGGCCTCAGAATACTTTCCTTTCCATGGCTGGATATCATCAACAGACCGGTTTGGGATACTACCTCATGTCCTCAAAACATTATTTATTTACAATACATAGATTTACAATTTCAAAAGAGGGAGAGTTTAAAAAGATGTTTCTTCCAACAGAAACGACGACAAAAAACCAAAATACAAGGATAGCCCTTTTCCAGGGATTTATGCAAAAGAGGGGGAAGAGGAATTCTACTCAAGCGGGCCTACGCCCATTCCCTCCACCGATCCTTCATCTATTGCGCCAACAAAGAAATCTTCAAAACTATCATTCAAGGAATCTAGCTCCTCAGCTCTTCTCTTTACTAGTGTCAGCATTTTCATATCATCTCATCCACTAGGAGTGCTATCTTGTTCATCTTCATAAAAACTTGATGGCATCTGGTAGTCAACATAGTAGTCAAACTTGCCACTGGGCTCACCCAGAGTATCCATAATCGGCCTCCCCCTACGTGCCTTATTAGAAAGCTTAGAAGCAGCGGCACGAAGGCTAGGCACCACCAAGAGGTCATCTTCACCATGACACAGATCACATCTATGATTTTAGGGAACGACGAGTATTGTTGTACGTTACACTGCCACTGCAAGAGCTGAATATCTCGCCACATCACATCAGGAAGGGCTCCTGTTGGTGGGTTTTTCTCTGAGCAATTTACTTGGGTCAATTACTTCTGGTCGGGCAACGGCTGCAATATGTCCAAGATTTGGCTAATGGCATCCAACAAGGATGTGAGCAAATCTCGTAGCTCACTTAACTGGGACAACAATCGCGCGGACAAATCAGGCAGGTTTGCACTCGTTTCTACAGTTGAATCCTCATGTATGGCCCCTATAAAGATGTCGTCAAATAGGGTGATCACATTTTCCAGTGTTTCTTCTCCTCCATAATCCTCTTCAGTTGGTAGTTGGTCTGGGTTCCGATGCATGTCAATAGCAACATTTGGAGAAAGTGTTGAGGAATTCGGGCGATCTGAACATTCAGCTGGATGCTTGCACCCCTCCTCAGCTTCACCTGAGAAGTTAAGATAAATTTTCTCATCTTGCAGCAATTTAGCAGGTGGCGGGAAGGTCTCTTTGATGTGGGGAGGTAACACACCGACTTGACCCTTCACGTACCCCTTGTTGACCTGTGAGCTTCCTCCATAATATCCTAAACCAGCTGTACGATGATTCTTGATGGCCCGAATAGGTTCTCGGATACCCCGGCCTCCTTTGCCAAGTCCTTTACCTGGGGAGAAACCGTTCCCAACCATAGCTTTCCCTACCATGATTGAAGCCTTTGACATATCAGGGATAGGAGGAGAAGCTCCTCGGCATCCGTGCACAGTTGATACGAGCTCGATTGACTGATAGCTAGATTCTACCTTGCCACTTGGTTCGACATACGGAATGGCCGTTTCTTGATAAATTCGATGGACCTCTTCTCCTAAGACTGTGATCAACTTCCCTTGGGTTACGAACTTGACGCTTTGGTGAAGGATTGAAGGTACAGCTCCAGCAGAGTAAATCCAGGGGCGACCCAACATAAAACTAAATGCAATGGGGGATATCCATTATTTGGAACAGAATGCTGAATGTCGTTGGGCCGATTTGCACATCAAGATCGATTTCGCTTACAGTATCTTTCTTCATTCCATTGAATGCCCAGACGGATGTTTTGGAGGTACGGAGCTTAGACGTATCTACCTTGAGACGGTGCAAGGTTACCAACAGGCAAATGTTCAACGTAGACCCATTGTCTATCAGAACTCTTGCCACATGGGAGTCTCTGTATTTGACGGAAATGTAGAGGCCTTTGGTATGTCCTCTACCCTTAGGAGGAAATTCATCTTCCGAGAATGATATCTGGTCCTTCAAGAGGATGGACCCCACGAACACTTCTAACTTATCATGCTCGATTGTCTCTGGGACGTTTACCTCGCTAAGTACTTTCCTGAGCGACTTCTGATGTTTTACGGACGTTTGGAGTAGCTCCAATAAGGAAATCTGCGCGGGTAATTTGCGCAACTGGTCCACCACATTGTACTCACTAGCTTTGACGATGGCCAGGAATTCTTTGGCCTCTTCATAGGTGACAGGCTTCGGAGGTTGTGTGTCAGCTTGAGCATACGTTCGACCTGACCTGGTAACTAGGTCAACATCCAATTCATAGGACCACGGGATAGCTTTGTCATTCTCATACTTGGAAGGCTGAGGTATGCCGATTAGTATGTGTTCTTCGGACAGGGGCACCTCAATTGTCAACTCCTTCTCCAGGTTTGGATCGTTAGACAAGGATTCGCTCACAAGTGCAGAGGTGGATTTACTTGCTTCGGCATTCAACGCTGAAAGTTCTTTGTCCCAGTCGATAATGATCTCGAAGATGGTGGCCACTACTTCGGTACAGTCGGTGTGTAGAATCAAACCGGCCTTCACCATGCTGTCGACTCTTTCTTTCATTAGAGACAACGACGATACCTCGCCAGTAGGAAAATACCTTGCTTTCACTAGGGCACTATAAACGTCTACAGTGCATACTCCCTCATTTTTAATTCTAATGGCATCAAGAGTGGATATGGCATTGACTCTATTTTCATGCTCAGGGAGGGGGTTGCTTTGGACATTTGGGCTAGATGTCTGAAATGAAAAGGCTTTGGTATCAAGCAAGTTTTGGATTCGGTGTTTAAGGATATAACAGTCATCTGTCGAATGCCCTATTTCGCCCATGTGATAGTCACATTTCTTGGACGGGTCATAACTCGAGAAACTCTCTGCGTTGGGACGTTTTGGCTCGGTAGACAGCAGATTTTTCTTTTGGAGTATAGCCAGAACTTGAGAAGGGGACCTAGGCAACGGAGTGAATTGCATTTTCTTATATCATCTCGGAGGCTGCTGACTTGAGGTTGGCTGCGGTTTATTGTTCACCTGGACTGTCTGAGGAGGGTGAACAGTCTGAGTGTACGCGATGCTTCCATGTGACAGGGGCTCTTTCTCTTTTCTCGGGTTGAGTTTCTTGCTTGTGAAAGTGGGGTCTGTGAACCATCCATCACGCAATCCCATTTCAATTCGTTCGCCAATGGAAACAAGACGATTAAGGGACTCAGCAGTAGCGGCAACCAGACGGTGTCTGTATTCATACGGAAGGGATTTGATGAACAACTTCACTTGTTCATGATTAGTAAGTTGTGGGGTAACTTGGGCAGCCAAATTTCTCTACCTGGTGGCATACTCCTTGAAGGACTCGCTCTTCTTCTTTTCAGTACGCTCCAGATCGTCACGAGTGAAAGTGACATCAAGATTAAATTGATACTGCTTGAGAAACGCATCGGCGGCATCATCCCAAGATTTAAAAGTATCGATATCCTTTGACATGTACCAGGTCAGGATAGGTCCTGTCAGGCTTGCTTGAAAAGTCTGAATCATAAAGGGCTCGTTGTCAACATATTGGGTCATCCGCACATGATACAGGTACAGATGGTGTCTGGGACATGAGGTGCCATCATATTTCTCGAATTCTGGCATCTTAAATTTTTCTGGTACCTTGACCCGTTTGTATATAGACAGATCAAGTGGGACAGCATTTTGTGGGCCCTGTAGTTGTTTCAGCATCTCCTTGACTTTCGAAAGGCGTTTGTCCTGCTTTGTCATTGGCGCAGCTTCGAGTTCAGGCTTCCTGACGGCGAGGGGAAGCGGATCGTCCTCTAGCAGGGGCATTTTGTTGTCACTGGCAGAGGCTTTTTCTTTTCTAGTAGACGAGGGTGGTAACACCACCTCGATTGCTGCAGAGGCAGGTGTGAGCTTGCTGTTGATGGCTTCAATCTGCTTGGTGATGTTCTCAAGTGCATTGAACACCATCTTCATCTCATTTTCCATGTTATTGAGACGGATGTTTTCCTCGGCCATTTTTGTAACTACCTGGGAAAACGCTAAAATAAATGATTAAAATGTCCAAGAAATAATCATTTCATGACTTAATCATAATATTACTATACATTTACTGCATTTGCTAAGAAAAATAAAGCAAAAAGGGGTTTTATTAATATCAACATTACAGGTGGCGTTCCTGGAGTTCGAACCCCAGTCGCCTCGGACCGTGACACTTTCATCTCGAGTACCACTGGGCCAAAGGCCGCGGTGGTGTCATTTTTGCCCAAAAAATATATATAAGGCATAAAAACGGCCCGAACTTCATTAACAATAATACATGCCATAAATAACATTAAAAGGGATAAACAGAACCTCTAAACATAAAAACTATAAAATACATAAAAAGAAACAGGGGTTTTTACAAAAATGCTCTCCCTGGATGCTCATTCTACAAACGATGGGGAAGCTATAGTGTCCTGAAGCCGCTTATTTTCACGGACAAGCTTCACAATGAGCGTATCCCTCGTCCCTACAGTCTTTTCGAGGTGATCGATTTGTGCTTGGCAACTGGGCTTGTTGGTTACGTTCGAAATCTTTGGCTGTAGTTCCGCCGGAATTTGATGATGCAGAATATAAAATAGGGAAGCATGGTGGGTTTTTTCTTGCCCCTTTAGAAGTTTGGGCACAAGAATGCTCTCAGGTAGGCATTCATTCCACAGCCCTTGGGTTGTTCGAATTTCATCGGCATAATTGTAGTTCGAGTGAGTGAATCGGACTCGGAATAGGTCAGCCTTAAGTGGCGGGGGAATTTCCTGGAGGACTCTGTATTGGCGGGCTACCCGATAAGGGTAGTATGAAGTGATGCCAGATAGGCCGAGCAACGGGACAGGGTTGTGGAATTGGTGGGCATAACGAGCCTGACTCTCATGGAACCATTTAGTATGCCATAAGAATGCCTTGGGATCAGGGTCTTTCAAAAAGTTTATCAAGTAGCATAATCTTTATCAGGGCAATGACTTTTCAAAACCTCAAACCTCTGGATTGGGTGTGTAAAGTCGTCAATTTGGAAAAGCTGCATGAGACGTCCAAACCCTCTTAAATGGGACAAAAACCAAATTTGCAAAATTTTTGGGGCGGCCCGCATGATTTTATCATCATTTTGTTTAAAACGATTTAAAGAGAAAAATGTTTCTGCGAGAACCAAATTAACATAATTCGAATCGGCATAAATTTGTTTGGCCACATACGCAATCGAGGGATTTATCAAGTTTCTACGATAGGGAAAAAGAACACATCCAATAAAAAGCGAGGGTAAAAATCTTAGCTTTTTGGCTCATGGGTTGGCTCTCAAAACATTCATTTAGGAAAAAA
Source organism: Syzygium aqueum (assembly GCA_031216185.1). Taxonomy (NCBI): domain Eukaryota; kingdom Viridiplantae; phylum Streptophyta; class Magnoliopsida; order Myrtales; family Myrtaceae; genus Syzygium; species Syzygium aqueum. Next base: position 23,753,399 of record CM062236.1, on the reverse strand, counting down.
CTAGGGACATGCGTTACAATGGGCTTTAACGACTTTCTTCACGGTATCACTTTTGGTCCTTAAAAACTGGGATAATTCGGGCAGAGGAGGCACACCCAAAAGTGGTTTGACGAGCTGAGATTCCAAAGGCTGTCCAATGGCGATACTATATTCTTCCAGAGTGGGGGTCATCTCGAACTTACCGAATATGAATGTGGATGTTTGTGGGCACCAAAAATGTGCTAATGCCTGCATCATACCGGAATGGATGTTAATTTTGAGTAGAGGAAGTAGGCGGCCGATTTTGGTTTTGACATAACGTTGGCCATTTTGATTGAGTTGGTCCCACCACGCTAGGAGTTCCTTCTTAGGAGTGGGGACGAATTGGACGTCGGCTCTTCCCATCGTGTGTAGAATGCAATCAACGGGTGGCCTATTAACAACAAATTAGATGAATAAGTAGGCAGTTCAATAAAATGAGAAAGGATAGAATATATACCTTTTCTTGAATTATGCCAATCACAACGACATACACATGAGGAGTGAGGTTCGATTTCTATTTAGACTGGCTCAGCAAAATGAAATTAAAAGGGGGCCTGACCGTCGCAGTCTCGCGTTGGTGTCAAGTCCTTTTAACCTCGGCTAAATCGAAAGAAATATTTTATAGTCACGCAAATAGCGGCTAAAAATATTTCTTTACAATTTTTAGAAATGAATTTCGTGGAAAGAAAGGCAACCTCTACATCGCGGGCTTGCGTTTGAGGTCGTATCTTTCTTAACACTATTCTAAGGTGTTCTATTGCGGCCCAGGTCCAGCAACATGGTTATGTGCGTAATAGTGTAGTACTAAATCATTAAAGCATGCACAACAATTTATAAACAATTAATTTGAACCTGCAAGACAAATAACACCTTAATGTCAGGATCGTACCTGAAGTCCTTCCTGCCAAACAAAAATTATTTTGAATAGGATAAAATTTTTGGCTTAAGTCCACTTTTACAAATCCCTAGCGGAGTCGCCAGTATGTCGTAATCGACCTCCCGGGAGAGGCCTCACCTGGTACATGCTAAGTCTAGGTTCGGGACTTAACTCGGGCTCTCCCAAGCCCATACCATATCGCGACTTAGGGTTTGAGTTTTTTTTTAACATGCAGGTGGTTTACATGCAGGAGTTGCCACTAATCGATTTGGAGTAGGCCGATTGGAAACCCAAATAGGGTGACGGGAGAATCACTCTATTTCTACGAACTAGAGATTAACTAGGTTTGGGGACTTGGTTACACTAGTTAAATAACTAATGCCCTTTCGGTACCTTTTTACCCTGTTCATTTTTGAAAACATTTGTCAGGCAATTTGGATTGATTTTACGACCTTTTTCCTAACATGTGAGGTGATTGAGTGAGTGCATAATCATAAACGATTAGCAGTCAGGAACACAACAAACTATGCAGCTTAAGGTTCTAACCTTAACTGAGTCAGATGACATTCAAAACACAACAGTTTATGCAATTGTATTAAAAACATGCATAATAATATCGAGGTACACTTATCTAATTAAACATAAAACTTATGCGATTGAATAAAACAAGTATAATAAAATAAAAACACTCAAACATACCATAAATTTTTTTTAAAAATTTTAAATAAAATAAAATAAAAAGACGGGATAAAAAAATTTAAAATTTTTTTAAATTTTTATTTATTTTTTTTAAATGGGTGGGGTGGACCGGGTCGGAACCAACCCGGGTCAACAGATCCCACCCGGGTGTTGACCCGGGTAGGATCGGTTGATCCGGATCTGGTCGAAACCGACCCGGGTCAAAGGATTCGACTCGGGCGTTGACCCGGGTCGGATCTGTCGATCCGGATCGTATCCGACCCGAACCTACAGACCCGCGAGGGGAAGAACACCAACGAGGCCAAAATGGCCGTCGGCCAGCGGGCCTAAACCTGCGCTGGCCTCTCGTCTCTCTCCCAGGACCACCACCAAGCCATGCCACTCGCCCGAGCTCGCCGTCCGGCCATCTCCTCGCCGGCCGACGGCTAAAACAACCCAGGCCTCATTGTGGCAAATCATCGAACAGGTGGTGGGCGTGACGGAAATGGATGGTTTTTGACCTACCTCGAGGATTCGGCACACTCCGGTGACTTACCATGCCTTCGACGGCGAAACATAGACCCTGGGGGCGACAGTATGGGCCGGGACTCGCGCGAAATGACTGGCGCCGGTCCCGGCCAAAACGAGCAGAGAAACAGGGCAGAACAGGGGAGGTTTTGGCCAGAAAGAAGTCTCACCGTCGACGGCACGTTCAAGGGCTCCTAGCTTCGGGGGAGACGACGGCGACATGGCGAGTTGACCTGCAGAGATCAAACACCTCTCGTTCTCTCTCTTTTCTCTGTGTTCTCTCTCTTTCTCTCTCTCACCCTCTATTTCTCTCTCTAGTTTCACTCTCTGTTTCTCTCTCTATGGCCGGCGATGGGGCTACTGGGTATTCCTCCGACTCCAGTGGACTCTCAGCCCCTCCTCTTTCTCTCTAATCTCTCTCTATTTCTCTATTCTCTCTCTCTTTCACTCTCTCTGTTTCTCTCTCTCCCTCGTCGACCGGAGCTCTCTCTCTCTCTCTCTGGCCTTTTATAGCCGGCGGCGGACGGTCCTGTGCTCCCCCCACGTCGGCTGACGACGGCTTGCACCGGCCTAGGCTCGCAAATCACGGCCATAGGCCAATGCAGAGAGGGCGTCAGTTTTGTGACGCAGGGGGGAAAAAAACAAAAGAACAGGGGGAGGTGAGGGAGAAGAGGATAAGGGCGTTCGGGAAATGAGGGGAGACGGGACTGGCCATCAATGCCAGTCCCGTTGGCATGCTCATTCGAGCTTCCCCTGGCCAGATGTGGACGACGACGAGCGGCGTCGCCGTGCGTCATGCTTCGGTCGCGCACAGGGGAAAACAGAGGAAGGAAAGCGACGCACGGCGTGGGAGGAGAAGAAAGGAAGGGGTTGGGCCGTGCTAGGCCCAGCCGCACGCAAGGGGGGGAAAGGAAGGAGGGCGAGGCAGGTTGGGCTCGCGCAGGGAGAAGAGAAGAAAAGGAGAAGCGGGATGGGCTTGTGTAGAGGGGAAAAAGGAAAAAGAAAAGAGAAAGGGCCGAGGGCCCGCGGCGGGAGAAAAGAAAAAGAAAAGAAAATGGGCCGGGTCGGCCCGGCTCTGACTAGGCCCAATGCGATTTTTCTTCTTTTTTTTTTATTTTTTTATTAATAAATCCTATTAAAACAAATATGCCTAATTTCTATATGCAATGCATTTAGATAGAAATATTTTTTTTGTTTTAGGAATTAAAGAAATTAATTCCTAATTTTATGCAATTAATTTTTGGGCAAATTAGAAATAGGTGTCAACATACGCCAAAAAAGAATGTTGAGAACTCAAGCAAAAGCCATAGAGCTTGATGATATTCCGATGCCAAATTCTAGTCAAAGCATGAATCTCCCTTTCAAATGCTTTTCGACTAGCCATTTCGAAGTCCATTACTTCCTTAATTTTCTTTACAACAACAATCGCACCTGTTTGCAACTGGGCCTTATAAACACTCTCATGTCCTCCCACGCAAATGCAATATTTGGCATCAAACTCGTCAGTTGCTTCAATAATGCTCTCATAAACCATTCTCCCATCAAAGCTCCATACAGCCCACTGGTTTGTATTGCTTCCGTCAATCAATCTAGCCTCTCTTCTTCTTACTTTGCGGCATACATAAATTGAAGCTCCCATAACAAGAAGCAGAGAAAGTAGGCAACCTCAAATAGGAATCAAAATTAGCAACATCTTTTTGTTTTTCTTTTTGCCTTTTGACATTGTTGCTGTACAAGGGTTGAAACTAGCAATGATGCCACACAAGCCTTTGTTCCCTCTCACAACTTCAATTGTAGCATTATGAAAGGCTTGGATGTTTGGTAAAGGACCTTCTAACTCATTATACGATTTGTCAATGAATGTCAAGCTTGCCATATCACCAAAGGTCGAGGCAATTGAACCCAAGAGTCTGTTTTGTGAGAGATTGAGTGTTTCCAATCTGTGCAATAGCCTAAGTTGTTCGGGTATTTCTCCCATAAGCAAGTTTTTATTGAGATCGAGAAGCTGAAGAGATTGAAGATTGCTGATCTCCACAGGAATACCCCTTTCAAGATTATTCCTACTTAAATTTAAGAACTGAAGGTTGGAGCACTCCCCAAGTTGTGTAACAATTGAACTAGTCAAGTTGTTTCCTGCAATGTTGAGTTTTTGCAGATTGGACAATGCTCCAAGTTCTTGAGGGATGTGCCTTGAAAGACAGTTGCCATCCAATGAAAGCTCCATCAGCAACTTCATTTTTCCTATGTCTTTAGGAATTTCACCGACAATATTATTTGAAGAGAGGTCGAGTCGGTGCAATAGATTCATGTTTCCAAGCTGAGGTGGTATGGGGCAGCCAGTGATTTTATTGTTGGAGATTATCAAGCTAGTTAAATTCCTACATTCACCCAATGTCGGTGGTAGCTCATCGTAAAGTTCATTGTTGCTCAACTCAAGGTAACTCAAGTAGGGGTACACACCAAGAGCATCGGTTATATTTCCCTTGAGCAAGTTGTTTTGGAGCCTAACTCTATACAAACTTGAACAATTTTTCTGGCTTCTTGGGATGGGTCCAGTGAAGTGATTACTTGATGCACTAAAATATACAAGAGCTTGGCCACTGCATATTTTTTGTGGCAATTGGCCAACAAAGTCGTTATCAGATAGCTCTAGGGATGTCAGGGATGTGAGATTATTATTCATCTCGGTGGGAAGAAAGCCCTCCGGATTATTCACATGTAGACCTAGTTGACTGAGTTGTCCTAGTTTTCCAATCACTTTTGGAATAGAGCCTGACAATTTATTTAGGGCAAAGTTCAATCCTATGAGCTTGCTTAAGTTTCCTATAGTGGAAGGAATCGAGAAAGAGAGATTGTTATCAAAGAGCATGAGATCGGAGAGAGAGAGCTGAGCACTCCTATTTCTTTTGGAATAGGACCAGAATTTATTTTTGTAAAGGTAAAGGACACTCAAATTGCTCAAGTTACCTATGGATAATGGGATCGAACCTGTCAGATCTTTACTTTGCAGCTGAAAATGTATGAGGGATCTCATTCCTCCAACTTCCGAAGGTATGGGATCAAAAGTTGGTTTTGATGGAAGTTAAGAAATGCTAAATTACTCAAATTTCCTAGAGTTATAGGGATGGAACCATTGAGAGAATTGATTGATAAATCAAGTTCACTAAGAGACGCCAACATTCCTATTTTTTTCTGGAATGGGCTAGTGATTTGCTAGGATTATACAATTGCTAAAGTTGCGATTAAAATCATTATAACAAAAATATGCAAAAGAATCAATTAGAGAATTATTACTAAAAATGCATCAGATTTAGAGATTTTTTAGGACTAGACATTTTTTTAAAGTCACAATCAAAAGGCAAATTACTGGGTAAAGCTCGCACATAAACTTGTCGCGTGGCACAACGTTATGAGAGCTTTACCCCCATATAGATATATCTGACACAATGTCATCGCAAAATGAGAATTCCTTAGCTTGATAGAGATTTCACCATAAGGTACATGGAATACTCCTCTTATCGTTTGGACGTGGAAGTTCAGATCTTTCCCTAGGTCTTGTCCCATGTTCAATATAGCATGCACTCTATTTATGGAATGCGTGTGAAGCTTTAGATTCCATGGAATTCACATGAATTGATGGCTCAAATGCTTTTGACTCACGTGACTCGGATGGATAGAAGGATTACTCGTCCCGTTTTATTATTGCACGCACTTGACTCACGTGAGCTCAATATGTAAGAGCACGGGCTTTAACTACATCAAGCGTCCCAATGGATGGTTGCAAGTTAATTCGTATGCCCATGTTTACTTCCAAATGGGTGTCCATCAACTTTGAATAGACATATTGCCTCCACCAGACATAGCTTCGTGAGTACTTGTAAATTGTCCGTTTGCAAAGCCAACCAGTGCCGGAAGCAATTTTTCATAGTCTCCAGCAATGTCCTTGACAATGGTACGTTGAGGGTGAAGCTGTTCCTTCTTGGCACACCTCATTTATAAACTTCATGTTGACCTCGGCCCTGGCAGCAACCACTCTTGTCGGGGCCCCATCATCTGTTCCTTGCCTATTGATGGCAAGACAAAGAATTTTTTCAAAATACTTCTCCAGGCGAGTCTGGCACTTGATTGTAGCTCTTAGTATAACAAGGAACTCGTTTTGGATTAGCTTTCAAATCCTGTGAACACAAAGGATCAATAATTTGTGATTAAGGTAAAATTAGCCTGTGCTTTGCTCTTGGTGGCCAAAATCCTTATGAGATCCTCGTGGCTGTAAGCCTTCTCTGAGATCTCCTCATGGAGTTTCTTACCCTCTGCTATTGCCAAAGTCATGTTCACCTCATCTCCATCATAGTGATATGAGCTCATGGAGGTACCAGCAGCTAGGAGGCAAAGAAACGGTATCAAATGCAGTTTTTTCCTAACAGGCAAGTAGATTTGCCTTACATTCAACACATAATGAAAAATGAATTGAATCAGGATGGAGAAGAATTCTTTCACAGGTTATCATCGGGCTAGTCTTTGATGATGGACCTGATTCTTCATTTGAAATAGAAAGGGGTCCAATGAAGTGGCATATTGTCTCCACAGTTTCGCGAAACCATCCCCAATCAATTTACAAACCAAAATATCAGGAACTGCTCTCAATCATACCACCATCCCGACAAGTATTCTCTACGTAACTCCAAAACTGTCTTAAAGATTCAACACCCTGCAACTTATATTCTCAGACTTTCAATAATATTATGACTCTCAGACTCATTTTGATTCTACTTGCGTTCTTCAATCACAGAGAATATTTCGCAGAACAGCAATAAAAATATTATTTTGAGCCTCAAACAGTTACAGAGACTTCACCGTGCAAAGTACTTACTGCAAATTGTATGGAAAAAGTTACTCAGAAGAACAGTCATCAGCATTACGAAACATCATGGCACAACTTGAGGCAAGCGTAAAAACAGTACCTCGTAAAAATCCTCGGTCGTGTGGTGAGTCCCCTTCCCGCGACTTCTTGTAGGGAGCATGATATGCTTGTCTTGCGAAAAGCAACAGCTTCGGAGAACATTGAGCAGGCTATTTCCAAGAGAACCGGATTGCTTGAAGTCAGGGTAAGAACAGCATTGGTGCCAAAACTTGTGTACGGAGGCTACTTTGGTGCCAAAACTTCCATTTGGATCACTTTAGTGCCAAATCGGAGGAAAAATGATCATTTTGGTGCCAACGGCGAGAGATTCCGGCCAAAAAAATACGTGGCATTTATATTAAAGAAAAATAAGTTGACGTGGCAAATATTTTAAATCGCAGTCCATGTGGAAGGGCACAAACGACGTCGTTTTCCATCCTCCACAAGAAACGACGTCGCTTTATTTTCCTACGTGGAATGCGTTTAACAAACGACGTCGCTGAAGAAGGGGACTAAAATTAGGGCTCAGATCTTGAGTTCTCCCTCGCTCGACCTAGCTCCCTCGATCGCCTTCCATCGCTCGCCCACCGTCGCTCACCTGCCGTCGCTCGGCCGTCGTCCACCGCCGTCAGTCTGCCGTCGTCGTAGCTGCGCCATTGTTTGCTGGCCCACCGTAGCTCAGCCGCTTCACTCAGGTTTGTCATGTTCTCGCCGTGGGTCAATTGGGTGGAGAATTTAGGGTTCCGACAGGCAAATTGGGGCACGGAGGGCAAAATGAGGGCTCGGCTTAGACTGCCTGCTTTTATGGGGAGGGAAAAATAGTGGGGACCTCACTTTTGTTTAATCACTTTTGTGAGGAGGGCAAAATTGTGGGGACCGAATGTGACTGAATTGAAAAATAGGGCGTGGAGGGGAAAATGAGAGCTCGGCGCAAAGGGAAACTGGTAGGAGTGCTGGGGACAGTGGTGGGGATCGATGGGGTCGAATTGAAAAATGGGTTGGGGTTGAATTGAAAAATGGGTTGGAGTGCTGGGGACAGTGGTTGGAGTGAAAAATGGGTTAGTGTTTCTGTAGGGACTGAATGGGGTCGAATTGAAAAATGTGTGTTGGGGTCGAATTGAAAAATGGGTCGGAGTACTGGGGACAGTGGTTGGAATACTGGGACAGTGATTAGTGTTTCTGTGGGGACCGAATGGGGTCGAATTGAAAAATAGGTGTTGGGGTCGAATTGAAAAATGGGTTGGAGTACTGGGGACAGTGGTTGGAGTTCTGGAGACAGCGATTAGTGTTTCTGTGGGGACCGAATGGGGTCGAATTGAAAAATGGGTGTTGGGGTCGAATTGAAAAATGGGTTGGAGTGCTGGGGACAGTGGTTGGAATGCTAAGGACAGTCGTTAGTATTTCTGTAGGGACCGAATGGGGTCGAATTGAAAAATGGGTGTTGGGGACATTACGTTATTTAATCAATTGAATAAATCGACTTCCTTTGTTTCTTTCAATAATTGTTTAATCAATTAAATGTAAAGTTGTTGATGATTATGCTATGTAGTCCCAATGAATGACTTTTTATTTTTATTCTTTGGGTGCAGCATTGAAATGGAGGGGAATCATGTAGGCGTCATTGTTTGCTATGGTGGAGAGTTTGTTATTGGCCCTGACGACTGGGAATATTGTGGTGGGAACGAAGGTACTATTTACGTCAATGTTGGGAAGCCATCATATATTGATTTTGTGAAGGATTTGTTGTATTTTTTTCGATGTAAAGTGCAACAATTGCACTATTGTGTTCCTGGGAAGGAATTGAAGGATGGTTTGAGATTTTTTAGTGACGATAATGGTATTAAGGATATCATTTACCATTATCTTCACGGCGATGAAGCTAAGGTCTATGTTGAATATTATAGTGATGATGAGGCTGATGAGGATGATGGAAATGATAGTAATCAGGTTGGGGATGAGTCTACGTTAGATGGAGGGCAACATAAGAGTCAAGGGAGGGAGGAGAGGGAGACAAATTTTGATAGAAATGTGGGTGAAGTCTCAGTTGAAGCTATCGCTGATGAAAACTTAGTTGGATTAGAATGGGAATTTACTCAATATAATGTGTCAGAAGATGAAGCTTTGCCAATTGTCAATTTCCTAAGTGATGAAGACGATGATGAACTCCAACAATCAAGACAAAAACAAAGGGAATTTTTCAGAAAAAAACTTCCAGCTTTAGGAGAAAGGCTTGAGCTGGATGGAGTTCTAGCTGGAGGTAATGGAAGTGAAGATACAGCAAGTTGCGGCAATGAAACTGCTGGTTCGGAGAATGATAATGAAGAACCTGTTCATCGAAGGAAAAGTAAGTACCCTTGCTATGATCCAAATGTCGATAAACCTGTTTTGTGTGTCGGCATGAAATTTGATAATGCAAAACAATTAAAAGAAGCTATTGTGGAGAGTTCTATTGTTGACCAGAGGAGCGTAGAATTCATTAGAAATACGAAGGAATTTGTGAGAGCTAAGTGCTCACAGCCCAATTGTCATTGGAAGCTATACGACACTATGAGTAGGAAGGGGTCATTTCAGATTAGGTCCTTCCAGGAGGAACATACTTGTTCAATTCATTTTGATAACAAAAGGGTAACAAGTGTGTGGTTGGCGAAACATTTTTTTAATACAATCAAAGCAATGCCCGAGATCAAATGCCCTCAGTTTAAGCAGTTAGTGAAGGAGGAGGTGGGAGTTAATGTGTCGAGGAATTAGTGCAAGAGAGCTAAGCAGAGGGTGATGCAAATATTGATGGGTCGGTACAAAGAAGAATATGCACAGATATGGGATTATGCCCGCGAATGCGTGGTTCAAAACCCATCTAGTAGGGTATATGCTGAGGTTATAGAGAGGCCACTGCCTGATTGTGGGCCTAGATTTGATAGATTTTATGTTTGTTTTGATGCATGCAAACGGGATTTTTTGGCTGGTTGTAGAAGAGTTGTAGGATTGGATGGATGTTTTCTTAAGGGTATATGCAAGGGGGAGTTGTTGGTTGCTGTGAGGAGAGATGCCAACAATCAAATGTTTCCGATAGTTTGGGCAGTTGTCAAGATTGAGAACAAGGATACTTGGTCCTGGTTCCTCAAGAATTTAATGGTTGACCTTGACATAAACGATGGGGGAGGATGGGCATTCATGAGCGACCAACAGAAGGTAATACCATTGTTAATTCATTCCCTTTTAATATTAATTACTTGAGTATTTTCTGACTTGTATTTGTTGATTTGAATTTTTGTAGGGACTTGTTCCTGCATTGGCTGAGTTGATGCCATATGCTGAGTATAGAATGTGCGCGAGGCACATATATGCAAATTGGGCAAAGATCTACAAAGGAGATATGCTGCATAAGCAATTTTGGCAGATAGCAAAGAGTACCAACATGGCTGACTTCATATTAGCCAAAGAGGGATTGTTGCAGTTGACAAAAGAAGGCTTTGATGCACTATTCCAGACAGAAGCTAAGCACCGGTGTCGGGCCTTCTTCAGCTAAGAATTTAAATGTGATATAATTGACAACAATCTCAGTGAAGCTTTCAATGGCAGAATTTTAGAGGCCAGGTGCAAGCCAATCATCAGTATGCTTGAGGATATTCGTGTTATGGTCATGACCAGACTGCACATGCAAAGAGATAAGGCTACCAAGTGGAGCAGAGAATGCGGTCCTAGAATTGTAAAGAAATTGGATGCGAACGTTGCTGCTAGTAGGTTCTGCCATCCGGTTTGGAATGGAGAAAATGGATATGAGATCATTCACAATAATGATAAGTATGTGGTCAACCTAGATAGAAGAAAGTGTTCATGCCGAGCCTGAGAACTAAGTGGGATTCCTTGTCCCCATGCTATTTGTGCCATTTTGATTAAGCAAGAAAGGCCAGAGGATTACCTACATGATTGGTACAAAAAAAGCTCATACCTTAATTCGTACCAATTCATGATGCAGCCTATCCGAAGTAGCAAATTTTGGGAGCCAACAAATCATGAAGGCCCTCTACCTTTGCCACTAAAGAAGCAAATAGGAAGGCCAAAGAAAAAACGAAGAATACAGGAGGGAGAGACATCAAGTCAGAGGATGAGTAAGATCGGGGTGAAGATGAAATGCTCATATTGCCACAAGGAAGGGCACAATAAGAAAGATTGTCAGTTGAAAAGGCAATGTGCACAAGACGTTGTTGCAAGAGCTGATCGTGGGCCAAGAAAAACATCTACTGAAGAGGTTGCTCTTGGGCCTACTGAAGGGCCAACAAAAGGCCCTGTTGTAGGCCAAAGTGCGGGGATAACTACAGGCAGGACAACAACAACAACAACTGAGTCCACTGTCGAACAAATGAGGAAAAAATATCCAATAAGCTATACATTGTTGTGTTTGTCTTTTATGGGCTGAGTTTAATTTTGTTATGTGTTTCTCAGATGAGAAGACGACCAACTGCACAAATTGCACAAGGACGGGGAGCCCCACAGGTTGCTCCCCCATAAGTTGCTCAAAGTGATGCACCACAGCGAACAAGAGGGGTTCTTGGAAAAAGAATAAGGCAACATGGTTATGGGATTTACACAGATGAACGTACTGGAATGACTATTTTCAATGTAAGATTTGTAGGACTCATGTATTTAATTTATGGTATTTCAATTCATTTGGTTAACAATATAATTATGTTCTTGTAGCTTGGAAGAAATTCGGAGGTGCTTATCTCTCAAGGTGGGCCAACTCAAAGAGTCAAACGTGCAGCCAAAAAAGAGCGCAAAGAAGAAGAAGAAGACAGCGAGTACAGCTTCAAAACAGCCACCAACAAATAAAGTTGCACCAGTTCAATCTCAACCAACAGAACCGGTACTAGTTCCTTCTCAATCGACTGATCATGGGACCAATGTTCCTACGGAGAGGTCCCGACACATGACACGTGCTACAAAAAAAATTGTTGATGCCGAGAAGAATGTGACAGAAATGCTAGTTAATGAACCTACGCGTCCAGTTTGAAAGAATGCCCGAATTATGAATCAATTCAAAAGTGCAAAAGGAAAAGGAGCCGGGGGTGTTGTGCATATTGACTAATGGGAGGGTGCTGGACATGGTATCTTCACTGATGGGGATTGCTGCCATTGTTGTTATGTGTTCGCTTTGACATATTAGGTGGGAGGGGATCGTTGACTGATTGGGGGCTAATGTTTTTTATGGACATGTTTATTTTTGTAAAGAACCAAGCAATGTCAATGGCAACAATGTTTTTGTTATTTTATTGTCTTGCACCTTGTTATGAGGCTAATGTTGTTTTTGGAAGTTGTTGGTTGATTATTGTTGCTGGTTGAAGTTGTGGGTGCTAGATGTACGTGCTGGTTGAAGTTGTAGGTGCTGCATCTTCCTGCACTAGCAAATACAAGTACTGGTGTAAGAACAAGATGCATTAGCACAGCACTAGTGCAATTGTGGCTGTTGCTGCATCCTGTTGCACCAACATAGCTCTCGGTGCAACTCTGGGTGCTGGTGTGTTTTCTTCCACCAACACTTGTATGAGCTGGTACAAGAACAAGATGCACCAGCAACTCAACTGGTGCAACAACATGCACCACGACTGGTGCAAGCCAATGGAAACATAATTGAACTGACTTGTTCTTTTTTTTAAACTCGTGCAACACGAGTGATCACTTTTTCATCGCGATTGACATTAAAATGATCACTTTCAGAAAAAATTGGCACTGAAACGATCACTATTTACAGCTTATGGCACTGAAATAGTTACTCATGAATTGTCACCACCCTTTTAATTTCTTCATGGTTTGCAGATGTAATGGTTGCAGCAAACCATTACATTTGATGCAAAAACCAAGTAAACCAAACCAATATATATAATACAGAACTAAGCAAAAAAAATTTGAAGTGCTCACAACCAATTAATTCCAACTCCAACCTTTCATTTCCACCATAGATTGGAACAAAGTCTTTTGTTCCATACAATTTGCAGCAAACCAGTAACACACTTTACTTACAAATGACCCAATACAAGTAAATATTCCACATCTTTGATTATGGTAGACATACAAACTTCTTCTCATTACTCACTTCAAATTTGAATATACTACACAAGAGAACAACAACACAATCAATGCTCAATAAAAGTTTCTTTCAATTTTTAGCCTTGAAACTTCCCTCTTCAAATGGTCGATTAAAGATGTTAAACCCTTCATTTGAGCTTGCATTGAGTCGACATCATCTAACTCGTCCATTAATGTAGGTGGAGGTTGATGTCGTCCTTCAAGTAGCTGTAAGATCACTTCTGTGGCTCGGCCGGAGAATTTGGCATCAACCCATTTGAAATATTTGCACTTTAAGCCTTCTCTATACCCGCCGCATCCATGGAATCTTCTCCCGGGATTTAACTGAGTCCAAGATGTTTTTCTCGGACTCGGTAACCCACAAAAACAGTAACATTCATCATCTAATTCGCTTTTTTTAATCGAATGTGAGCCGCTGCCGAAGCTTCCGCCCTCCATCTGCAAGCGTGAGCTGAGCTTCCGCCTTCCATCTTTCAATTTGGGGATTAGGGTTCTTATTTTGGGGAGAAGAAGCTCAATAAAACGGCGCCGTGTAGGTATGGTGAATAAAACAGCGTCGTTTTATTCTTTGCATGCTGACTGTGCACTCCGGCGAGTCACGTCGGCTTCAAATATTAATAAAAAATTGCCACGTCAGATTTCCGATCAACCAAATAGGAGTTGGCACTTAAAAGATCGTTTTTTCAAATTTTTTGGCACTAAAGTGATCCAAATAGAAGTTTTGGCACCAAAGTCGCCTCCGTACACAAGTTTTGACACCAATGCTGTTCTTCCCCCACTTGAAGTCCATCTTTTTGCTGCTTCATTTGCCAAGTACACATCACGTTCGGCCAGATCAAGTGTCCAAAAGACCACCAGCCTATGATGATATTTGGAAATTACAGGGAAGCAAAGAATTTTAAAAATGACATGTCATTTTATAGCTACGATTTTATGAACAGAACATGTAATTACGAAACGATTATCGCGACCTAAAAATTTTTCTTTATCAGGCTAATGGATTATTAAGACTAAGCTTAACTCGGGCTCTCCCAAGCCCTACCAATTCACAACTTAGGGTTTAAGTTTTTAACGTGCAAATGTTTTCATGCTTGGAGTCGCCACTAATCTATTTGTGGTAGATCGATTAGAAACCTAAATAAAATATATGGAGATACGTTTTATTCCTACAAGCCAGAGATTTTAAGCTTGGGGACTTGATTACGCTAGATTTAGTCTAACGCCTTTTCGGTACCTTTTCTTTTCAAAAAAAATGTTTTGGCATGCAGTCTGAACCCATTTCAACTTAGTCATTAACATGTGAGGTGTTTATGCGGGCGCGCAAACCATCAATTTAACACCCAATAATCAAAGTATTAATTAAATTGCAAGATTGGAAGAATTACTTACCTCAAAGTAACGTAATCATCTACATTGTTAGCTAGAAAATCACATCAACAATCCTAATATGATTTCTAATTAACATGCAATTCACTCAATTTTTTTGGATTTTCACTTATTTAAATGAAGGCTAATCTATGTGCAATGACATGCAAAAATTAACATGCGATTAATGCAACCTAACATGCAATCTATATGACATGCGACGACGTGACCTATTTCTAATGACGGGCAAATGATTTATTTTTGATATTTTTTTATTGAAATTCGTAATTAAAAAAAGCCTAAAATAACATGCAATCTATTCTAATTTAATCTATCTTAAAATGACTTGTTTTTGGAATTTTTGTTAAAATTCGAAATTAAAAATTATCCTAAAATGAATCATTGAGATCAAGATAATATCTAAATCAAACTAGGAAATAAATTACTCTAATTCCTAATTTAAATTAAAAATTATCCTATCTACTTATTGAAAGAAAGTTATTCTAAACCTATCCTAAACATGCATCATTATCTTCTAATATAATCAATTCAAATCCTAACTAATCTTTTTTTGAATTTTCTTTTTTAAAGGAAATAAATCAAATGGATAGATAATCACCATGATCAAAATCAATCCATGCAATCCGCCAGATTTGTTTCAAATTCAAATTAGGCACAGAAATCGAACTAACAGTCATATCTATAGGGTTATAGATATCAACGGAAAGTTGGTCATTCAAAATTGGAAAGCAGATAAAATCCATTATCGTATTCAAGTGGTTATGGATAAGATAATGATTTTCCGTATCGCCGCGTATCGTACCTTAGGGATAAGGTCGGATAGTCGTCAAGATACGTTGCTAAATTAGAAAAATTTCTTGATTTCGGGCATTTAAAATATTGCGGATATCACAAACATTATCCTAAGATATCTAATAATTCAACAAAGAATATCCACAAAATATCTAAATTACCCGAAAACTAGGAAATTAAATATTTAAAAGAAATATTCAGATAATCTTACCTAATTTGCGGATAATTTCCAAATTCGAATCACTAATGGATCGGGATTGCGGATCGGGACGAGCAACGGTGGCGGCGACGTCGGGAATGGTGTGCTCGGTGGCGGCGCGCCCGGTGACCTCGCCAGCAGGAACAGTAGCTGCAGCGGTGGCTGTTCCGGTGGGGCTACTCTGTCGCGGCTATGGACGAGGATCGGCAGGCGGTTGTTCCGTCGGTAGGAACAGTAGCTGCGGCGGTGGCTGTTCTAGTGGAGCTGCTCCGTCGCGGCTATGGACGAGGATCGACGGGCGGTTGTTCTGCCGGCAGGGATAGTGGCGCGGCTAAGCAGTGGCGCGGAGGTGGGCAGCAAGGCGGTGGCGAGGGCGGCGGCAGTAGGCGAGCATCGTGGGCAGCGGTGCGGAGGCAGAGAGTAGTTCCGGCACGGTGGGGCGTCGGCAAGGGCCTCCAACAAGGGCGTCCGGCACGGCAGGAACGGCGGGAGAGGCGCGGCTGTGGATGGTGTCTCCGGGGCAGCAGCGACAATCGGCGGTACAGGGCGGCAGCAGTCTGCGCGGTGAGGCAGGGCGGATGGACGTACAGCGGCTGGGGCACACGGCGGGAGCAGCTGAGGCACACCTCTGCGAACCTCTGCGAACTCACCTTCAAAGAGGGGCAGCTGTTGACACCTAAATTTTACCGACATTCATTTAGTCGTAATTTGCATAGAAAAATTAGGGATTAATTCTTAACCCCTAAACAAAAATATTTAAATTGCATAATATATAGTTTAGGTTCATTTTAGTTTAATTGCATTTGCATCAAATTGGCGATGGCAATCGAACTTAGATTTTATCGAACGAGACTCGGCTCGCTCGGGATGCTAGGGCCGGGAATTTCACGTCACGTGGGCTTGGTTGTTTTAATTTGGGCTTAGCCCAAGTTAATGCAGCCCATTTAAATTGAATTAAGCCCTAAGCCCAAGTCTAAGCCCATTAGGTAAATTAAGCCCATTTAATTTGACCTAGATTAGTCTATATATACATACTTTAGGTCAAATTATGGGGGAGGACACAATTTTCTGATCATATTTTTTAGACGTGAGAGAAACACGTGAAGGAGAGAAAGAGGCAGCCACCGTCGCGTTTTCCTCCGCCCCCCGACGCCGCTGTCCCGACGGAGAACGCCTCAGCCGCTCTCGCCACAGAAACCCGACGACGTCCTGCTGCGCTGAGCCTCGGTTGGTGTCAACGTGGACTGCTCCTGCTCCTTCGTGCGTCAACTGCAGCGTCAACCGAACAGCCCTTCCCCCCAAACGAAGACAACTCGCTGCCGCTGCTTATTCCCCAGTCAACAGAAGAGCTACCCCCTCCAGTCAACCAAGGAGTTTGTTCCTCCTGTTGCCACTTCTTCGTACTCTCTAGCGAAGTCTGTTGAAGATTAGTCCTTGAAGCCCACAGTACCATGCAGAGGACATGCATGAAGACCAGCCAACGTTGAAGATCCTCCAAGTTGAAGACCTTCGTTTGCCTCACCGACGCCTCCACGAAGCCAGCGAAGATTTCCCCGTGAAATTGAAGAAATCAACACCACTGGACGCTGTTCTGAACCCATCATTCAACACCACGTTCCTGGCCTGACTCAGTTGACTCACCCGTAAACGTTGACAAGGGCCTACTGTTTTCGTTGCTTTGAACAGGGAAGTCACTGCTTCTGTTGCTGTTTTTCCTGGTCTACTTCCTCCCAGAATCGCTCATTCTACAGAGCTTATTTGTGGAAACTCAAAACACGAAAGTTGTAGATCTACGAGTCCTTGATCTGTGGCTTTTGGAATCGGGTCAATCCGACGTGTATTGAGGAAGTTACGCCCATTTTTCCGGAATCGTGCAGTCCTGAAATTTTCTGTTCGGAGGAGCCTCGCCGGTGTCGCCGTGAGTCACCGTCCCCGCCGGAACAGTGCTCTGTTAGCGGGAACAGCCGCCGCGCCGTGAGCCTCGCCGGTGTCGTATCCCGCTGTTGTCGTCGTCATCGCGATCCCGATCCGCAAAGACGCAATCCCGATCCGAGTTCAAATTTGGAAGTTATCCAAATTAGGTGAGTGAACATTATCCGATATATTTTCAGAACATTAAGTTTCCTAATTTGGATGTTTAAATATTTCGTGAATATCGTGTGAATAATTAGATATCTTAGGATAATGTTTACGATATCCGCGATATTTGAAAATATTCAAATTAGGAAAATTTCCTAATTTAGCAACGTATCTGGACGACTATCCGACTTTAACCCTAAAGTCCGATACGCGGCGATACGGAATTCCGTTATTTTATCCATAACTATTTGGATACGATAATGGAATTTATCCACTTTCCAATTTTGAATAATCGATTATCCGTTAATATCTATAACCCTTTAGATATAACCGATATTTCGAATCTTGTGCCTAATCCGAGTTTGAAACGAATTTGGCGGATCGCGTGGTTGATTTGAATTGATTGCTATCCTTATTTGTTTAAGTTTCTTGCTTTTTTTTAAATAAACAGAAAATTCAAAAAAAATATTAGTTAGAGTTTGAACTAGAATTTTTGTATGTCTAGGATTTTTGAATATATCCCGAAGGATAAAATAAATATTTAATTTAAATTAGGACTTAACGTGGCATGTTTCCTAATTTAAATTAGGTATTGATTTAATCCTAACGGATTATTCACGTTATTTTATTATTCCGAATTTTTAATCAAAAATCCCAAAAAGAAATCATTCTAGGGTAGATCAAGTCATCATAGATTGCATGTTAGTTTAGGTATTTTTGAATTTCGAAATTTAAACAGAAAATACCAAAAATAGAAATCATTAGGTTGCATGTTATTTTAGGCATTTTTCATAATTCCGAATTTCGTCAGAAAATACTAAAAAAAAATACATCATTGCCCGTCATTAGAATTAGGTCACGTCGTCGCATGACATATAGTTTGCATGCTAGGTTGCATTAATTCACGTGTCATTTTTGTACGTCATTGCATATAGGTTAGATTTCATTTAAATAAAGCGAAAACCCAAAAAAAAAGAAATTGAGTGAATGCTTGTTAATTAGAAATCATACTAGGATTGTCTGTATGATTTTCTAGCTAACAATGCAGATGCTTGCTGGATTCGAGGTAAGTTGTTCTCCTAAGCTTGCAATTTATTTAACGCTTTGATTATTGGGTGTTAAATTGGTGGTTTGCGCACCCGCATGAACACCTCACATGTTAGTGGCTAAGTTAAAATGGATCCAAACTGCCTGCCAAAATATTTTTGAAATGAAAAGGTACCGAAAGGGCGTTAGACTAGATCTAGCGTAATTAAGTCCCCGGGCTTAGAATCTCTGGTTCGTAGGAATAAAACATATCTCCCTATGTTTTATTTAGGTTTCTAATCAGCCTACCGTAAAATGATTAGTGGCGACTCCAAGCATGAAAACATTTGCATGTTAAGAACTTAAACCCTAAGTTGCGAATTGGTAGGGCTTGGGAGGGCCCGAGTTAAGTTCAATCTTAATAATCCATTAGCCCGAGAAAAATGATAAGATTTTTTAGGGTCGCGACATCCTAGCATCAAGGTACGACACAATGTCGTAACTTGTACCTGCGAACAACATATTGCAGCTACACGAAACATCCTCCGTACAAAAAAATTGTGTAGCTTTCATTGCATTTCAAACCATTCGTTGACTAAATTATTAATCGGAATTGTGACCGCAGAAGCGATTGAACCGAAAAGAGCTAATAGTTAAACGGCGAGAAACAATTGAAGAATCAAGTCGCATTCAAAATGAAATCAAGATGATGGAATTTGTTTGGATCTCCATATCATTCCTGGACCCCAACTCGATCTTAACAGTCGATCACCCACAAAAACTCTAGAACAGATTGCTACCGAAAGATCACTCCGATTGGACAGACATCTCCAAGCAGATCATAGATCCAAACACTAAAAGCAGAACACAATCATGGACGACCGAACAACGCATGGCGGGCACTTCCATTGTCGAACATCAAGTAGGGCTGGAATAGTAGAAGCTAGCACGAAGAAGAGAGTAAGGTGGTGAGGAGAGAGCGAAACAGCGAATGCCTTTTGGAGTTGCTCATAGTTATCGACCAGGCTCTGGAATCGTGAGAGTCGACATTGTTGGAGGGAATAAAAGATCGCGGTGTGTTTGCGGGGCAGCGTAGACAGAGAGAGAAGGTTGGCCTCTGCTTGCTTCTAAAGGGGAGAGAGAGAGAGAGAGCGCGCCCAACGTAGCATGAAAAGCATTAATCCGGAGCCGCTGTACGAGCGCCATGTGTCGTTGCAGCTACGTCATCCACTTTCCCGAAGTGGAAACCCATGAGACGGGGCGCGGCAGGCGGGCCCGTCGAGGCCCGTTGGGCTAGTTTGGAAAAAAATTTCACGTCCGGTTAATGGGCCGATGGGGTCAGAACATACGTTCATTTGAAAAAGTAAATCTTTGGCTTTTTTAATTTCGGGTCCGGTTAATGCCCCCAACTTCTTCGGCCGAGGTCAGGCAAGAGCAGCAACCCTTGACCCACAACAACCCAACCCCTTGGTTTGCACCTTCTTCAGAAAAGATTAAAACCACGAAAAATTTCAAACTTGTATAGTTGAGATAAATTTATTCAAAATTATTGATCACTAAAAACCCCAAACTAATACACATTTGATAATTTTATCCGATGTTAGTTTATGGTAAATTTTATGATCAAATTTTTGAGTTAGATGACACGTGACAGTTGACTGATATATCGGTTTGTGATTTTACTCTCCGTTTATCACAGGTGTACCAGTTTGTGATTTTTCGTGATATTAATCCAATTTAACGGAGGGTAAATTTATCACAAATGTACCCGTTTGGGATTTTTAGTGATCAAAAAATTAGTTTAGGATAAATTTATCACATGTATATTAGTTTAGGGTTTTTCGTGGTAAAAAAATTAATTTGGGGTAAATTTATCACAAATATACTAGTTTGGAGTTTTTCGTGGTATAAACCCTTTAAAAAATATTTCGATTTTTATTTTTATTTTTTATACTTTTTCCGTAATTCTTTTAATTTTTCAAGTTTTTTTTTCTGACATGGCGCATAGCTGGTGCCACATTGGCGCCACGAACTTAAAAAATTACCCATCAGCATTTTTTGTTAGACAAAGTGGACAAAATTAATGAAGGAAGTCGATCGCCTAGTTCTACAATTTGAATATTTTAAGACTCAATTGCAATTCCGTGATGAGTTTTAGGGATTTCGATGAACTAATGTCTAAAAGTAATCCTTACTAAAATTGGCTCTCTCTTTTCATAGGATCTAAAGTTACTCGCATAATTTAATCCAAGCAAGTCATACTCTGATCTGCATTCGTTTTTCCTTAATTTATGATGTCGGCGGTAAGCATTCAACTGAAATAATTCAACAAAACTTCATAAAACTAGAGGCCAGCTTACACCAATTGTGCTCGAGCACCCTTTTGAGCTTATCACATTTTCTACCGTCAGTGTTTACGATTCTACGTGACAGACCAAATTGTACAAGTAAATGTAATAGCCACAAGAAATATCTCGATCTTGTTATATTTAAAGCCATTCTTAAGGATTTGACGTAGCAGCTGTAATCCATCTCTTCCGGGTTGGAATCGCAAACGACATTAATTCCCAAGTGCTTTTGAGTAACTAATGAACCATTATAGTTATAGATAATGGAATTAACTGGGATAAATAAAGTACAGGAGACGACTTGCTACATGGCTGGAGCAGAAAGACAGAAATATCTCAATAAGTGAAGCATGTGGGATCAACTAGTTCTTCCAATTTGATGTCCTCTAATGTGCTTGACATGATCAAGCTATTTGCTGATATCGCTCGAGAAACTTGCTGCATGCTTGGACGATGCTCTGGTTTGGGAATTAAGCACGAAAATGCCATTTTTGTCACAAAAGTCACTTCCCCAAGCACATTGCCTTCTGGGTATGGAATTCTTTGATCTAAAACTTCTTTCAGTGGCCAAGAAGATATTCCATTGCTGGACGATGATGAAGATGAGGACGCGAGAGATGATATGAGATCGCCCGGATGGCTTCCCATGATTGTTTCCAATGTCACTATTCCGAAACTATAAACATCACATTTCTCGTTCACTTCCACTGTGTATGCGAGTTCTACATAGAGAAAAGAGCAAATTTTTTCCAGCTTTCATACAATATCGATGCTTCGTAAATCTAAACTGATTTTGAGTAAATCAAATCTAAAGGATCAGGTATAATTCAATACATTCTAATGGGAATTTAAAATTTTCATTTATTTTGGAAAAAAAAGTTTCATTTTATTAATTAGTGGCCCAAATCTCAATTAATCTATTATCCAACCTTCGAATCGTATGAATAGCTTTGGACTTGGTGTTAGGTATTTAGAAGTTTAAAACAAGGTAGATAAGCATGAGGATATTGTATAAGCATTTCCCTATCTATAAAAATGAAGTGGACCAAGTTACCTGGAGCTGCATATCCAAAAGTGCCTGCAAAGGTAGTCCAATTGGATGAATAAGGTTGTAAAACCTTAGCCATGCCAAAATCAGAGATGTGAGCTTCATATTCTTCATCCAGTAAAATATTCTTGCTCGATATGTCTCGATGAATTATAGGAGGAGAGCATTCATGGTGTATGTAGGACAAAGCATAAGCCACACCTTTAACGACATTCAGTCTCTTATTCCAGTCAAATGTTGTCGTCCTCTCTTCATTGTTCAGTACATCCTTCAAGCTACCTGATTCCATGAACTCGTACACCAAAAATGAATGTCGAGAACTCGAGCAAAAGCCATAAAGCTTGACGATATTCCGATGCCGAGCTTCGGTCAGAGCGTGAATCTCCCTTTCAAATGCTTTTCGACTGGCCATTTCCACGTCCAGTGATTCCTTAAGTTTCTTTATAGCAACAGTCTCACCTGTTTGCAATTGGGCCTTGTAAACACTCCCTTGTCCTCCCACACCGATGCAATATTTGGCATCAAACTCATCCGTGGCTTTAATAATGCTCTCATAAACCATTTTTCCATCAAAGCTCCATATTACCCACGGGTTTTCATTGCTTCCATCAGCCGAACTAGCCTCTGTTTTCCTTATTCTTCGGCATCTAATACTTGAAGCTCCCATAACAAGAAGCAAGGAAAGTAGGCAAACCAAAGTAGGAATCAAAACTAGCAGCAACTTTTTGTTTTTGTTTCTGCCTTTCCACGTTGTTGCTGTACAGGGGCTGAGACCAACAATAACTCCGCACAAGCCTTTGTTCCCTCTCACAACTCCAATTGTAGCGTTATGAAAGGCCGGAATGTTTGGTAAAGGACCCTCTAACTCATTAAACGATATGTCGATGGATGTCAAGCTTGTCATATCATGAAAGGTTGACATAATTGAACCCGATAGCTGGTTGTGTGAGAGATTGAGTATTTCTAATCTATGCAATAGCCCAAGTTGTCCCGGTATTTCTCCCGTGAGCAAATTTTGACTCAGATCAAGAAGTTGAAGAGATTGAAGATTCCCGATCTCCATGGGAATACTCTTTTCTAGATTATTCCGACTTAAATTTAAGAACAGAAGATTGGAGCCCTCCCCAAGTTGGGTTGGAATTGAGCCACTCAAGTTGTTTCCTGCAACGTTGAGTTTTTGCAAACTAGACAATGCTCCAAGCTCTTGAGGGATGTGGCTTGCAAGAAGGTTGCAGTCCAACGAAAGCTCTAACAGCAATTTCAATTTTCCAAGGTCTTTAGGAATTTCCCCAACAATATAATTTGAAGAGAGGTCAAGTCTGCTTAATCGTGTCATGTTTCCAAGATGAGGTGGTATGGCACCGGAGATTTTATTGTTGAAGATCATCAAGCTCGTCAAATTTCTACATTGACCTAATGTCGGTGGTAGCTCACCATAAAGTTTGTTGTTGCTCAACTCTAGGTAATCCAAGGAGGGGTACACACCAAGAGCATTGGTTATATCTCCCTTGAGCAAGTTGTTTTGGAGCCTAACTCTATACAAACTCGAACAATTTTTCAAGCTTCCTGGGATGGGTCCAGTGAAGTGATTGTTGGATGCAGTAAAATACACAAGAGCTTGGCTACTGCATATTTCTTGTGGCAATTGGCCAACAAAGTCGTTATGACCTAGCTCTAGGTCTATGAGGGATGTGAGATTATTCATCTCGGTGGGAAGAAAGCCTGACAACTCATTTTGGTAAAGGTAAAGAACATGTAGATTGCTTAACTTACCAATGGTGGAGGGGATAGGACCTGACAATAAGTTATTGAAAAGGCGAAGGTCATATAGATTGGTCAAGTTGCCCATGGATGACGGGATATGACCGGTTAAATCATTAAATAGCAGTTGGAAATATACGAGGGATCTCATTCCTCCAACTTCCGAAGGTATGGGGCCAGAAAGTTGGTTTGCATAGAGGTAAAGTTGTGCCAAAGTACTCAGATTTCCTAAAGTTGTAGGGATGGATCCATTGAGATTATTGCCTGATAAATCAATTTCATATACAGACCCCAACATTCCTATTTCCTTTGGAATGGGCCCACTGAGTTGATTATTGCTAAGTATAATCCGTGACAAGCTGCTCATGTTTCCAATGGAAGAAGGAATTGGACCGGTGAAATTATTATCCGAAAGCGCAAGAACTTGTAAGGAACGCAACGACCCAAGTTGAGTTGGAATGTTTCCCGAAAGGTTGTTTTGAGAAAAGTCAATAATAGTAAGCTTGGGAAGATCACCAATGCTCGGAGGGATGCTCCCGAAGAGCTGGTTGTTCTCAAGCTTAAGAATGACCAAATTGGGCAAATGAGAAAAATTGAGATGCTGAAATGTACCGCATATGGCAGAATCTGTAAGGTTCAGGCTGGTGACACTCCCGAAAGGATCACAATTGATTCCATGCCATGAACAAGGGTTGCTTCCTTTCCACGAAGACAAAGTATAGCGACTCTTGCTGTCTAGCTTGGACTTCCATTTTAAGAGTGCTTCCACTTCCTCATTTCTCGTTTGGTCAGTAGATCCAGGAAGGGCCACTAGAGAATAGCTTCGAGATGAAGCAAGACAAGGCATTTCTTGCAGGATCATGAGAAGGACATAAGCGAGGAACAACATTGAAAGTTGTTTTTTCTCGTAGGAGATGACAGTTTTAGGCTATTTCGGGTGGGGCTTTCCTTCGTTTCTAGGTGAATATGTGTTGAAATGGACCAAGTACAACCACCGTATTTGTAGGAAAATTGGACCATCAAGTCAACGACCAAGTCAATAATCACTTCTTTCTTCGCGGTGAATGAGATAAAATTTCAAATTTCTTTTAAGAATAAATTCCAGGAAACCCTTCCGAATTTGGAGATAGTACATGCTCGCCCTCAAATTTTTTACTGTTACGCAATTATCTTTTGAACTTTCATTTTCTACTATCATTAACCCTTAATTATATTTAGAAATAAGTGTATTAGAAATCCTAAAACTTGTCATGAAAGTATAATGAAATCCTAAAACTTTAAAAAAAGTTAATGTAAGTCTTAAAACTTATCACAAAAGTGCAATTGAGTCCTAAAACTTTCAAAAAATGTAATTAAGTCTTAAAATTTGCCAAATCAGTCTAATTAAATTCTTTCCCTGATTGCACTTTTGAAAGTTTTAGGACTCCATTGTACTTTTGTGATAAGTTTTAGGACTTACTTGAACTTTTTTAAAATTTTAGGACTTGACTACACTTTCACGATAAATTTTATGACTTAATTGCACTTTTGTAACAAGTTTTAAGACTTTCAGTGCACTTATCCCTTATATTTTTCAAGGCACTTCTTTGGAACAACACTACATTTATGCAGATAAATATCCATTTGAAGGAAATATCAATCTCAATTGCTGTTCCATGACCTGTCCTTTGGATGTGTGATCATTATTTTGTGGATCGACGCTAATAATTCCCCTTTTTAAGCATTTTTTTATCTGAGCTTTTGCGGAGTTGAATGGATCCGACGAACAAAGGCAAAAAGCATCATTGATTTATTGATCATCTGAATTGACGCTTGATATAGACCAAGTTGTACGTGTGGAAGACCATATTTGGCAACCTTTTCGACAGCATATAAATTCTTCATACAACTAATGTACAAATGTCATAAAATCCGAGTCGAGTTATTCCTCTTTGGAAATTTTGAAGTCTGCGTTTAGATACTTGGTTGTGCAATTTTACAAGAGAGTGAGAGAGATTAATCACTTAAGTCCTGGTGAATGAGAGAAATTTTCAAATTTCTTTCTCTCCGAATTTTGCGGATGGTACATGTTTATCTCTAAACTTTCAAGTGTTACATAATTACCTCACAAGTTTTCATTTTGTCAAGGCCATTATTCTTACTCGAGAAATGCACAACAAAGACCTATTTTCGATTTTTCTTTTCTTTTTGGGACATGCTGATGTTGTTTTTAGCTATATATATATATATATATATATATATATATATATATATCCTCTCTGGTTTTGTGTAAAAATCGTTATCATAAATACGTAAGCCAACATCAAGAAAATTTCTTTGAAGGATTGTTTCAGTTCCGTCAAGGACGAGAGATGTGATGGAAGAAAAAGTGACACTAAAGTTCACATTTGCACTTGAAATGATATTGATTTTGGAGAAGATTCCTCCACTCGGTGAAACACTGCATGGAAGAAGACCGGACAATTCTCCATGTACATATAGCATGAAAGAAGAGTGCAAAGCTATCAGAAAAATGGTCGAACAGTACATACGACTTGACTTGATTTTCGGGTCTTCTGGTATCAAGATGTGTTTTGCGTCTTTGGGTCCCTTGTTTTCATTGATCGATTCATGGTTATGTAGCTTTCATGGATGACATTATTCTAAAATATGAATTCTAAATTGCTCGATAAAAAATTCACTACTAGGGACCTGGGTATTCTGTTGATTGAGTTGTTGGATGTAGAAGTCTAGCATTTTCAAAGGACTTTTCTTGTTATGCTCGCGTGCACAAGGAAAGTTGATCGGATTTAATTGGTCCCACTTTTCGATTGATCATTCCACAATGGCTTAACTTGATTCTTTTCTCAATGTCTTACATAGAATGCCAAGCTCGCGTGAACTGTTGATCATGTGTCCTTCCCAATAGGAATGGCTAAAGAGAGATGATATATAGTTGTTAAGTCGAGTCAGGTAAATCCGACGAGGAAGACATTAAAAGGATCTCCACTTTAAAGTCATCCCATTGGAAGAGGCAATAGTGGAAGCACTAACTCGAATTGACCAATGAGAGCAATTTGACCGAAATAGCCATTTGTCATGACATGTAGCCACAAATTTTAATTCGAGAAGACGAAATTACCATAAAAGTCAATGGCGGACGATAAAGAACATTTAAGATTTTATGAATTCGGTGAATACAGAGTTTACAATCGTTCAAGTGTTTTCTAACCTTTAATTTACATGCAAGATAAAACTCACAAATATTACCTCACAGGATTGCATTCTCAATGCGGACTGCACTAGATAATTTCTGCACAATTTTTTCCTCTCGTCAAACTCACAGCACCTTCGACCAAAAACAACAAAATATTCTCTTCCTCCTTTTTCCTTTTCATCCTGTTTAACATTTAGGATGTACATGCTTCTCTGAAAGTCCAAAAGCAATGCTTAGCTTCGTCGAAGTTTCTGTATGCTTAGCATAATCCGGTGCATTTGGACAATTCGACTTTTATGTGGGACTTGAAAGGTTAAGTGTGAAATTATGGAAGGAGACACTGGACTTTTGTCATGGTCGCCGGAATTCTAGTAGTTTTCTTCAATTACTCAAAGTTCTACATGGTTTTTGCATCAAAATATCTAGTCTACGTTAAATAATTCAGTCTTCCTCCCTCCTCGTTTTGATTATACTAGTGGACTTATCAAGTAACAATCATCAGCTAAGAAAAATATGCTTATTGGTCCACACAACTTATGTAGTGAAATAACGTAGAAATTAACAAATCTTGCAATTCAAAATCTAACACGTCAAGAAGATATTACCAGAGAAATCGATGAAAAATAATAAAGAATATCAGAGATTTACGTGGTTCGGTCCAAATACTGATACTACTCAATGGAATAACAAGAAATGATAAAGAATACCAGAGACATATGTGGTTTGGTCCGAATATTGATACTACTCAATGGAAAGAGTCAACCTTCAAGAAATCCAAAATGAATCCAAAGAATATAGAGCTTACAATCGCCCGAGTATTTTTCAATCCTAAATTATATCTAATATAAAACCCATAAGTATTATCTCATAATATTTAATATCGCTGCATCTGCAATAGAAAATTCCTTCATTATTTTGCATCAAGCAATAGTGCAATTTGTTTTTTAGGCGTTGATATATTAGTTTAGTTTTCCCCGCTGTTTGACCATTATTGCATCCCAGTCGTTGCTCCAAAATGACCAATAAGTCTTCGTTTGTTTTCCAGAAAAGAATATACAGAAATTTCGACGAAGCTAAGCATTGCTTTTGGGCTCTAAGAAAAAGTGATCAATTATGAATCCTTCACCGCGGTGCTCAACAAAAGGATAAAAGGCAAAAAGAGGAAGAGAAGCAGAATAACTGGATGTCCAAATTTTTCTACGTTCACACTAAAAGGGTGGGATAATGGTGACATTCGCTCCTCCTTGCGAAAGTCTTCAGTTCCTTTGGAAACGCATGTAATACCCGAATGCCCCACTTTGGATGGGACTTGGGAGATGCCGGTCAAGTGAAGTATGAAATAATATCTACGACTATAGATGGTGATCATCTTATCAGATTCCTTCAAATACTTCATTGCGGGCTTCACCCATATAGAACGAGTGGAATCGTTACAGATATTATTAGAGTTATAGTGGCTCTTTCAACACAGTGGTCGGAATCAAATGTTAAGTTATTTATAAAGTCTTGATTTGATAAAATAATTGTGAAAGGATTTCCAAAGGACAAAATCCAAATTTAGAAAAAGAAAACCTGTCATATTTGAAGGGGACTTGTTAGAAGTCAATTCTTAAAGAGCTAGCAATTCCGATTGGAAGAGAGAGAGATCGATCACTTCTTCCCGGTGAGTGAGACTAAGGCCGCGAATAATAACCATTCTGTTCCAAAACAATTCCTGAAACAAAAATAGATTCCCAGGACTAGTTTCTGAGGAAAAAAACCCGTTTGATAACGACAAAAAATTTCTATTTCTAGAACAAAAATCCATTTGATAACGGCACAAAATTTTTATTTCTTGGAACATAAACCCGTTTGATAGCAACACAAATTTCTATTTCTCGGAACAGAAAGTCATTTTTTTAGAAATGGTCTCTAAAATGAAAATCAATCAAAATACCAAAACCCTAGTAAAGTTCTAAAGGCTTATTCATTCAAAGAATGGTGTTGTTTTTTAGGATTTTAGGGTTTTTTAGGGATAATGACCCCTTTTGGGGGTTAAACCCTTTTTAGGGTTTTTTAGGGGTTAAAACTCCTTTTAAATCCCTAAGCTAAGGAGTTTTCAAAAATATCATTTTGGCACCTCAAAAAATATAAATTTTACTTAAAGTGGGTGGTTACAGGTATTCTAAGCCATTCTGTGAAGTTTTAAATTTTTTGATTTTTTTAAATTCACCAAATTTCCTATTTTCCTGAAATCTGAATTTTTTTTATTTTCTGAAAATTTTTATGAATTTTTTTTGGAAATTTTCAATTTTTATGGATTTTCTGAAATTATTTTTGAGATTTTTAGGAATTTTCCGGATTTTCTATTTTTATGAATTTTTTGATTTTTTTCTGATTTTTCTAATATTTTAATGTTTTTTCTAATTTTTTTTAGAATTTTTTTATTTTCCTGCCGGGAATGAAATGGACTGAACCAGTTTGGACTAGTCTGACCAATTTTGATCGGGGCCAAATTTAGGAAGAGATGTGTTTTGAAAAGAGAAGATAAGTTTTTTTAGAAATGGTTTTCATTTCTCGTCCAGAAACAGAAAATCTACCTTGTTTTGTTCTAATTTTTTATCCATAATCAGCTCTGGAACAAAAAGTTGTTCCAGAAATAAAAAAATGAAATTACGTTATCAAACGGGTTTATATTTAAAACCTGTTAACGAGAATAAAAAAACTAGTTTTGAATAGAAATGTAATGGTTATCATGCGCACCGCACCCTAAACTTCAAAATACTTTTTTAGGAGAAATTATGCAAAACTCTCTTGAATGCTAGGAGTAATACTTTTATCCTTAAACCTACAACTGTGACGCAAATTCTTCATGAACTCTCATTTTGTTACGGCCATTAGCCCTTCGTCATATTTTTCGTTAACATGTGCAGTGCATATAGCATATCTAATATGCGTGGCCATTATATGCAAGGACTTATTAGTCTTTCTCAGAGAAACGACTTGGATGCTAGTCAACAATGCGGAAACTTAATATTGTTGAAATACAATCCTAACCCGCATTAATAAATTACGAATTCATTGCCAAAAAAGCATGAAATTCAACAAATGCACAACGAAGTCCTATGTTTGATTGTTTTCTTTTTCCTTTTCAGAAATACTATATGGGTGTTTCAATCTATATCTTCTCTCTGTTTTCATGTAGAGATCGTTATAGGGGCAATTGGATAGATCTTACTCGATCATAAATTGATTATAGTTTCACGTTTTTGGTTGAGAATAGAATCTATTTTAATATGCAGGTAGCCGGACGGAAGATTGTGATGGAAGAGGAAGTCACACGAAAGTTCACAAATCACTTGAAACGACAGCGATTTTGGAGAACATTTCTGTCGGCAACCAAAGATGTGATGCCAGAGAAAGTGACGCAAAAGTTCACATCACATCCCGCTGGAGGTGGAGGAGGAGAGTCCTCCACGCAGTGAAGAAGACTGGACAAATTCTCACATATGAACCTACACTCGACGTCAATGGAGGACTTAATTGTCTACTCCATTTTCCTTGGTCCACTTATAAGTAGCGTGTTGCGGGACCGTGTCAAATAAATATCGACAGGTGAGAAAACAAGCGAAATAGAAATAGGAAGGAGCTGAAATAAGGAGTTTCAAAGTCCATAAGCGTGACCTTTGTTGTGATATCAGGGTAGACAAATAATCTTCCCTCAAAGACGTAAAACTGTTTGGAAACGGGCCAATATGAATATATAGTATATCACCATCCATGGAGAAAATTTAAAGCTGCATGGACACGACAATGATCAAAATTTATGCGAACTGCGTTCATCATATATATGTTCTCAAGCAAGCATTGAGAGCTTTGTTTTAACCAATTTACCTTTCTTTTCTTTTTTTCTTTTCGACTTTTCGGTCTTTGGGCATCAATATTTGTTTTGCGTCTCTTATCCCTTGTTTTTCATTCATCGATTCATGATAATGTAGCTTTATTACATGTGAGGATGACATTATTGTAAATTCATGAATTCAAAATTGCTCGATAGATTCGTATGAATATAAGTTCACACCCTATAGAGATTTCAGCAATGGGACCTGGGTATTGTACAAATTGAGTCGTTGGATGTGGAAGTCAAGATCATTCATTGCTAAAGGACTTTTCTTACGCTTGCGCGTGCAAGAAAAGTCCTAGTTGCTTTAATTGATCCCACCTTCTCATGGAATACTCCATAATGACTTGACTTGAACCTTATCTCGATGTCTTGTATGGTATGCCAAGCTTATCTAGACAGTTCATCATGGGTGCTTCCCGACGGATATGGCTAAGGAGAGACGATATGAGTAGAGTCGGGTAAATCTAACGAGGGTACACTGAAAAAACGTCCACTTAAAAGCTATCCCATTGGAAGCGACGACTGTGGAACCACTAAATTCAAGTGTTTATTGGCCAATGAGGGCGGTTTGACA
Organism: Syzygium aqueum; assembly: GCA_031216185.1. NCBI lineage: Eukaryota > Viridiplantae > Streptophyta > Magnoliopsida > Myrtales > Myrtaceae > Syzygium > Syzygium aqueum. Next base: position 23,722,019 of record CM062236.1, on the reverse strand, counting down.
TGACATACTATGAAATAGCCGTTTGTCATGACATATACCCACCAATTATAATTAGACCACCACATGTTGATCAACATCCTGTGACCAAAATTATCCACACTTCTAAATGCTAAGAAAGCAACTCTGGTAAGTTTCTTCTTCCTTATTTCATACTTCCTAGAATACACTCTCCTCAATTACTTAGGCATCGGACGGCCAATCCGGGTCAAAATCCATACACCGTAACTCATGTTCGTGGATGCAGGTCCTTCTAGAGGTGGAGGCCTTGACGAATTCCTCAAGACCCACCATGAGACCCCCAAATTTTATACATTGGATGATAATGGGGCTCCTCTTCTATTGGCCCAAAAAGGATTCGGACGATCAACTACTATTAATCGTGCCACGGAGTGCTAAAATGCAACGGATCATCAGTTGGTAGGCAAAATACTGAGCAATGCAATAGTCTTACTTACGAGTACTTTTGGAGCACTCAATGGATTTTACCATCTTTAATACATTGTAGTCTTCTTCTTGATAAACCATCAAGGTGGTTGGCCAATTGTTGAATCGGTCATTTTTTCTACCACGAGGTCAAGAGTTCCATTTGCGGGTGAGCAAAACGCCGGACGGCTCAGGCTGAGTTATCTAATCGCGACATATTTCGTATGAAGAAGCTTCTTGACTATTAGCTTCAACGGGTCACTAGTTAGGGAGAATAGTAATAATAGCACTATCGGTAAGAGTAATAAATTAACAATAAGAAAATGGCCAAATTACTCACGTTGATTTTCACCTCCATTCCCCAACAATTTATGCCATTAAAAATGACATTCCCAATTTCTTTTTTCTCAAGAAAAGAAGTGGTTTCGAGTTGAAATAACCTAATTCATTTTAATTTCCAAATTTTTCTGTGCTTTTGGTACTCGAATTTGGTGTTGATTCTGCATCAATCATTCAGACAACCGTCCCTCTCGTTCTCATTAGATGACTTTGACTAATGAACCGACGATCATCAGCGAAGAGATAAGACATCATCTCGTGACCACACGTCTCCCATCACAACTTGTACACCGTACATTTGATATGTGGGGCCCTCCTCTATTTGCAAAGACTTCTTAGTCTTCTTCAGAGCAAGGACTTTAATATTGCTGAAGTACGATCCTGACCTTCATTATCTAAATATGAATTAGTGGGGTCCAAAATCGATTCGTTTGACCAAGTCAAGATAAACCGTTGTGGGATTTCCCTTAAAGTCAAAAGAACTTAAAGTCCATTCCATGATGTTAACTCGTTTACAGCGACAGGAGTTGGGGTTAGCTGGGCCGTCGATGTTCAGGAGGACAGAGGAGTGAGATGGACGGTGAGGATGGAAGGCGGCATCTGGCCCCAGCGCGACGTCGTCGACCAAAGTCAATTGCGTGAGTTGCGTTCTTCCATGGCTCCACTGTGGAGACTGGAAGAGGACAAGTCAAAGTATGTTTCCCAGTGATGTCGTTGTAGAGAGAGAGAGAGATGGGGACGAAAGTGATTTTGGTGGCGCTTATAGCTTTGAATTTTGCCATGACAGCTACGGTAATAATAGTAATACTTTCGAAATATTAATGTTGATCATTGCAATTCGGTGGGACCGTCGATCGACGTAAGGAAGGATCGAACCCCTCCGAAACATCCCGCTCGAGTCACACCAATTTGTTTGGGAGATACAATGCAATCGATTTCTTTTTCTAGGTCACTACATGATCCAATAACATAATCCGTTCGAGATATTACCCTCTTTTATCCATTATATACTGGCCTAAAATTGAATTCTCAATTAGGCACGTTTAATATTGTAGCTTCTGACGTGAAATTGTATCGTTTCTTCAAAAGTCATTTCTTACAAGTCAAATTTAAATTCATAGACACTGTCACTTCCTTGGTGGGTGAGTCCATTCAAAGAACGTTAAAGTCCATTCAATGATGTTCAAAGCGACAGGAGTATGGGGTTAATTGAGAGTAGAGAGACAGGAGTGTTGTGGAGAGAGGGAGAGAGAGAGAGAGAGAGAGAGAGAGAGAGAGAGAGAGAGAGATGGTGATGCAGACGAAAGAGACGAAAGGCGAGAGGAAAAGGAAAGAGGGAAAAGGCGAGTGTGGAGGGGGGGGGCGTAAGATACAAAATTTACGAGGCACAAGTGTTTCAAAAAGTTGGCAGATAAATATCCATTTGAAGGAAATATCAATCTCAATCGCTGTTCCATGACCTGTCCTTTGGATGTGTGATCATTATTTTGTGGATCGACGCTAATAATTCCCCTTTTTAAGCATTTTTTTATCTGAGCTTTTGCGGAGTTGAATGGATCCGACGAACAAAGGCAAAAAAGCATCATCGACTTATTGATCATCTAAATTGACACTTGATATAGATCAAGTTGTACGTGTGGAGGACTACATTTGGCAACCTTTTCGACAGCATATAAATTCTTCATACAACTAATGTACAAATGTCATAAAATCCAAGTCGAGTTATTACTCTTTGGAAATTTTGAAGTCTGCGTTTAGATACTTGGTTGCGCAATTTTACAAGAGAATGAGAGAGATTAATCACTTAAGTCCTGGTGAATGAGAGAAATTTGATGAATTTTGCGGATGGTACATGTTCATCTCTAAACTTTCAAGTGTTACATAATTACCTCATAAGCTTTCATTTTGTCAAGGCCATTATTCTTACTCAAGAAATGCACAACGAAGACCTATTTTCGATTTTTCTTTTCTTTTTGGGAGATGATAATGTTGTTTTTAGCTCTCTCTCTCTCTCTCTCTCTCTATATATATATATATATATTCTCTCTGTTTTTATGTAGAAATCATTATCATAAATACGTAAGCCATCATCAAGAAAATTTCTCTGAAGGATCGTATGAGATCCGTCAAGGACGAGAGATGTGATGGAAGAAAAAGTGACACTAAAGTTCACATTGCATTTGAAATGACATTGATTTTGGAGAAGACTCCTCCACTCGGTGAAACACTGCATAGAAGAAGACCGGACAAATTCTCCATGTACATATAGCATGAAAGAAGAGTGCAAAGCTATCAGAAAAATGGTCGAACAGTACATACGACATGACTTGATTTTCGGGTCTTTTGGTATCAAGATGTGTTTTGCGTCTTTGGGTCCCTTGTTTTCATTGATCGATTCATGGTTATGTAGCTTTCATGGATGACATTACTCTAAAATAGGAATTCTAAATTGCTCGATAAAGAATTCACCACTAGGGTATTCTGTTGATTGAGTTGTTGGATGTAGAAGTCTAGCATTTTCAAAGGACTTTTCTTGTTATGCTTGCGTGCACAAGGAAAGTTGATCGGATTTAATTGGTCCCACTTTTCGATTGATCATTCCACAATGGCTTAACTTGATTCTTTTCTCAATGTCTTACATAGCATGCCAAGCTCGCGTGAACTGTTGATCATGTGACCTTGCCAACAGGAATGGCTAAAGAGAGATGATATATAGTTGTTAAGTCGAGTCGGGTAAATCTGACGAGGAAGACATTAAAAGGATCTCCACTTTAAAGTCATCCTAGTGGAAGAGGCAATAGTGGAACCACTAACTCAAATCGACCAATGAGAGCAGTTTGACTGAAATAGCCATTTGTCATGACATGTAGCCATAAGTTTTATTGGGAGAAGACCAAATTACCATAGAAGTCGATGGTGGACAATAAAGAACACTTAAGATTTTATGAATCCGGTGAATAAAGAGTTTATAATCGTGCAAGTGTTTTCTAGCCTTTAATTACACGCAAGATAAAACTCACAAATATTACCTCAAAGGATTGCATTCTCCATGCAGACTGCCCTAGATAATTTCTGCACAATTTTTTCCTCTCGTCAAACTCACAGCACCTTCGACCAAAAAAAACAAAATTCACGGCATCTAATTATTCTACTTCTCTTCCTCCTTTTTCCTTTTCATCCTGTTTAGCATTTACGATGTACATGCTTCTCTTAAAGTCCAAAAGCAATGGTTAGCTTCGTAGAAGTTACTGTATGCTTAGCATAATCCGGTGCATTTGGACAATTCGACTTTTATGTGGAACTTGAAAGGTTAAGTGTGAAATTATGGAGGGAGAAACTGGACTTTTGTCATGGTCGCCGGAATTCTAGTAGTTTTCTTTAATTACTCAAAGTTCTACATAGTTTTTGCATCAAAATATCTAGTCTACGTTAAATAATTCAGTCTTCCTCCCTCCTCGTTTTGATTAGACTAGTGGACTTATCAATTAACAATCATCAACTAAGAAAAATATGCTTATTGGTCCACACAACTTATGTAGTGAAATAACGTAGAAATTAACAAATCTTGCAATTCAAAATCTAACACGTCAAGAAGATATTACTAGAGACATCGATGAAAAATAATAAAGAATATCAAAGATTTACGTGGTTTGGTCCGAATACTGATACTACTCAACAGGATAATGAGAAATGATAAAGAATACCAAAGACATATGTGGTTTGATCCGAGTATTGATACTACTCAATGGAAAGAGTCAACCTTCAAGAAATCCAAAATGAATCCAAAGAATATAGAGCTTACAATCGCCCGAGTATTTTTCAATCCTAAATTATATCTAATATAAAACCCATAAGTATTATCTCATAATATTTAATTCCACTGCATCTGCAATAGAAAATTCCTTCATAATTTTTCATCAAGCAATAGTGCAATTTGTTTTTTAGGCGTAGATATATTAGTTTAGTTTTCCCCGCTGTTTGACCATTGTTACATCCCAGTCGTTGCTCCAAAATGACCAATAAGTCTTCGTTTGTTTTCCAGAAAAGAATATACAGAAATTTCGACGAAGCTAAGCATTGCTTTTGGGCTCTAAGAAAAAGTGATCAATTATGAATCCTCCACCGTGGTGCTCAACAAAAGGATAAAAGGCAAAAAGAGGAAGAGAAGCAGAATAACTGGATGTCGAAATTTTTCTACGTTCACACTAAAAGGGTGGGATAATGGTGACGTTCGCTCCTCCTTGCGAAAGTCTTCAGTTCCTTTGGAAACGCATGTAATACCCGAATGCCCCACTTTGGATGGGACTTGGGAGATGCCGGTCAAGTGATGTGTGAAATAATATCTACGACTATAGATGGTGATCATCTTATCAGATTCCTTCAAATACTTCATTGGGGGCTTGACCCATATAGATCGAGTGGAATCATTATAGATATTATTAGAATTATAGTGGTTCTTTCAACACGGTGGTCGGAATCAAATGTTAAGTTATTTAGAAAGTCTTGATTTGATAAAATAATTGTGAAAGGATTTCCAAAGGACAAAATCCAAATTTAGAAAAAGAAAACCTGTCTTATTTGAAGAGGACTTGTTAGAAGTCAAGTCTTAAAGAGCTAGCAATTCCGATTGGAAGGGAGAGAGATAGATCACTTCTTCCCGGTGAGTGAGACTAAGGCCGCGAATGATAATCATTATGTTCCAGAAACAATTCCTGGAACAAAAATAGATTTTTCTATTTCTGTTCCCAGAATGAGTTTCTGAGGAAAGAAACACGTTTGATAATGACCAAAAATTTCTATTTCTAGAATAAAAACCCGTTTGATAACAGTATAAAATTTCTATTTTTTGGAACACAAACTCGTTTGATAACGATACAAATTTCTATTTTCCGGAACAGATATCCATTTTTTTAGAAATGGTCTCTAAAATGAAAATCAATCAAAATACCCAAACCCTAGTAAAGCCCTAAAGGCTTATTCATTCAAAAAATTGTGTTGTTTTTTAGGGTTTTATGGTTTTTTTAGGAATAACGACCCCTTTTGGGGGTTAAATCCTTTTTAGGGTGTTTTAGGGGTTAAAACCCTTTTTAAAGCCCTAAACTAAGTAGTCTTCAAAAATATCATTTGGGCACCTCAAAAAATTTAAATTTCACTCAAAGTAGGTGGCCATAGGTATTCTAAGCCATTCTTTGAAGTCTTGAAAATTTTTAATTTTTTTAAAAATTCACCAAATTTCCTATATTTCCATAAATCTGAATTTTTTTATTTTCTGGAAATTTTTCTGAATTTTTCTGGAATTTTTCAATTTTTATGGATTTTCTGAATTTTTTTGAGATTTTTAGGAATTTTCCATATTTTCTAATTTTTTTATGAATTTTTTTGACTTTTTTCTGATTTTTCAAAAAAAATTATGATTTTTCTAATTTCTTTTAGAATTTTTTTTATTTTTCCGTCGGGAATGAACTGGATCGGACCAGTCCAACCAGGTCAGATCGGGGCCAAATTTAGGAAAAGATGTGTTTTGAAAAGAGAAGACCGGTTCTTTTAGAAATGGTTTTCATTTCTTGTCCAAAAACGAAAAACCTACTTTTTTTTTGTTCTGATTTTTTATTCAGAACCAGTTCTAGAACAAAAAGTTGTTTCAGAAATAAAAAAATGGAATTACATTACCAAATGGCCTTCTGCTCCAAACCCGTTCCCAGGAATAGAAAACTAGTTCTAGACAGAAACAAAATGGTTATAATGCGCGTCCTAAACTTCAAAATACTCTTTTAGGAGAAATTACACAAAACTCTCTCGAATGCTGGGAGTAGTACGTTTATCCTTAAACCTACAACTTTGACGCAAATTCCTCATGAACTCTCATTTTGTTACGGCCGTTAGCCCTTCGTCATATTTTTCATTAACATGTGCAATGCATATCGCATATCTAATATGCGTGGCCATTAAATGGAAGGACTTATTAGTCTTTCTCAGAGAGGATTTGGATGCTAGTCAACAATGCGGAAACTTAATATTGTTGAAATACAATCCTAACCCGCATTAATAAATTACGAATTCATTGCCAAAAAAGCGTGAAATTCAACAAATGCACAACGAAGTCCTATGTTTGATTGTTTTCTTTTTCTTTTTCAGAAATACTATATGAGTGTTTCAATCTATATCTTCTCTCTGTTTTCATGTAGAGATCATTATCATAATAGGGGCAATTGGGTAGATCTTACCTGATCATAAAATGATTATAGTTTCATGTTTTTGGTTGAGAATAGAATCTATCTTAATATGCAGGTTGTTGGCATGAGATGTCAATTAGCTGATTGCTGTAATATTTTATTTTAGGAATAGATTAGCACCACATTAGAAAGGATCGTTTTGTTATTTGTGAATATTCTATTACCATATTAGTAGGAGGAAGTTTAGACCAAACTTGTATATGTATCTCTATTAAGTCATTGCAATGAGAAGAAGAACGTATTCTTTTCTTCAGAAATTTCTTTTCCTCACAGGTAGCCGGACAGAAGATTGGGAAGAGTTCGCATCCCACTTGAAACGACAGCGATTTTGGAGAAGATTCCTCCCACTCGGCAAAACAAGGCATAGAAGAAGACCGGACGAATTGCCAATGTGAATAGACACTTAGACGTCAATGGAGGATTCATGGACGACTTAACCATCTACTCCATTTTCCTTGGCCGCCCACTATCTATTCCAAATTACTCACCAAGACTTTCTCTCCATGAGTTAAACCAACACAAGATAAATCCCTTTTTTTTCCAACAATTTTGAAGCTATTAGGAAATGGTCGAACAGCGTAAGTAGGGAGTTACGTGTAAAACACGAGATGTGGATGTGACCGTGTCAAACGGATACGACAGGTAAGAAAACAAGCAAACTAGAAAAAGTAGGAGCTAAGATACGGAGTTTCAAAGTCCATAATCGTGACTTTTGTTGTGATATCGGGTCAGACAAGTTATCTTCTCTCAAAGACTTGAACTATTTGGAAACGGACCAATATGAACATTTTGTGTATCGCACCGTCCATGGGGAAAAATTAAAGCCGCATGGACACGACAATGATTGAATATCTATGCGAACTGCAATGGCTTCCGTCACATATATGGTCTCAAGCAAGCATTGAGAGCTTTGTTTTGATCAGTTTATCATTTTCTTTTTTCTTTTTTTCTGACTTTTGGCATCAACATTTGTCTTGCGTCTCTGATCCCTTATTTTCATTCATCGATTCATGGAAATGTAGCTTTATTACATAAAAGGACAAGATTATTGAAAATTCAAGAATTCGAAATTACTAGATAATTTCGCATGACTATAAGTTCACACTCGATTGACAGTTCGGCATTGGGACCTGAGTATTCTACAAATAATTGGACGTGGAAATCAAAGAGCCTACATTGCTAAAGGACTTTCCTAACACCTGCACGCACAAGTAAAGTCCTAATTGCTTTAGTTGATTCCACCTTCAAATGGAGTATTCCATAACGACTTGACTAGATCCTCTTCTTGATGTCTTGCCAAGCTCATCTAGGTTGTTGATCATGGGTGATTCCCAACGGGTATGGTTAAGGAGGGATGATATGTAGGTGATAAGTAGAGTCAGGTAAATGCGATGAGAGGTACACTGAAAAAACTTCAATGTAAAAGTTATCCCATTGGAAGAGGCAACAATGGAGCCACTAACTCAAGAGTTTAATGACTGGCAAGGGCGGTTTGATAAGACGTGTCTTGAAATAGCCACTCGTCATGACATATAGCCACCGGTAATAATTAGACCACCACATGTTCACCAACATCTAATGACCATACTAATTCACACTTTTAAATACTAAGAAAGCAGCGTAGGTAAGCTTCTCCTTTCTTGTTTAATACTTTCCGGTATACGCTCTCGTCCCAATTTACTTAGGCATCGGACGGCCAATCCAGATCAAAATCTGAACACCATAACTCTTGTTCGTGGATGCAAGTCCTTCTAGAGGGGGAGGCCATGAAAAATTCCACAAGACTCACTGTGAGACCTACAAATTCAATAATTCCCGAGGATATGGCCCAAAAAAGAATTCGGACGAGATCAACTACCATTAATCGTGCCATGGGGTGCTAAAATGCAATTGATCATCAGTCGGTAGGCAAAATAGTAAGCAATGAAATAGTCTTACTTAGCACTTTTGTAGCACTTAATAGATTTTACCGCCTTATAATCCCGACCTGCTTTAATATGCACAACGAAGTCCTATTTTCTAATTTTTTTTCTTTTCCAGAAATACTTAGGAAAACAATTATAATAACACTATCAATAAGAGGAATAAATTAACATTAAGAAAAATAAGAAAATGGCCAAATTTGTCACGTGGATTTTCACCTCCATCCCTGGTGGTGGTCGAATTCACCAAAAATAATTCCTACTTTCTAAATCACAAATAAATTGTACTTAGAGTGAGCATAGTCGAATCCACAAAGACTGACAAATTGTTAATCCTTTGAAGACCAAGTAAACAATAAAAGCGAAATTAAAAAAGGGAGGTTTATGTAGAATATTCTTAAATAAAACAAGCGAATAGAAATTGAAGAAAATCAGATTATGCAACATCTAGCAAAGGCAATCTCATTCAAGTTCGGAAGTTGATCATTGAGTCAAACGAATAATCTCAAACACTGCAATAGACTGGTTATGGCTGTTAAAACGCTTCTAATAACCTAATCTTTCCTTAATATTAGATTAACCGGACACGCGCCTGTGATTAATCCCTTATTAACGAATAACCCTGATACGTGCCAAGGATTCAATTCTCTAATAACATGAAAAACGAGAAAAACCCAACCCTAGCAAATAAATCACACGTGTAATTTATTCAAGTTAGACCATATATTCTCATAATACAACCTGAAAATATGGTTTTAATCAAGTCATATTATTTGCCATTATTATTAAAACACCTAAACAATTACCGATTTGGGTATTTCAATTGGCAAACTATCACCTTGTTAATTGCATAATGAACTCTTATTGTAACAACCAACAAAGCAATGGTAAACAATAAAACAGAGAATATATAAATACGACAGAAATTAAGAAGGAGGATTAAGTTTAGATCTCACAACTTGAATAAACTTGAAATTTGATAGTCCTTTGCTAGATTAAAGAGGAGTTAGCCACACATGGCTACAAAATACACAAAAGAGAAAATAATATGTTTCTGAATTTTCCGGAGTCAAGTCCCTCCTCCCCTTTTGCGTTCAACCTCTTAAATAAAAAAAGAGAAAGTCTAGAAAAAAGAAATTTTGTCCAACATGGAAAGAGAAAATATAGGCAAAAACTTCTTCCTAATGTCCCTAATTAAGAGTTCTATTTAAGTACGAAAATCCTCCACAATCAGATTTGGAAAATATGGAAATTAATGGCCAAATCACGTCCCCAAATTCTGCACCAGTTCTGCATCTGCGCGACCTTAAGCCGTGAGCACGGCTCTTTGAAAAATGGATCTTTTACATGCAGAATCCCAACCGATAGCTCAAAAACATATCAAAAGCATCCAAAATCTTCATGATTGTATCATTCACCATCACCTAACCACAATGCATAAAAACAAATAAATTCCACTCTATTTATTCGAATATTGGCCCAAAATATCTTCAAATATAATCAAAATATAAGTCAAATATACACATCATCAACCCCCCTCCCCCCCAACAATTTCTGCCAACAAGATGAAATTCCCAATTTCTTTTTTTTTCAAGAAATGAAGTCGTTTCAAGTTGAAATAACCTAATTCATTTTAATTTCCAACCTTTTCTATGCTTTTTTTACTCGAATTTGGTGTTGGTTCTGCATCAATAGCCTATAAAGCTTCATTCTGTCCGACTTCCGCCCCTCTCGTTCTCATTAGATGACTTTGACTAAATGAACCGACGACCAACAGCAAAGAGAAAAGACATCATCTCGGACCACGTCTCCCATCACAACTTGTACACCATAGATTTGATATGCGGGGCCCCCCTCCATTTGCAACGACTTCTTCGTCTTGTTCAGAGCAAAGGACTTGACATTGCTGAAGTACAATCCCAACCTGCGTTCACTAAAATATGAATTCGTTGCCAAAAAAACCGTGAAATTCAACATATGCACAACAAAGTCCTATTTTCAATTTCTTTTTTCGAGCTATATTTTATCTCCGTTCCTGTATCATAAATATAGAAGCCATCATCAAAAAAAAAGAATTTTGGCGTGAGGTGTTATGGGCGCTGTTGGTTAAATCTTACTCGATCACAAAGTGACTATCATTTCAAGTTTTCTTTTTTACTATAAAATTCAATCTAAAAGTTTAAATCGATAGGCAGAGAAAGACTCATTCCACTAAAAAATGTAAGGTAGAACGTGATTTCGAAATTATGTTAAAAAATCTTAACTTAAAAGCTTAAGTCGATTGCGTCCTTCGAGGTCCTACTGCTCTTCATGTGTTGCGAGAATTCATCTTCTACAGTAAGAGCAAGAATGTAGACAGCATCCTGACCATATATATAGCGCGAGAGAAATGTAGACAGCTTACTTCTTACCTAAGATTTCACAGTTTGGTCAAGTTTTACCTGAAGCCTTACATGCTCGATTATTTAATTCGATGGAACAATTGGGTGGTATCAATCAAGAACATCCCGACCATGCTCAAATTGGCAAAATTTGACAATTGGATATGAAGATATCATATAGCTAAATATTTATTATTTGATTGGAATTTCGTAATCTTTCAATTAGGTGGCATTGTTTGATAGTTGAGTTTGCAAGCTTTCCGGATTATCATGAATTATTTCAATTAGATCTAAAACGAGATATCGCAAGTCAAAGTTTTGTCAATATTGGGTAATAAGGACGAAACAAGAATAGGAACAATGTAAGGCCATAGGGCTGACAACGACTGAATCCGAACTCCCATAGTCTGGTTGAACTTAAACCAAACTGAGGGTAAGTCTGCTTTTAGTTTACTGATAAATAACCGAAGTTCATCTGGTATAGTCATCAAAAAACAGGTCGCGCTCGTGCGTTGTATTCCAGTTATGAGATTGTCATCCACGCACTTCTGGAAACTAGAAATCATGAACTTTCCGTCGCCGTGAGCATCACACAAATACTGATGTCGAACAGAGGAGATACATGCGTTTGGAGTTTCGCAGACAGAATTAGCTAATGGCTTGTAGTTGCAAGTAGTGGCAAGACCCGAGGTAGTGATTCCTATCATGACACGAGAGCATGACTCAAACACGATTGCAAGTTAATGAGAGAGACAAAATTGACACAATACAATATGAATTAACTTAGAACTAACAAGAATTGACATATTTTCACTCATATTCAATGAAAAGTACTTTTTAATCACATTGAAATAATATTGGAACGATATTTGACATTGATAACTGATACAAATGTAAAGACATGACAAGAATTGCTCAACAAGTGAAGCCGCTAATATTAGCTCAGTCTTCCAATATTATGTTCTCTAATGAATTCAACACGAATATACGATGTGCTGATAGCTCTTGAGAAACTTGTCGCATGCTCAAACGATGCTCTGATTTGGGACTCAAGCATGACAATGCGATCTTCGTCATGAGAGCCACTTCCCCTAGCAAATTGCCCTCAGGGTGTGGAACCCTCTTATCCAAAACTTCTTTCAGTGAGCAATGTGGGATTGTCGAATCACTCGACGATGGTTGAGATGTGGACAAGAGAGATGATATGAGATCACTCGGATGTCTTCCCATTATCACTTCCATTGCTACGACTCCAAAACTATAGACATCGCATTTCTCGTTCACTTCCCTTGTGTAGGCGAGTTCTGCAAATAGAACAGCTCTTTTTCTCACTTAATCTTATTAATGCTGTCTAAATTGATATTTTAGTCTTTTAGATGCACATTTAAGTAAGTGGAACCAGTTTAAAGAAACCTTGTATTTGGACCAAGCCTTAAATGTCAAACAGAAAAAACATGTACTAATCCTTATCCAATCAATCCGTGTACTCCTATTGTATCCTTATCCTGATAAGAGGACTTGTGTTTCTAGGACTCTTAGCCATTTGAATCTCCTCTTTGTTCTTGAATATTATTGTCTTGAAAAAATAATATGTGAGGGTAAATTTGATAATGTAAAAAAAAATTGGAAAATCTCCAATTTTAGGGATTATAATTTCATGAAAGTAGCAACTCTTAGCAGCTCGTTATCATAGCTAACTATTCTCTACTGCAAATCACTTTGTACTTTCTTTAAATTTCAATGTGATTAGAATAATTCCCATTCACTAACAACAATATCTCGTTTTATCCTTGGCGTGACTTATATTTCAGTAACTCTGCTGAAAGGAAAACATTTGAAGAACGTTGGGATTTATGTTAGTTATCTGTTAAACAAATGGAGCCAAATTATTCATCTATCTGTAAAGTAGGATCTGTTGAATGTGGGAAACATCACATACTCATGAATGCAAAGGAGTAAAATCTCATGAAAAGAATTTACCCGGAGCTGCATATCCGAATGTGCCTGCAAATGAAGTCCAGTTGGATGAATCAGGTTTTAGAACCTTAGCTGTGCCAAAGTCCGAGACGTGAGCTTCGTATTCTTCGTCTAGTAAAATGTTCTTGCTCGATATGTCTCGATGAATTATAGGAGGATAGCATTCATGGTGCATGTAGGACAAAGCATTAGCCACACCTTTAACAACATTCACTCTCTTATTCCAGTGGAACGATCTTATCCTTTGTTCGCTCTTCAAAATATCCTCCAAGCTGCCCGATTCAAGAAACTCATAAACCAAAAACGAATGGCGAGAGCTCGAACAAAAGCCATACAGCTTGACGATATTTCGGTGTCGGGTTTCCATCAAAGCATGAATCTCCCTTTCGAATGCTTTTCGACTAGCCATTTCAACATCTGGTGCTCCGTTCAGTTTTTTAACAGCAACAATCTCGCCCGTCTGCAACTTGGCCTTATAAACACTCCCTTGTCCTCCCATGCCGATACAATATTTGGCATCGAATTCCTCGGTGGCTTCAATAATGTTCTTGTACACCGTTCTTCCATCATAGCTCCATATTTCCAGCATACTTTCACTGCTCGCTTCTATCAAGTCAGTCTCTCCTTGCCTTGTTCTTCGGTATATAATGCATGAAACTCCCACCAAAAGAAACAAAGCAAGCAGGCAACCGGAAATAGGGAGTAAAATGAGCAGCAAATTTTTGTCTCCATCTTTCCCTTTCGTCGCCGTCCCTGGGCAATGCGTGAGACCCGTAATATTTCCGCACAAGCCTTTGTTCTCTCTTACAGCAGCAATTGTAGCATTATGAAAGGCTGGAATGTTTGGTAAAGGACCCTCTAACTCATTATAGGATACATCAACAGATGTCAGGCCTGTCATAGCATCCAAAGTCGGTGAAATTGAACCCGACAGTTGATTGTGTGAGAGATTGAGTGTTTCCAAACTGTGCAATGTTCCAACTTGTAAAGGTATATCTCCAGTAAGCAAATTTCGACTTAGATCTAGACTTTGAAGAGAACGCAGGTTGCCGATCTCAATCGGAATGCTCTGCTCAAGATTATTTCTGCTTAAATTTACATACTGAAGGTTCAAACACAGCCCAAGTTCTCTAGGAATTGAGCCACTTAGCTTGTTTCCTGCAACGTTGATTTGATATAGGTCAGACAATGCTCCAATTTCGCGAGGAATATAGCCGGCGAGATGGTTGCCATCCAGCCAAAGCTCTAGCAGAGACTGCAATTTTCCAAGTTCTTTTGGAATTACCCCGACAAGATTATTCGAAGATACGTGCAGTACATGCAATCGAGTCATCTTTCCCAGATCAGGCGGTATCATGCCCGATAATTTATTGTCGGAGATTTTCAGGCTTGTCAAATTGCTCCAATCGCCCAATCTCAGTGGAAGCTCTCCATAAAGTTCATTATTGCTCAACTCAAGGTAATCCAAGTTGGGGTATGTGCCGAGAACATCAGTAATGTTGTCCTTTAGCAGGTTATTTTCGAGCCTAACTCTATACAAACTTGTACAATTGTTTAGGCTTCGCGGTATCGGTCCTGTGAAGTGATTGTTTTCAGCACTGAATCTTTCAAGAACTTGACCGTTGCATATATCCGGTGGCAATTGGCCAACAAACTGGTTCTCAGATAGTTGTAGGATTGTGAGGGTTGTGAGATTGTTGATCTCAATGGGAAGAGAGCCTTCGAGGCTATTCTCAAATAGCGACAGCTCAACAAGGAGTCGTAGTCTTCCTATCTCTTTCGGAATCAAGCCGGACAACTTATTTTGGTACAAATACAATCCATTGAGCTTGCTTAAGTTTCCGATACTAGAAGGTATAGGGCCAGAGATATTGTTCTCATAAAAGAACAAGAAGGTCAAGTTGCCCAGCTTCCCTATCGTTTCCGGGATAGATCCTATGAGATTATTACTATAGAGAGCGAGTTCAGAGAGAGACCTAAGGTTTCCAATTTCTGGAGGAATAGGACCGGAAAGCTTATTTTTAAAAAGATAAAGAATGTATAAGCTGCTCAAGTTCCCTATTGACGATGGGATTGAACCTGTTAGATCATTGTTTAACAGCTCAAAATGTATAAGGGATCTCATTCCTCCAACTTCTTCAGGTATGTGGCCAGAGAGTTGGTTTCCATAGAAGTAAAGAAAGCCTAACTTACTCAAATTTCCTAGAGTTGTAGGGATAGATCCATTGAGGTAATTGCTTGATAAATCAAGCTCACTAAGTGACCCCAACATTCCTATTTCTATTGGAATGGACCCGACCAGATCATTATCGAAAAGCCATAACTTCATCAAACTGCTCATGTTTCCAATGGAAGAAGGAATTCGACCGGCGATGCGGTTGTTGTGTAGAAATAAATAATTGAGAGATTTGAGCATACCTACTTCTGGAGGGATGAACCCGGAGATCATATTGTTCTGAAGGTATAAGCCCGTCAAGTTACTCAAACTTCCTATAGAGCCATGGACTGGACCGGTGATGTTGTTCGACGACAAGTCCAGAACTTCTAGAGACCGCATCGATCCAAGTTGGGTTGGAACGTGTCCAGAGAGGTGGTTTTGAGACAAGTCTAGGTAAGCAAGCTTGGAAAGATTGCCGAGGCTTGAGGGGATGTTCCCAAAGAGCGAGTTGTTGGCAAGTTTAAGGGTGACCAAGTTGGGCAATGAGGAGAAATCGAGATCGTGAAGCGTACCACGGATGGCGGAGCTCGAGAGGTTCAAACTGATGATGCTCCCGAGATGATTGCAACTGAGTCCACGCCAAGAGCAAGGGTCGCTATCATTCCAGGAAGACAAGATAGGGCGACTCTCGTTGTTGAGCTTAGAGTTCCATTTTAGGAGTGCTGCCGCTTCCTCATCTCTTGTTTGGCTACCTGAAAGAGCGGAGGCCACTAGAGGAGAGCTTTTGGATGAAGCAGGACAAGACACTTCTTGCATAATAAGCACGGGAAGGACATAAACTAGGAAGAGCATTGAGAGTTGTTTTTGAGACGATGCCGCCATTTGACAGGATGTTTTAAGCTATGAGGAGGGGGCTTTTCTTGTTTCAGTGGCAATGCGAGCGGCCGAGGTATTTGTAGTAGAATGAAGTGGTATCTTAATGCCATCTAAAGACCAAGTCAATATTGGTTCACACTCTTAAGCTCACCCAATGCTTGGTGCTATCTCAAGAGTGACTTCTATACCATATTCTGTCCAGTCGCATAGCAGAAAAGTGTGACACCTTCGTATCTACGTTGAGTCCCAGTCGAAATATAAGCTTTCGTGTGTGCGCTTCTTTCTTGGAAGTGATTGAACAATGGTAAATCAACTGGGAAGCGTTAATATTTCCCGTCAAAGAAACGCTTTCATTTATTAGAATAATATTTCCTTTTACTTGAAGGTTTTATGTAACAAACATTGCCTCGAGCATGTGCAAACTCAAAATAGAATGTCAGGAGTAAAATAGGTGACGTATCTCACTCATGCCATGTTAAAGCGAGTCCATGATAGACATCCTTTATATTAATAGCGAATTTGGACTTCTAACTTATTGTAAATTTAAACTATAAAAAGATGAGTAATATTGAAAATCAAAGCCTACTGTGTGCTTGAGTGAGAGTGAGTGTGAGTGTGAGTGAATCAGTTAGCCTCTGTCCGTCGTTTGGGTGATTTTTCTATATATCATTTATCAAAAAGTGACAAAAGATAATGATGGAAGAAAATTGTTTACTTCACAACTCTATAACTCTACCAATACAAAAAAAATAGTTCCCAAAATTTGGAGAATGAAGGTAACAGATATCCTTTTTTTTATAAATAAAATACTTAAGACTTTAAAGAATAAGTCCAAAATACAAATTGTCGAATTAGAAAAGCTGTCAAATCGTTTTTGTCAATTTATATTGAGTTTAGGATAGACTTGATTGCTCTGTTACGTTACATCGGTTTATATCAACTATATGGCCCAGTCAACTTCGAGCATGAATGCATATATTTTTACTTTTATCTTTTTATTGAATTTAAATCTTGCGATTGGCCTTTTCTTTGCTCAAAATACCTAAAACTTTCACAACAGATAAATATTTTCACGTTTATTCATATCTAATTTTTCACAATTTATTTGAAATTTAAAAATATGTTTATAATTTGCTTTATGGAAAAAACAAACCAACAGGTTCAATAATTCGAATTGCATCAACTAAATGCTGGCCAAGTTAATCCCCCACAATCCAAATCACAAATTGAACAATAATTGAAGGATGGGCAACAGGTTCGTCAACGAGCTCTGTGGTGAGTTCGCGGCGACCAACAGGATCATTGACGCGCTCTGCGGCCACCTGGCGCAACTCAGCAGAGGGGGACCGGAGTACGAGGTAGTGTTCTTGGAGGTGCACCGGCGGAGGATGAACTGGATCCTCGTGCTGCAGATGCAGAAGTACCACTCAATCGTTGACGTGGTAGTGGAGCTAGACCGCGTTGCGTCGAGGAAGAAGGCAGGGGATGGCGGCAAGAAGGAACCGGAGCGCCTGGCGGCTTCCAAATGACAAATATTTTCATCACTCGTGAAACTATTTAAATATAAGTTGTTGTCGATAATGAAAATATTTTTTATCGATTAATTATTTCAAGCAATTCAAACGATCATTTTTAAGAAAATATTTTCTAAATTATTCATTTTTCACGAAACAAACGGAATACAATTTTTTTTTTGGTCTGATTCCCATAAATTTAACCAACATGAGATAAATACTTTGTTTTATAAAAAAATTTAAAGCTATTAAAGAATGGTCCAACGGTACATAGCACATCAATTGATACTCTACTTCACTCGTAAGTAGGGCGTTACATGTGAAACACGAGATGTGGATCTAATCACATCGTATAGATAACGACAGGTAAGAAAACAAGCAAAATAGAAAAAGTAAGAGACAAAATAAAGAGTGCCAAAGTCCACAATCGTGACCTTTATTGTGATATCAAGTTATACATTTTATTTTTCTCTCAACAGTTTAAACTATTTGGAAATGGACCAAAATGTATATATAATATATCACTTAATACCGGCCATGGAGAAAAATTAAAGCCGCACGAATAAGACTGTGATCAATTGGACGTGGAAGTCAAGAGCATTAAGGACTTGGGTATTCTGCCTACTGAGCAATTGGATGCGGAAGTCGAGCATTACCAAAGGACTGCTCTTTTCCTTGCGCGCACAAGAAAAGTCAAGTATTCCACAATTACTTGACTTGACTTTCTTCTTGACGGTTTACAAGTATGTCGAGCTTGTCTGATCCGTTGATTTTGTGTGCTTCTTGACGGTATGGCTAAAGAGAGATATTACATAAATAATAAGTTGAGTCGGATAAACATGATGAGGAATACATTAAAAAGACCTCCACTTAAGCTATCCCATTGAAAGAGGAAAATTAAAGCTGCACAGATAAAGACTGTGATCAATTGGATGTGGAAGTCAAGAGCATTAAGGA
The DNA here is from genome assembly GCA_031216185.1 of Syzygium aqueum. Classification (NCBI taxonomy): domain Eukaryota; kingdom Viridiplantae; phylum Streptophyta; class Magnoliopsida; order Myrtales; family Myrtaceae; genus Syzygium; species Syzygium aqueum. The sequence continues at coordinate 23,703,239 of CM062236.1, read as the reverse complement.
CCTGAGTATTTTGCCTATTGAGCAATTAGATGCAAAAGTCAAGAGCATTACCAAAAGATTGTTCTTTTGCCCGCGCGCATAAGAAAAACGCGAACTGCTTTATTGATCCCATTTTCTGATGAAGTATTCCACAATTACTTGACTTGACTTGCTTCTTGATGATTTTCAAGTGTGTCAAGCTTGTCTGGACCGTTGATTTTGTGTGCTTCCTGACGGGTATAGCTTGTTGTAATATTAATTAATGCGGAAACTAATTCGGATCTTACAAATTAAGTCAATGCAAAAATTACCAGAGAAATAACAAGAAATAATAAAGACACCTTAAATTTATGTGGTTTGATCCAACATATCAGTATCTACATTTATGGAGAGAATCAATAATAAATAATCCACTAATAAACGGATAATTCAAGTTTATAATTGTTCACTCACACGCTCAAGTATTTTCCATACCTAGAATAAATCCAAATCCCAAGTGTTTAAAATAATAACTCATTTGGATATAAAGCTCAAGCACAAATCTCAACATGTTCAAGCCCAAAATGAAAACTCTCGTGCAGCTGAAACAAGAACGCTAATACGTTCTATTTGTTCTTCTTCGCGCACGAAACTCCATTCTTCAGGGCTGTTCTTCCATGGGCGGCTCCCGCTCTCTATTTTTTCGAGAGCTACCGTGCGGCCATATTCCTCATGCGGCTGCTTTCTCTCGCGGCTACAGTGAAGCCAAAGAAAAGAAACCCCACTCCCTTTTGTATTTGTTTTTCTTTCTCTCTCGTTTATCCTTGGGCCCACAAGCAAGTATAATTAAGAAAGAAACTGTTTTTGTCTCATAGTGGCTGTGCCTTTCCACGATAAACAGAGATGAGATTCCCTTGGGCTCAAAGAAGATAAAGTGAGCAAAAAAATATAATAAATTAAGTGTGTCCCTCTCTTTTTTTTTTGGCTAATGAGTTCGGATTCCGTAAACAATTTAAATTCGATGCATAATTCAACATGGCTAAAGAGAAATGTTACGTAAATGATAAATCGAGTCGAATAAATATGATGTGGAATACAATGAAAAGACCTCCACTTAAACGTTATCAATTGAAAGAGGAAAATTAAAGCTGCATGGATAAGACCGTGATCAATTGAATATGGGAGTCAAGAGCATTAAGGACCAGGGTATTCTGCCTATTGAGCAATTGGATGTGGAAGTCAAAAGCATTACCAAAGGCTGTTCTTTAGCATGCGCGCACAAGAAAAATCTGAGCTGCTTTATTGAACTCACTTTCTGATGAAGTATTCCACAATTACTTGACTTGACTTTGCTCTTGATGATTTTTTAAGTATGTCAGGCTTGTGTCGACCGTTCATTCCGCGTGCTTCTAGATGGGTATGGATAAAGAGAGACGTTACGTAAATGATAAGTCGAGTCGGATAAACATGACGAGGAATATATTAAAAAGAACTTCACTTAAAAGCTATCCCATTGAAAGAGGCAATAGTGGAACCACTTATTTAAGACTTTATTGGCCAAAAAGGGCCGTTCGACCACCACTCGTCATGATATGAATTCATTTCCATGGCACATCGCCACCTGTCAAAATTAAACACCACCATCGACCAACACCCCAGACCAAAATAAATCACACTTTTAAATACTGAGTAATCGATTTTGGTAAGCTTGTTCTTCCTCATTTAATACTTCCCAGTACACATTCTTCTCTCCAAGTACTGACCCAGGCACCGGAGAGTTGATTGGCATAAAAAATCTGGACGCCGTAACCCCTTGTTCGTAGGTGAGGTGCTTCTAGGGCCGGAGGCCTGATGAATTCCACGAGACCAGATTGTGCGTTAAATAGTAAATATCTCGGCATTGGACCCACACTATTAATGGTTTCAATGGTCACGGGCTCCTCTTCTATTGGCCATAAAAGGATTGGGATGAATAACCACCGTCAATTGTGCCTTGGAGTACAAAAATGCAATGGATCGTCGCTTGGGAAGGCAAAATACTAAGCGATGGCATAGTTTTCACCAACGAGCTCTTTTGTAGCATCAGTAGATATTACCTCTTTAATACTTTATAGTCTTTTCCTTGACAAATTGCCAAGGTGGTTTGTCTAATGGTAAATGAGAGATCTGTTTTCCATGAGGCCATCATTTCAATTCACATGTGAGCGAATATCTGAATAGCTTGTGCTGAATTAGGTAACTGCGACATATTTTGTGTGAAGAAACATACTAACAGTTAACATCATAGTGAGATCGTCGTGACCAGCTTGCTAATTTAGGACCTTCGGGTCATGAATGATGTGGAGTAGTTATGGTTCATACTGAATATTTCGTAAAGAGTGTGGGGCCTTTATTATAACATGCAGAGATGATCATTAGCTATGGTCACCCCTCACCACCTTTTTATATATCAAACGAAAAAAGTTATTCTTGACGAAGAATGGGCACTCTCTCAATGTTATAAATGTCTCGGGGAAAAATATTTTTAGACATAGGGATGAAACATGGTCACTCCTAGAAATCGGAAGGAGTATTTTCTGTTGATTTCCACCTATATGGCTTGTTATGGCCGTGATGCTTACGTCCATCCATCTATCCACGTGTCCACGCACTCGAGCGCGCACATATCCACCTACTCGAATGCATGCACGAACATATTTAATTGGCAACAATTTACTTTTGTTAGTCGTCATGTGAGCATGTAGCATGAGATTTTCAAGATCTCTTATTTTTTCTGATAGGATATATAGGTCTCAACTTAACTTGGCAAAATATCATTATGTATGTCGAAAGATTTGGAGATTAAAGTGTATTTGTTTCGCGGAAAACTCAATGATAACGGAAAATGATTTCCCAAAAAGCATTTTCTAGGAAAACAGTTAGTTTTCTTTTGTTTTGTGATATATGATTGAAATTGTTTTCTGATATTTGGATTTCATTGGAAAATGATTTCAATCTCCAAGGCCGACGACTAGCAGATAGAAGGAAAAAAAATAAAAAAAAAGAAAAGAAAAAAGAACAAAGAAAAGAAAAGAATAAAATATTAAAAAAATTAAGAGAAGCAATTCCGAAAAGTGTTTTCGCCTCCTTAAATTAGGAAATTCACTTTCTTAATATTATACATGATGTTTTTCTTGATCGGAAACTATTTTCCGTTGACTTATCATTTTTGACAAATCAAACGGGTCAAGGTCTAGAAAACGAATTCCCAAAAAACACTTTCCCGAAAATAAACGCACCCTAAGAGTGAAATAATTAGTAACAATATATTTATGCTAGTTTTCCCATCAAATAATACATTCACCGATCTAAGGTTTGTTCTATTTGTTAGTTTTAAATTTTTCTCATTACAAGCAAGCAGGGAGCCTGAGGAACCTTTAGCATGGAACTAGAAAAAAAACAGTCAATAGATGTCCTTTTGAATTAAATATCTCTTCTCTTCACCTAATTTAGAGTTGATGAAAAGGCTGGTATGTGACTTCAATGTGTCAATTGTTAGGGAAAACAACAACAAGGACAATAATAATAATAAAGAATGTAATGAATTACATGACAATTGTTGTTTAGGGTAAGTTTGTTTAGCGGAAAACTCAATAATAATGGAAAATGATTTCCTAAAAACCATTTTCCAAAAAAACAGTTAATTTTCATTTGTTTGGTGATATATGATTGAAATTGTTTTCTGATATTTGGATTTCATTGGAAAATGATTTCAATCTTCAAGGCCGGTGACCGGCAGCGAAGGGAAGAAAAAAGAAAAAGAAAAAGAAAGAAGAAAAAGAAAGAAAAAAAGGAAAAGAATAAAATATCTAAAAACTTAAGAGGGGTAATTTCGAAAAGTTCACCTCCTCATATTAGAGAATTCTCTTTTCTAATATTATACATTATTTTTTTCCTTGACTGGAAAATGTTTTCCATTGACTTATCATTTTTTGCAAATTAAACGAGTAAAAGTCTGAAAAATGAATTCCTTAAAAACACTTTCTCTCAAATAAATGCACCATTAATAAAACAAAGAGGGCTTTGTGTTTTGTAAATTCTTAATTTGGCAATGAAACAACACAATGGCGGTGCCCTGCCACTATCCCTGCCTATTACCGCTAATCTCGAACGGCACCCCCACTAAAACTTGTCCAGCATTGGCCATTACCACATCACCACCAACCCAAAACTCCGATGCCCTAGTCCTGCCGCTATGGGTGTAAAAGAGCCGAGTTGAGCCTATACATTGTCAAGTTCGAGCTTACTCGAACCATAACCTGAACTCAATCAAGTATCAACTTTCCTACTCTAATTAACTCGACTAGCCTAAAATATCAAGATACTCGAGCTCAACTTATACATGAACTCCAGCTCGAGTATAATAAGGTCAAAAGCTTTGTACTTTGCAGTACTCGTACGTCCATTTTAACCAATATTAGATAATTAAAAAAAATGGGAGTTAATTAAGCTTGATTAGACTTGCGAGCTCGTTGTCCTGAGCATTTATCAATCGTTTATTTTCCACAAAACATTTTTAGTTAATTAATTATTTCAAATAATATATACGATTACTTTTAAAAAAATATTTTTTAAATCGTTTATTTTCTATAAAATAAACGGAGTCTTAGGGAAACACAGCGTGTAAGAAGACTGGGCAAATTCCCTATGGGGATTAGACACTTGACGTCAACGGAGGACTAAAACCATCCTCAAGGGACTTTTGCTCCATCCTTTCACTATTTATGCCTAACCATGAATTCACTTCCCTACTTGAAGTGTGATAGTGATTTTGGAAAAGACGACTCCACGAGAGACATGGCTTGGAAGAAGACCGGACAAATATCCCATGTGGATTAGACCCTTGACGTTAATGGAGGACTAAACCATCCTCAAGAAGAATTTCACTCCATCCTTCCACAATCTATGCGGAACCAATAATTCACATCCCCGCTTGAAGTGATAGTAATTTTGGAGAAAATTCCTCCACTTAGGTTCCGTTTGTTTCACGAAAAATGAATAATTTTAAAAATATTTTTCCTAAAAAGGATCGCTTGTGTCTCTTACAAAATTATATGCACAAAAGATAATTTCATCATCCACGTAAAAATTTAGACATAAATTACTGTCAATAATGAAAACATTTTTAGTTAACTAATTATTTTAAACAATATAAGCGATCATTTTTAGGAAAATATTTTTTAAATCATTTATTTTTTACAAAACAAACGAAGTCTTAGTTAAATATGGCGTATAAGAAGACTGGGCAAATTCCCCATGTGGATTAGACACTTGACGTCAATGGAGGACTAAATCCATCCTCAAGAGGATTTTCACTCCATCCTCCCACAATATATACAAAATCACTTAATACTCTACTTCACATGTAAATAGGGTGTTGCAAGTGATTTATGAGATGCGGATGTAACCATGTGGAACGCCTAACGACAGGTAGGAAAACGAACAAAAAGGAAAGAGTAAGAGACGAAATAAGGAGTGCTGGAAGTCCACAACCCCTACCTTTAATTGGTTGTGAGATATTTGCTTAGATAAAAATTTTCTCAGAAGTTTAAATTATTGGGAATTAATGAAAAAATGAAAGGTGCTTGGACAAGACAGTGGTTATTAATCTTATGTATGTAGACTGCAATGTGTTCTATCACATGTATGGTCTCTAGTAAGCATTGTGAGCTTGTTTCGATTAGTTTACCTTCTTTTTTCTTTTATGTCTTCTTTTGGGTCTTTTGGCATCTACATATGTTTTGTGTCTCTGGATCCCTTGTATTCATGTTAATCTAGCTTTATTGCACACACCTATTGAAAAATTATAAACTTTGAATTGTTCAATAAATTTGTATGAATATAAGTGCACACTTGATAAATAATTCAGGAAGGACCTGAGCACTTTGATAATTTGGTTTTTGGATGTGGAAGACAAGAGCATTGTCAAAGGAATATTATTATGCTTGCACACAGAAGTCCAAGCCGTTTCACTGATACGACTTTCTATTGGAGCATTTCACAATGATTCAACTTGATTCTCTTCTCGATGTCGATTGGACGGAAAAACATTACATGATGTGCCAACCTTGTCTAAACCTTCGATCATGTGGGCCCCATTGTCGGACCCATATGATTAATTGTTTGAATGATAATGGGCTCCTCTTCTATTGCCAAAAAAGGATTGGGCCTGTTAGTCCTTCATTAGATGACTTGACTAGCAAACTAACAATTATTGATAAAGAAATATACTTCTTGAGAATGGTGATTCACACGTCTCACATCATAACTTGTCATACCGTACATCTTATATGATTGACCTCTATTTGCAAAGACTCGTTAGTCTTCTTTACAACAAGAACTAAGATGTGAGTCAACAACGCTTACAACTTAAACATTGATTAAAAAATGTGCTTTGCCGTGCTGTTAGCATAGTGAAAAAGGTTCCCCCCAAAGATCTTACGAGATCCGATGTGATGGAAGAGAGAGTGATTCAAGAGTTCACATCCCACTTGAAGCGATAATGGTTTTGGAGAAGATTTCTCCACTCCGTGAAAGACGGCATAAAAGAAATAATACCAATGACTGGTCGTCATTTTGTCTAGTTACTTGAGATATTTCATTTGGGGCTTGATCTAAGTTGGTCAAGCTGGATCATTATAGCCATTAAAAGAATGGTCGAACAGTGCATTCATCATATCATTTAGCACTCCACCTCACGTCTAAGCAAGGCATTACATGTGAAATGCGAGATGTAGATGGGACCATGTCAAGTGCATAACAATATGTAAGAGGAACAAGAAAAATAGAAAGAGTAGGAGACGAAATGAAGAGTGTCCAATTCTACATTGTGAGATATCAGGTTGGGTTCGACCAAAAAAAAAAAAGATATCATAATGGATAAAATTTCTCTCTGAAAAATTTTAACTGTTTGTAAACGAACCTATAATGAATATATAGTATATCACTTAATAACACGCACGGATGAAAATTAAAGGCCCATGGACATGACAATGATCATTAGTCTTATCTATACAAACTGCAATGGGTCGAGCTTGTTTTGATTAGTTTAGTTTATTCTTCTTCTTCTTCTTTTCTTTCTTTTAAACTTTTGGGTCGATTGGCATCAACATTTGTTTTATGTCTCTAGATGCCTTGTTTTCATGGTAATCTAGCTTTATTAACACGGACTACATTATTTGGAAAATGCAAATTCTGAATTATTCCTACGAATATAACTACAACACAAGATAAAGATTTCTCGAGAGACTTGGGTACTCTGCTAATTTGGTTAGTAGATGTGGAAGTCAAGAGCATTTCCCCCAAAGTATACACGTGTGCACACAAGAAAAGCCCAAACTATTTTATGGATCCAACTTTCTATTGGAGTATTGCCCAATTACTGGACTTGAATCTCTTCTCGATGTCATCGGGTGAAAAACCATTACATGGTCTGTCAAACCTTAGCTGGACCGTTGATCATGTGGGCCCCAATGTTGGGCCCCCACAATTAACCCTTTTGATTATCTTGGGCTTCTCCTCTATTGGCCAAAAAGGATTGGGCCAGTTAGCCCTTTACTAGACGATCAACCACCATCGAACAAAATTTACAGGTCTGGTTAATGGGCGGGCTGGGCAAGGAAGGGTCTTAAAGTTCGGCCCGCTATTGTTTTTGTCTAGAATAGATAAAATTTACGTTTTATGAATAATTCAATATTGATATCTAAGTTTATAGACACTAATTAATAAAATAAACCCACATTTCTAATATAGGATTGAGAAATAGCATTAATGTCATAGGTGAAATAGTAAAATAAAATGATACAAATGCCTTATATTAATTATTAATTTATTTATTGTTTATATACTTTACTTTTTTAAGTTGAAAATTTTAAAACCAAATATAAAAAGGTGGCCCAATGGTGGGCCTGCCCTGCCCATGTTTTTCTCTTGGGCGAGCTTAGGCATTTGCATTGGCAATGCACATAAATAGGCATAAAGACAGTAGAAGTGCCAAAGTTTCATACAATGCTCATTTTGCTGCCAAAAGTTTTCGTCGAATTACTTAAGTGCCATTTAAGAAAAAACAATCACTTAAGTGCTAACTTTGATTTAGATTGCTGGAAATCTAACGTGATAATATTTTACCAATTTCCTTGACCGACGTCGCTTGTCGACGTGCCCAATAAGCAATAATAGCCCTAAACGACGTCGTCTACATTTCTTTCCCAAATATAAAACTTGTAAACAAAATTAGGCCAAATTAGGGCTTTGATCCAAATTAAAGGTTTTTTTTTTCAATTTGCAAACAATAAAAGAAGATGATGAGGTGCTGATGAAGATGAGGAAGGTAATGAAGGCCATCGCTTCAGTCAAAGCTGGATATGGGCTTGGCGACCTCTCAGATCGGGCTCATCCCCAATTTCACCCCATGGATTCTTGACTTCACGGCCATGAGGAGCTCCATCTTCATATCAGGAGGAACATGCTGCTAGTCCATCTCCAGATCTGCAGCCATGGCGATGGCGGTTCGACTAGAACTTCTTTGCAAACTCAATGGAATTTGGTAGACAACAAGAGAACAAAAAAAAAAGCGAAACAGAAAATAGAAGACAAATTAGGAAGGAATCGAAGTCATGTTTAGAATTTATTAAACTCCATGGAGAAAATTTGAAATGCGGTCGAATAACATTCACGGACCGGAGGGCGGGGGAGGAAGGGGGGTGTGTGGAGCGGCGGGGGCTTCATTTTCTCTGAACATCACCATCTCTGACTATTGAAGCTGTGACTCATCCACCACCTTCATCTATCATGGAATCCTCAAACTCGGATTCGTGGCTTGACAGAAACGAGAATAACGTTCGAAATCGGTTTATACGATGTTGTTTATGGAGAGTCCAGCCATATCACACTCCACGTTGGACTCGTTTCTAATGTAAAAATGTCATGTCGTATTATACATTTTATTATAAAGTTAGGTAATATTTTTTGCCGGAATTTATCACTGGGAACATTTAAGAGTGATTGTTTTTTTTCCAATTTGGCACTTAAGTGAGTCAGCGAAAACTTTTGACGCTAAAATGAGCACCGTACAAAATTTTTGGCACTTCTAGTAAGTATAAGGAATAAGTATACTAGAAATTCTGAAACATGTCACAAAAATTGAAATTGCGTTTTAAAATTTTCAAAAATGTAACCAACACCTTAACTTGTCAAGTTGATGCAATTAAGTCACTCCTTTATATCCGTCCAATTTGATTAATTGAAAATGGTGATGTTGTCTTTTTTATTACTTTCTCTTTCGTCCGACGAGACTTAAGAGGTAGTGCCTTCGCCCCTTGCTTCATCAGCAAGGGTAAGGGCCACCCTTGACGATGTAGTAGGGCTACCTCCAACCCAACCCCAGATTTGCACTTTTTAAAAAACAGAAAGTTTTGGCTTTTATATTATAATCCTCTTGCCCTTTTCATTTAATTAATGATACTTTTTCTTTTTTCTTTTTAGTATTTCAACTTTATCTTTTCTAATGCGGCGCCGCGTGTATTCGAAAAATATAAATGAATGTCATGTCAGTATTTTTTATTAGGTAAATTGGATGAAATTAATTGAGGAACTCGATGACACCAATTTGACAAATTCTAAGACTTCATTGCACTTTTCGAAAGTTAGGACTCGGTTTGCACTTACCCCTAAAAGTTAATCCTTACTATAATATGGCCTCTCTCGATGAAGAATGTAATGTTACATACCTAATTTGATCTAAACAAATCATACTCTAATCTGCATTTAAGTTTATCTTTACTGTATGATGCTGGTAGACATTTTATAAAGCTTGATGCCAGCTTATTATACCAATTGTACTCTAGCACCTTTTGAGCATATCATCTCTTCTAGCGTCAGTATTTACGATTCTACATGACAAGCCACTGATAACGAAAAATTGTAACAGGTAAATGTAATAACTACAAGAAATATCATGAGCTTGTTATCTTTTTTGTCATTCTTAAGGATTGGAAATCGCAGCTGTAGTCCATCTCTTTCGGGTTGAAATTGCAAATGGCTATATGTTCCTAAGTGTTTGGCTTAATTAATAAAACATTGCAGAGATAGATAATGAACTTGACTAAGGTAAATAAAATACAGGAGACAGCTTTCTACACAAGTTGCAACAAAAAGACCAAAATATCTCAATAAGTGAAGCATGTAAGATCAACTAGTTCTTCCAATTTGATGTCCTCAGATGCGCTTAACAAGATCGAGCTATGTGTCGATATCACTCGAGAAACTTGCTGCATGCTCGGACGATGCTCAAGTTTGGGACTTAAGCAAGAAAATGCCATCTTTGTCACGAAAGCCACTTCTCCAAGCACATCATCTTTCGGGTATGGAATTCTTTGATCTAAAACTTCTTTCAATGGCCAAGAAGCTGTTGAATTGCACGAGGATGATGAAGATGAGGACACAAAAGATGATATGAGATCGCCCGGATGTCTTCCCATGATCACTTCCAATGTCATCACTCCGAAGCTATAAACATCACATTTTTCGTTCACTTCCATTGTGTATGCGAGTTCTGCATAGAGAAAAGAGAAATTTGTTCCTAGCTTTTATACATTATCCATGCTTTGTTAATCTAAACTGATTTTGAATAAAATAGTATCAATCAACGCATACTTTAGATTCCAATGGGATTTTAAAATTTTCATTTCTTTAGGGAAAAGTTTCAATTTATTAATTGATGGGCCTAAATCTCAACCAATCTATTATCGAACCTTTAAATCGTGTAAAAAGTTTTGGATTTGGTGTAAGGTAATTAGACGTTTAAGCAAGGTAGGTAAGGATGAGGATATTGTATAAGCATTTTCATGTCTGTAAAATGAAGTGGGTGAAATTATGAAGAAACCAACTTACCTGGAGCTGCATATCCAAAGGTGCCTGCAAAGGAAGTCCAGTTGGATGAATAAGGTTTTATAATCTTAGCCGTGCCAAAATCAGAGACGTGAGCTTCGTATTCTTCATCCAGTAAAATGTTCTTGCTCGATATGTCTCGATGAATTATAGGAGGAGAGCATTCATGATGCATGTAATACAAAGCATAAGCCACACCTTTAACAACATTCACTCTTTTATTCCAGTCAAACGTTGTTACCCTATTTTCATTGTTCAATACATCCTTTAAGCTGCCACAATCCAAGAACTCGTACACCAAAAATGAATGTCGAGAACTCAAGCAAAAGCCATAGAGCTTGACGATATTCCGATGCCGAGTTCCAGTCAAGGCATGAATCTCCCTTTCAAATGCTTTTCGACTTGCCATTTCGACATCTGGTGCTTCCTTAAGTTTCTTTACAGCAACAGTCTCACCTGTTTTCAACTGTGCCTTGTAAACACTCCCATGTCCTCCTACACCGATGCAATATTTGCCATCAAACTCCTCTGTGGCTTCAATAATGCTCTCATAAACCATTCTTCCATCAAAGCTCCATATTGCCCATAGGTGTTCATTACTTTCATCCATCGACCTAGCCTCTGTTTTCCTTTCTCTTCTGCATAAAATTCTTGAAGCTCCCACAACAAGAAGCAAACAAACTAGGCAGCCTAAAGTAGGAATCAAAACTAGCAGCAACTTTTTGTTTTTGTTTTGGCCTTTCGACATTGTTGCTATACAGGGGTTGAGACCAGCAATAACTCCACACAAGCCTTTGTTCCCTCTCACAACTTCAATTGTAGCATTATGAAAGGCTGGAATGTTTGGTAAAGAACCCTCTAACTCATTATATGATATGTCGATCGATGTCAAGCTTGTCATGTCATCGAAGGTTGACACAATTGAACCGGAAGCTGATTGTGTGAGAGATTGAGTACTTCCAATCGGTGCAAAATCCCAAGTTGTCTAGGTATTTCTCCCGTAAGCAAATTTTGACTTAGATCAAGAACTTGAAGAGATTGAAGATTGCTGATCTCGATGGGAATACTTCTGTCAAGATTGTTTCTGCTTAAATTCAAAAACTGGAGCTTCAAACAGTCCCCAAGTTTTTTAGGTATTGAGCCACTTAGGTTATTTCCGGCAATGTTAATTGTTGACAGACTAGACAATGTTCCGAGTTCTTGAGGTACGTAGCCTACGAGATGATTGTCATTTAGTGAGAGCTCTAGAAGAGACTTTAGCTTCCCTAAGTCTTCCGGAATTTCCCCAACAAGACTATTTGATGAGAGGTCAAGTTCATGTAATTGACTCATCTTGCCAAGCTCAAGGGGTATCTTGCCTGAGATTCGAGTGTTGGAGATTTTCAGGCTTGTCAAATTGCTATATTCACCTAGTCTCGGTGGTAGCTCACCATATTGTTCATTGTTGCTCAACTCAAGATAATTTAAGCTAGGGTTTGTGCCGAGATCCTCGGATATTTTTCCCTTGATCTGGTTGTTTTGGAGCCTGACCCTATACAAACTTGTGCAGTTTTTGAGGCCTCGTGGAATTGGACCAGTGAAGTGATTGTCATCTGCGGCAAAAGATCGAAGAATTCCGCCACCGCAAATATCTTGTGGCAATTGCCCAACAAAATTGTTATTGCTTAGCTGTAGGGTTGTGAGCCATGTGAGATTATTGATCTCAATGGGAAGAAAGCCCCCTAGACTGTTGTTGCGAAGTGCCAGCTCAAGCAATTTGCTCGACTGTCCTATAGAACTGGGGATGGAGCCTGTGAGATTGTTAGAGTCAAGACTAAGTCGATAGAGAGATCTAAGCATAATTTCTTGAGGAATAGGACCAGATATCTCGTTATTGGAAATGGCGAGAAGACGCAAGTTACTTAAGTTCCCTATGGACACCGGGATAGAACCTGTTAGATGATTATTTAGCAGCTGAAGATGTAAGAGAGATCTCATTCTTCCAACTTCTGAAGGTATGGCACCAGAAAGTTGGTTGTGATAGAGGTATAGAAATGGCAAATTACTCAAATTTCCTAGAGTTCCAGGGATGGATCCATTGAGATTATTGGAAGATAAATCAAGTTCATAGAGAGATTCCAACATTCCTATTTCCATTGGAATGGACCCGACAAGTTCATTGCGCAAGAGCCTTATTTTCATCAAGCTGCTCATGTTTCCAATGGAAGAAGGAATTGAACCGGTGATGCGGTTGTCCGCTAGGTAGAGAACACTAAGAGACTTGAGCCTTCCCATTTCTTTAGGGATGAAACCAGAAAGTTTATTACTTGAAAGGACTAGACTGGTCAAGTTGCTCAAGCTACCTATCTCTTTGGGAATTGTGCCGGTGAGATCGTTTGCCGAGAGATCGAGAAATTGTAAAGATTGCAATGACCAGAGTTGAGTTGGAATGTTTCCAAAAAGGTTATTTCGATCCAAGTAAAGATGAGTAAGCTTGGAAAGATTGCCAATACTTGGAGGGATGTTCCCGTAGAGCGAGTTGTTGGCAAGCTTAAGGGTGACCAAGTTAGGCAATTGAGAGAAATTGAGATGATGAAGCTTACCACGTATGGCAGAATCGGAAAGGTTCAAGCTCGTGATGCTCCCGAGAGGATCACAATAGATTCCACGCCATGAGCAAGGGTTGCTTCCATTCCAGGAAGACAAAGTATAGCGACTCCCGCTGTCTAGCTCAGATTTCCATTTAAGGAGTGCCTCCACTTCTTCATTTCTTGTTTTGTTGCCAGCACCAGCAAGGGCCACTAGAGAAGAGCTTCGAGATGAAGCAAGACAAGGCATTTCTTGCAAGAGCATGAAAAGGACAACAGCCAGGAACAACATTGAGAGTTGTTTTCGAGACAAGGCCATGAGAGGTTTAGGTTATTTGGAGCGGTCTTTTCTTTGTTTCTAGGCAAATATGTGTTGAAATGGACCAAAGCACACCCAACGTATTTTTAGCAGAATTGGGATCTTTAAGTCAACAACCAAGTCCACAATCATTTCTTCCCGGCGAATGAGAGAAGATTTCAGATTTCGTTTCAGGGGAATTAGATAAAACTCTCCTAAATTTTGGTGAATAATACACGTTTTCCCTTAAGCTTGTAACCGTTATGCTATTACCTGCTGAACTTTAATTTTATTACGGTTATTTTCCCTCCGTTATATTTTTTGAGACAATTCTTTGGGACAACATCGTACATATAACATAAAAGAATTACCAAGGCTCTAGTTGTTTATATTTAGAGTCAAAGAAAAAATAACGTATGAGATTTTGTTGATCACTGCCACCTATTCTAAAAGCTCAAGCAGTTAGATAAAAGTATGATTTAATATTAAATATTCCATCACTTCCCTTCACACTCAATCTGGGCTTTTTGCCTAGTAATAAGCATGGATATATTTTGTTGGGAAGCAAATAGGAGTCTGGAAAGATTTAAACTCTGCTGCTCTGATACCATGTTAATGTTTAGAGTCATAGTGAAAATAACGATAAAATGTTTATGGTGGTTCAACCTCAATTAAGGTTGTATGATATGTATTTATAGGAGTGACTAATTACAGCAAGGGTATAGATAGAAATATAATTATAAAAATACCCCATAATACTAATACATATAAATTACACAAATTAATACTAGTGTTTAGAAACGTTGCACATAAACATACCTTGTCAATGACATCAGATGATTAGATTGGTTTAATTTGCATGTATGCCCACCTTTTTTGACGGAGAGTACGAAGCTGACTCTTTTTTTTTCTTATTTAAGTACACACCTAACTCTCAGGCAACAAAATGACATGTCCAATAATTATTCGGTACATTTTCATTTAAAATTGTCCAAAAAAGGTTTGGTGAAATTGTGAACTATAAAATCCATATATTACATCGTACAAATTGTTAGAATATGTATTGAGTTTGAATCCATAAGAGAAAATCTGAATTCACATAGAAGATTCCTATATATGGGATGTCCGGTCTTTATTTAATGGACATCCGAATTTGGAAATTAAAAGGAAATCCAAATTGGACTAAGTTTCCTTGCAAAGCAAGGAAATCACTTTCCTCGTTGGATTTTGAACGCGGTCACAGGTTTCCTAAGGAGATATAAATTTATATTCAGTCATGGTTTTGGTCTTCAGACCATTGGTGCAAGAAGGGTCCTAGTTCTTGCGTTGCCGTAGAAGTATATTTGGTCTTCCATGCGCTATAGTTGCTTCGTTCGTGAACTTACGTCATTGAGTGGTGTTTCAAAGTCATGAAATCTTGTATCAAGATTTATGAATTCTTTTGTGTGATTAAGAGATTGTTTTGCATGATTGTGAAAGCCAACACTAAGTGAGATTAGTGGGTATAATTGGGAGATGGGAAATACTAAGAGTGTTTGATTGATCGGAATGTTGTTATAATCCCAATTATATCGATTGATTTATAATAAAATTCTATTATGCTTTCTTTGCGAAGTATGTCACATTGACCGAACCACGTAAATTGGATGTACGATTGATTTCTGCGTTTAAATTTATTTCATTTTGCAATTGCTTATTTCGGAATGGTTTTTGTGTTTGATAGAAAAAATTGGGACCATCAAGTCAACAGCCAAGTCAATAATCATGGTGACATTCGCTCCTCCTTGCGAAAGTCTTCAGTTCCTTTGGAAACGCATGTAATACCCGAATGCCCCACTTTGGAAGGGACTTGGGAGATGCCGGTCAAGTGATGTATGAAATAATATCTACGACTATAGATGGTGGTCATCTTATCAGATTCCTTCAAATACTTCATTGGGGGCTTGACCCATATAGATCGAGTGGAATCATTATAGATAATATTAGAGTTATAGTGGTTCTTTCAACACAGTGGTCGGAATCAAATGTTAAGTTATTTAGAAAGTCTTGATTTGATAAAATAATTGTGAAAGGATTTCCAAAGGACAAAATCCAAATTTAGAAAAAGAAAATCTGTCTTATTTGAAGAGGACTTGTTAGAAGTCGAGTCTTAAAGAGCTAGCAATTCCGATTGGAAAAGAGAGATAGATCACTTCTTCCCAGTGAGTGAGACTAAACTTTGTTGACACCTATTTTTAATTTGCCCAAAAATTAATTGCATAAAAATTTAGGAGTTAATTTATTTAATTCCTAAAACAAAAAATATTTTCGATTTAAATTGCATTGCATGTAGAATTTAGGTGTACTTTATGTTAATAGGGTCTTTTAGTGTGTTCAATTATTTCTTAAAAAAAAAAAAGAGAAATATCGCATCGGGCCGGGTCGGAGTCGGGTCGACCCGGCCCATTTTCCTTTTCTTTTCTTCCTTTCCCCCCTGGGCCCAAGGCCCTTTTCTTTTTTTCCCCCTCTTTCTTTTTCCTCCCCGCGCGGGCTGGGCTTGGCCCGGCCCAGCCCCCTCTCTTCCTTTTCCACCTTCACCAGTCGAGACCTCCCCCTGCTCCTTCCTCCTCCGCCCGTCCCTGTCTCTCCCCTGTTCTGCCCTGTGCAGACGCGGAACGACGAACGGCGGAGCAGCCTCGCCCCGTCACCATCAACGCCAGCGCAGGGCCGGGACAGCACGCCACAGGGACTGGCCATTAATGGCCAGTCCTGTCTTCCTCATCTCCCCTCTCCCTTATCCTCTCCTCCCTCTCGGATTCCTGTGCGTCCTCGGCAGCACCAAACTGACGCCCCCCTCTGCACCGGCCTATGGCTGCGGAATTCGCGGAGCCTAGGCCGGTGCAGGCCATCGTCATGCCGACGCAGAGGAGGCCCGTCGTCGTCGTCGCCGCTTATAAAAGCCAAATAGAGAGAGAGAGCACCGGTCGGCGGAGTAGAGAGAGAACAGAGAACAGAGGACCGAGAGAGAGAGAGAGAGAGAGAGAGAGAGAGAACGGAGCATCCGCCCACCGTGCCGTAGCCGTCCACCCTCATCGACGAGCTGAAGACGGTAATAGAGAGAGAGAGAGAGAGCCCCGGTCGGTCGGCCACATTTTAGAGAGAGACAGAGAGAGTGAGGGGGTGAGAAAAAAACAGAGAAGAGAGACCGAGAGATAGAGAGAGAACCGGAGAGGGAATAGAGAGAGAAAGAGAGGAGAGTGGGTCTGTACAGGTCCTCAACCACGTCGCCGTCGCCCCTCAATCAATCGGAAGTCCCCAGGCGCGCCGTCGACGGTGAGCTTTCCCCTCGGCCGGAGCCTCCTCTGTTCTGCCCTGTTTCTCTGTTCGTTTTGGCCGGGACCGGCGCCGGTCGTTTCGCGCGAGTCCCGGCCCGTACCGTCGTCCCCCGCCGTCCGTCTGTCGTTGTCAAGAGAAGGTCCAGTCGCCTGCATCCACTAGTTCGCCGGAACAGGCCGAAAGGCCTCTGTTTGGGTCACGCACACCAGGTGCTCGACGAAATGCCTAAGTAAGGCCGGGAAGGTTTTGCTCACCGGCCGGCGAGCGGCGGTCCAACGGCGGTTCAGGTAAGCGACATGGTCTCATGGCAGTCCGAAAGGGCTGATTTGGAGGCGGCGCAGAGGTGGGTAGGCCGGCGGACGGCCAATTTTGGCCCCGCCGGCGCGTTTCCCCCCCGGGTCTGTGAATCCGGGTCAGGCCGACCCGGATCAACCGACCCGACCCGGGTCAACGCCCGGGCCGGATCCGTTGACCCGGGTCGGTTTTGTCCGACCCGGATCAACTGATCCGACCCGGTCAACTCCCGAGTTGGGCCCGTTGACCCGGGTTGGACCCGACCCGATCCGGATCAACAGATCCGGCCCGGTCAACGACCGGGTCGGATTCGTTGACCCGGGTCGAGTCCGACCCGGATCCGCCCGACCCGGTTCTTTTTATTATTTTTATTTTATTTTATTTTAAAAATAATAATAAATAATAAATAAATAAATAATTTTTTTTTATTTTTTTTAAAAAACGTGTTTTCAGATTTTCGTTTTTTTTATTATTTGATTTTTTAAAAAAAAAATTTAAAAAAATTAATTAAAAAAAAATTTAAAAAAATTTTTTTTAAAAAAAAATTTTAATGTTTTCAGATTTTCGGTTTTTTTATTATTATTTGATTTTTTTTTAAAAAAAATTTAAAAATTTAAAAAAAAATTAATTAAAAAAAAAAAATTTTTATGGTATGTTTGAGTATTTTCATGTATCATGCATGCTTTATTTAATCGCATAAATTGCATGTTTAATTAGATAAGCCTGCTATTGCGTTATGCATGTTTTAATACAATTGCATGGACTGTTGTCTTTTGATGTCATCTGACTTAGTTATAATTAGAACCTTAGGTTGCATGCCTGCATTGATTGCTAATCGTTTCTGATTATGCACTCATTTGATCACCTCACATGTTAGGAGAAAGGTCCTAAAATCAATCCAAATTGCCTGACAAATGTTTTCAAAAAATTGAACAGGGTAGAAAGGTACCGAAAGGGCATTAGTTATTTAACTAATGTAACCAAGTTCCCGAATCTAGTTAATCTCTGGTTCGTAGGAATAGGGTGACTCTCCCATCACCCTATTTGGGTTTCTAATCGGCCTACCCCAAATCGATTAGTGACGACTCCTGCATGTAAACCACCTGCATGTTAAGAACTTGAACCCCAAGTCGTGATATGGTATGGGCTTGGGAGAGCCCGAGTTAAGTCCCAAACCTAGACTTAGCAATTACCAGGCGAGACCTCTCCCGATGAGAGGTCGGGTCGCGACAAACTTCAAAATGCTTTTTTAGGAGAAATTACACAAAACTCTCTCGAATACTGGGAGTAATATGTTTATCCTTAAACCTACAACTGTGATGCAAATTCCTCATGAACTCTCATTTTGTTACGGCTGTTAGCCCTTCGTCATATCTTTCGTTAACATGTGCAATACATATTGCATATCTAATATGCGTGGCCATTATATGCAAGGACTTATTAGTCTTTCTCAGAGAAAGGGCTTGGATGCTCGTCAACAATGCGGAAACTTAATACTGTTGAAATACAATCCTAACCCGCATTAATAAATTACGAATTCACCACCCGCCTGGGTGGCGTCGACGGTGTGGACACTCTTCCTCTCGCAAAAGAATGAGTGTTCGAATCCCGAACGCCGCAGGGTGACTTACCCGGTGGCACGTGTGTGGTGGCTAACACGTGTCGCCCTCAGGATTTACCTCCCGGCTGTCGGCCGTACGGAGGTTTCCTGGGTTATAAAAAATAAATAAATTACGAATTCATTGCCAAAAAAGCGTGAAATTCAACAAATGTACAACGAAGTCCTATGTTTGATTGTTTTCTTTTTCTTTTTCAGAAATACTATATGGGTGTTTCAATCTATATCTTCTCTCTGTTTTCATGTAGAGATCGTTATCATAAGGGGCAATTGGGTAGATCTTACTGTTGTCGGCTAAGTTCGTATATTAGAAGTTGAAATTAAATATCGGGAAGACTAACCTGAAAGCAGGACAACGAAGTAAGTAGAATGTTGATCCGAGCCCAACGAAATAACGTTGTGTCCTTAAGACGAATTTGGCCCCTCAATCAGTACCCGAGGATATTGGACAATCGTCTCCCAGGATAGAACGGATCTCGTTCCTCCGAAGCGGTATGTATTCGAAGGACTCCTACGAACGCAATTTCGTAGAATAATCGCACAAAAAATGACAATGATGAAGTGAGAAATGCCTAGAGCGCGTTGGGAAAATGTCTTGCGGGAATACAAAATGCCACGATGTCTTTTTCCGAACTAAACTGTTCGGTTATATTAATGGCGAATACAAAGAGCTACAAGGGTTCGTAAACAGCCGCGAAGGTTCACTTGAACCGGTTCATGAACAGTTCGCGAAGGGCTTCGGTTTTTTTCGTTCGGGCGAACCGAACCTCACGAACAGACATGTTTGTTCGGAAAAAAATAAAAACTGATAGAGGACCGACCCCGAACCGAACCGAGCCGGACGGACGGCGGCGGGGGGAACCGACCTAGCTTGGCGTAAGTCTTCTCTCTTCCACAAAAGTGGGGTACCCCTTGGGGCCCAAACCCATTTGAGAGGCTCAACTATTTGAACTCATCTCCCATCTCTCTTCTATTCTATGTGGGACACTTGTGTCCACACTCTTTTCATTCAAGTCTATGGGATTTGGATGTCAAAATCCCAACACTTACCCGATCATAAAATGATTATAGTTTCACGTTTTTGGTTGAGAATAGAATCTATTGTAATATGCAGGTAGCCGAACGGAAGATTGTGATGGAAGAGGAAGACACGAAAGTTCACATCCCACATGAAACGACAGCGATTTTGGAGAAGATTCCTCCCACTCGGTAAAACACGGCATAAAAGAAGACCGGACGAATTGCCAATGTGAAGAGACACTTAGACGTCAATGGAGGATTCATGGACGACTTAACCATCTACTCCATTTTCCTTGGCCGCCGACCATCTATTCCAAATTACTCACCAAGACGTTCTCTCCATGAGTTAAAGCAACACAAGATAAATCCCTTTTTATTTCCAACAATTTTGAAGCTATTAGGAAATGGTCGAGCAGCGTAAATAGGGAGTTACGTGTAAAACACGAGATGTGGATGTGACCGTGTCAAACAGATACGACAGGTAAGAAAACAAGCAAACTAGAAAAAGTAGGAGCTAAGATACGGAGTTTCAAAGTCCATAATCGTGACTTTTGTTGTGATATCGGGTCAGACAAGTTTTTTTTTTTTTTTTTTAATCGTCTCTCAAAGACTTGAACTATTTGGAAACAGACCAATATGAACATTTTGTATATCGCACCGTCCATGGGGAAAAATTAAAGCCACATGGACACGACAATGATTGAATATCTATGCGAACTGCAGTGACTTCAGTCACATATATGGTCTCAAGCAAGCATTGAGAGCTTTGTTTTGATCAGTTTACCATTTTCTTATTTCTTTTTTTCTGACTTTTGGCATCAACATTTGTCTTGCGTCTCTGATCCCTTATTTTCATTCATCGATTCATGGAAATGTAGCTTTATTACATAAAAGGACAAGATTATTGAAAATTCAAGAATTCGAAATTACTAGATAATTTCGCATGACTATAAGTTCACACTCGATTGAGAGTTCGGCATTGGGACCTGAGTATTCTACAAATAATTGGACGTGGAAGTCAAAGAGCCTACATTGCTAAACGACTTTCCTTACACCTGCACGCACAAGAAAAGTCCTAATTGCTTTAGTTGATTCCACATTCAAATGGAGTATTCCATAACGACTTGACTAGATCCTCTTCTCGATGTCTTGCCAAGCTCGTCAAAGCTGTTGATCATGGGTGATTCCCAACGGGTATGGTTAAGGAGAGATGATATGTAGGTGATAAGTAGAGTCAGGTAAATGCGACGAGGGGTACAATGAAAAGACTTCAATATAAAAGTTATCCCATTGGAAGAGGCAACAATGGAGCCACTAACTCAAGAGTTTAATGACTAGCAAGGGCGGTTTGATAAGACATGTCATGAAATAGCCACTTGTCATGACATATAGCCACCGGTAATAATTAGAACACCACATGTTCACCAACATCTAATGACCAAACTAATTCACACTTTCAAATACTAAGAAAGCAGCGTAGGTAAGCTTCTCCTTTCTTGTTTAATACTTTCCGGTATACACTCTCGTCCCAATTTACTTAGGCATCGGACGGCCAATCCAGATCAAAATCTGAACACCATAACTCTTGTTCGTGGATGCAAGTCCTTCTAGAGGGGGAGGCCATGAAAAATTCCACAAGACTCACTGTGAGACCTACAAATTAATAATTCCCAGGATATGGCCCAAAAAAGAATTCGGACGAGATCAACTACCATTAATCGTGCCATGGGGTGCTAAAATGCAATCGATCATCAGTCGGTAGGCAAAATAGTAAGCAATGAAATAGTCTTACTTAGCACTTTTGTAGCACTTAATAGATTCTACCGCCTTATAATCCCAACCTGCTTTAATAAATGCACAACGAAGTCCTATTTTCTAATTTTTTTTCTTTTCCAGAAATACTTAGGAAAACAATTATAATAACACTCTCTATAAGAGGAATAAATTAACATTAAGAAAAATAAGAAAATGGCCAAATTTGTCACGTGGATTTTCACCTCCATCCCTGGTGGTGGTCGAATTCACCAAAAATAATTCCTACTTTCTAATTCACAAATAAATTGTACTTAGGGTGAGCATAGCCGAATCCACAAAGACTGACAAATTGTTAATCCTTTGAAAACCAAGTAAACAATAAAAGCGAAATTAAAAAAGGGAGGTTTATGTAGAATATTCTTAAATAAAACAAGCGAACAGAAATTGAAGAAAATCAGATTATGCAACGTCTAGCAAAGGCAATCTCATTCAAGTTCGGAAGTTGATCATTGAATCAAACGAATAATCTCAAACACCGTAATAGACTGGTTATGGCTGTTAAAACGCTTCTAATAATCTAATCTTTCCTTAATATTAGATTAACCGGACACGCGCATGTGATTAATCCCTTATTAACGAATAACCCTGATACGTGCCAAGGATTCAATTCTTTAATAACATGAAAAACGAGAAAAACCCAACCCTAGCTAATAAATCACACGCGTAATTTATTCAAGTTAGACCATATATTCTCGTAATACAACCTGAAAATATGGTTTTAATCAAGTCATATTATTTTTCATTATTATTAAAACACCTAAACAATTACGGATTTGTGTATTTCAATTGGCAAACTATCACCTTGTTAATTGCACAATGGACTCTTATTGTAACAACCAACAAAGCAATGGTAAACAATAAAACAGAGAATATATAAATACTGCAGAAATTAAGAAGGAGGATTAAGTTTAGATCTCACAACTTGAATGAACTTGAAATTTGATAGTCCTTCGCTAGATTAAAGAGGAGTTAGCCACACATGGCTACAAAATGCACAATAGAAAAAATAATATGTTTCTGAATTTTCTAGAGTCAAGTCCCTCCTCCCCTTTTGCATTCAACCTCTTAAATAAAAAAAGAGAAAGTCTAGAAAAGAAATTCTATCCAACATGAAAAGAGAAAAAATAGGCAAAAAATTCTCCCTAATGTCCCTAATTAAGAGTCCCATTTAAGTACAAAAATCCTCCACAATCAGATATGAAAAATATGGAAATTAATGGCCAAATCACGTCCCCAAATTCTGTACCAGCTCTACATCCGCGTGACCTTAAGCAGTGAGCACGGCTTTTTGAAAAATGGATCTTTTACATGCAGAATCCCAACCAACAACTCAAAAACACATCAAAGGCGACCAAAATTTTCACAATTGTATCATTCACCATCATCTAACCACAATGCATAAAAAACAAATATATTCCACTCTATTTGTTCGAATATTTGCTCAAAATACCATCAAATATAATCAAAATATAAGTCAAATATACACATCATCAGTCCCTCCAACAATTTCTGCCAATAAAATGAAATTCCCAATTTCTTTTTTATCAAGAAATGAAGTCGTTTCAAGTTGAAATAACCTAATTCATTTTAATTTCCAACCTTTTCTATGCTTTTTTTACTCGAATTTGGTGTTGGTTCTGCATCAATCAGTAGACTAGGAAGCTTCATTCTGTCCGACTTCCGCCCTTACGTTCTCATCAGATGACTTTGACTAAATGAACCGACGATCAACAGCAAAGAGACAAGACATCATCTCGGACCACACGTCTCCCATCACAACTTTGTACACCCTAGATTTTGATATGCGGGGCCCTCCTCCATTTGCAATGACTTCTTAATCTTGTTCAGAGCAAGGACTTAATATTGCTGAAGTACAATCCCAACCTGCGTTCACTAAAATTTGAATTCGTTGCAAAAAAAACCGTGAAATTCAACATGTGCACAACAAAGTCCTATTTTCGATTTCTTTTTTCGAGCTATATTTTATCTCGGTTCCTATATCATAAATATAGAAGCCATCATCAAGAAAAAGAATTTTGACGTGAGGTGTTATGGGTGCCGTTGGGTAAATCTTACTGAATCATAAAGTGACTATCATTTCAAGTTTTCATTTTTACCATAAAATTCAACCTAAAAGTTTAAACTGATAAGCAGAGAAAGACTTCTTCCACGAAAAAATGTATGGTAGAACGTGATTTCAAAACTATGTTAAAAAATCTTAACTTAAAAGCTTAAGTCGATTGCGTCCTTCAAGGTCTTGGTGCTCTTCATGTGCTGTGAGAATTCATGTTCTACAGTAAGAGCAAGAACGTAGAGAGCATCCTGACCATATATATAGCGCGAGAGAAATGTAGACAGCTTACTTCTTACCTAAGATTTCACAGTTTGGTCAAGTTTTACCTGAAGCCTTACATGTTCGATTATTTGATTCAATGGAACAATTGGGTAGTATCAATCAAGAGCATCCCGACCACGCTTCAATTGGAAAAATTTGACAATTGGATATGAAGATACCACATAGCTCAATATTTATTATTTGATTGGAATTTCGTAAGCTTTCAATTAGGTGGCATTGTTTGATAGTTGAGTTTGCGAGCTTTCCGGATTATCATGAATTATTTCAATTAGATCTAAAACGAGATATCGCAAGTCAAAGTTTTGTCAATATTGGGTAATAAGGACGAAACAAGAATATAGGAACAATGTAAGGCCATAGGGCTGACAACGACTGAATCCGAACTGCCGTAGTCTGGTTGAACTTAAACCAAACTGAGGGTGAGTCTGCTTTTAGTTTACTGATAAACAACCGAAGTTCATCTGGTATAGTCATCAAAAAACAGGTCGCGCTCATGCGTTGTATTCCAGTTATGAGATTGTCATCCACGCACTTCTAATAACTAGAAATCATGAACTTTCCGTCGCCGCGAGCATCGCACAAATATTGATGTCGAACAGAGGAGATACATGCGTTTGGAGTTTCGCAGACAGAATTAGCTAATGGCTCGTGGTTGCAAGTATTGGCAAGACCAGAGGCAGCGATTCCTATCATGACACGGGAGCATGACTCAAACACGACTGCAAGTTAATGAGAGAGACAAAATTGACACAATACAATATGAATTAACTTAGAACTAACAAGAATTGACATATTTTCACTCATTTTCCATGAAAAATACTTTTGAATCACATTGAAATAATATTGGAACGATATTTGACATTGATAACTGATACAAATGTAAAGACATGACAAGAATTGCTCAACAAGTGAAGCCTCTAATATTAGCTTAGTCTTCCAATATTATGTTCTCTAACGAATTCAACACGAATAAACGATGTGCTGATAGCTCTTGAGAAACTTGTCGCATGCTCATACGATGCTCTGATTTGGGACTCAAGCATGACAATGCGATCTTCGTCATGAGAGCCACTTCCCCTAGCAAATCGCCCTCAGGTTGCGGAACCCTCTTATCCAAAACTTCTTTCAGTGAGCAATGTGGGATTGTCAAATCACTCGACGATGGTTGAGATGTGGGCAAGAGAGATGATATAAGATCACTCGGATGTCTTCCCATTATCACTTCCATTGCTACGACTCCAAAACTATAGACATCGCATTTCTCGTTCACTTCCATTGTGTAGGCGAGTTCTGCAAATAGAACAGCTCTTTTTCTCACTTAATCTTATTAACGCTGTCTAAATTGATCTTTTAGTCTTTTAGATGCACATTTAAGTAAGTGGAACCAGTTTAAAGAAACCTTGTATTAGGACCAAGCCTTAAATGCCAAACAGGAAAAACATGTACTAATCCTTATCCAATCAATCCATGTACTCATATTGTATCCTTATCCTGATAAGAGGACTTGTGTTTCTGGGACTCTTAGCCATTTGAATCTCCTCTTTGTTCTTGAATATTATTGTCTTGAAAAAATAATATTTGAGGGTAAATTTGATAATGTAAATTTTTTTGGAAAATCTCCAAATTTTAGGGATTATAATTTCATGAAAGTAGCAACTCTCAGCAGCTCGTTATCATAGCTAACTATTCTCTACTGCAAATCACGTTGTACTTTCTTTAGATTTCAATGTGATTAGAATAATTCCCATTCACTAACAACAATATCTCGTTTTATCGTTTGGCGTGACTTATATTTCAGTAACTCTGCTGAAAGGAAAACATTGAAGAACGTTGGGATTTATGTTAGGTATCTGTTAAACAAATGGAGCCAAATTATTCATCTATCTGTTAAGTAGGATTTGTTGAATGTGGGAAACATCACATACTCATGAATGCAAAGGAGTAAAATCTCATGAAAAGAATTTACCTGGAGCTGCATATCCAAATGTGCCTGCAAATGATGTCCAGTTGGATGAATCAGGTTTCAGAACCTTAGCCGTGCCAAAGTCCGAGATGTGAGCTTCGTATTCTTCGTCTAGTAAAATGTTCTTGCTCGATATGTCTCGATGAATTATAGGAGGATGGCATTCATGGTGCATATAGGATAAAGCATTAGCCACACCTTTAACAACATTCACTCTCTTATTCCAGTCAAACGTTCTAATCCGTTGTTCGCTCTTCAAAATATCCTCCAAGCTGCCCAATTCAAGAAACTCATAAACCAAAAACGAATGACGAGAGCTCGAACAAAAGCCGTACAGCTTGACAATATTTCGGTGTCGGGTTTCCATCAAAGCATGAATCTCCCTTTCGAATGCTTTTCGACTAGCCATTTCAACATCTGGTGCTCCGTTCAGTTTTTTAACAGCAACAATCTCACCCGTTTGCAACTTGGCCTTATAAACACTCCCTTGTCCTCCCATGCCGATGCAATATTTGGCATCGAATTCCTCGGTGGCTTCAATAATGTTCTTGTACACCGTTCTTCCATCATAGCTCCATATTTCCAGCATACTTTCATTGCTCGCCTCTATCAAGTCTGTCTCTCCTTGCCTTGTTCTTCGGTATATAATGCATGAAACTCCCACCAAAAGAAACAAAGCAAGCAGGCAACCGGAAGTAGGGAGTAAAATGAGCAGCAAAGTTTTGTCTCCGTCTTTCCCTTTCGTCTCCGTCCCTGGACAATGCGTGAGACCAGTAATATTTCCGCACAAGCCTTTGTTCTCTCTTACAGCAGCCATTGTAGCATTATGAAAGGCTGGAATGTTTGGTAAAGGACCCTCTAACTCATTATAGGATACATCAACAGATGTCAGGCTTGTCATAGCATCCAAAGTCGGTGAAATTGAACCCGACAGTTGATTGTGTGAGAGATTGAGTGTTTCCAAACTGTGCAATGTTCCAAGCTGTAGAGGTATATCTCCAGTAAGCAAATTTCGACTTAGATCTAGACTTTGAAGAAAGTGCAGGTTGCCGATCTCAATTGGAATGCTCTGCTCAAGATTATTTCTGCTTAAATTTACATACCGAAGGTTCAAACACAGCCCAAGTTCTCTGGGGATTGAGCCACTTAGCTTGTTTCCCGCAACATTGATTTGATTTAGGTCAGATAATGCTCCAATTTCGCGAGGAATAGAGCCAGCGAGATGGTTGCCATCCAGCCAAAGCTCCAGCAGAGGCTGCAATTTTCCAAGTTCTTTTGGGATTTCCCCGACAAGATTATTTGAAGATACGTGCAGTACATGCAATCGAGCCATCTTTCCCAGATCAGGCGGTATCTTGCCTGATAATTTATTGTCGGAGATTTTCAGGCTTGTCAAATTGCTCCAATCGCCCAGTCTCGGAGGAAGCTCTCCATAAAGTTCATTATTGCTCAACTCAAGGTAATCCAAGTTGGGGTATGTGCCGAGAACATCAGTAATGTTGTCCTTTAGCAGGTTATTTTGGAGCCTAACTCTATACAAACTTGTACAATTTTTTAGGCTTCGCGGTATCGGTCCCGTGAAGTGATTGTTTTGAGCACTGAATTTTTCAAGAACTTGACCGTTGCATATATCCGGAGGCAATTGGCCGACAAACTGGTTCTCGGATAGTTGTAGGCTTATGAGGGATGTGAGATTGTTGATCTCAATGGGAAGAGAGCCTTCGAGGCTATTCTGAAATAGCACCAGCTCAACAAGGAGTCGTAGTCTTCCTATCTCTTTTGGAATCGAACCGGACAACTTATTTTGGTCCAAAGACAATATAGTGAGCTTGCTTAAGTTTCCGATACTAGAAGGAACAGGGCCGGTGATACTGTTTCTAAAGAGTGACAGGACGGTCAAGTTGCCCAACTTCCCTATCGTTTCCGGGATTGATCCTGAGAGGTTATTGTTTAACAGCTGAAAATGTATGAGGGATCTCATTCCTCCAACTTCTTCAGGTATGTGGCCAGAAAGTTGGTTTCCATAGAAGTAAAGAAATGCTAAATTAGTCAAATTTCCTAGAGTTGGAGGGATAGATCCACTGAGGTAATTTTTTGACAAATCAAGCTCACTAAGAGACTCCAACATCCCTATTTCCATTGGAATGGACCCGACCAGATTATTATCGAAAAGCCATAACTTCATCAAGCTGCTCATATTTCCAATGGAAGAAGGAATTCGACCGGTGATGCGGTTCTTATGTAGAAACAGATAATTGAGAGATTTGAGCATACCTACTTCTGGAGGGATGAACCCGGAGATATTATTGTTCTGAAGGTATAAGCCAGTCAAGTAACTCAAACTTCCTATAGAGCTGGGGACTGGACCAATGATGTTGTTCGACCACAATTCCAGAACTTCTAGAGACCACATCGATCCAAGTTGGGTTGGAAGGTGTCCAGAGAGGTGGTTTTGAGACAAGTCTAGGTAAGCAAGCTTGGAAAGATTGCCGAGGCTCGAGGGGATGTTCCCGAAGAGCGAGTTGTTGGCAAGTTTAAGGGTGACCAAGTTGGGCAGTGAGGAGAAATCGAGATCGTGAAGCGTACCACGGATGGCAGAGCTCGAGAGGTTCAAACTGATGACACTCCCGAGAGGATTGCAACTGAGTCCACGCCAAGAGCAAGGGTCGCTTCCATTCCAGGAAGACAAGATAGAGCGACTCTCGCTGTTGAGCTTAGAGTTCCATTTTAGGAGTGCCGCCACTTCCTCATCTCTTGTTTGGCTACCTGAAAGAGCGAAGGCCACCAGAGGAGAGCTTTTGGATGAAGCAGGACGAGACACTTCTTGCATAATAAGCACGAGAAGGACATAAAATAGGAAGAGCATCGAGGGTTGTTTTTGTGATGATGCCGCCATTTGACAGGATGTTTTAAAGCTATGAGGAGGGGGATTTTCTTGTTTCAACGGCAATGCGAGCGGCCGAGGTATTTGTAGTAGAATGAAGTGGTATCTTAATGCCATCTAGGACCAAGTCAATATTGGTTCACTCTCTAAGCTCACCTAATGCTTGGTACCATTTCAAGATGGACTTTTATGGCATAGATGTCCAGTCGCACAGCACAAAACATGGAGACCTTCGTATCTGCGTTGTGTCCCAGTTGAAATAGAAGCTTTCATACGCGTGCTTCTTTCTTGGAAGTGATGAAGACAGCCGCATGAGAGCTTTCATTGTCAAGAGCGGCGAAGAAGAGCCCACAACATTGAAATCGAATAAATGCTGACAAACCGGCAACTTCCCTCCATTGACTTCATCAATAGTAGGTCTGGCCATTTGAGTAAGTGATGCGAGGATATTGTTGAATCTATGATCTCGGAAGTCACTTGTTGGTACCGGTAGTATCCAAATTCAAGTTCCTTGAAAAGAATTCGTTTCGTTGAAAAGAATTTCTGAAAAACATTTTCTAGACTTTCGGATGTTTCGGAGCATTAAAAATGGTAAATCAACTAGGAAGCGTTAATATTTCCGGTCAGAGAAACGCTTTCATTTATTAGAATAATATTTTTATTTTATTTGAAGGTTTTATGTAATAAATATTGCCTCGAGCATGTGCAAACTCAAAAAAGAATGTGAGGAGTCAAATAGATGACGTCTCTCACCCATGCCACGTTAAAGCAAGTCCATGATAGACATCCTTTATATTAAAGGGAATTTGGACATCTAACTTCTTGTAAATTTAAACTATAAAAAGATGAGTAATATTGAAAATCAAAGCCTACTGTGTGCTTCAGTGAGTGTGAGTCTGAGTCTGAGTGAATCAGTTAGCCTCTGTCGGTCGTTCAGGTGATTTTCTATATATTATTTATCAAAAAGTTAGAAAAGAGAGATTGAGTGTTCGAATCCCGGGTGCTGCAGGGTGACTTAACCGGTGCACGTGTGTGGTGGCTAGCACGTGTCGCCCCCAGGGTTTACCTCCCGGCCGTCGGCCGTACGGGGGTTCCTTGGGTTATCAAAAAAAAAGTTAGAAAAGATAACGATGGAAGAAAATTGTCTACTACACAACTCTATAACTCTACCAATACTAAAAAAATATTTCCCAAAATTTGGAGAATGAAAGTAACCAATATTTAAGACTTTGACGAGTAAGTCCAAAATGCAAATTGACGAATCACGAAAGCTGTCAAATCGTTTTTGTCGATATATATCTACTTTATGATCTTGGCTTGATTCGTCCATTACGTACAATAATTCACATTGGCTTATATCAACTATATGACAGAGTCAACTTTGAGCATGTGACCAACATATTGGCTTATATCAACTATATGACCTAGTCAACTTTGAGCATGTGCTGGTAAAAGAATTGGGGGTAGGGATACTAGTATCATGGGTGCTAGGTTTGATTCCCATGCTTTACAAGAGATAAAACAAAAGTTAGAGAGTGAGAAGAGTTAAAAATAAGACATACCCAAAAAAAAAAAAAACTTTGAGCATGTGTGGATATATTTCTACTTTCCATCTTTTTATTGAATTTAAATCTTGCGATTGACCTTTTCTTTGAAACTTTCACAACAGACAAATATTTTCAAGTTTATTCACATCTAATTTTTCGCTATTTATTTGAAATTTATATAATATGTTTATAATTTGCTTTATGGAAAACACAAACAGACAGGTTCAATCATTTCAATTGCATCAACTAAACGCTGGACAAGTTATCCCCCACAATCCAAATCACAACTTGAACAATGATTGAAGGACGGGCAACACGACCGTCCACACGCTCTGCAGCGAGGGGGACCGGAGTACGAAGCATCTCGGAGGTGCACCAACGGAGGATGAACTTGATCGCCGTGCTGCAGATGCAGAAGTACCACTCGATCACCGACGAGGCAGTGGAGCCGGACTGCGTCGCATTGAGGAAGAAGGCGTGGGATGGCTGCGAGAAGGAGCCAGAGGGCCTGGTGGCTTTCGAACGGCCTAAACAGACTGCGGATCAAAGGACTTGCACGTGATCGGAGAGCCGGTGATTTCACAAGCAGAGGGGGAGGCAGACGGGGTTTGTTTTTGTTTTTTTGTTTTTAGGTCAGTTTAAGGGACAAAATCAAATTTATTGAGCCTTTTTCCCTATTTTTCGGATGGGTTAAATGGGTGGGTATAGGTTTGACGTGGGTTGAGCTGGGTACGAGTCACCTGAATTGTTTAGGGAGCAAATGGATTAATGTGAGTTAAATTGGTTGATTTGGTTGAATCCATTTATGACCCACCAAAACTCAACCCGACTCACCCATTTACCGCTCCTAGTAATTCATTAGCTTTCTCTTGGTGTTTCACCTCCACGACGTTTGGGACACAACTTTGCCCTTCATACCCCTATTGCAACCTGATTCGTATAGGCCCTATGTGGAATTGGTCGATTCTTCCATCAACGGTCTCTCTAAAACATTCAATTCAACAAATTTACACATGCTCACGCAATCATGTTATATAACTTTTTTCTATGATGGTTCTAACATCAATTATTTATAAAATAGAAGGTATCGTGTTATAGACTTTTCTTAATTATCCTATAACACCCTCTATTTATGAAACATGCACTATCATATCATAGAGCCCTTCTAAATTTACTGTTTCCTTCAATGAATTGTTTGTATCAATGAGTAATTTACTATTAATTTGCTAATTTCCATTTGTACATAAAACATGTGTTATGATCTTACTTAGATCATCTCAATTAGTTTATTGGTTTAATATGAGGCTATCATGTCATGTTTATTGAAATTTTAATACCATTTATTAGCGAAATAGGGTAAAATGCTTTGTCAAATTGGTATCCATACGTTATTCAATTTACTTTGTTCTCATCCATTGTAACGCAATAGGAATGATACTAAGTGTGTGTTTGTTTGGGAAAAAACTTCATGATAAAGGAAAATATTTTTCAAGAAATCATTTTTTAGGAAAATGGATAGCTTTTTTTGTTTGATGATATGTGACAAAAAAAGTTTTCTGGTGTTTGGATCTCATTTGGAAAATGATTTCAATCTCCTGACTTTATCTCAAGCAAAAAAAAATGAATTTTTAAATCTTTTTTTCTTTTTTCTTTTCTTTTTTCCTTCCCTTTCTTTTTTTTATTCCTTCACCAATTGCCGGGCCTCGATCACATGCCCTGATGACGGTCGAGATAGGCCAAGAGCAAGGCTCGACCTCACCGGCGTCTGGCAAGCTTGAGCCTCACCAGGATTTGCAAAGCTCAAGCTTGCTGGCCTTGGATGAGGTGGAGCCTCGCTAGCCTCGGGCAAGGCTCGAGCTCGTCGGCCCGCGCCTATGGCCGGTCACTGGCTGTCGTCGAGGCCCAACGACTAGCGGAGAGAGAAGGAAAAAGAAAAAGTAACAAGAAAAGAAAAAAATATCAAAAAATTTGAGTGGAGCAATTCGAGAAAGTGTTTTCACCTCTTTAGATTTAGAAATTTACTTCCCTAATTTTATCCATGAATATTTTCATTGACGGGAAAGTATCTTTTGTTAACTAGTCACCAAACGGGTGAAAGTTCGAAAAACTAATTTCCAAAAAACACTTTCACTCGAACAAACACACCCTAAATGAAGAACTTTATACACATCAGCTACAAAATAATTGGAATTATACCATATGTAGGGATTTAATAGTGAAAGTCGTGAATAATTATGCATATAATATAAGCGTGTAATATAACCGTCTTAACATGTATTATGTCCGCTACATAGACTTTTCCTAATAATGGATCATTTTCTCTATTATTATTTGGGATGGGAGATTCTTTGTTTCTAGGTGCATGTGTTGAAAAAACCCAAACTTTTTTTTTCTCTAAAAAAATCCTAAACTTTAGGTCAAGTCTCAAATTTACCCCGATCATTGTTTTGTTTAAAAACAACTACCAACTTCTAATCTATTCTCAAATCTACCATGTGGTCCAGTCCCAACTTGCGTGGCATTTCCAAGTTGATAACAAATCTACATCAGTAATGCAACGTGAAAAATTATCTCCAAAATGAAATCGTTCTAGGATATGAAAATTAGGAAAGACTAACAATGATTTTTGTACAGAGAGTTAATAGGGACAGATTTGGGACCAGAGTAAAAATTGGTGATTTTTCTCTTAGACATAGAAAAAAAGTTCAAGGTAAATTTGGGAGTGGACCTAAAGTGGAGACTTTTTTAGACAAAGAAAAGTGGGCAGATTTGGACTAAAACTAATGTTTGGAGTTTTTTTCTAGACAAAATAAAATTTGAGGTAGAATTGATAATAGACCTAAAATTTGAGAATTTTTTTATAGGCCAATAGATTTTGTTAGAAATGTATTGTAATGCGCGTTAGCATCGTCAACACATCCCACTTGAAGTTGTAGTGATCTGGGAGAAGATTTATCCACTCGATGAAACACGGCATCGAAGAAGCCCGGACAAATTCCCAACGTGGATAGACACTTGACATCAATGGAGTACTTATACGACTCCGCATGTTTCACGAAAAGTAAATAATTTTAAAAATATTTTCTTAAAAATAATCACTTATATTACTTATAAAAAAATCAATAACAAATATTTTCATTGTTCACAAAAGTATTTAGACAAATTATTTAATGAAAATATTTTCTATTGACTAATTATTTCAAGCAATACAAGCGATCATTTCTAAGAAAATATTTTCTGAATCATACATTTTCCGTAAAACAAACGGAGCATAAGTTTCTTCCTGTTTGTTTTTTTTATTGTTTTGATTTGCTCCATAAGTTTAACCAACATGAGATAAATGCTTTTTTTATCAAAAATTTAAAGCCATAAGACAATGGTCCAACAGTACATAGCGCATCAATTGATGCTCTACTTCACGTGTAAGAAAGGGTGTTACCTGTGAAACACGAAACATGGATGTAACCGCGTCATACAGATACTGACAGGTAAGAAAACAAACAAAATAGAAAAAGTAAGAGAAAAAAAATAAAGAGTGTCAAAGTCCACGACCGTGACCTTTATTGTGATATCGAGTTAGACATTTTATTTTTCTCAAAAGCTTAAACTGCTTGGAAACGGATCAAATATATATATATATATATATATATATATAATATCAATTAATACCGCCCTTGGAGAAAAATTAAAGCTGCACGGATAAGGTTGTGATCAATTGGACGTGGAAGTCGAGCATTTAGGACCCGGGTATTCTGCCTATTGAGCAATTGGATGTGAGAGTCGAGAGCATTACTAAAGGACTGTTCTTTTTGCTTGCATACACAAGAAAAGTCAAGTATTCCACAATTACTTGGCTCGACTTTCTTCTTGATGGTTTACAAGTATGTCAAGCTTGTCTGGACCATTGATTATGTGTGCTTCTTGACCGGCATGGCTAAAGAGAGATATTACATAAATGATAAGTCGTGTCGAATCAACATGACGAGGAGTACATTGAAAAGTCCTCCACTTAAAAGCTATCCATTGAAAGAGGAAAATTAAAGCCGCATGGATAAGACTGTGATCAACTGAATGTGCAAGTCGAGCATTAAGGACCTGGGTATTCTACCTATTGAGCACTTAGATATGGAAGTCAAGAGCACTATCAAGAGCATTATCAAAGGACTGTTCTTCTGCCTGCACGCACAAGAAAAGCCCGAATTGCTTTATTAATCCCACTTTCTTATGAAGTATTTCACAATTACTTGACTTGACTTTATTCTTGATGTTTTACAAGTATGTCAAGCTTGTCTAGACCGTTGATTGTGGGGGGAAGAACAGCAATTGTGCCAAAACTTGTGTACGGAGGCCACTTTGGTGCCAAAACTTTCATTTGGATCACTTAAGTGCCAAAAGTTTACGCCGGCGATCACTTAAGTGCCAAATCGGAGAAAAAATGATCACTTAAGTGCCAACGGCGAGAAATTACGACCAAATTTAATACGTGGCTTTTATATTTAAAATTTAATGACACGTGGCATTTCCATGTGTATAATTCAATTTTTAAATATTTTTTTCTGATTTTTTTATTTTTTATTTTTTTTCTTTTCTTTTTTTTTATTTTTTATTATTTCCGGTGGCCGGACCCCAGTGGCCGGACCCCGGACGCTGGACGCCGGTGGCCGGACGCCGGTGGCCGGACGCCAGACGCCGGTGGCCGGATGCCGGCCACCGGAAATAAGAAGAAAGAAAAGAAAAAAAAGAAAAGAAAGGAAAAAAGAAAGAAAAGGAAAAAAAAAAGAAAAGAAAGGAAAAAAGAAAAAAAAGGAAAAAAAAAGAAAAGACATGCCACGTGTGCCTCCGGCGAGCCACATCAGCCTCCGGTGAGCTACATCAACTTGAAAAATTAATAAAAAAACGCCACGTTCGGATTTCCGGCGAAGTGGCACTTAAGTGATCGTTTTTCATAACTTTTGGCACTTAAGTGATCCAAATGAAAGTTTTGGCACCAAAGTGGCCTCCGTACACAAGTTTTGACACCATTGCTGTTCTTCTCCCGTTGATTATGTGTACTTCCTGACGGGTATGGCTATGTAGAGACACTACATAAATGATAAGTCGAGTCAGATAAACATGACGAGGAATACATTGAAAATACCTCCATTT
The DNA here is from genome assembly GCA_031216185.1 of Syzygium aqueum. Classification (NCBI taxonomy): domain Eukaryota; kingdom Viridiplantae; phylum Streptophyta; class Magnoliopsida; order Myrtales; family Myrtaceae; genus Syzygium; species Syzygium aqueum. Next base: position 23,667,533 of record CM062236.1, on the reverse strand, counting down.
AAAAGCTATCCATTGAAAGAGGAAAATTAAAGCCGCATGGATAAGAATCTGATCAAATGGATGTGGAAGTCAAGAGCATTAAGGACTTGGGTATCTTGCCTATTGAGCAATTGGATGTGGAAGTCAAGATCATTACCAAAGGACTATTCGTTTGCCTGCGCGAACAAGAAAAGTCTGAACTGCTTTGTTGATCTTACTTTCTTATGAAGTATTCCACAATTACTTGACTTAAAACTTTCTTCTTGATGGTTTACAAGTATATCAAGCCTGCTGGGCCGTTGATTATGTTTGCTTCTCGACGGATATGGCTAAAGAGGGACGTTACATAAATAATAAGTCATAAGCATGATGAGGAATACATTGAAAAACCTCTACTTAAAAGCTATCCCATTGACAGCGGCAATAGTGGAACCACTTATTTAAGACTTTAATGGCCAATAAGGGCAATTTGACCACCACTTGTCATAACATGGAATCACTTGCCATGGCACATCACCCTCTGTCGTAATTAAACTCCACCCATCGACCAACACCCCACAACCAAAACAAATCGCACGTTTAAATGCTAAGTAATCGATTTTGGTAAGCCTGTTCTTCCCCATTTAAGACTTCCCAGTACACACTCTTCTCTCCAATTACTGATCACTAAGGCATCGGAGAGTTGATTGGCATAAAAAATCTGGATACCGTAACTGTTGTTCATAGGTGAGGTCCTTCTACAGGCGGAGGCCCTAACAAATTCGACGAGATGACATTGTTTGTTACTTTGCTTTTATTATTTGTTAGACCGCATTATCGGGAAAAGTACCAAAAATTTCTTACACATATTACATTAGTACCAATTTAGCCATAAACCTTTCAATTTGATCAATTTTAGTCTTAAATCTTTCAACATTAGTAGTGATTCGGCCCATCAAATCATTTTAGGCCGGAAATTGCTGACATGAAAGTCGGCCATCCTAAGTGGCATGGCATTTTTTACTAATATTTTAACAATTTTTTGAATTTTTATTTTCCTTTTTTCTTTCCGTTTTCTTTTTTCCAAGGCGAGGGTCGCCCTCGCCGACCACAAGCGACAGTCCTTACTGCGCCGCACCCAGGCGAGGGTGAGCACCAGCGAGGCCCCCCTCACCAGATTTGGTGAGGTCGACCCTCACTTAGGCCAAGGCAACCTCACGAGGCCTTGCTTGGGGGTTGGACTCACCGGACCTCACTTGGGCGAGGGCTAGTCCCGATGAGCCACGCCTTGGCCTAGGCAAGGGCAAGGCCGACATCGAAAACTATAGAGTCAAGACGATTCACAAGACGACATAAGGACTCCAAAGCTAAAGTAAAGGGAGAAGAACCGTGCGATCATCATTTTTGGTTGCTCATGTTGGGCCAACCGGTGGAGGAGCTTTCTTCACAAGAGTCCTGAAGGTATACAATTTGGCTGCTTGAGGGAGATGATGAATTAATTCTGAGGTCAAAACCCTAACCTTAGCCCAGGCCCGGGCGATGCTTTCTGGGCCTTGCCCTCGCTGGCCTCACCGGTGCTCACCCTCATCTCAGAGTGACCCGACAAGGTAGACCATTGCCTGTGGCCAGCAAGGGTGACCCTTGGCAAGCGAGGCTAGCCCTCGCCGGTCACTAGCAAAATGAAAAGGGAAAGAACAAAAAAGAAAAAAGATGGAAGAAATAAAGAAAAAATAAAAAAAATTCAAAAAAATAATTAATAAAAAAATGTTCACGTCAACATCAGTCATGCTACTTAGGACAGACGACGTGCACGTCAACGATTTTCAGTTTAAATTGACTAGATCGATTAAATTGGTACAAATGTAAAAATGTTTATGACTAAATTGGCCCAAATTGGTACTAATACAATAGGTTTATGACTTTTTTGTACTATTATCCTACTTTATTAGCACATGAGGTATGCAAAAATTAAACATTCTTTAATTTAACGATTTTAACATTTTCCTTTTGGGGATTAGTACATTGAAAATCCTAAAATTTGTTACGAAAATGTAATTCCTAAAAGTTTTCACGAAAGGCATATTGAGTATTTCCATTAAAAGTTTTCACGAAAGGCATTTAAAACTTTCAAAAAGTGCAATCAAATTCTAAAATATGTTAAATTGGTCTAATCAAGTATTTCTATTTATTGTACTTTTTTGAAAATTTTAGGACTTGATTGCACTTTCGTGACAAGTTTTTGAATTTAATTACACTTTTTGAAAGTTTTAGGATTCAATTATACTTTCGTGATAAGTTTTAGGATTTTCAGTGCACTTATTACTTTTTTATCAGTAGAGGTCCTAACTTCATTCAAGAGCGGAAAATAAATGAGCCGTTCATTTTAGTTAGAGAATCAAATCCAAAATTTTTCCCAAAAAAACTCTAGAACACTATGAAGCTGAATTTTAACTTTTCGATCATCCGATCGAGATATTAAAGTAGGAATGACTAGAAGTACTTGATTGTACTGTTTGGATTTTTTTTATTATCATGGACTCCGTGCTTTTTCAATACTTGCAAAGCTACAAGGATTGACCTAACATTTGCTAAATAAGGAAAAGATGAAACCTTAGTAAATTATTTGCAATCTATAAATGGAGTTGAGAAAATATTTATTAAATAAAGTTACCCGGAGCAGCATATCCAAAGGTTCCAGCAAACGATGTCCAATTGGATGAATAAGGTTGTAGAACCTTAGCCGTGCCAAAATCAGAGACGTGAGCTTCAAATTCTTCATCCAGTAATATGTTCTTGCTCGATATGTCTCGATGAATTATAGGAGGTGAGCATTCATGATGCATGTAGGATAAAGCATTAGCCACACCTTTAACAACATTCACTCTCTTATTCCAGTCAAATGTTGTTATCATTTGCTCATTGTTCAAAACGTCCGTTAGGCTGCCAAATTGCAAGAACTCGTACACCAAAAATGAATGTCGAGAACTCGAGCAGAAGCCATAGAGCTTGATGATATTCCGATGCCGAGTTCCGGTCAAAGCGCAAATCTCCCTTTCCAATGCTTTTCGACTAGCCATTTCAACGTCCAGTGAGTCTTCAAGTTTTTTTACAGCAACAATCTCCCCTGTTTGCAACTTGGCCTTGTAAACACTCCCATGTCCTCCCACACCGATGCAATATTTGGCATCAAAGTCATCCGTGGCTTCAATAATGCTCTCGTAAACCATTCTTCCATCAAAGCTCCATACTGCCCACAAGTTTTCATTGCTTCCAACAATTGAACTAGCCTCTGTTTTTCTTACTCTTCGACATCCAGTACTTGAAGCTCCGACAACAAGAAGCAAAGAAAGTAGGCCACCCAATGTTGGAATCAAAACTAGCAACACCTTTTTGTTCATGTTTGTTGCTGTACAGGGGTTCAAACTAGCAATAACTCTACACAAGCCTTTATTTCCTCTCACAACTCCAATTGTAGCATTACGAAAGGCTAGAATGTTTGGTAAAGGACCCTCTAACTCATTATACGATATGTTGATGGATGTCAAGTTTTTCATATCATCAAAGGTCGACGGAATTGAACCTGAGAGCTGATTGTGGGAGAGATTGAGTGTTTCCAATCTTTGCAGTAGCCCAAGTTGTCTAGGTATTTCTCCCACAAGCAAATTTTGACTCAAATCGAGAACTTCAAGAGATTGAAGCTTGCTGATCTTGATGGGAATACTTCTGTTGAGATTGTTTATACTTAAATTCAAAAACTGCAGCTTCAAACACTCACCAAGTTGTCTAGGAATTGAGCCACTCAAGTTGTTTCCTGCAATGTAGAGTTTTTGTAGACCGGATAATGTTCCAAGTTCTTGAGGGATGTGGCCTGTAAGATAGTTGCAGTCCAATGAAAGCTCTAGTAGCAACTTCAATTTTCCTAGGTCTTTAGGAATTTCCCCAACAATATCATTTGAAGAGAGGTTGAGTATGTGTAGATGATTCATGTTTCCAAGTTGAGGTGGTATGGTGCCGGAGATTTTATTGTTGGAGATTTTCAAGGTCGTCAAATTTCTACATTCAACCAATGTGAGCGGTAGCTCACCGTAAAGTTTATTGTTGCTCAACTCAAGGTAATACAGGTAAGGGTACACACCAAGAGCATCGGCTATATTCCCATTGAGCAAGTTGCTTTGGAGCATAACTCTACGCAAAGTCAAACAATTGTTTAGGCTTCTTGGGATGGGTCCAACGAAGTGATTGTTTCATGCACTGAAAAATTCAAGAGTTTGGCTACTGCATATTTCTTGTGGCAATTGGCCAACAAAGTTGTTATCAGATAGCCGTAAGAGTGTAAGGAATGTGAGATTATTCATCCCAGGGGGAAGAAAGCCCACCAGATTATTCTCACGTAGATTCAGTTGAATGAGCTTGCTTAAGTTTCCTATACTGGAAGGAATAGAGCCAGAGATATTGTTAACATTGAGGAGTAAGATAGCCAAATTTCCCAACTTTCCTATTGAATTAGGTATAGAGCCGCTAAAGTTATTCTCGGAGAGAGCAAGTGTCAAGAGAGATGTAAGATTTCCAATTTCTTGAGGGATAGGACCAGAAAGCTTATTATAAGAAAAGTCAAGAACTTGTAAAGATTGCCATGATCTGAGTTGAGTTGGGATGTTTCCTGAAAAGTTATTTCGAGATAGATCCTGATGAGTAAGCTTGGCAAGATAAGCCAAGCTCGGAGGGATGTTCCCGAAGAGCGAGTTGTTGGCAAGCTTTAGAGCGACCAAGTTGGGCAATTTGGAGAAATTGAGATGATGAAGCATACCACGTATGGTAGAATCTGAAAGGTTCAAGCTTGCGACACTCCCGAGAGGATTACAATCGATTCCGCGCCATGAACAAGGGTTGCTTCCATTCCACGAAGACAAAGTAGAGCGACTCTCGCTGTCTAGCTTAGACTTCCAAGTTAGGAGTGCCTCCACTTCCTCATTTCTCGTTTGCTGACCAGCACTAGCAAGGGCCACTAGAGAAGAGCTTCGAGATGAAGCGAGACAAGGCATTTCTTGCATGAGCAAGAGAAGGACATGAGCAAGGAACAACATTGAGGGTTGTGTTTGAGATGAGGCCATGACAAGGCTTTTCTTTGTTTATAGGGGTATACTGTTGGACCAAGTATTACCGAGACGTACTTACAGAAAATTGGGACTATCAAGTCAACAACCAAGTCAATAATCTTGGTGACGTTCCCACCTCATTCCGAAAAGTCTTCTATCCCCCTAGAAAACCTTATGACATCCCAATAACCCTCATCGGATAGGATTCGGGAGAAATCATGTTAGGCGATATATGAGATTACATAACAAACATATCTGCAAATAATCACCATTTTGTGTGATTATTTGAAGTATCCCCACGTCGATCGGATCAAACTTCACGTGGCTGGTTAAGGGTTGGTAGAAAATTTCAGATTTATATTTTATCATGGTTGTAGAATTTGCATTTAGACAATTAATTATTCTGCTTCTTTTCCTCTTTTGGCCTTTCATCCTTTTGTTGACACCGCGGCTGAGGATTCACAATTGTCCCAAGACACGTATCAATCTGCAGTTGGGGGTGGAAAAGGCTGAAAGGGATAGAGAAGCTATTGATCACTTTTTCTTAAAGTCCAAAAGCAAGTCTCTGTATTCTTTTCCGGAAAAACCTGATTTTGACCCATAATAGCCTTTTTTTCATCCTCACTTTCATATGCTTCAATGATTGCCAATTTCTTATTGCTTGCACTCTCTTAACATGACGATCGTCTCTGCTTTAGTGCCACACATGCAATTCTTTTCTCTGCACCGAATAGACTTAAAGTCTGTGCGATATCACATGACACCAAGGAGCAAAACGTGCCAAAAGTAAGTTTGCTCTCCTTGTAGCCTTGTGGATAAGAATCTTGAGGGGGCTATGCAATAATTGCTCAACTTTCGCCATTCAACACATCCTTTGTGTTCTCCACCATTTTCTTGGAAAAACCACTTCCACACCAATTTGATGGCGACCCATATCCATATCGACACCCATATCTGTGTCAAGTTTGAAAATTAGGCCACGTTTCGGAGCAAAGAAATACTCCATTAGTTCTGAGTAGTTCTTTCATTAATTACTCAAAGTTATTGTCGGTTTTTGCGTCAACGATAATCTAGTCTTCCTTAAATAATTCAGTCTTCCTAACCTCTCGTTCTGATTACGTGAATGCACTTAACACTTGAAAATCATCAACTAAGAAAAATATACTTGCTGCTCCACACTACTCACATCACAACTTGTTTTGTTAATTTGCAAGGGTCATTTCGGAGCAAGGACTATAATGTAATAATGGTAAACAAAGCAAAGAAAACTTAAACTAAAATAACTATTTCGCCTAAAAAAAGCACTATTGCTTGATGAAATTCCAGAAATGCAATAAGAAAGTCCTAATGAGTCAAGAACAAAGTCCTCTGTGAAGTTGAAAATTGTAAATTACATTCTCTCCACTTGGTGAAACTATAATTATTCAGTCCGACAAAGGGGGGAGTGATCACCGAGGTGAGATGTTCGGGAGAAGGAGCGACTTATGTCAGACTTCTAACATAGTGAAAAGAGAATGAATAAATCAAATTGCACATCGAATATGAGGAGAGTATTCTCAGATTATATATGTGAAATTAGAATTAACTCACAAGAGGCACATTTTGACGTAACAACAATATTTAATATTGAAACTCCAATATTGAATGTGTTGTAGCTAGCAAGTATCACCTAGAGGGGGGGTGAATAGGTGATTTGAATGATTTTGAAGAATTAAAAGCGAAAACGATTTATAATCAGTAAAGTATGAATAATAATCAAATTCTCAATGTGCTAGTGTGCAGTGTAAACAACATAATGAGAGATAGAGCGAACTGCATACAAGAAGTTATAGTAATTTGGCTTAGATCAAACCTACGTCCACTCTCCCACGCTGACAGCCTACCGCCTGGATTCCACTATGTAATCAAGAGGATTACAAGATTTGAGTGATATCACTCGATGAATGATAGAACTTTCTATCTCACACAATCACTTTTACAGAATATCTCTCAAAACCTCAGTATTTAGCTCAGGAAAGACAAGTAATAGAATCGAAATGTATTCAGACTTTGGACTTGTTGATTCTTGATTTCGTTCTATATCTTCTGCTCCTCATTAATCTCCTTTTATACTCCTCCACTTCCAAATTAGCCATTGGACAGTCTTCAGAGGATCATCTTCCAATCTTCACCTTAGACAAATTGGTATAAAATGGATTGAGTAGTCGTTTGTTGACAAAATCTACATCTCACTGAATCTGGTCGCCCATACAGCTAGAATCTTGGTTTCCATAAGTAGAGTTTTATTTGTTGTGATATATACTTGTCATAATGTTTGATTGTCAATCAATTAGTCTTAGATTAAGTCAATCAAAACTTTCATTTTGTGAAATCCACGCCAGATCACTAGTTGTTATTTTCGTTCTGAAAAAATTCTGAGTCTGAAGAATTTTTGGTTCTTGCTTCACATTCAGAACCTGAGCCAATGTAGGTCTTCAGTAAAATCTAAACATCCAAAAAGTTAAGTTCTCTTGAAATATTAAAGTTGCCACTTCCAAAACATATTTACTTGGATCAAAATACTTCAGAGTACATATCAGATTTACAAGATTAACATGGATAGTTTCGTCAATTACAAAATTTATTAGGAAATTTCCTCAACAATCTCCGCCTTTTTTATGGTGACAAAACTTTAATGTAGATTAAAAGATTTGATAAGATTTGAGAATAAAATGAACATAAATAACTATTAAGTGCATAAGGCACAGATAAATGTATGTGTAAATTGTAAGATCTGCGTCCTCATCTTTTCTTCAAGTCCATCCAATAACCTGCATTATGTTTGCATATCAGATAATAATAATATCCTACATCCTGCACTATATATTCTCTCCCTTTTTGTCAGCAGCAAAAATAGATAATTAACGATCAAACTGAATAACCATGTCAATTACACAGATAAAGCCTAAGAGAAAGTAATAGATCAAGTTATACATCTAAAAGCTAAGTTTTAATCAAAAGGGAGATGAAGCAGGCTATTTCTTGGAAATAGTGCGAACAAGTTGAAAATTCTCCAGGATTTGAACAGTTTCCTCAATTTTGAGAGAACATTGACCAACAGCTTGCTCTAGATTGGTTGAACATTGAGCAATTGCCTTCTCAAGATCTGCTTTGTCTTGTTCTGCCTGAATACGAAGATTTTGACTGTGTTCCTCAACAATGGTCTCAAGGTTCTTCATATCCTCTTCAAGAACTAACTGCTTGTCTTTAATTTCTAGCAGAAGTTGAAGTATGGTCCTGTCCTTTGAGGGTTGTCCATGGATATGTTCAGATGCAGAGTGTTCAAACTCATTTTCTCTTGCGATCGGAATATCCTCCTGAGTATATGCATATTCTCCATCAACCTTCTCTGCTATCATTTGTTGAGGGTGTTGTTGTGGAGATGGACCTTCTTCTATCTCCATGGGAATTGTGTTGTGTAGCAAGTTTCGTGGACTCTTGTTCTTTTTCAACATGTTCTTGACCAACATTCTGTCCTATATCAAGGTTTTCTATTGCATCCTTTTCATCTTTGAGGAGGAGTCTTCTTCTCTTTCTGTACACTTGGAAAGGACTTGTTAAGATGGTCTGTTCTCTTGCTTTCTCTTTTCCTTTGCTTCTTTCTTCTTTCTCTTTTTCTTCTCTCCTTCTAGTAGATTGTGCTTCTAACTTAGCTCCAAAATTTCCTTTGGCTCTGCTTACTGGAATCTCTTTATCCTTTCTGACATCCAATTGCTTAAAGTTCATCTTAGCTACCATCTTCTCCCCAACAAACATTAAAGGAACAAAATTCTTGCACAAATCATCAGGAACAATAATGTTAAGATAAACAAAAATCCTGGTGATCAATACACCATAAGGGAGTTGACCCTTGTCCTTCAGTAGAGTTCTGTACATGTGAAGGATGATAATATGAGGAAAAGAAAATGGAACTTTATTCAAAATTGCCCAAATATGCTTGACTTCAAATTTAGACGAATATGTCTTAGACGATGCTTTGGGCCGCAAGCAGTTAATAATGATCTTATGTAAGATCACTGTCTTTTGTGTCAGATCAGGATAAGTAATGAACCTTTTTGATCTTATGGAAAATTTGGATTTTCTGAGGCTACTTAAGAAGCTTCTTCTACACTAACCTTAGTGGGAATAAACTAACTATGTTTGACTCCAATAATAGTAGCCAATTGATCAGCTTTCAGATTATATTCTTTATCACCAACAGTAAATTAAATCCAATCAGGAGACAAAATGGATAGATTGGAATAGAAGTATGCAGTCAATTCAGCATACATATGTGCAGACCGAAGACAGAATTCAGTCATTCACAGATTGTCAAAATGATGTTTCACGAAAATGCCAGCCTTTTCTAGAAATTGGAAATCAACACTCATGTGTTTCATAATCCCTCTTGACAACAAGATTTTATAATACTCACAGTGCAGTTGATTCCTAAACAGACTTCCTTTTCCCTTGATGCTAGAAGCAATTCCCATTTTCTTCTCGAAATTATTAACAAGCCTTGCATCATCATCTTCCTTCATTTTTGTAATTTTAGAATCTACCCTATTCCGTGACTTAGGGCTTGTAACAACAAATTTCTTTAGAGAAGATTCTCCCACTTTTTCTTTTCCTTTCCTGAATATATTCCCCTCAGAAGCTTGTTCATTTTCATTACATCTGAGACCGGTTGTCCTTGATATGCGAGACCATTCACTATTTAAATAAATCTATCATACATATCAGCAATCGATTCTCCTGACTTAATTTTGAAGGATTCATATTGTCCTAGTAATAGATTGATCTGAGTTTCCTTGGCTCGATCTATTCCTTCATATGTTGTATAGAGAGTGTCCCAAATATCTTTTGCTGATTCACAAAAAGCAATTTTCTTATATTCAATAGGTGTCAAAGCACAATAAAATGAATAAATTATTTTTGAATCTAAAACTTCTCTTTTTGATATCTCAGCTTGAGATAATGGAGCTTCTTCTGGTTTACTTCCATCTAGCTTTTCCAATGAAGCAGATGAAGGTGTAGAGGACTTAGGATTGACTCCTCTGATGACAACATCTCACTATATGTGATCAACTGATTTGATGAATGCCTTCATCTTGTTTTTCCAGACGCTATATTCCTTGCCATCAAAATATGGTGGTCTGGAATTGCTTTGTCCTTCAATTAGACCTGGAACACTCATGCTAGCCATAAGATCATTAGCTCAGAAGTAAAAAGCACTTCAATAAATGAGCAACCTCGCTCTGATATCAATTGTTGTAGCTAGCAAGTATCACCTAGAGAGGGGGTGAATAGGTGATTTGAATGATTTTGAAGAATTTAAAGCAAAAACAATTTATAATCAGTAAAGTGTGAACAATAATCAGATTCTGAATGTGCTAGTGTGCAGTGTAAATAATATAATGATATATTAGAGATAGAGAGAACTATACACAAGAAGTTATAGTGGTTCAGCTTAGATCAAGCCTACGTCCATTCTTCCACGCTGACAGCCTACTGGCTGGATTCCACTAAATGATCAAAAAGATTACAAGATCTGAGTGATATCACTCGGTGAATGATATAACTCTTTATCTCACACAACCACTTTTACAGAATATCCCTCAAAATCTCAGTATTTAGCTCAGGAAAGATAAGAAATAGAATTGAAATGTACTCAGACTTTGGACTTGTTGATTCTCGATTTCATTCTATATCTTCTACTCCTCATTAATCTCCTTTTATATTCCTCCACTTCCAAACTAGCCGTTGGACAGTTTTCAGAGGATCATCTTCCAATCTTCACCTTGGACAGATTTGTATAAAATTGATTGAGTAGCCATTGGTTGACAAAATCCAAATCCCACTGAATCTAGTAGCTTATACAACCAGAATCTTGATTTTCATAAGTAGAGTTTTATTTGTTGTGATATATACTTGTCATAATATTTGATTGTTAATCAATTGGTCTTAAATTGAGTCAATCAAAACTTTCCTTTTGTAAAATCCATACAAGATTACTAGTCGTTATGTTTCGTTCTGAAATAATTCTGAGTCCAAAGAATTTCTGGTTCTTACTTCACATTTAGAACCTGAGTCAGCATAGGTCTTCAGTAAAATCTGAGTCCTTCAAAATTAAAATCTGAAGATCTCTCACATCTTAATATAAGGTCTGAGTGGCTATTTCAATAAAGTCTAAACTTCTCGTTTTGAAACTCGTAGAGTCTGAATTTTTCTTTCTGAATCTCGTAAAGTCTGAGCGTCCAGAAAGTTAAGTTCTCTTGAAGTATTAAAGTTACTACTTCCATAATACATTTACTTGGATCAAAATACACTAGAGTACGTATCAAATTTACAAAATTAACATGGATAGTCTTATCAACTACAAAATTTATTATGAAATTTCCTCAACAGAATCTTCAACGTGCTAATGTGAGAGCACTACCAGGATTGATGATCTCTTGAAAAATGTCTACCTATACTCCAAATGACAAAATCGTGAGACTTGATATGAGACAGGTCAAAGTAGACAATATTTCGAGTGTATTAACCTAAGGGGTCACTGTATGGAATCAAAGTGGGAATCCCTTTAGTTAGTGCGTGTGTATGATTTGGGGATAAACTAAGCAAAATCACATGGGCCTAGAATGACTCGATCCAACCAGGGTGGGAAGTGATCGTCAAGGCGAGAGGTTTAGGATAAGGAGCGACCCCTGGCAGGCTTCTAGGTTGATGAAGGAGACAAGAATGAATCGAATTGTGTACCGAAAACGGGAAGAGTGTTCTTGGATATATGTGAAACTTGAATTAACTTACAAAATGCGTCTTTTGACGTGACGTCAATGTTTAGCATCGAAACTCCAATGTTAAGCGTTTAGGTGCGAGCACTACCAAGATGAGCGACCTCCTGAAAAGTGATTACCTATACACTAATGGACAAAATCATGAGACTCGGTATGGGACGGGCCATAACGGATAATACATTGAATGGGTTAATTTAGGAGTGTCATAGAAAAATGACACGTAAAATACTTAGAGGGATTCTCACACATTTGCAACTTGGCATCAGTGGAGGAGAGGTTTGGTATTGGCATGGTGCTTGAACTTTGAAGGGAAGAAAAGGAAGTAGGAAAAAATGCAAAAAAAAAAAACTATACCACCTATTCAACTTACTTATTTATACATACTTTAGATATAGTGCTCTCTTTTCTCCTCTAATAAAGAGGAAATTCTCTTCGACCAATTTCAGGTTGATGCTGCGTACATGTATGTAATCTCTAATTAAACTTAACTTAAATAAACATACAAGAAAATCCAATCGGAAGAATGGCTAGCCTGCCGGCCTCCACAACCTCTCTCCTCCATCTCTCCCTCCCCCTCTGCATGTCTCCACCGCGTTGTTGACTCATTGTAACCGAGTAGTAGACATCATCTACAGGCTCCGATATTCATTGTTGTTGCAGAGCCTACAACTATGTTTACCACCACCTCACTCGGCTACCATACCCTTAGATCTAGCTCGACCTAAATGTGGTGCACCTTGAGTGACTCAATCCCCAAATGGAGATAAATCTGAGGTCGACGATGTCGGGAACATGAGGGATCAACCCACGTGGCCTGGCCATCATGACCTCATATCTAGGTCAACCAAATAAGGTGCTACTTTGGTGATTCGCCCTCAAATTGAGGTCAACATGAGGTTATCGATGTCTGGATTAAAGGAGCATTAGTGAAGTAGCAGAGATGAAACCGTCAATAGTAGTGGTGGGGCAATGGTTGAGGAAGGTGCAGTGGCATGGAGGGATTAGCGTCCGGGCTTGCTGTTTCTCTAAGAGTAGAATTGCAGAGAAATTTTTTTTAAGACCAATTAAACACACGTCTGTGGTGTGAAGAAAACTTCTACAAGCAGCCGTATCTACTCTTGATGTGACGGTTAGCGAGAAAGTGAGTTGTTACAACGTTCAAATCAAGAGTAAATAACGGCTTTTGTGAAAAGTTTTGTCTATACTGATGGTTTACGCTAGACTCTCATTTTTTTTAGTGAGACTCTTGTTTGTAAGTGTATAAGAAGTACCTATACCATAAAAATTTCAAAATCACTTACTGGAGAGAAGGACAATTTCTTCCAATCAAAGGAGGAGGAAAATATGGCATTTTTTTATCCCCCTCTGGCAAAAGACTTTTTTTTGTGAAGTATTGTCGATCTCTCGGCTCTTATTACTTATTCATTTATACCATGGACTCAAGATAAATCAACTTAGTTAATACCAGCAAAATGTCAGTGCTTTACACAGTTCAAAGATTGTATTCTTTATAATTTTGTAAAAGACGGTTGTCAATCTATTTTGCATTTATTGTTACTCCAACCTAATTGTTGGATGCACTGAATATTGATTGGTATTTGTCCTTGTCGCTTTGCAAAAGGTGCCTTATTTTTCTTTCTATGAGTCCAATCACATAGCCGTTAATTTGATATTTCTTGGCGAAGCAACACATGTGATGAAAATTGACAACATGAAGTCTTAGCTATATATCCCAACTTTCATACGAAGCAATACCTCAACATATTTTTCCTTTTATAACTTTCTCTGAAATCATAGGTAAACTTTTTCGTGGATTTGCTAGTGTTTATTGTTTTTATCAATTTATGATGTTCATTTATTTGTAGGGAAAATGACACAAACAATCCTTTAACTTTGGTCCAATGTGTAATTTTGTCCCTAAATTTTTAATTTGTTCAATGTGGTCCCTGAACTTTAACTCAATGTGCAATGTGGTCCCTGAATTTTTAATTTATTCAATATCATCTGTAACATCCTAAATTTTCGATCCTTTTCCCGGGATTTATGAAATGAATATTTGAGCAATGCACTATAATGAGATCTTATCCGGAACCGCGCATTCTCGGGATGCTAACCTTAGGGGTAAGGCCATCACGGAATTGAGTTCGCACGACCAAAGAACTCGACCTTGATTCGACTTTCGACCATAAGGATTGACGAGGGAATATTTTGAGCCAACATAGAGCGATCTATTTGATTGATCATGTTCAAAGGGAACTAGCGACAGACCTTCACAATTATATGACAACCGAGGTCATCCTAGTAGAGTAAACTTAAACGCGATTTGACTTAGTATCGATCACGGGTCAAGAACGCGTAATCACAATGAGCCACCCGTTAACCAGAGATAAACTAAAGTCGCGACTACTGGATTTTAGTTGTTTCTTGAAATTCGGGCCTGAGAATCGAGAATTTTGAAAGTGATAATTTTGGACGGCCGATGACGTTTTTGGCTTGGCCAACCTTGGGGCCACCCATTTCTGCAAAAAAAATGAATTTCGATTCAGGACTGGAAAAATGACCATTTTGCCCCTAGGCTATTTGGGGTATTCCGAATTTTTGGGAATTTTGAAGATTAATTGGGGATTAATTTAAGGTTATTTGAGGTCAATAATGCAAGATGTTGATCGACTAAAATGCCCCTACATTTTTGGATGAGGATGAATGTGAGCCAAGTATTAAACAGCAAAGTTGAAATTTTGGAAATTGGGTCAAAACTTGGACTACAAGTTCAAGACCTCTCTCTCTCATCATTCTTGCTCCCCAAGTTCAAGACCTCCCTCTCTCTCCTCATTTCTCTCTCACCTCTCACGGCTCTCTCTCTCTCTCTCTCTCTCTCTCTCTCTCTCTCTCTCTCTCTCTCGTTTCCTTGCCGTGATCGTCGCCGCTGGAGGAGCACCGCCGGCCGCCGTTCGCCGCCGTTGCTGCTGCTGGTCCGGTCATTCCAGCCCCTTGTCTAGCCTGTTTGTCCGCCTTTTCAAAGTAAGTGACTTCCCCAAACGTTATTGAAGACCTCGGGTATTGTTAAACATGTTTAGGGCTCGATTTGGGTAGTTTAAGCGGCTGTTTTGGGGCTGAGATAAGGGTTGTGATTTTCTGTTCGGTGCTTAGATTGGATAGTTTGATTCGGCAATTAATTGCGTGAAATTGCCGTGTAATGCCATGATCGTTGTGGTGTGGTAGTTTGAACCTGTGGAATGAATTTTGAGGGCTGAAGTTCGGTGGGTATCAACAAGGACTCGGATCCTTGAAGTTTGGGTGAATCTCGAAATTGTGTTTTCTGTACCCTCTCGGTTTACTATTTTTGTAGAGATTTTTGGAGGCCGAATCAGGGGTGGTGTCCTTCACGAAAGTTTTCCTCACATCTTGAAGTGTAACATATTTCAAATTTAAAATTTTTGGAGACCATTCGGGTCGCACAAAGACCCATTCTCAGACGGTATCAAAACCACCCGAAACACTGTTCATCCCAACCTTCTGGTCTCTCCGATTTTCTATAAATTTTTTCAGATCTATTTTCAAAATACTTCCTTCACAAAAATTGTTAGAGACACTTGTGTCTATAACATATAAAAATTTCAAGGCTTTCCAAAGTAATTTGGATACTGGTTGAGATGTATTTTGATGGTCAGGCGGACTGACAGAACAGGTAGATTTTCATCTGTTTTCAAGTGACAAAAGAGGTGGTTCTAGATAGAAATGGATTTTGTGTTCTTCATGAAAAATGTTCATCCAGATGTTTTGTACAACATATCTAAATTTCATAATTTTTGAAGTTGGTTTACTATTTATTTCAAATAAATTTCTGTCACTGTACAACTGCCAGTTTGGACCCGATTTTTGTATATTCTCGATTTTTCTCTCTCGAGGATTATTCGGTGTTATCGTGGCATTTTGACGGGTAGTTTGATGCTTGAATGAGCTTGTATGTGTGATTGGGTGGTGTGTTCGTGTGATGATGACATGTATTTGTGAAATGTATGTGAGATGTGGAATTGTGTGTGTGACTGTGTGTTTGTGTGGCGGTGTGGTACGCGTGGAATGAGTAAAAGAAAGGTACTGGAATGTAGGATTGGTTGGGAAAAGGTCTGTCCTAAGGCGTGTACGTTTACGCGGGACGATGTCGTCTCTGACGAGGTGACGATGCCCGGCCCGACGGGGTGTTCATGCCTGACGAGGTCAGAAGACCATTGGCCTGATGCGTTTTACGTGGGCACGGAACGTGAGTGTGTAGGATTCCGTCCTGAGGCATGTTCATTTACGTGGGATGATGTCGTCCCTAACGAGGTGACGATGCCTGGTTCGATGGGATGACGATGCTTGACGAGGTTAGAAGACCGTTGGCCTGATGTGTTTTACGCGGGCGCGGTAGTGGTGGAAAGTTGAAAATGAGCGAAACTTGGCTTGATGAGAGAGGATTTCAAAGTGTCACATGGAGTGAGTTAGTGTGCGAGTGTGTTTGTATCGCGTGATGTAATGCTTGATTATGGGGTAAAACTTGCTAGGTATAGTATGGGATGTGCCCAAGGAGGTTTTGCTTTATAATCGAGGCACGTGCATGGCTGTGATGCATTACTGTGGAATGTGGGCTGTGTTATTATCTAACGTGTAGGGACGTGCATGATGGGTACCAGGTAAGATCATGTGTGTTTGTTAGTTTGGTTGATCGTTGTGTATTATGTGTGTTTCGTCTGGCGGTACGTGAGAGCCTATGTGGGGTTTGGGGTTATACACTTATTGAGATTCGTCTCATAGTTGTATAATCCACAATTTCAGACCCCCAATCTTAAACCTAGAAGGCCCGCCTCCTCTTTTTGAAGTTGAGGAACTTTCATGGTGCCCTGGTGGAGCCGTAGGTCGTGCAACTATCTCAAGTGATCTTCCGGAGGATCGAGTCAGCGGGATCAAGAGTAGAGTGGAGCAGGGCGATTAATGGTTTTTCTTAGGATATTTTAGGGGTTCGTAGAATAGGTCTGACCAGTAACCTTTTGTTGAATAGATCGACCTATAGCGAAGCTGAGTTAACCGAACCACCCAATCCTCTTTTGTTATGTCGGTGGTTACGAATGCTCGTTTGTTAAGTTTGTTTGTAATATAATGTTTGTTTGCTCGATACAATGGCGTTGTATAAAAATGAATGTCGTTGAGATTTGACTGTCTTGGGGATTTACCCCATCGTCATCTTCATAGTCAGGGGTTTTATATTCGCTTCCGCATGTGTTTCTAATGTTTGGGTTGGGTCGACGACGTTCCTGGGACGTCGCAATTATTCGACCGGAGCAGGGGATGTCGCGAGCTCGACGGGGTTCAAGGCGTGACATCATCCCTGAACATTTGGTATATGTTCAATTCAATCCCTGATCTATATGAAAATGTTCAATAAAGTCCTTCCATTAATTCAAGTTCAGGGACTACATTGAACATTTTCATATAGTTCATGGGCTAAATTGAACATATACCAAAATTTTAGGGACTAAATTGAACAAATTGAAAGTTCATGAACTATATTGAATATTAAGCTAAAGTTCAGATACTGCATTGAATAAATTAAAAGTTTAGGGATCAAATTGCACATTAGGCCAAAGTTCAAAGACTGTTTGTGTCATTATCCCTTATTTGTAAAATATGTTCTATTGATATTTTGTGACAATTTCATATTGATACTTCAGTACAAATTAAAATTATATTGAACATATCTCATTAGATTTATCTTTGATTACGCATTTAATCACAAGAGTTATCACTTATTATGGATTTAGTCATATTTATTTATGAAATACGGAAAATTGTGTAACATATTAAAAACGTATCTTGTCCTCGATGACAATATGAAATGATGGTTTTATATTTGATAAATTTTTTTATTGATTTCCTAATATGTTCGACAAGTAATTTTAAATAGTCTTCTAATATAATTTACTTGTCAAATATGAGCTATCATTATATATAGTTCTTTTTTATGATAGTCTACCATCATTTATTTATGAAACCATCCTGCTTTATTGTGTTTCTATGTTCTTCTTCTTTTTTTGTCGAAATTGTGTTTCTATATTCTATTCAACTCTCTTTCACAATTAGACTAACTGCAAAAATGATAAGAAGATTTTTCATGGGCAAAAAGAAGGGAATTGATTACTAGCATTGGAGATTCTATTATTACGGGGGTTCCATCTTGCAATGGATTGTTGGATGTGAATCATAACTACTGTTCATTTGAGCGAGTCCATCGCTGCCGCCCGACCAACGTGCTAGTGGGAGTGAAGCTTGGGGTAATTCTACGTCATGGTCCAGTCAAATCTATGAAGCAAACGAAACAAAGCTTCCTAAGGTCAAGGAGTGATCAAGGGATTTCGAATCTCTGGTCAAGAAGCCTCGAGCTATGCTAAGGGTGCACTGCCCTTCATTGACATGTATAATCAAACGTGCTATGCATATATATTTGGACGAGTCAAAATTACAACTTCTAGTTCTATATAAGAACAATTTATGCATCTCAAATGCTCGTCTCGTCAAGAAATTTGAAATTTAAAGCATGGGCGTTAAATTTATGTTGACCATCTAAGAAGAAATCAGAAGAATATTTGAAAGTTCATTTGCCTCAACTTTGTAAGATTGATGTTAGGTGATTCATAATCTTTTATGGAGGGTCAATAAGCTTGTCAAAATTTGGCCGAACAAAGGTTATTAAAAAAGATATCCCACTAACTATTGTGAAAGCAAAATTGCAGAGCTGTCGTTTATTTCTCTTTTTCGTTTTCGATTGGCTGCAGAGCTGTGGTTTTGTTAATTTTTTATAATGGGGAGAATAATAATTATAATCTGGGGCACAGTGACTGACAAATTGGTAGCAAAGAAAATTCAATTGGGCCACGGAAGGCCTTTTCAACCCCAAGGTCCGCCACTATAATGGGGCCTCAAACTGTACATGTAATGTAATAGTAACTCAAAGAAGAATTTAATTTTGCCTCCACCCCCTCCCCCTCCTTCTATCGGACCATGTAACGGTGATTGTCGGACCGTCGCCGTCCCTGAGCAACGCCGGTTAGCTGGTCATGATCTTAAGCGAACCAACCATCGCCACCATCACCATTCTCAGGTTAGGGTTTCTTAATTTTTTTTTTCTCCTTTGTGCGCATTTGATTAAAATGATTAAAAACTAGGTATATCGAAATCCATTAAGATCCATGTATGATTAGACATGATTTTCCAAACCAACTTCAATATGTTTCATGAAAGTTTAAGTAACTAAAAAGTTCGAGTTAAGAATTATGTCAATGACCTATATTTCATTATTCGTGATTTTTTTTCTTTTTGATATGAAAAGGTTAAACCCGAATACGAAAATTTAACGTAGTAATTCTACTATCCCTATTTTATCACCTAATAAAACATGAAGTAACTCTTTATAAGGTAATGAAATGAATGTAGTGTTCAAGCACTTATTAATTCTAAGATTAGCAAGCCAGTCAACAGGACAATTTCCTTTCCGAAAGTTATGTTGCATTTTAAACGCAAAGTGAGAGCTCAATAGTCTTCTTATATGTTTAAGCAAAGCAGGGCCAGCATTATTGATAAATAGGCTATGAACTAACAGAATCAATGATGGCTTTAAAGTCAATTTCGATGATGATCTTATGAAAATCAAGTAATTTGTGAATTAATTCTCATGAAAATTTGAAGGTCTCATCTTGGCGTTTCTCTCAAGGGCAAGTTTGCACCATCCACAAAACTTGTCCATTAATTGGGTGGGGCATCAATAAATGACACATATGTACTGAACATCCATAACGCAAAATCCTCGGAATACACTTGCAGGGGAATTAAAAGCCTGATGTGGTAAAGTAGACTACAAAATGCTTACATGAAATTCTTAAGATATTAGTTATTCTTAGATTGCTCAGATATATATGAGCCACTAATGACCATGATGTTATTTCGTTTTATTTCCGAGGCAAATGATATGAATTGATGAGTCGATGCCAAAGCAGAAAAATCACACATCTTGAGAGGAAAATAGGGCAAAAATGAAGAACGAAATAAAGTAAGGAGAGCTGGGGGAAGGGAGAAGAGATCGCGAAGGGTTCGAGACCATGATGTTATGCCATTTTATTTCCGAGGCAAATGACATGAATTGATGAGTCGATGCCAAAGCAAAAAAATCACACATCTTAAGAGGGAAAAGAGGACAAAAATGTAGAACAAAATAAAGAAAGGAGAGCTGGGGAAGGGAAAAGAGATCGCGAAGGGTTCGGGATGAGAGCAGTGCAACCATCACGGTGCTCTCACGAATCCCTCAATAGGGTCCTCGTGATGGTGGCTAAGGTGCACCCTCCAGTTGCATGGCCTCTTTTGCCACCACACTCCAGAGAGCTAGGAGTTTCGCCTGCATCATGTGACCTGGGCGGGATCTCCGATTAGCTAGCATGGCATGACCATATCGATGTCTTGCTAGCGCGGGAGGAATATGATTTTCACTAGGATCGCGCAAAATGCCTGAATCACACAACATCGAGACGCACACTTGCATGTCCGGACGCTCCCGCGGAGAGAGAGATCCTATTTTGTTTCTCAATCGTCTCAAGAATTGATTTGATGTGCAATGACTACTTACATACAATGACTACTTTCATATTTTCACTATGAAAAAAAAATCAAACACACACACACACACAGATGTAAGATTTACCTTTGGACATCCCTTTTTCATCTTTACAACAATTATCCTTGTGTCTATTCTTACCAAATTGTCATTTCTTTCCAAAAAATATCCTCCCAATATCCGAAATTCTCACTCTTACCAAAAACACTCATAATCAACTAAAAGTCAAACCACGTAAACCTAAGCAAGATGGTAAAATGATTTGCAAGGCTGGCCAATTTGATCTTTTTAATATGGAGCTTTGCTTAGAGGTATGTGAATGGTATTTGCAAATATAAATCTATGTAAATGGTTATTGGCGAAAAAATGAGATATGTTTTTTATATTTCCCAAAAAAATTGGTTCTAAAATTTATTACTCAATGCGCTGATGATTGAGATCTGATGAGACATAAAAGGTTATGGTGTGGGATAGAGGATCCTCATCCCTATGTCTTCTCCCCTAAGCTAGTTTTGTTCTTGTCTTCTTTGTTTTTCATTTATTTAATTGAATTTTTGGATGAAGTTTTCTCTTGTCCCTAAGTTTCTTGTGACTTAAAATAGTCACGACGGCAATCTCATCAATGTAACTAAGTGTGTCAATGACAAAAAGATTGCATTGCACAAATAATTCAAGTCAAAGGGCTCAATCCCACAACTAAAAATCCAAGTAATCAATTGCACAAAAGACATAAATTAGAAAGAAAAAAACAGAACTATCCCTTAACTAATGATGTCATTTGATTTATTGAGATCACGAGACTGAAAATTCGTCCTAAACCTAGCAATTTAGGTCACTAAATCATGATTTGGTTTATTCTCCCCACGCACTCCTCACAAAGAAAAGTTCCATGAGTCCAACAGTTTCGTCACCTTAACTCTGCATGGGAACAACAATGTCTCTCTGCATGCTGACTGGGAACAAAGAATAGTAAATTTCCAGAACTGTCTCCAACGTATCGGAGTAAATGAAACATTGAATATCTTGGCATGAAAGGAGATGAGATGCTCAAAGACACAAACTAAAAGGCATAAATGATGGGGGAAGAAGAAGGTGGGGATTGATGTAGCATTTAACAGAAGCAATGCGACGGATGGTGAGAGAGTGACGATGAAAAACAAGTTGAGAAGAGAGAGAGAGAGAGAGAGAGAGAGAGAGAGAGAGAGGATAGAGATGGGGTTCTTCAAGTGAGTCCACCTGCCTCCTTCAATTCTTTCTTGAAATCAATTGAATGCTTTGAATTCAAGAACGAGCATTGAAGCTCGTCTCTCTCTCTCTCTCTCTCTCTCTCTCTCTCTCTCTCTCTCTCTCTCTCTCTCTCTCTCTCTCTCTCTCTCTCTCTCAATATTAAATGGGGTTGTTGCGAATAACCCTAGGTTGAGTACACACATTTCATGAGTCATTGTCTTTTGATTACGTAATAAGCAGAAAAAACGGTGGTGAATTGTGACCGGTCGTGTCATTAAGGTGTGTATCTTATCTATCACCGAGCGACCCTCAGCCATATTCTAGCAGTTGGTGAAGCTTTGGAAGAGTTCACTTTTCATAGTGAAAGTCTCTTGAGACTATGCTAGATCCATTTTCGAGCATTGAATTGCATCTTAATGAGCTCCATTATATTCTAATCATATTGCATTAAATTAACGTCAATTGTTTTTGTTTGCTTTGCTAAAATACAAGCTGGTTATATCAATCGATCATCGATTCTAATCTCCACAGAAATATTATCAGTTGTTCGTGAAAAACCAAACAATTTTACTCATGATAGATTATGATATATTGATTTTCATTTGATGTACTGCTAGCATAAGAATTATTTTGCACTTTCGCAATCCGAAATTTGATATGTCGATGAATTTGGTCACATAATTATCACCGAGTAAACATGTTATGCTTCCAATAGCGACTGTGTAAATAGTTTCTTAGACAACCGGGGGAACCTCATATAACCCACGTACAATTATATTGAACTTGATCGCCAATAGGGATGTGAAGAATAGATTATTTGAAGAAGTCTTCCTACTTTTTAATTTCGGAAAGAGGAAAATAGGGGTTGTCAATAAGAAAAAGTGAGTGTAAAATTTGACATTCTTGTAACTTATTTAGAAACATTTATATCTTAAATGAACTCGTGACACACTATTTATATATCTAATAAATATGCATTGAATTTAATGGAATTACCTAAACTATATTTTGTTACACTCGTGGGTACTGTAGATTGTTGCAGCAACGAGTAATGCTACACAGGTACTACAGGTGTACTAAATTTTTTTTACTGATTACTAACGGCTCATGTAGCATGTGCAATGTCATCACAGAGTTCATAATCAGCAGCAAAAACAAGAATTGTAAAAAAAAGATTAATACCACGAAAAACCCTAAACTGGTACATTTGTGAAAATTTTACCCCGAACTACTTTTTTCATACCAAACCGGTACATTTGTGATAAATTTACCCTCCATTAATGTCTATTAAATTTGATTAATATTACGAAAAATCACAAATTGGTAAAATTGTGGCAAACAGAGGGGTAAAATCACAAATTAGTACACCTGTCAACTACCACGCATCATCAAACCTATCAATTTGACAGTAAAATTTAATGGAATCTAATGGAGGATAAATTTATCACAGGTGTACCAATTTGGGATTTTTTGTGGTCAAAAAATTAGTTCGGGGTAAAATTATCAAAGGTGTACCAATATGAGATTTTTTGTGATAAAAAAATAGTTTTTGGTAAAATTGTCACAAGTATATCAATTTGGAGTTTTTTGTTGTCAAAAAAGTAGTTCGAGATAAAATTGTCACAGATGTACCAGTTTTAGGTTTTTCGTGGTATTAACCCTAAAAAAAAGGAAAAAAATCATAAATGGGGCAAGATCGATTGATGAAAATCTATGTTTCCCAATCCACTGTTCATTCTTCCCGAAGATGAACTAGCTGTGATTGAAGTCTCACGAGAATACTTGAAGCTCTTCACTTCTTTCGAATTTAAGGACAACAAGCGAAACACAACGATACTTTTGGCTTTCATCGTGATCGTTTCTTTCTAGTTAGCGGTCAAGTGGCGATTGGCCATCTTAATTCTGCTCGAATTCAAAAGAAACGAAAAGAGCTTCGGGCATTAGGGCTGGCTCTTCACGCCAGCTGCGATAATGTTTTGAGGGGACATTTATCCAATTTCGGAAGAAGGAACAGTGGAAATAGTAAATATAGATCGATGTACTTTAAATGATCTTGCCTCATTTATATATTTCTACGATCTTTGTTTCCAGTGCTAGCTATGTACATCGTTGATGACATGGCGGATTTCTCATGGGTTGCACAACATGTGGGCAGATTGGGTAAAAACATAATTTTGGCCTAGAGCTAGACAAATTGAATTTATTAGTACTACTGCATGGTTGGTTGGGCTATAAGGACCTCATTTTTCCAATTTAATTTGTCACTTCTTTGTCAGTGTAAAAAGATCACTTAAGGTGATTTTGATTTATATATTTTTAAAGAATTCACATAAGTGGGGGATGCAGAAAATTTTGGTCAGGGTTGAAACAAGCTGAGGAGGACGAGATGGAAATTATCCTTAAAATTTCTTCAGAAAAAATATGCACAAAATTTTTTAAAATGCTTAAAACAAATGTTCAAAGCCGAAAATCGTTCCAAACATTTACGCACTTTATTTATCTAAAAGACAAAAAATAATCTCGATTGAACCCATCTGCGTAAAGATATCATGGCCAAGTACCTAGAGAAGAATTATGTATTTTTGACGGATCATTATCTTCTAAAAGTCTTGATAAAATTTGATATACGATGATGTTTTCCATCAAAGATGATTGAGAAATTAAGAAAAGGAATAAAATAAAAAGATTTCATGAGGAATGCCCATGTGCATTTATTGATCAACCAATTAAGGTAATTTTGCCAATTCCATTACACAGACTTTTTCTCGCATTATGTATAACCAGTGATCTGAAACTAAAATCTTTCATCACATGACGGGGAAACAAAAGAGCGAAGCTCATAATGTTTTGATACGAACGCGAAGATAGGCCATTAATTGATACAATTTGGTGCTCTGGGGAGATCAAAGTGTGGGGGTAATGAATAGCCGGAGGGGATGTTGATAAATTGAGGCATGAAATGTAGTTGACTCGGGTATGGCTTCGTCCCAATCAATCGAGCAAGAAAGGGGAAAGGTGCATTAACTATTCGGATCATGGGAAGTTGGATTCAATGGCCTCTGAGAGGGTGGTGCTGTGAGGAGCTTTAAAAGCTTATACATATCCTTGTCCTTGGTCTCTCCGAGCAATTATTACGCGGGTTCGTTGACAAGTGCTCTCTCAGGACGCTTGCTAAACATACTCGGTGAGGAAACAGTGTTCGCTGTTCGAATTCGATCGTGCACGTCATGGGGGAAAACTGTACATTTAAACTCCGCGATATTTTCTTGTTCGGTTATTTTAACGAGGAATAATGACACAAACAGTCTATGAACTTTAGCCCAACGTGCAATGTGATTCCTGAACGTTTAATTTGTTCAATGTAATCCCTAAACTTTAGCCAAATATTTAATGTGATCTCTGAACTTTTAATTTGTTTAATGTGATCTCTGAATTATATAAAAATATTCAATGTAGTTCCTGAACTTGAATTTATGGAAGGACTACATTAAATACTTTCATATAGTTTAGGAACTAAACTGAATATATACCAAAAGTTCAGGGATAATAGTTGAACAAATTAAAAGTTTATGAACAAAATTACACATTAAGTTAAAGTTCAAGGACCATATTGAACAAATTAAAAGTTAAGGGAACATATTACACATTGAGTCAAAATTTAAAGATTATTTATACCATTTTCCCTTTTAACGGGTTCCGAAGCACTTTTCGACAAAAATTCTTATTATTGATTCATAGGAGCATGGGTAGTGTAGGGTTTTTTTTTATCCTAGATTTTCTCTTATGCTTCAGTAGCTAAGAGAGACGAATGGGAAGGGGCTCTTAAAAAGGTGGAGTGCTCGGAGTGAACCAATTGCAGAAGTTGGAGTTATTGTGGTATTAAAGATGGATTGGCATTCAGGACCCTTCTTCAACTGTAATGCAGTCTCCCCTCATTCAATGACCTCTCTCTCTCTCTCTCTCTCTCTCTCTCTCTCTCTCTCTCTCTCTCTCTCTCTCTCTCTCTCTCTCTCTCTCTCTCTCTCTCTCTAACACGCACAAAATCTCACCGTCTCTCATAAAAGCCTTCCAACTCTCTCCTGGCCCCTTTTGGCCTTGGCTGAAGTTGGAGGTTCTTTTCATTGGCTTCGAATGGAGGTTGGCCATGGCTTCCAATTCATGCCAAGCATTGCGACTGAGTAAATAGCTCGGATCTGTCCCGATCTCGAGTTGGATTGTTCCAAATTGAGACACAAATCTGCCCCCTACTCCCAGTTAATTTTGTGATACTACAGAATGAATAGACATATCGACTCGAGCATAATAATTTCCTAAATAACCTAGGGTTTGGTTAGGGAAAGAATTTAGTCAAATAATTAACCGGGTTTGGGCTATAGGATACCAACCAACTCAATCCAGAACTCATTCCAAACCCTACAGAGATGTGTAAGTGAGATCTTGGATAAATCTTATAGCTTGAATCTTGATACCCGATTACCATCTTACTAATTCCTCAATTGAAATGTGAAAATGTGACCTTAGACAATTGTCAAAGATTTATTGATGTGTTTTGAAAATGTAGTTTTTCCAAGTTGTTGCGTGTAAGTACACTCTAATATGTAACTTTCAATTTCGCAAGCTTGCATCATTACGATCTAGCTTTTCTTTGTGTGACAGTTGTCTTGTATTTCGAACCGATTTTCACGTTTTAAAGTTGGTCAATCTTTCCAGGATTGCCTTCAAGTTGAAGATAAGGATTCATACAATATTAATTTTTTAGTAATAGCAATTATCTTGTCAAGTGATCCAAAGACAATTGTTAACAAGATTGATTTTGTATCTTGTTTTCGGAGGCTCGTCCCTAGAGCCCTAGCTTGTACTCCAAAAACAGCTTGGAAATTGTACTAGTAAAATTTAGGAGAAATTTTCCCGCCTCAAATAAATAAAGAATCATCAATACATGTAAGAAACTTTTTGCATGTTCATCATTAGACGATTGACACGTGAATTAATTCGGTTACATAATTATTTTTATGTAAATAGGTCGACGGTTAATGTGTATGAAATTCTTTTTACACCGACGATAGATCTGATACAAATCCATGATAGTACCTTCAAAGCATATTTAACAAGTTTTAGAGGGTGCTCGAGACATTCTTTTTCAACATTTTTCAGAGATCTGTACCAAGGGAATTAACACGTAAGCAAAGGAGATCTTATACATTAGGATTTGGGTGTTTGTGGCGCCCTCGAGGTCAGATGAGTTACTTTGAATGCATAATCGTCCTACATTTGACCTCGGCCTGAAGAAATTGGACACGCCGGGGACCACGAACTTCGACTATGTCATATAATGGGTGCATAATTGAAATATCATTTCAAGTTAGATCCAAGCGAGCCAAGGCTAGGAAATGCTTGATGCAAGTGGGTCTAGAAGAAAAAAAATTATGAACTATAATGGCTTCGCCTGGTCAGAACGTTCAATATTGTTAACCGCAACATGAATCATAGGTACTACGCAATCCTTACATATTAGTCGGTACAAAATTTAAGTTGGGAGAGCTTGGCCATTAGATATAGAACATGAATCTAAAATAAGTTACACTGTTAGTGTAAAATGTCTTTCACAAATAATAATAAGGAGGGATAATAACATAAACAATCCTTGAATTTTAGCTCAATGTGCAATTTATTCCCTGAACTTTTAATTTGTTTAATGTTGTCCTTGAACTTTAGTCTAATGTTCAATTTGATCCTTGAGCTTTTATTTTGTTCAATATGGTACCTGGACTTTTGGTACATATTCAATTTAGTCCCTGAATGATACGAAAACGTTTAATATAGTCATTCCATTAATTTAAGTTTAGGAACTACATTGAATATTTTCATATAGTTCAAGGACTAAATTGAACATGTATCAAAAGTCTAGTGACCACATTGAATAAATTAAAAATTTAAGGACCACATTGCACATTGGATTAAAGTTTAGAGACTATATTGAACAAATTAAAAGTTCAGGAACTACATTGCATATTTGGTCAAAATTCAGAAACCGTTTGTGCCATTTTCCTTAATTATAAAATAGAAATTCTCATCTGTTAAAGGAATGAATTCAATTATTGAAATTCAAAATAAATAGGCAACTTAAGTATGTTTTGTAGGTAACGGGGGATGGTCTCTAGCGATCAGAATGAGCCAACCCTTGAAACAGTTACAACCAATGTCACATGTACATTTTATTTATATTCATTCAAAAGTGCTCTTGAGACACTTGTTAGATAATTGAAAGAGATATATTACAATCTTCTATGCACCAATTTTTCTGGTAACACGCATAATTATTGCTTAACTTGTGTGCCAAGTGGGGGTGATCGATTCTAAGGTTGGTAAGTTCCAAACCTAAAACCTACAACCTACACTGTTAGAATTATTTCATGGTTTTTACAACCTGGAAACTACTCTGTTTGTCCGATCCGGTTATAGGGTCTACCCGACATTGTTTTTTTTTTTTTTGCTTCATTTTTAAAAAACAACCAAAACAAATAGCAATTATTGTACAATTGTGTGAGCAACAAAACAGCTCAAAGTAAAATATCGATACAAAACAAACAAAAATATAAAGTACTAGAGAAGTTAAGTTCATTTAAGAAGAAAAATCATCTTCTTCCAACTTCATAAAATAGGTTTTTACTGGTTCCCAAATGGGAGGGTGGGTTTAGCACCCAGAACCCGGAACCTACTCACACAATACTGGTTCCAAACTTTTGGAACCGGAAATGGATTCTCTTTCCACGGGCGGACAATCAGATTTCCAAGTAGAATCGGACCGGTTGCACAACCTTAGTGCCAAGAGCTCTCGTTAATAAAATCATATCTCTCATGTCAATGCCTTAAGAAATAATATCATTTAGATTTAGACGGTGCATAAACTGCACAGGAACTTGTATGATTTAGTGGGATTGGTATAGATCCCGCAGATTTTTAAGTGTGATTGACTTTGATCTATTAGATTTCGGTGGATGCAACAAGTACTCCAATGCCTCACGTGTTAGTTAAGCAGGGATTGAATAAGCAATTAATTTACATCGTCAGTCACTAGCTAGACATTGGAAGCTAGACAGCTGAGAGAGAGAGAGAGAGAGAGAGAGAGAGAGAGAGAGAGAGCAGCTTAGAGCTGAAGAAATTGATGAGAAGAGCCAACTTGGAACACACGTCAAACGTCATGCAGATGTGGGCTCTCTCTTAAAGCTGAGCCCTTCACACTTCCAACTGCTGATCGAAGGAGAAGTTGCTCCCTCTAGTGTAACCCTCCTTTAAAACATTTTCACTCTACCTTCTAATCTCTCTCTCTCACACTCACACTCACACTCGAGATCGAGAGAGAGAGTCGTTCGTGGTGAAGCAATAATGGTTTCTTTTCAAAATTCGACACCCCATTCTCCGAACCGGAGGGGGGCGATCATTCAAGGCTTGGAGAGTCTATCCAAAAAGAGAAAGTGGGAAGAGACGCAACAACCACGGCAAAGGCGACGGCAAGAAGGAGCGGAAGAACCCTTCTGGAAACGATCATCGTCATCGTCGGAGACAGCAGAAGCCACGAGGACAGTGCTCGACATCGAGCTCCACCTCGAAAGTCCCTTGCCATCTGACTGGCAACGGTACCTTGATATTCAGGTATATTGGTCTCATGTTAACACTTGTGTAAGATCGTGCGGACTCATTGGTCTCGAAAAGTCGTGGAGACATATTTTTTATCCATGGAACAAAATCAATTCATAGAAAGTTTTTGACGAGGATTTTTGCTTCCTTTCTGCGCAATGATGCTTTCAAAAAAAGAAAGAAAAGTCATTATGGATATAGATCCTATCTATTCTGTGCTAATCTGTGCGACATGCATAAAATCTCGACACTTGACTTGGATCTTCTATATTCCATCGTGATTTGAGTGATGATCTTCTCCATCCTGGTGCAACTTTTACCAAGAGATGACGAGTACAGCGTCATATCCTCCGTTTGTTTTTGCAATCTAGCGAGTATCATTGATGGCAAAAAGAAATTCGATATTAGACTAAACTAGTGATGGATATTCATTCTTCATCCTCGTAGAAAATTTAGAGAAGTTCAGTGTTTCTTTAATGTGAATTTCCTCTTATTCTACCCATTGTATGGTTTGCCTGATGGTCGATTTTTATGTGAAAAGTGCGTCTTATCTGCACGCATTTAATCACCGAGAATAGGGAAGAGCATCAGACTGCTGTAGGAAACTACAGACACTAATTGAGCAATTTACGTGCCTCCATTCTTTTGCAGTCCGGACAGATACACTTCTACAACACAAGAACACACAAGAGAACGTCAAAAGATCCTAGAGAAACCTCGGACACAGGTCACCCAGCTAGTCCTGGTCATCACGTGAGCTTAGACCTCGAGCTCAACCTCCCTTATAGCCACGATCAGCAAGACGATCATGAGGACCTATTCTCAAGAATAATGCGTGACTCCAGCAATCTCTCAGAGAAAAAACCAGGACGACAAGTGAAAAAGGTCCGGTCGTGGTTGGGATTAGAGACGAGAGATGAAACTAAAGGAGAAGAAGAAGAGGAGGAGGAGGAGGAGGTGGTGGTGGATCATATGGTCACGACAGTTTGCATGAGGTGTCACATGCTGGTGATGCTATGCCAGTCGTCTCCGACTTGTCCCAACTGCAAGTTCTTGCACCCGCCAGACCAGAGCCATCGGACACTCTTCAAGGGCCGTTGTAGCCTCCTATGCTAATAGTGATAGTTTGAGACACATGTATGAACCTAAGCTTTGTTTATTAACTAGTACTAGGTTAATCCGGGTGATGAATATATATGTAACCCAAGAAGTTTGTGCTGCGATTGTCACTTTGAGAGAGAAACAGAGAGATTGAGAGAGCTAAGAAGGGAAGTGGGACTAACGCAGGTGAGTGTCATGATAGCTAGTACGATATGATATGGTATGATATATATTTACAAGGACATTTTACTCTGTTTCCTCTCCCTTTGTCCTGGGCAAATGAATCCTGAATGAACCCGATTGAAATGGTGAATTGGTGATGGATGGATGGATGGGTGACGACCCCTATGCTTTAAGGGCACGTTTGGTGGCGCGGATAAGAAGCCGGAGAGGATGAAGACTATCATAATCGGCATTTGACAACACACCTTAAATGGACAAATCCAAACATATCCAGATAACAATCCAAATTATCTGTTCTGACTCTGGGGCAGGATGATTGTATTCGGCCTAGATTGGATATCAATTTTTCTTTTAAAGAAACGAGCAAATGAATTTTATGAAACAAGAAAAAAAAAATTTATGAAACAAGAACGATAGATATTCGTTTTGTCCGGCGACTCGCTGTCGACAACCACCATGCCGTGATAACAAATACAAGACCATCACAAGATGATGGTTGCTTCTATTCGCTATCACGGTTGTCTCAAGCTACCATTATGATAGAGGCAACGACCACTCCGATTGTCGTCATCATCGTCGGAAATGGCAACCCCTGTGGCTGGCAACCCCGTGGGCAGTGATCACTCTCTCTATAGTAGATTAATTTAAGTTTTTCTTTCTGTAAGCTTATTTATATAAACTTTCATTATTTATCCAATCCCAATTTATGTTTACGAAACACAACTTGTTGGATAGGATATGTTTGTGCCCAATTGTTAAATCTAATAGTTTACCAAACAAGGGGATGTAAGAAACACCCTTGTTTGGTAAAGAAAATCTTTTCAAATGGTTAATGACATGGTCAGTTTCTTTTTTTTGGCAATTGTTGCGAATCGTCTTTACAACACAGGGATATGCACCATAACCTTTTCAACCCAATAACCTAAAGGAGACGACTGGATGATGACCACTTTCAAGGGTAGGTTCCAATGAATGGAAGGATTGACGCCAAACAAGAGAAGCACCTGCGCAGAGTATAGTGTCAACTAGTTTCTTTATGAACCTAATTCATCGTCAGGAGACAAAACAACTGACATAAAACAAGTAGCATGCAGACAAGCGTATACTTAATCTGAGGCACCATTCCTCAATTCCATCAAATGGAGCTCATGAAGAATGTCACTGATCTTCCAAGGATGCATTTATATGTATACTCACTAGAAGATTTTTTTTTTTAAATCAAGTGGTCGGTCAATTGATATACTTTCTTAGGAGCTGAAATAACTTTTTTTTTAACTAAAATAATTTGATGAAATGGTTTTGCCGAAGAAGGGGATTTGCCAGTGGGACTCGAACTGGCGCTTACGGCCCAATTATTTCTTCAAAAGCGAGCCATGTGGTGTGTTTCAACTCAATTAAAATCAAGGCACCCGTTAGCATTCTGTGGATTTGCTTGATCAGTTCATCATGCATGGACTACCCAACCCAATACTCAGAACACATGCATGTTTGCCTATGTATGCATATACTTTCCTTCTAAAAGTAGGTTAGAGATTTTCTTTTTTTTTAGCATAGTATGAAATGAAATGAGCAGTTGCGTTATACCATTGATGGTTATCCACCTTGTTATGAATTGCTTCACCACTTCTCACACATCCATTATCCTTAGCTGGGGTTTGATGGAGCCTTTTGCTCCAAGCCGTGGGACTAAACAAGGAGATCCCATTCCCCCTTTGCAGGGAAATTCTGTCTTTACTCGTTGAACAGAAGTGTGTTGAAGGACATTCAGAACTTGTGAGAGCCTCTAGAGAGGGCCCTGCTTTTGCTCATCATGATCAGGTGTGTGAATATACTGTTCGCACTCTTTCTCTGCTAATATGGATGTCGACATGAGAATCTCTTTTGCTAGTAAACTGGGATTTAAGGCATCTAGGGAAACAAAGGAAGTATCTTCTTTCAATCTTAATATTAGAGGGATACTAGCCAAAGACTCCAAGGATACCATTAAAAGGACCAATAGCAAGTTAACTGGAGGAGAAAGAATGCATTTGGTTAATTGTGACAAAGTGGCTCAGAGAAAGGAAAATATGGTGGTCTCTGTCAAATGAGATTGCGTGATATGAGCTTCTAGCTAAAGTCAGACGGACAATCCACAAAGACTCGAAAGTGAATTGTTCAGCTCTGGTAAGGGGAAAATACTTCCACAGTTATTCTGAGAGGGCACCCATTGATGGAAAGACCTGTGCTAGTCGGAAGGGCACTGGTGGGCAGGGGACAAGGTTTCTCAAAAGGAAATAAGACATTTGATCACTTGATCTCATGTTGGTTTCTAGGATAAAAACTGGTGTGGCTGGAGAACCTTAAGACATTGTATTGAAGGATCGCTAACAAGAAATGAAGATCTCTTGATTGGTGACTCTCTTCGTGAGGATGAGATTTGGGACTTTTCCCAGGTTTCCTTTGATATTCCCGAAACTTTCTTAGAGATGATTTCTAATATTACTATTTGATGGATATCTAGGGAGAAGACCAGGTAACTGGAATATCTCGGATGATGGGTCATTTTGCAAGAAATCTGCATCTGCACTTGCAACAGGACAAAGTCGTGGCACACGATATAGGGAATGTTTTGTGCAGATCTGAAAGGCTGAAACCACACCACGGATTCAGCATTTCATTTGGCTAGTTGTTAATGATATCATTGCTGCGAAAATGGTGCTAGCGGTGAGAGGTATGAGCATGAACGTCATGTGTACTCATTGTAACAGGGAAGAGGACAGTCCTGAACATATATTGAGAAGCTGCTCAGCTGCACATCAAATGTGGCAGGATCAGGGAATTCCTAGTTCACTAGTTCTCCATTCTGTCCTCCGTTAAAGGACCGGTTGCCAACTGATATTTGATCTTGGTCTGGTCACAGTAATTCATCAGTCCCTTGGCATATTCTATTCCTTATGGTCACTCTGGTTTTTGAAACTCGAAATAGATGGGCAACCTGGCCTTAAATGCCAAGGCGAAAAGTGCTGAATTACTTGCCATTAGGGCAGCAATACTAAATGCCAGACGTCTTTTGCAATTCCTGTTAAATGGGCTCCTCCTCCACTGGGCTAATTTAAACTTGAAACTGATGTCTCAATCAGTAGGGAGCTTGGCATTGCAGGGGGTGTAGGTGATTAGAGATAGCTCAGGACTCTGGGTTAAAGTTTGTTAGTAAATTTGGCACCACCTGCACAACTGAGACTTAAATGCGAGCTCCGAGGGGTGGGATTAAGCTGGCGTTACTCACCGATATCCATCTCCTTGAATTTAATCTGATAGATTGCATGTGGTGCAAGACTTCACGTATAAACCAGTAGATGAATGCAGGACAACTGGAAGGGATGCAGCACTATCGAATCTGCCCCATACATAGATAACAAAACAAATGAGTGGGCAGGCCTGCAAAACAATGTTTTGAACCGGTCCACCAAGCTCCTGATGAAGTTAATTATGTGTACCTCTTGGAACGCAAAGGACTGTACACTCGATGTGCTTCTGCAGCTAGTGACTCTGTTGCTCGACTGTAGTTTTAGCTGTAGGTTTGCTTCTTGTTGAGCGGCTCTGCAATATTTGAACTCCCTCTCCTTAATAACGTCATTAACTTTTTGTTACATTTATTAACTTCGTTAACTTTTTGCGTTGCATTGTCACGAGCATTAGAATATATAAATATTCTAACACTTTCCAAGGGGCTAAAGTGCAAATTTTCTTCAATTCTGTATCAAATGCCTTTTTGCCCTCACTTCATATCAATAACATATATATAATATATTAAAAGGAAAAATGGCCACCACAAATAAGAGTGATCGGTTTCGAGGTAGATAGATTCTAGGTTTGGAACCTACCTTATCATAATCGGTTCGCAGTTTTTGAAACTTGAAACTTACAATATTTTCCATGGAACCGACCCCAAAAGCCTACTTTGTTTTTCCGGCGTGATTCCAAGGACTACCCAAGAACCTGCTTTTATTTTGTTCCTTTTTTCTGATTTCATTTTTTATAGCAAAATAATATGAATAACAAAATGGTTTATAGTAAAAAATGAACGAGGGTGAGCAATCAAAGATGAGCTAGGAACGAGCAAGGGTTGCGAGGTTCAAACGAATGTGGGCGAGCCATGAGCGAGCAAGGAAAAGGGTGAATCGCAAGAGAGAGAGAGAGAGAGAGAGAGAGAGAGAGAGAGAGAGAGAGAGAGAGAGAGAGTGTGTCATGAAATGTCTAAGTGAGGATGGAGAGAATAGAGAAAAAAAGAAATATAAAAGAAATTAGGGTTTTTAGACTTTATGAAATCGGTTCTCAGGTAGTTCTTCATTCTAAATCGAGAACCGGACTAGTTCCTACTAGTTCAAAATATTTGGAACTAGGAATTGAACTTTCCAACGAGAACCTAAAACTAGACCAGTTTTCAAGGCGATCCAATTCGATTGTCGGGACGAATCGATCCGATTGTACAACCCTGACCACTAACCTTTAAGCTTACCGGGCTGATATGCTATTGTTTTATTTGGATTTATTAAAAGTACTTTTGACTTTCCCACTAATATCTAAAGTGTTATTTAACATAAAAATAATTATGAAATAATTATATGTGGATTTAACTATCAAATTTGAGGGGTTTTATATTAAAAATGAAAAGTGAAAGTGTGTGAATCACAAGATCTGAGCAAAGTAAATGATAAAAGTTGCTCCAAACAAAATTTTAATTAGGAAAAAGTTGCAAAGTATTTTATAAGGATGAACAAAAAAAGATATGACAAAATAAATAGGTATTTATATAGGATTTCTCAATCATTCGAAATGGTTGTTACTTATCTGATTTATTTTATTATCGTACACTTTACTAATTGAACGTGAAAAATTTAAGAAAAATATTTAAAATTAGGAAAGGTTCGAAAAATGGCGGCGTTTCCAACTAATTAGCGCTTCAAGATAGATAGGGAGGGGTGAATTCAATAATTATTTGAACTTGTCAACAAGTCAAAGTATGACCAATTGCCATCACAAAAGTAATAACTTGCATTTGAAGTTACAACTTCTTCCTCATTCTTCAATATTCAATCCATCCGAAGATCATATCCTCGTGTTTATATTGAAAATGAATTGTCCAACATTGTCTTCTTCTTTGTCGCTCACTAACAGATTTCGCCTCATCTCTAATTCCACCACAAAATTGCCATCATCCCATAGCTTTCGGGTTTGGGTTTCATCCAATTTAACGAGAGTTGATCTTGTATTATTTAGGATGAAAAACATTTAGCGAACCCTTATACACTATTGTTGTTCCTGATATTGACATCTACAAATTTGAGCCCTACAAAGTATCAAGTGACCATCATTTGTCCCGTAATCTATACTTAATTTGTGTGACTATACTCTTTGTGTAGAATGATTTTTGGATCTCATCTTCCTATTTGTATTGTTTATGGGGAGATTCGACACTAAATTTAGCTTAACCAAGCCAAAAGGGCCACCTAGTACTTTGGATGGCTCAAATTTGTAGATGTCGATATCAGGAACAACATTAATGTATAAGGGTTTGCTGAATGCTTTTCGTCCTAAACAATAGTACAAGATCAAGTCTTGTTCAATTGAATGAAACCTGAACCAGGAGTTATGGGACGACAGCTACTTTGTGGTGGAATTGGAGATGGGGCAAAGTCCGTCGCGAGTGTAGAAGAAAATGATGTTTGAGAATTCATTTTCAATATGAACTAAGGCTACATTTGATAGTCTATATTTAAGTCCAAATAGAACTAGGGGTGATTGTTTCCAGGGTGGTCTGGAACCTACCCTATTAGAATTAGTTCCTAGATTTTGAAACCTGAAACCTTTCGGGTGGACCTTGGAAACCTTTACGTAACCTACCTTGTTTTTCCAGTCTAGTTCCTAAGTCTATTCGAAACCACTCGAAGGAACGACAGACTGGCCGCAAACAAGAGGAGATTGTAACCGGCTCTCTTGATGAACCAAAGCCGCGGTTGCAGCAACTAGCACCCCAACCCCTCTAGTTCATTTCACAGAAGCAAATCAACAACTAAACCAGCAACAGCAGCAACTAAAGCCTGCATCGCCTTCGTTTTATAGAGCAAAAATCAACGATTGAGAGAGACAAGAATCTTAGGCGATTTACCTCTCTATGATTGTTGTTCGTGATGAAAATCAACTGGCGTGGCAGGCGAACGAGAGAGACAGAGAGAGCAACAAACGAGAGAGCGAGCGTCAAGCGAGAGGGAGTCGCGACTCGCAAGCGAGAAAGATGTGGACTGGAGAGGAGAGGGATAGAATAGAACTTGTAAAAGAGAGAGAATGAAAAGGCGGCAATTAGAAAAGAAGAAATTAGGGTTTGCTTGAACTGGTTCCTAGTTCGGTCCGGTTCTCAGGTGGTTCTTCACCAAGAGCCGGTGTGGAACCGAAAACCGGACAGATTTCCACGGGAACCGAGTATTGGACCTGTTTTCATGGTCGGTTCGGTCCGCTTTGGTTTCCAAGTAGAAATGGACCGATTGCACGGACTTAAATAGGATAATTTGTTATTATATTCGGTGTTTGTTGATCCGTTCCAAATCGGATAAATACGAATATATCGGTATACAATTTTAAATAGGAAATCCGAGATAGGGGTGCTATGAAGTTGAATTGGATAAAAAAAATTAAAAAATAACTCAACAAACCTACTATCTTCCAATGATGGAATGATGGAGTGACGCATCTGGATATGGCTTCGGCAACCACCAAACGAGGACTACCACAACAGCCAATCATCACCACTGTCGACCATCGTGCAATCGTCGTCGCCTCTGATCATCGCCGATCATCATCGTCGGCCAATCAATCCTGTTCCGTCAACTGAAGATGAAAAGGAGTCTAATCTTCGAATCGTGCCCAAAATCGAATGTTGTTCGTGCATAGTGGACTTATTGGGCAAATCTGGATTCCTTGTGGAACCCTTCGGTCTAATGTTCTTGGATCTAGATATAAAGTGGACTTGAAGATTGTTAGCTAATTAATTGCCCGGATTAAAGCTCTGCGGTAAAATGATGGAAAGTGATATATTGGGTGGATTCGTTTATAAATTTGGATGGATATTTTGACATTTTAATGCAATCTAATATGGGCCCTGACAATTTCACCTTGATGTGTAATCAAACGGATAAATCCAATATTTAACTTTAGACATAAAATGGACAATATTTGCTCTAGCATGGCGAAAACATTTGTCCCTTTTTTTTATTTGCCTTATAAGCACCTCCACTCCCAAATCTATCAGAATTTGACCTGCAACATAGACACAAGGTCGCGACCCTCGCGCGGTTTGCACGAATAATGGCGACCATGAGGAAGCCGGGTGTGACAAATGGAACGGCAAGCTCGGGGCTCGAGGCACTAAAGGCCATCTGGTGGCGATTGGAGGCTGAAGCAGTCGGACATGACGGAAAATTTTCAAAAATTTTCAATCTTATCTCAAATCATACCAAATTATACGATGGATATTCGACCATCGAAAACCATTAGGAGGATTTCTAATCTCATTTTATTCTATCTCATCGCAATTCGAATCCAAACGACCAAAGGCAATGATTTTTGGAAGGATTGAATGTTGAGCAACGAGGAAGAAGAAGTATGTGACTTCAAATGCAGCAATTGCTTTTTTTACGGGCCACTTCCTGGAAACCACGCGAAATACAAGGGCATCCCTACAAAATCCAAAACATTCCCATTCCATAAACAGGAAGAAGCGAAAACAAGAAGAAAATTATCAGGAGAAACAGAAGCTCCGTCGATCGCGGCGCTCCTTCCTATGCGCGGCGCGGCGATGGAAGCGAGGCCGAACCCGCCATTGCCCTCTCCCGACGCTCCTTCGACCCCACATCTCGTCCCTTCGCTGCTCCGCCGCCGACCCATGACGCCCGCGCTCCAATTTCTCCGTTCTTGTTGAGCCGGCCCGCGCGACGAGGCACCTCCCTTTGCGTCTTTCGATTCTTGTTCCGTTTTTCCTTGGCCCGCAATGCCGAGCCTGCAACTGTTCTTGCGAAACGCGCGGATACTGCCGGATGGAGATGGGTCTCGAGGCCCGTCGGATGGGGACTCGGATTCGGGCCGGGCTGTCTCGGTCGTCGGGGGGTTGTTTCTTGACCCGGATCTGCCTTCCTCGTTCGTCCGTTTGATGTCGTTGCGCGGTAATTGTAGCGTTCGGGCGTGCCGGCGGGAGAAGAGGGATTGTCGCCGCGGGTTCTTGTCGGTGAGCTTGAGGGGCGGCGATGGGATTGTGGAGGAGCCTCGGGTGGCCCTGCCGCAGAAAGATGGAGGCGAGAGCTCGGGCCCGGAGGAGCGTGCGGCGTCGGAGAGTGTCGTTTCTGCCGAGAGGAAGAGGAGGAAGGTGACGGTGCGAGGGAGAGGCAGAGCTGCCGTGAACACCACCAAGCACTTGTGGGCGGGCGCCATTGCGGCCATGGTTTCGAGGTCAGTCATTTCTTTTCCTAGATTCTATCTTTTGTTCTCGAATAAAGGAAGTGCCACTTTCGTTATGTGAGTTTATGTCGGTAAATGGGGAATACATGCCTGTCATTAGCAAGAACATTGGTTAAACAGATACGAGATGAGATGTCCATCAACTAATGCTTTTCCTTGTCTAATTTGGGCTGAACCCACTGTATGCATCGATCTTTCTTGTGTTCTACCCAAAACAATGGAAAATCCTTGTGATGGATGATGATACCTGTCCCCCGTGTGAATGATGCGGAGAACCAAATCTTGATTTTAGGAGGCATCTGCCCCTGTTCAACAAATTTATGTATGTATACTTTGACTACTTTACGAACTAAGTGACGGGCCGACTCTTATGGGGCATTGAACACGGCACTGTTACTTGAATGTCCGCTTACAATTTGTCACTCAAGTCTGTCAACCAATTTGGTCCACTGTTATAGGTTACCTACTTTATTGCTAGAAACCATTTTAGCTTTTCACACGTTATTGGCAATTGCCATTGGTCCTGCTATGAAGTTTGAATCTTGATGTGGAACTACCACTGTTAAGTAACACTTAATACAAGTTGAAACTCGACCTCTTTCTTCTTACAGCTAATTAATTTTCTTGTGCCAACTCGATTGAAACATGTTATGTGAAGTAATGCATTGAGGAAGATGTCGTTATGGTTATAAGCATATGCATGATTAGGCAGAGACTAACTTTTGCAAAAGCGATACCTTTTGCCCACTGATAACAATGTTGTGATCACATAGGCCAGCAATTTGTTATGATTAAAGAGAGATGGTTTAGATATAGCTGCAGATCTTTTGTTCTATATGGAATATTCTGAATACTGTATAATAAATAATAGTGTAAGGGGGTGAATTCCGATGTCTTTTATTCTTTCATGCTAACTTCTCCACTGTGGCTGTTTGTGATGAATATTGATTTGTCAGAACTTTTGTTGCTCCACTCGAGAGACTAAAGCTGGAGTATATAGTTCGTGGAGAACAGAAAAATATTGTTGAGCTTGTCAGGACAATTGCAGTTTCACAAGGTTTACATGGCTTTTGGATGGGAAATTTAGTCAACATTCTCCGGACGGCTCCATTTAAGGCTATCAACTTTTATGCTTATGATACCTACAGAAAGCAATTGCTTAGATTTTCTGGACATGATGAAACCACAAATTTTGAGAGGTTTATTGCTGGTGCCGCAGCTGGCATCACTGCTACTGTCCTTTGCCTACCACTAGACACTGTATGAGTCCCTCTCTCTCTCTCTCTCTCTCTCTCTCTCAGTTTTAGCTCTTGGACTCATTTTAGCCCTGAGAAGTATTCACACTTATGGCATTGCACAACCATTCTAGTGTAAGAAGTATTATTTTTCTTGGTTGTTGACTCTACTGCACAA
Source organism: Syzygium aqueum (assembly GCA_031216185.1). Taxonomy (NCBI): domain Eukaryota; kingdom Viridiplantae; phylum Streptophyta; class Magnoliopsida; order Myrtales; family Myrtaceae; genus Syzygium; species Syzygium aqueum. Next base: position 23,626,977 of record CM062236.1, on the reverse strand, counting down.
GTAGATATAAAAAGGAAGAAGTGAATGAAAGATGTGTGAGATTGATAGTGGCCACTCCTCAATCTTCGGTATCTAGTCTAGTCCAGATATGCCGCGTTGGCAACTACCAAGAGCCTTCTAAAAATTGTCAAAAAGTAAACAGAAGCTCAATTATGAAATTGTGATACGAACGCTGGAGTATGTTCTACCCCAATAGAGTCGAGGACATGTTTTCTCTACGTATCTTTATTTAATTTGATAAATAAGAAAACTCAAGTAGAAAAGAAAGATAAAGAATAGGTCGATGTATCATGCAGAAAGAAGGTAAAAAAATGCTAGAAGGTCCAGTAAAGGTGTTTTTAATGCTTCTTAGTTGTCTGCTGATGAAAGCTTAGCAATAGTGAGTAAATATTTCGTTTTGATTCACTGCACTGCACAATTTGGATTTCTTTAACAATAGGCATGTCAATCTATTGAAACATTTGTAGCTGATCGAATTGTAGGCCATACCTATTTGACTTATCTAGAATTAAACACATACAGGTGGTTCAAGCTTAATGTTTTCAGGAATGACAGAATACTTGAAGATTCTAATTCTTCACAAAAATTTCAAGTTTTACCATGTTCTTCCACACCCAGCTCTCATTTTCCTCCTCTGCTGGGCTTTTCAAACATAGCCTTAAGCTTGATTTACACAATTTGACATCGACTGATGGCACCTCCTTTCTGTTAGACTTCATCACTTAATCATAATATATGGAGGCGGCCGTATTGTGACCTCAGTGGACAAAATGCATGAGCAATGTAGAAAATGAAATGTCACGTAGCAAATGGACCCAAGCAAATGGTTAGAAGCTTACTGTGATGGTATTAGTCACAGCAAACCAAGTCTACCTTTCATGTACTGTTGGATATACTAAATGGTGTACAATGTTTCCGTCCTTGTAAGATTGTAGTATAAATGGACCCAAGCAAATGGCTAGAAGCTTACCATGATTGTTATTACTTACAGCAAACCTAGTCTACCCTTCATGTACCGTTTAATATCTAGATGGTGTACAGTGTATCCGTCCTTGTAAGATTGTAGTATGATTGATGTGGTGCTGCTTTCTACGATAATATTGGTGTATCCTCATTTTCATTCAACACTAATAGATTTGAGTGGACTTGAATAGCTTGTGAGCTAACAAGAGTAACAATATCTTTCTGTTAAAAATTTACGATAAGGGATTCACTGTTTACAGTAGCAAATTGGCAATGTTTACCTCTGTTTCTCCCCTCCAGCCCTTCTAAATTAACTAGGTTTGGACTATGAACCATGCTGATTAGGAATGCTTAATGTTTACTCTTCATTAGTAGAGTCGGCTGTTGAGATTTTCAATCATTATATTTTTATACTAAACTTTCAGTGTTTAATAATCTCGCCCATTTTTCTGTTAGCGTTCTTAAGCTTGAGAACCCTACGATCTCCTGTTTCTCTTGTAGATTAGAACTAAGCTGGTGGCACGCGGTGGAGAAGCCTTGGGCGGTGTGAGTGGTGCCTTCCGTTACATGATTCACAACGAAGGATTCTTTTCCCTTTACAGGGGCTTGGTACCTTCCATACTTAGCATGGCTCCTTCAAGTGCAGTTTTCTATGGAGTATATGATATATTGAAATCGGCTTATCTGCATTCGCCGGAGGGGAGAAAACGGATCCTGAATCTGAGTGAACAGGGGGAGGAGCTGAATGCTTTGGACCAGCTGGAGTTGGGGCCTATAAGGACACTGTTTTATGGTGCTATATCCGGTGCCTGTGCCGAAGCAGCTACATACCCATTTGAAGTAGTTAGGAGACGGCTCCAGTTGCAAGTGCAGGCAACAAGATTGAGTGCTGTTGCAACTTGTGCCCAGATTATCGAGAATGGAGGAGTTCCAGCACTTTATGCTGGACTTATTCCCAGCTTGTTACAGGTACATATATCTAGCTCACTGGACTTGTACCCTGATTTTATAACTATTTCCGCCAACCCATTTTGCTTTACGAGTGCTTCTAATAGTTGAATATTCGTCATTACATTTGGCTTTACTTGATTGATTGGTGTCAATTCATTGTATTGTTGTCATTAAATTGCCCTTTTTTTCATTTTTGAGATTGGCGATTTTTGTCGATTTGATGATGTGATGCATAATAGTTAGACAATATTGCGTGTTGAAAATTTCAAAGCTATCGAGTCAGTAGATGTCATGGTTCATGTCAAACTGTTGAACTGGCCTGAAATTTTACGTATTGCTGATTACTATTTACTGTTGTCTGCATCAAGAGTAGCATATGCATGTGGAATCTCAAATGATTTAGTCAATGAGAGACAGAAGGAAGTAAGGAGGTGTGGGGTCCTTTACTCTTATCTTAGCAAGATGATTATTGTGTATTGGAAAGGAAATCAATATGATTAAGTTGGAGGTAAGTGAGTTCTATTATTCATGCCAGTTGTTGTCATATCAAATATGTCCTCATCAATTCGAGCAAAATAAAGAGATGTTCTAGCTTTGTCCTCAGAGTTCATTGATGCTCATATCGATTCTACTAACCTACTAACTGTTCCTTGTATGTGCAGTATTTTGTAAAAGATCTGATGCTTGTGTTGTCTTTAGGTACTTCCCTCTGCTGCGATTAGTTACTTTGTATACGAATTCATGAAGATTGTTCTGAAAGTGGAATGAACAGAATTCTACACCTTTGGCCATCCAATGAACCAGGCATACGAGCTGTACAATGATCGCCAGTATTAGACTCGCCTGATGGTGGGACTTTATCAGTTGAATTGACGGATTGTGTCCTCAAAACACTTATCTACTGTGGAAAGAGAGATGGAAAAAAACCCACCTCAATTCGTCAGGTGCCGCGAAGTTCTTCTCATGTCTACGCACAAGAGTTGATTTTGTCTACGAGTTGCAATATACCAGTAGAATGAAACATTGGGGGGGTTACAATTGCTAACATAAAGAAAAAAAATAATAGGTTTTCCTACCAGAGAGAGCTGTACTGGGGAATAATTGGGAGGCTTCTATATCTTCGTAATTTCCTCGGAATGATTCTTAGGCAGTGTTTTTGCTGTCCTGGGTTATTTAACAGTTTGCACTGGAGCATGAAACAGCTTTGTAGTTGAGGTTTTTTCCCGATTTGCTCTGACGTTCAGACTTTCAAGCCTACCTGAGACGCCGATTTCGGTTTCAATCATGCGTGCCTCGCGAATGAGTCGTCTTATTGAGGGTACGCCCGGTGTGCTGTTCTTTGAATGAATAACTTTAACATCTCATTATACATGTCAATTAAGGAAAAGAGAGTAAGAAGAGCCGGTGGTTAGTAATTTGATCATCATGAGCGAAATCTGTCATGATCAGTTCATTACTATCAGATTCGACGAAATCGGTCAGGGTATGCGTATTCGATAGCAAGTGTTTTGAGTGTGTACTGATGATGGGACAAAGTTGAAACTAGATTGACGTTGCGGACATTACTGAACATTTTGAAAGTCAAGCAGAAACTAAAAATTTTAGTGGGCGATAAAAAATATTTTTCATTCATTTATTTTTTTAAATGATATTTTTTGGGAAAATGTTTTTTGAAATTATTTATTTTTTGCGAAATAAATGCACCTATATCAATTAGATTTGTGGATTTATTATGCTTATAAACGATTGACTATAGTATGATGAGGACATTTAGCAAAATGGCAAGGTTGTGAAGCTCATGTAATGTGTAGGGTTGATGGCTTTGCCCCCCGGTTTGCACCATGATCAAGTTTTGTTGCACATAGAAATGTCATCAAATCATGCCTCGTCAAGAAGAACTTTACGAGTCACTTCGACCATTTTATGGGTAGAGCCTTAACCAACTCGCGAGTAAGGTGCGATTTACATAAATTCATGAGAAGAGTCTAATGAAATATTTAGATGCATCATGCTATCCTAAAAGAACTTGTGCAATCTCCCTGATTGTCTAACAGTGTCGGAAGGAGAAAAATAAGTAATTGCGAGCTATTTTTCAGTTTTGTCGTTGTTTTATCCATAGTTTTACTCACATGCGAAGAAAGTCTCTTCGCCAGCACAAGACCCATCATCTTCAGTGGTGCAGATTCAGTTGATCATATGCCCATATAACCTTTTACCATCGGGTTTAAGCGTAACAAATCTCAGCAATGAACGTGTTAGAAAATTCATAAACCTATTGTATTAGTCATAATTTAATCATAAACTTTTTAATTGTGTCAATTTAATCCTAAATATTTTGATCGTGTGCCGATTCAGTCCTTTTTGGCTCATTTTGGTCGGATATCGTTAATGTAAATACTAGTCGACTTATGTGATACTGCTGGTGCCGACATAGATAATTTTTAATAATATTTTCTTATTTTTTTCTTTTTTCGTTTCTTCTTCCATTTGCCGATGACTAAGCACCGGCCGTGACCGGGATAGTTGCTCGCCACAAGGCCTACTCAGGTTCCCTTCACCAAATCTAGCAAGGCCACTCTAGCCTAGGTGAGAGCCAACCTTGCTAGATTTGGTGAGGAGAGCCCTTGTTGGGGCTCGCCCTCCCCTAGGCCAGATGTGGCGAGGCCTATCCTCGCTAGATCCGGAGAGAAAGAGCCCTTGTTGCGGCTCACCCTAGCCTGGTCAAGGCTAGCCCTCGCTTTGTGATGAGTGATGGCTAACCTCGCCCAAACGAGGCTAGCCTGCCTAGGCATGGCTAGTGGGTCGATCACCGGTAAAAGAAAAAAAAATAAAAAAAAATATTAAAAGCATTATTTAAAATTGTTCTCGTCATCGCCAGTAATGTCACGTAAGTCGATCGGCGTCCACGTCAATAATATCCACCTAAAATTAGCCGGAAGTATCGAATTGGCACGAGGCCAAAAATTTTATGATTAAATTGACACAATTAAAATATTTAGAATTAAATTGACTTTTCCGATACTTTTTTCCGATTCTCAGCATGGGTGGTTGTAATTCTTTTTCGATCCGCCGTCGGTACCACTGATTAGAGACCGCGGAATAAACTCAATTTTAGTACATTCAGGAAATGATTTCTGGCAGGGGACAATCGACCAACCATGCACACCGGATCATAGTCCTTTCCTCTTTCTAGCCAATACATGCGAAACTGTCCCTCCCACGCCTCTACTCTCTGCCACATCTTCTTTCCCCTTTCAAATGAAATCCTAGAAATACATTTATTGCGCCCGAAATTCAAAAAAACAAGCAAAAAAAAAGCGCGCAATAAAAAAATAAGAGAAAATCGAACGGGGCGAAAAAACACGCAAATATAGCAACGGAAACCCGCACGAACTGCCTTCCGTACACGTGTGGCTCGATCGTTTTGCCTTTCCTCGTTACGGTCGTCTTCTTCTTCTACACTGTCTCTGCATAGATTCCCTCCGTCGCTGTTGCTTTCCCCCCGCGACGGCGACCGGCCGTTCGACCTCCTCTCGCGCTTGGCGAAACCCGGTGTAGAGAAGACGCGGATACGCCGGAGCCACCCCCCGCCGCCATGCCGCCGCCGCCGCCGCCGCCTCCTCCCGGCGACGTCGCCGTCCCCCGCGACGGCGGAGGCGGAGGCGCAGGCGAGGACGGCGGCCCGGACTGTCGCGGCGGATCCGACGACGAGACGAGCCGCTCGCATTGCGCGGATGACCGTCCTCATCCACCTCCTCCTCATAGCTCTTCTTACGGGGATTTGCTGGGACTCAGTTCGGCTGCGTTGACGGACTCCGAGAAGGTCTGGAGGATCGTCACTGCTTCGGCGAAGGGGTTCTCGATCGGAGCTGGCCTCAAGGGTGGATTGGCGCTCTTCTCGGTCCTCGTCAGATTGAGGCGGAGGAGATTATCGGCGTCCATGAGGTGATAAGATTTGCTCGGATTTGACTTGCTCTGTTCGACCGTGAGTTTCATAGGATCTGCGTTTGAACTTATTTACAGTTCGTGCTGTTGAGTTTGATAGGAAAGCTGAGCTTTTTTCGAATAGAGAAGCCATTGTGATAGCCTTGAAGGAGACTTTGAGATATGGACTTTTTCTAGGAACCTTCGCCGGCACGTTCGTCTCTGTGGACGAAATTATTGCTGCTTTGGGAGGCCACCGCAGGCATGCTTCCCTATTTTGACTTCTGAATTCAAATTTCTCTGAATTTCCTTCATGATCAGTCTGTATGATTATTGCTGCGCTACTCGTCGGTGAGAGTACATTATTGTTAGTTAGGACCGGGAAGTGGAGGGCGTTGTTGGCGGGGGCGATAGCCGGGCCTTCGATGCTGCTCACGGGACTGAACACTCAGCATACAAGCTTGGCCATCTACATATTGATGCGTGCGGCTGTATTGGCTTCACGGTGCGGGATTAAAAGCAAGAGATTTGGGAAAATCTGCAGGCCTCTTACCTGGAGGCACGGAGACACATTCCTTATGTGTCTATCTTCGTCGCAGATTCTGTAAGATCAATATGGAGTGTTGCTTTTTCTTATCGATGGCTTGCTTTACATTACCTGCAGATTGGGATGATGTTGAAATGCTTCAAATATCTTCGAAGCCTTTTTCCTCAGGCAGGATTTTGGTGCAATGCATTCTATCCTTTTGAACTTGTAGCATGGATAATATGTGAAATTGTATCTACTCGTGGTTTTCCGATAGATTGTATGGGACATGTCCATTATCATTCTATCAGCATGAGCTAACTCATCTCTGTGAGAACATTGTAAGGATGCCAAATAACAGATCCAATGTAGAACCACTGTTAGGTTGCCAGAATCCACACAGAGCCACTTAGAATAATGCCAATGTAGACCATCAAGTGTCGTTAATATTTTTGCCCACAATAGCTAGTGGATCTCCATTACATATTGGTCAAATCTGTCCTCATCCATATGGTGATGACCAAGAAACTCTGGAATGACTTTCCTCGGTTGCTAATATCTAGTGAGTTCTGTTCCACATCAGAGTGGTGGTAGTTTCCCAATTGTGAAAAGTTTTGATCATTTAATCATTTTTAGTGAGAGAGCTGGCCGTATAATTTTGCTTGTTTGGTTGAAAAGGTTGGTCATAAATTTTGGCTTCTGGACAGTCAAGGACCGAGACTGGTTTCTAAATTTTTTGGGTGCATGCGTTTTGAACACGTTTTAGCTTCAATTAATTACAGAACCTTAAAATTATTGTCCTTTTCTTATGGGAGGTGCTTTTTCTTACTTAAGGTCTGCTTACATATTAAAGCAAGAAAGTTTGCCTCCATCATATAAGTCCTTCCTCAACAAACATGGTGGAAAAGATGTTACCATTTTGCACGGGGTGAAAGAGATTGCTTCTGGCATACCGTTTACGAATTTGCAGGCGATAGAAAAGTATTACAAATCTACCGGAGTTGATATCAAACTTGATCCAGAGATGAAGATTCCCTGCTCGGTATGATTCCTATATATGTGTGAACTGTGTTGGTGATTACTTGAATAACTCTCTGACATCGATCTAAATCCTTTACATCATTTAACAGGAATAAAATGCCACATAGACAGATATGCCCTTTGAATGTTTTATTTGTTACTGAAGATATCCTGCTGTTCTTCTCTCTCTGTTTTCTCTTTTGCTTAAACATTAATCTATTAAATTGTTATCCTTTTGGAGCTTAATACTGAAACACAGAAGGTGTCGGCATATGGTTCATGCCATTGTAAGTAATGAGATAGACCCAACATCTGTTTATGAACAATTTTCTTAATGCAAAACATCCATAATCCAGTGTATAAATTTGGAACCAGTGCTTGTTTGCCCCATGGACCATGTTCCTAGCTTGCAATAGTGCAGCAATTTTTGCCTCCCTATTCAGCTTATGCAGAGTTGTTGGGTAGATATGATAGGTTCCACCCAAGTTGCTCCACAAAGAGTTTGCCTTTGGACTTTGTAGCCTGATGATATTAGTTATAATACATTATGTGTAAAATGGTTGGATTTCTAGTGTTCTTGAGCCGTTCCTTGAGGCAGCTACTTAGAGTAGATCCCAGGGGATCTCGGTAGATATTCAAGCATGGCAATGTTCGGAACTTTCTCTACCTCAACACCTTTTTGTCTATATTGACTTTGAGATATAATCGTTGAACAGATGGTACATGGAAATCAGTCATGCAGTGCACATGCTATTTCTTTTCTGATTGAAGCCTATAAAAGAGCATTGCCAGTTTATCTTCCAGTTTATCTTGTTCCTGCATTGATAGTTCATCGGAAAGGTCTTTTAAAAAGGTTGGCTTCCTTTTTCTTCTCTACAGTTGATCTCTTTTAGTGTCTATCATTCTGGAAGGATAATGAAAAGAGAAGTCTTAACTTAAAGGCGGTTGTTATTTACATTGATTTGTCCTTGAAAAGCAGTAGATGTGGATACTTTTTTAAGGCACTATGGCAGTCACTTTAATCCTTTCTTTCCTTGGGTAAGATTTGTTAATTTCATAAGTGCCAGCTGTCTCTAGTAACTCCGCAGAAAATACTAATTGTTAAAAATCTGGTTGCCCGCACAACTATGAGGCAAATTCTCGCATTTTTGCACTTACATATTTAAGTTCAACCTTTTGTGTTGAGTGTTTCGTGTCCAATTCAACTCTTTAGCTTTTTCTTTTTTTGGTAAAAAATTCAACTCTTTAGCTTGATTATCAACATTTTGATTTGAATACCCACGTTGTTTTGACTAATTCTGCTTATTCATCATCTATATCACATTCTATACTGCTTCTATCTTACTGGCGTTGTTGCTTAGATATAACGTGCATGAAATATGCATGTGTTAGTTTCCTGCTGTTTGTCTAGTTCACAATCTCTCAAACATGCTTTATCTCTTTCAAATTCTAACATAATTGCTGTCTGGTTAGTGAGACGTGAGGGATCCTTATAGTACTTTTCACATGCTTGCTCATTGTGACCATTATACTCTTCACATGCTTGCTCATTGTGACCATTATACTCTTCAAAACTTATACAGGCCTTACACTATACTGGGAAAGGGTCTCTTTGGAACTGCAAGATCAAGCTTGTTTCTGTCAGTTTATTGTGCATCTGCCTGGTTGGTAATCATATCTCTTGTTGTTTCCTTCTTTTCTCAGTTGATCCAAGAGGATGTTACTAATTTAGGAGCGCTTTTTCTACCATCTGTTAGTTGGCTTGGGGAGGAACTCATGGGGCATTGCTATTTCTATTACTGATTCATCCTTTGGGATGTTTTGCCTCTTTGAATTTGATCTTCTGGTTTTGTTAAAAAATGTTAACTACTTTTCATTGATGATAATCATAGCTAGCTACTGATATTAGAAATGACGGTGTATCTGCTATCTGGTTGTAGTTCTTTTATTATAAAAAATAATGATTTCAAATGACTTCATAATATTTTCATTACTGTAGTTCTGGTAAAATCTACTCTGTTAAAAAAGAGATTGATAATTGCCTGTCGAGTTTAATGATTTTATATTAGGATGTTATCTTGCCAATTGATGCTTCAATTCTGGCTGTTCCAACACTCTGATTGGATGTATCTCAACCTATAATTTCTGTTGTGCTCCATGTTAGATGGTCTTATAATCAGCAAGAAAGAAATCGATATATCATTTCAGAACTGTTAAACGCATGACAAAGGACTTGTAACTTGGTGCTGTATCAAAAGGCGGCATTCTTCTGTGATTAATGTATAAGAAAGTAAGGTATTATTTATAGTGTTTGTCCACGACCAAATACAGGATAAGCACATTTTCTGTGTTTATGGAGCCATTTGCAGAATAAAATTATTATATAAAGGGTAATAGAGTTTCAAGGGTGCTAAAAGTAGTCTGTGACTCTGTGATACCATAGGGATTAAAACAACATATGCATGACTAAAATACAATTTATTTAGCTGGGAGAATGTTGTTGTCACAATGAATGGTAGAATTTCTGTTATAGTGGAGTTCGAATAGTTCCATATTAAGAGTTGGAGTACATGTCATTCTGTTGCCTGAAATGGTTAACTTAGTTCTAAAACAATGTTCATATAGAAACAATTCACAGATACATCCATGAACAAAAGCAGCGTCTAATTCTTGAACAGGTTAAGATCAGCAGTGAGTTCCACTGGGTCTAAGAGTTCATTTTTGACAGGGTGAATTATCAGAGAAACATACCTCCTATTTCTTAACCGAATCTAATTCAAATACGTTTTGGTGGTTAATTTGAACATAATACCGGTAGTAGAATATGATTCCTTAAGCAAAGTATGTCTGTTTTTTGGCCAATGTTTCTTAAAGCAAAGTTTGTCATCGGCAATTCTAGTGTCCAGCGTGCAAAATAAAGTTAGTATTAGCAAAGTTCAGTCCATCCAATTTTTTCACCCAAGATGCCACTCTTTCTAAACCACGTAAATTGACATGGGATAACAACCCTCTAATATCACAATCAATGAGTCTGGAATGGCAGTTATAGAGACCCATATGTAAGTTTTGAATTTGGCAATCATTTCTAAGTTATCAATAAAGCAAACATGCTTTAGAGGAAATGATTCATAAAATAAATAAGACAATGATAACTTCCTATCTTCTACTCATTATTATTCAAATATCTCCATCAATGTTGATGACACATTCCATTTCAAAAGTAACATCATGGATCATGAATACAAAGTTTTAAACCTACATCTTCTGGGTTCAAACATAGAATGTGATTGAGAATGAATTCCTAAAGTTGTCGCCACAAACTGCATGATGATGCGTTATTGTCCCCATTATATGTTAATGAAAGCTTTCTGAAGATGGACGTTTACTGATACATCTAAATCTTTCAATGCATTTGAACTTTAATTTGAGGGTGGAGATAATGAAAAAATCAATTAAAAAGTTCATTTGATTGCAGGATGTGGACATGCATTCTTTTCAGGATTTTCAAGAAATGTAACATTCCCATGTTGGCCATGGGCACGGTAACGCTCTTTCTTGACTCAGTTATTTGTACTACTAAGGATGTATAACTGCCCTTTTTAACATTTTACCCGTGTCCACGGCAGTTGCCTACTGGTCTGGCCTTGGCTATTGAAAAGAAAAGCAGGCGCATCGAGATATCACTGTACTGCCTCGCACGGGCTATTGAGAGCTTCTTTACATGCATGGCTGATGTCGGATATTTGCCGAAGTCAAGGCGTCTTACCAGAGTCGATGTGGTCATTTTTAGCATATCGACGGCCATTATTATGCACTGCTACGCACAGGAGAGGGAAGTATTCCGTTCAAAGTACTTGAATGTTCTCGATTGGGTGTTCGGCGTGCCTCCTCCTCCTTGTGAAACACCAAGGTGCAAACAATCATCCGAAAATTCATCTCTTACTCTGACTTGATAACAGAGCATAATTTTATTTTTTTGGTCAAAAACAGAGCATAACTTATTCTTTAGGTTCCCTCTCACTTATTGCCCTCTTGTAGCTTATGTATTCTTGTGCTCGAAAGAGGCTAAGGCTCAGGATGCCGAGATTCAACCTTTGTGTTTAACTTTTATCATAGTGTTATTAATCAGGTTATGGGGTAGCAAATGACACCAAGTTTTGCCTTGTACTTGTAACTTCTCCGAACAACTGGAATTTCTTTCATAGCTGTTAGAACTATTCGTAGAGTTTTCAGATATCGCCAACCTTATGCCTGAAGTAATACTAGGTGTTCCTGATTCGATTGACTTTTCTTTGAGTAGATCACTAACTTGACTTATCTGTAGACATTCTAATGTAAATAAGGATAAGTCAAAATTTTGCATTGTTTTAGTTGTATGCATTTGCCTTGTGCTCTATATTTGTTTTGTGAACGGCTAAGCACTTTTACCTTTTAGTTGAAGTTACTTCGGCAATACCTTTACGTAAATTTAGATTAGTCCTCTTTTTTGCTTTTATTTCAAAGTTGTTGATTAATCATCTAAAAGTTTTTGTAATCCTATCCAGATATAGATGAATCATAAACCTATGTCCATGTGTTAGTGTTATGTGAAACTGAATTAGGTTGTATTATTTGTGTGTTTTATTTTTATGTAACAATAGTTATATGAATGTTAACAATTTCAATGCGAGTCATGGGTATTCAATTAAAATCTAACGAGAACACATATTTAGGAGTATATATACCATTTCTCTAACTTTTGAAGGTCTAAAAATTCCACCCAATAGTCTTAAATTAAAGGCCTAATTCCAAAAAATAATAATAATACAAACTTTAGCTTGAATTCAAGCTCGAACTTTTTTTGTCTCGTAAAAAATCACCAATTTTTACTTAAATCACTTGGAAACGTTAATTGCCCAATGTGACTATTCCACGTCAACAATAAATCCGCGTCGATTGCTAGCTGGATTTAAAGCACTATTTATTATCTTCTTTTCTGAGCTACCGCTTAAAAAATAACGGTAAAATTGTTCATGATTTCTTTCACTTTATCGACAAGTCAAAAAAATCTCCATATTGAATCTCTCCGGCTAGCCTGCACTGTTTCGTTGAACTAGAAATACCATTCAAGGTAAAGCCGATACTTTTCCCTGGAATTAGCCCTAAATTAAAACTAGATAGATGGACTTAGTCTTATTTAAAGACAGCTATACCCCAAAACCCCTTAGGCAGTTAAACCTTGGGACCCGAAATGCGTCACGGAGGTCTAGCCCAAGAAAATCTCGCTGACATTAGAAACCAGATAAATGAAAAACTATACTTCTTCAAACAAGCTCAAATAGATGAAACCAATATTTGTTGAGAAAAGCAACTCCGAAAAGATTGGAACGATACCCGATAAGTGGTAACTACTGAACAAGTTTCTTCATCTTGAATCGGGCTGAAAACACAAAATGTATTTGCGCTATCACCATCTCCAACCAAAGCATTTTCCAGGGGAGTACCATGATTAATAGGAGAGCAACGCTCAATACACCGGCAACTCCCATCATATGAAATGGGTTCGATGTCAAGTAAATTCAATGCAAGGACTTAGGTCCAAATAATTTGTTTAAGTGGCATATAGCATGTAGTACCGACTGATGATACATCAAACACCCATATCGTGTTCATCGCAAAATGAGAATGGATTAATTTTGTCGGAGGGCGCCTTGCTGATCAATAGCACCTAGAAGCAGATCTTCTTTTCACCGTGTCGTTCTGCAATTGATTTGGCCGAATCTTTTGGGAATCATTCTGTCGGTAGTCCGCCGATCAAAACCAGCAAAGACTGCTATGTAAGCCACTTGTGTGGACGACCTATCAACTCATGTATGTAAGGGTGTGTTTGTCTTGGAAAAAAAAGTTCACCGTAAAGAGAAATGCTTTTCGAAAAATCATTTTTCAGAAAAATATTTTTCCCTTTTCAAGTTAGGAAATTCGTTCTCCTAACTTTAAGACTCTGTTTGTTTTGTGGAAAGTGAATAATTTGGAAAAAAAAATTCCTAAAATTAATCGCTTGAAATAATTAATTATTTCTAAACATTTTCGCGGACGATGAGAATATTATTTGTTCATTCATTCTTGCAAGCAATATAAGCGATCATTTTTTGGAAAATATTTTTCAAGTCATTCATTTTCCGAGAAACAAACAAAACCTAAGAATGCATATTTTCTTTGCCCGTATATGGTTTTCCGGTGACCAATCATTTTCAGTAAACCAAATGCGTGAAAGTTCAGAAAATTAATTCACACAAAATTCTTTCACTCAAACAAACACACCCTAAAATAAAGATTATCTAGTGTTGTGTGTGTTGGGGTTATCTGTCCAAGACTACCCAACACTGATATCAAATCTCAGGTTACCAGCAAATAGGGGTGTCAAAAAAGCCCGAGCTGACCCGGCCCGACCTGACCCGACCCGATCCGACCCAAAATTTTAGGGTATTTTAGGGTCAGGTCTTATTTTCTCTGGGTATGGGTTTTAGATGTGGGTATTTATTAGGATCGGGCTGGGCCGGGCCGGGTTGGGCCAGGCCGGGTGTTTTTTGACCTAACACCAAATATAACCCTTCTCCTCTCCCCCCTTGCCCTCTCTGTTACTAAGCTGCCGTGAGTCTCCTCTCTCCCCCCTTCGCTCTCTCTGTTACTAAGCTGCCGCTCCGAATCCCGTCCTCCTCCGAAGCCGAAGATGGGAGGTCCGTACTCCGGCGGCGCCTCCGGTCGCCGGGACCGTTCCCACGGCGAGAACGACCGCTACACCCCCGAATCGGACCGCTCCGCCGAGCGCCACCGCAGCCCCTCCTATGACCCCCACGAGCCCAATCGCCGCGGCCGCAGTCCCAGCCCCTCGTACAATCGCTACGACGACCGCCGCGACAGCTCGAGCCAGCGGCACCGGTGGCGGGTCTCGCCCCGCGACCCGGACTTGTCTCTGCTCTGGTTTTAAATTGCTCCCTTCCTCCCCATTCTTTCAAGAACAGAACCGGAAATCTTCGCTTCTAGTTGAGTTGGAGGATCGGGAAGTGGGAGTTTCCGATCATGAAGTTCGCGTTCGCGGTGACATTGCTGGTCGTGACGGTTCTGGGAATCGCCGTAGGTGGATGCCACTGCAAGATTGTGCAGTTCATATTCGGCGACTCCCTCTCGGACGTCGACAACAATGACCGCGTGTGGAGCGAGGCCGAGGCGGAGGACGAGGAGTCGTCAGGCGAGTGCGACGAGGAGGACGCGTCGTAGTCGTAGTGCTTTGCGGCATTCTGGCCCTCGAGCCCCCTCCTCGTCAACCCCCGATTCGTCCCGGAGTCCATCGGCTTCGCTCTAGAGAAAAAAAAACCCTAAACCCGACCCAGACCGACCCGACCCAACCCTATTCTTGGAGTATATGCTGAACAGGGTCTTGGGTCGGGTCGGGTCGGGTCGGGTCAAGCCTGACCCCGTATATTTCGGGTCGGGTCGGGTATCATGAAAACCCGACCCGACCCGACCCAATGACACCCCTACCAGCAAATCTGGACCCAACAGTCACTATAAGCCCAATGCATGAGAATGAGATTGTTGGGGTTATCCCACATCGGTTATGAAAGAGACGAATTGTGAGTTTATAAGTATGAGAGAAAACTTCACCCTCCGAGCTAGTTTTTGGAGTTAGAGTGTGAGTTGTGTTAAAGAAATTTCACATCGGAGAATTGATGTTGTATGGGGTAGTTAATATATATCCTAATTGACCCCAGACTCATTGGCTTAAGCTTCTGAGTAAAAGTGGGTCCAATTATGTCCTCAATCATTGACGTGCACGCCGACCCCAGACTCATTGGCTTAAGCTTCTGAGTAAAAGTGGGTCCAATTATGTCCTCAATCATTGACGTGCACGCCGACTACATAGTCTAGTAAACGCTGACGCAGATATTTTTTAATAATATTTTCAATTTTTTATTTTTTCTTTTTTTTCCTTCATTTTGGCCGTTGAGGGCTTGCTAACCCTTGCCCAGTTGCCAACGAGGGACATGGCAACCCTTGTCAAAATGAACGAAAGAAAAAGAAAAAATATAAAATAATTATTTGAAAACATTCAAAATATTATTTAAAAAATGTCAACATCAGTATTGACCGTATCATGTAGGACAAACAACGTCCACGTTAATAGTTTTCAATCTAAATTGGTCGGATGAACTAAATCGGTATCAATATGAAAATGTTTAGGATTAAATTGATCCAATTAAAATATTTATGATCGAATTTGTGTCAATACAAAATGTTCGAATATTTTTTTGTACTTCTCCCTGTACACATGAATTGTCTTCATTCAACACCCAATGAATATTTATTAACAAGGAAAAAAGATAACATATGCTCTCATGTTGCCTTTATATATGCCATTTATCATAAGCATCATAATCTCAACCAAACCAAACGAAATCGTCTATTCACTACATACGTAAGCCTTTGAATTCTAGGGAGAGGTTGCCTTCAACTACTGTAGAATGACTTTTGAAAGTCTGAAAATTGCATGGTCAGATCAAGCGGCTGGCGTACGGACTATGGTTTTCTCCTGTTCTTTTATGTCGGACTTCTAAATGCACGTTGCCAGCCCAAATTTAAAAACGAATTCCCTCATGTCAATTAGATCTCGAGGATCTTGATTCCACGTCTTCATCATCGTTGCCCCCATCAACGCAGCTCACTAGCGATTATAATTAGTCTAATTAAGCACTAAATTTGGCGCGTACATTGCTTTGATTAACAGGATATGTCATAGGTTGCTTGACAGTGCTATAGTACGTGTTGCGCGAGCATGAAATGGTCAAGCCAAGACACGCCCTAAATTATGGAAGACGGCAGCAAGGCAGATTTGTGATCTGCCGCTGATCTGATTTCAAATTCATTCCAATATGTTTCGACTATTCTCTAACCCGGTTCTAAACCCTACTAAGGTTTTTAGATGGAATATCGAACTTGTGTATCACTTAAGTTGTCCAGTTCCTGTCGAGTTCCTAGTGGGTTCACGATATCCATGTATTTATTGGTTTATAAAAAGAATTGCCTAACACCAAATACACACATCAGATCGATTAGATATCCAAAATGGAAGACTTACCATAACAGTCATAAATTTATCGTGATTATGTCAATTCAGTTCTAAACCTTTCTTTTACCAAATTCTCAATAATATTATCCCTAGGAGAAAATCAACCACCTTGAGGACCGGATTGAAGAACAGGCAAAGGGCTCACATCTTGGATCATATCGAAGGGTGGAAGTGATTCCATGCAAAATCGTATAGTGAATAATTTTTTTAAATTTCCCCGTACAGAAAAGTAGCAGTGATTTCTATTTCCGCGTATATAAAATTGGAAAAGTGGCCTTCTCTTCTTTAGAAAAACCAATGACATAATCGGTAAAGTTGATCTATGATTAGACGCAAGATAAATCTCAAATCAGTCGTCAATGGTCGCCACGTGGCCACTACCAGTTATGTGAGCGGTGATGGCGGAATGAATCTACATTGTGGCATAGCTACAATAGTATACGTCTTCTATTTTATGTAATTTATTGTGAGGTTAGTACATTAGACTTAGTTTATATAGATTCACACCATCATAACCATTGATTATGTGGTTCCACTAAATCTATGTAATAGTTTTCCTGATTTGCTTAAGCTTGTGTATTTCTTCGCAAGGGTGTGCATCGGTTCCAATCCAACCCGAGAACCGGACTAGACCAAATTGTACTGAACTGGCCGGTTCCAGGTGGTTCCCGGAGAGATTAGTTCCCACTTAAGGAATCAAGCCGACCAAAATTTAAATTTTTTTTATTTTTTATTATGAAGTAAATCCTAATTAGTAATTTTTTTTCTTTTAATATTGGGAAACTCCCACTTATAGGAAATAGAAGAAACCAAAAAAGAAGAAGAAGAAATCATCGGTTCCAAGACCGACCTTAGAATCGGACCTGACCAATCTTTTCAGTTCCAGGAGTTCAAGGACTTAGTGGGCTAATTCCAGGTTTCAGGGTGAGAATTGGTTACCTCTAGATACAAGGTCTCAATGGTGGGAACTGATCACCCATCTCACACCCCTCCCCCCCTATGGCTTCTTACCAGTTTTTAGTCACCTCAAGCCGGACCCACCCAAACCTAAACGGTCTATCCCATGTTCTCTTAATCATGGGCGAGCCTAGACAACGACTGGCGATCTAGTGATCACCTGTGTATAGAAACTTTGAATTCTTGTTCATCCTTATGAGAAGTTGTGTTTGGCAACGTGCCGCTAAATACCAGTTAGGATGCATTTGATCTTAATCACTCTAGTACCCAAGCTAGCAAATGCACCAAAAGGGGAAGAAGACGCTTTCACGACAAGCGGTGTTGAAGTCAAACATATTTCTTGCATCCCCTTAGTCTTAATTTGGTTATCTGTGAAGGAATTCGCTCAGCGCAAGTTACTCATTTGTCCTTTACCTTATTGGACAAGCATCTCCAATGTTGCCCACCCTATGTCATCAAATCTTCATCTCGTCTTAAATATCTTATTTTCCTGATCCGCACACACAGATGAGAGTTAGATAGTGGTTATCATTTTCATATTTGAGAACCCAAACTTTGGTCCTACATGTAATGTCGTCCCTAGATTTGTAATTTATTCAATGTGATCCATGATATTGGTAAATATTCAATATAATCCATAAATTGTATGAAAATGTTCATTATTGCCGTTCTGTTAATTCATATCAAAGGAATCTATTGATGTGGCTTCTAATCCGTTGAGTTTGAATGGTAGACAAAAAAAATGTTACACATATAAATTAGGATATAGTAATCCACGTCATAAAAATAGCGATGGACATGTCAACGCCCAATTTTTTTTTGCTTTTCTAAAGTAAATAGATTATTAACTCATCATTTTCATTAATCCAAGTCAGCTCATAATAATCCACGTCATTTAGAACATCTGATTTGTCGTCTGAGTAAAGGAAGGATTATATTGAATTTTTACCTACAGTTCAGGAATCACATCGAACAAATTAAAAATCTATGAACGACATTGTAATTGATATAAAGTTTATGGACCATTTGCGAAATTGTCCATGTCTGGTATTCTAATCATAGCTTGCGCATCGCGCCACGGACCATAAGAAGACAAGCCCAAGCACGCTTTGGCAATTCCATATGCCGACACAATTAGAGAGAAATTAATAATTTTTTTCTGGGGTTGTCGTATACGGAAAACATACGATTAGGTGGTTCCTCCAGTTCTGCGCGAGCGCCGGACCGTCGTCAGTTGTTATGTGATCTGCATGGATTCGAACAGACACGAGCGTGGAAGTGGAGGCCAATGAGCAGACGGCTACGAAATCTGGTTTTGGATTCATTTGTTGGCTGGTTGGAAACCCAGAGATTAAGCAAACCAGTTGTTTATCTGACAAACTGACTCTCAAGACAGACAGCGTATATTTAATGTGCATACTGTCAACGCTGCATGACATCACCACCTCTTCAAACCCAATTTGCGTAAGTATAACTATAGTAGCCAATCCAATTTGCACACGTCCGTATTTCTTGTTTTTTCTAAAATATTAGATAGACACTGATGTTTTCACTGTCCTTTACCAAAAAAAAATACTGATGTTTTCACTGCTTAAATTTGCGCGAGTCACCTCTAGAATCCAATCTGTTTGTGTGATTCTGCATCGACTGTTAATGCTACCAGTCTGGGAGAGTGTGATGAAACTTCGGATATAATAGAGCAGAATTCTCCCGAGTCGGAGGTCTTTTGGCATGGTGGCTAAATAGGACACTCTCTTTGGCCAATTACAGATATTCTGAGAGGACAGCTATGACAAGTCGCATTGCCTTGGCATAAGAAACAGGGTCAAACCAGCGGTCGAAATCGATTCCAGGGTCAAACGAATGGTTCTGACACAAGAATCCGGCTGGAACAAAGCTGGTTAAAGGCCAGTTTCAGAGTTTTGGAATTGAAAATTGGATTGGTTCTTCTCGGAACCGGCTGCGAACCAGTTGGATAAGACTGGTTCAGTCCGATTTCCCGGTTGAACCGGAATAGTTGTTCACTCCTACTCCCTTGTGCTGGGGAAGGAAAAATCTAGATTAGATTCTACTTTACCTTCCATAGCGATATTTTTTATAAGTTCATTGATAACCACTTACACGTATTTCTAATCCATAAATTTTAGCTAATCCACAAATTTTAGCTAAATCTATCATGACAGTCAATAGCAATAAGGAAGGAACTAAATGTGGCTTGGTAGAGAGACGTGCTTTCACATTACACTAATTCAAGTATTTAGTACTAAAAGAAGTGGAAGAATAGAACCGTCCATGTTTGAAAGGGGGCCTCAGTCTAACACAAAATTACAGGTTAGGCCGGTTGGTTGAGGCGTTAAAAGATTTTCGATTTAAAAAAACTAGAGTCCATCCTGTTCAAATCACACAAAATGCGTACAAATTGTTATCGATTTGGATCACTTGCCCAGACCAAAGAGCTAAGGTTAATCGATTCGTGGGGGTTACAGACTATTTCATAGGCCTTCAACTAGTCGAGTCTTCACTCCCGTACCCCTAAATTAAAAAAAAAAAAAAGGACAGTACAAAGATAGTATTGTATATTTTGTTCTATGTCCTATTAAGGACATTATTTCAATGGGGTCCAGGGGACAAGGAAACCTTGAGTGAAGGATCATGTGATGTGTTTGCCTTCGTCTGTGCGTTTGAGTCAGCTGAACCGTTTACTAACTGCCCCAAAGGAGGTGAGAAAAAATGGGGTTTTCAGAGAGAAAAGTTAGCTTTCCTTAAATTAATGGGAATTTAACCAAGAGTCATTTTCAGTCCTCTGGCTGCTCCTAAGTTTAGTTGCTGACGCCGGGTCTAAATTGATGCAAATGAATACTTAAGAGCTTACGTCTTCCAAGGGCAACCTTGAGAACATTTGCAACCTACAGCTTTGGTCAAACAAAAGCCAATATGAAAGCCGCCACCCCCCCCCCCCAAAAAAAAAAAAAGCAAAGCAAGAATTTGAAACCCTAGTTGTCGTCAATTTGCTGTACTTAGCATATACATACGGGCAAGAGTAGCTATGTTGTCTGATTGGTCCCCAATCAATGGTCGAGTTATGTTATGCCATTTGAAGCACAAATACTTTGTCTAGAGATTGTATCCATATCAAATCGTTATCAGATTACATATACACAGGCATGAAACTATCTTGCTTGCGATAATCAGCGGTCGAGAGAAAAGGGTTTTAGTTGAGGAAGATGTTATAAGTGCATTCGTCGGGCTTGTATGTCCAAATAAAATAAAGCAAATACACTTTACTATCATCTTGATATTGTTTGAGGTAATCGGGATATTTCATTTTCTCTGGATCTCTCGTGATCGTACATATCTGACAGGCATACTGTGTACATGTAAAGTACAAGGTTACATTGGCTATGATCCCACGATTTTACTCGATATTATTGCAATGATCCTATGTTCAACTCCTACAATCTAAATGCGTTTTACATTTTGTTTTCAATTATTCGACTCCTACAATCTAAAACATGAAGATTCGTGTATGGTCACTCAGATCGTGAGCCTTGCTCATGAAGATTCCTCTGTCATCGATCGTGGCGTAAACTGCTAGTGAACAATATGTATACGTATCTAAGACTAAGTCCATGCATGAACCAAGATTATGAATATCTTGCGTCCCTAACTATAATTCCCTTCATCGTATTCCCATCGTATGTAGGATAATATATGATCTACAATATCGATGATTAATATAACAGATATCTTCTTAAAAACCCGTGCTTGCTTATAGTTTATTGTAATAATGATGCAAATTTGTGGGTGTTTGCTGCACCAACTTTCCCTCCAACTGCACCACACCCATCGACTTAGGTCATCACACATCCTGTTGTGAACCCTCTTGAAGTCTTGACCACATTTTCAATCACATAGCAAGTACTTTTATGCATCCTCTCTAGATTTCTTCTGGCGCACAATCACTTCTAATTAGGTGCTGAAAGTGTCGTTAAGGATGATGTTTATTCACCAGCAACGCTGGGGAACAGAAGGTTGTGAAGACAGATCTTCGACCATTTATTATATGGAAACGAAATACTAGATAATTTCTTTAGTCTTTTCTGTCGCTCGTCGATGTTGAATCATGCATGCCAATTAAACAGAAAGTATGCTGCAATCCAATAAACATATCACTTTAGTCGGTCTTCTTGTACCTTCAAAAGATTCTCTACCCCTACGTCCCTCACCAAAATTGAATAAAACCAACTTGGATAATTATATACTAAGTCTCTTCTAATAAATGAAGTACTATATTTGATTATAAACTGGAAAAATACGCAAGTTAAAGTTGATCAAGACCTGGGTGTATGAACAGGTCATATGTACTGCACAGATCAAAAACCTACTTTGCGTAGAATAGGGTCATCAAATGAATTATTGAGAAAAGTAAATACACATTGATACTTAAGGGAGTTTCCACGCTGACGCTGACGGAAGAAACCTTCTTTATGTTGCGTGCATGCATGGACGAGATTCTCACCAAGACGAGAGCTTCTTTTGACCAACACTGACCTGCCACAATCACAAATTATTGAAATTACGACCACAGCAAAAAAATACCAAATACAAATACAAATCCTCAACTTGATCCGTTAGATGGAGCTTTGAAAGGAAGGGCGCCCTTTTTCCTCCGACGTCTAACGTGTCCGACTGTAGTTGACGACCAACTAAACTCTTGTTGAGTACGATAGTATCGGATAATATAATGACAAAGTGGCATATATGTATAGCTCTTATCGTAGTCCCCCGAGCGATAAATCTACGTGATTTTCTATCGTTTCATCTGGTCTGAGCAAAACTTGAGCTATGATATGGCACCTTACAGAAGGGGAGGACCACGTTGAGCCCAATTTAAATAAGTTGAGGTACTTGATTGAAAAATAATTATGTAGTTGACTCAAAAATGAGCGAAAGTTTAAGTAGTTATGGGATCATTATTCTAATATTTCATGCACGAAAAATAATACCTTCTAAAATGATTACTAATTTTTAGCTTGAATTTAGTTCTGCATTAAGATTCTAGTACCATCCTTAGAATATTCATTTGTCCGCATTTTACGCGGTGAGGATAATAAATACGCACGCACAAACAATATATGCACAAAGAGGCACACGCACGAAGCTCACAAAGAGAAATAACTCAATTTTTTTCTATTTCTGAAACATGGTAAAACCGAGTGTTTCTATTGATTATGACGAATAAATGCCGGCGCAACCCTAACCCTAAGAAATTTTAACTAATTCTACAATAAACAGTAGAAAAAGAAATAATGAGAAAATAAAAAGCCGACAGAGGCAATGCAAAAAGGCCTGCAATAGAAAAGTGTTCCGAAACACGTCTAAATGATGGATTTTGAAACCTGAAACTTTTGTAAAGGGCGAAACCCGTTCAATCACAGCACATCATGTGAACAAACTTTCCTAATTAGTACCCCGTAACTCCTATCGAATAAAAAGTTATGGTCGTCCAAATTCATTTCCAGGGCTTGCCTCTTGAACTTCTGCTTATCCGAATGCTTAAGACAGTTTTCAGCAGCTGCGTCGATGTCATCACTAAACATAACATTTATTTCTTTGATTAACCATATTCTCAAACTATTCAAACCAAGGAGGGCTCAAGCTCAACTAGCGAGATTCGAAAACTGCACCAAATAGATTGAAGATTTGCATTTATACGTACATAAGTACTTACATTTACATTTAATCATATGTTAAATGATGCATGACTGAATGTCACTCCATGATGTTTTGACCATGGAACGTGTCTACACCAAAAAATGACCAACTTTTGGTTATTATATACATGTGATAGACTTAGGCGATAAAAGCAGAGTTTGATCATTTAAGAACAGAATTATCGATAACTTGATGAATTGACAATCTAGATTTCAACTGTCAAAGGTAACCATCAACGTGGTGAAATAAACAACTGTCAAGACAGTGGAGTTGAAAAATCGTCAAGGTAGTGGAGTCAACGTAACTGTCGATGTAACCTCCCTTTGTAACTTTGTTTATAATCTCCATTGATAACCGTCGATTGTAGGTTTTAAATAGTCTCATCATACTCTTCAAAGGCCCTTGCACACAAACAAACAAATATGTTATCTTTCAATTTCTACACTATATGCATAGTTTCCAAATTCGTGTTGTCGATTAAATTTAGCCATGTTTCTTAGCTACAGTTTCTAGATCCGCATCGTCAATTAAATTCCGGCATGCATCATTGTTGTAGTTCATGGGTGACTTGTCGTCTTCCGACATTGCATCTTTATGTTCTCAAGTTTTGTCGTCGATTAAATTTCGGCGTAATTTGTGTATCGATTCCTTTGGAAGTGAAGTTATCGATTCCTTTATCAATTACGATATTTCTTATCCAGAACCACCATAGAACCTATCCGGCGAAAGGTATTTGATCTTTGAATCAAATTTAGGCGAAACAGAAAGGAAAGACCAAGCATTGATTAGACCTTCGGGCTTCTCTCTAAACATGATAATAAGGGATATATTCGTCAATCTAACACCTGTCAACATCTCTGTGATGGTCACCAAGGTGGAGTACGGATTTCAATAAGTATCTCACCAAAATAAAAAGTGTCAACCATGTGTCTGGGCACAATAAACATATTCAAGGACTTAAATCTATGATCCTATATAAACGAGGCGGCACCACAGATAAGCAACGAAAGCAGAGCCATAAATTATTAGAGAATTAGACTCACCGCCAGAAGAAGAGAGAGAGAGGGAACATGGGAAGGTCTCCATGCTGTGACGAGAATGGCCTCAAGAAAGGACCTTGGACTCCTGAGGAAGATCAGAAGCTCGTTGATCACATCAAGATTCATGGCCATGGAAGTTGGAGAGCCCTTCCCAAGCTTGCAGGTCTCTCTCTCTCTCTCTCTCTCTCTCTCTCTAATTTCTCTAAATGCTTGAGGATTTTGCTTCTTCTTTTGCAGGTCTAAACAGATGTGGCAAGAGCTGCAGATTGAGATGGACCAATTACCTGAGGCCAGATATCAAAAGAGGCAAATTCTCTCAAGAAGAGGAGCAAACAATCCTACATCTCCATTCCATCCTTGGAAACAAGTAATTCACAAATGCCCTTTTCCTAATTTTTATTGCCATCCATTATAATTGGAGTGCCTATTATAATCTCAACTAAGCATTTCTATTCGACAACATCTTTTAATTTGAATATATAGCTAATAACCATGATTCGTCAATAAATTGGTAATAATAGCCTTTGTTCTACATATTCGTTGTCCTTAGGTGGTCTGCGATTGCCACACACCTACCAGGTCGGACCGATAATGAGATTAAGAACTTCTGGAATACCCATTTGAAGAAGAAGCTGATCCAGATGGGCTTCGACCCCATGACTCACAAACCCAGGACAGACATTTTCTCGAGCTTGCCACATCTCATAGCCCTAGCCAACCTGAGGGACCTCCTAAGCAACCACCACAACCCACTGGATGAGCATGCAGTGAGACTCCAAACTGAGGCTATTCAGTTAGCCAGACTCCAATACTTGCAGCATTTCCTCCAATCTGCAACATCACCGCCTTCTGTGACCAGCACTAGCCCATATGGCCAAACAGGTTTTTCAGAAATCGATGCCCTCAACACGTTCAGTTCTCTCTCCCCCATGAAAGAGATCGATCCCAATCTAGTCCTTACTTCGTCGCAAATGGAGAATCTGTCCCCGTTTTCTCTCGACTGCACAGCCTCTACCATCGTTCCAAACCTATTGAGTAATTTGCCGGACCAACAAGTGCCTTTCGATTTTAATATGACCTCGTCAAACAGTGATCAACAGACAGGCCAATACAATATTGTCAACCAAGGCGATCACCATAATAACCAATCATCTGATGCTTATCATCACCAATGGGGTTTTCTATCTCCGCCATCAGTTCCTCAGACCGTGACCGAGACTTCAACGAGCAACAACAATCCAGGAGAAGGGAGCAGCACGACTTCCAGCTATGGAGCATCCACCACATCTTGGCCTGAGTATTTGTTTGATGAGTCTCTCATAAATGAGATTTCTTAGTTAAGAATTTAAATTCCCAAGGCATCGGATTGGTTTGCGGTTTCTTTATTCATCGTCTTTTTTTTCTTCCCTTTCTTCTATCGTTCTTACTTTTTTTTCGGACCTGCTTAAATATTTGTTTAGTTCAACTTTTATAGTGGTATAAGTTGCACACACAAGCATATGTTTTTCAGGTTCACACGTGAGTCTTATATGCTTTTTTACGTCATATACATAATATGTTGATGTACAAAATCTGGAGACAATTGTCTTTGAAGATTTCCATTTTCATCCAGCAGTTAATTCTATATATTGGGTTTTCCTCTGAGAGAACAATGAACAAGAAAGGAAAGGAAAAGGAAAGAAAGGAATAGAAAAGAAAAAGGAGGCAAACCACAACAAGATGTGTATGTGTATGTCATTACTTTGGTTGGTTTCGAAGTATTTATCCTTTCCATTTAGATTGCAATTCTATGTTTAGAACATCGTACTCAATTTTGAACAGTGACCAATTTGCCAAGGTTAGAAACATGAGCAAGTAAAAGTATATAATTATAAAATTGAAACTTGAGTATAGTTGAGCCTACTCTTTTTCATTTTTAAGTATAATTCTTTTCGGAAATTTATATAGCACAAAAATAGTCTTAACAATTAATTTGACATGTCAAAATAGTTTGTTGCGTTACAATAGCTTGATTCCTCCTATTTTCTGTTAATTTCTTGTGGCCCGGAAATGCCTGTCAAAAAGTTATGCGGAATTAAAAAAAAAAAAAAAGATCATCTGGTGGACCGTTTCTATTTTTAGCAACTGCTTTTCTCCATTTTATATCTAAATATCTTAATCATCAAAGAGAGTGTCGAACGAAGAATTTCTGTTTGTCGAGAGCAAGTGCATGAATTTGGCGACGTACATACTTTACATCAAAATGCTGAAGAATATAGCCCTTATTTATCGAAATTACATTGAACACTTGCGTTCAGTGTCTTTGCATGTCACATTAATTATTGATGTAATTAACCATGTATATTAGACTAAAATATACTTTTAGCAACAATGCCAATCGCATTGAATTTAGGATTGCAGAAATCAGAACCCAAAGACAGAATTTGAAGAAGACGACCACGTGAAAAATTTCATTGGCAAGACTTTTCTCTCGATTGTGACAAATCGTTTTTCATGGAATTTCCTGAACAGACTATCGGTCCCTCTTCACTTCCAGAAATTCAATGATTAACCAGCGAAATTCCCATCATAAATTTACGACAATTATTATTTATTTCCGCGAAAGGAGATGTAGCTGCTCGGCCAACATTAATTCTCGGACTTTCGTGTAATTTCGGGTAGAAACATTATGATCAACTAATTTGTGAATAATCTACTCTTTAATTTGAAATTATTGCCTGGTAACTAATCAGGCGACCTGCCAAGAAAATTGGAAATATTATCTAACTTAGGTGGAAGAACAAGATGCTAAAGTATACACTCAAAAGATTTTACTGTGTGACTGTAGGTAAGCAGTACTTGAATAAGCTGGTTTCCGTACCACAAAAGGGAGGAAATTAAGCAGTAGGATGCCTTGTTTCATACTCTTTAACAATAGTTGTGTCTCTTTGTTTCTTTTCCTGGAAGCGACTGACTCTGTACTTCCTCCAAATCCCCACGCACAGCGTCGTCGACAAAAGCTTGCGATTTAAATCAAATTATTTACGCACGCCAACATATGAATGGGCTTCAATGAAACTCGAGGACAAATCTAGGTTGGATATAGAGATGATTAGGTCAAAGCAACATGGAAAACAATGAGACACACGTATGCTTGCGTTTCTTCTCATCCCTCGTCTCCTATATTAAAGAGAAATTATGTTTGTTTAGTCACCTAATACGACCCCATTGCTTAGGTCATGGCAATTATGTTAGACCAAGGCCCTTCATCAATAATTAGTAATCAATTCGATCTTTAACCTTGACAACGACCATTGAATCCGGTTAGGGCATCAAAAATATATAGTTGGTGGCAACGACATGGGAAGGGTAGATAGCAAGTGGAAACATCAAGATGCGACATTTTGGGGAAAATTGTTCAAAAAGTCCTAAACATATTGTACTTTGGTCAATTCAGTCCCAAATTTTTCACATTTTGCCAATTGATTCCATCTGGCTAATTTTATTAAAAAATCGCTGATATGGACGTAACTCATCCTCAGTGATACGGTCAATGCTGACGTGCATTTTTTTCTTCTTTTTTTTTCTTTTTTTTTCCTTCCAAGCCTGGTGAGGGTCACCGGCTAACCCTTGTTGATCATAGGAAGGGCCAACTGACCCTCGCCTAGTGATCAACAATGGCTAACAACGGTCACCGGCCCTTGCCTATGGTCGGCAAGGGTCGGTCGGCCTTTGCCCATGACCGGTGAGGGTCGTCACCGAATCTAGTATAAAAAAAAAAGAAAAGAAAAAAAGAAAAAGAAAAAAATTATAGAAAAAGAAAAAGAACAAAAGAACAAAACAAAACAAAAAATTCAAATTTTCAAAAAAAATTATCCACGTTAGCACCGGCATCCACATCAGCAATTTTCCATTAAAATTAGTCAAATTGACTCAATTGGCAAAACATGAAAATGTTTATGACTTAATTAGCAAAATTGAAAGGTTTATGACATTTTAGAAAATTTTCCCAACTCTTTGTCTTATGAAGTCGAGTAGCAATCAGATGCTAACTTGCTAATGAAGCAACATAAAAAATACACGTGTATTTTTTTTTCAATAGGACGATATAGTAGCTTTTGAACGATTCAATATGCGGACTAAACCACCAATTTCAGGAAGATTTAGCCGTGGTTTTATATTAATCTGGAGATATTGGGCATATTTGGGACGTCTATGTTTTAAAAAAGTGTTAATACCACCAAAAACCCCGAACTGATATACATATGATAATTTTATCCCGAACTTTTTTTTTACCACCAAAAACCCCCCAAACTAGTACATATGTGACAATTTTACCCTGAACATACCCTAAAAAATCTCAAATTGGTACACGTGTGACAATTTTACCCTGAACATACCACAAAAAACCTCAAACTGGTACACATGTGACAATTTTACCCTAAACTAAAATTTTAATATTATTTTTTCGAATTTTTATTAATTTTTTTTGTTTTTTCTTTTGTTTTTTTTTTTATCTTCAACCTCTGACCGGTCACCGAACCAGCGACCGGCCGGTCACTGGACCAGCGATCGGCCGGAAGCGGAAGCCGGCGAGGTCAGCCTCGTCGGCTGCTGGAGAGGGCCGCCCTCGCCTGCGTCAGGCGAGGGTCGGCCTCACCTGGGCGGGTGAGGACAGCCCTCGCCCAACGCCGGCGAGGGTCGCCCTCACTGGATCTGGCGAGGACGGCCCTCGCCTGAGTCGGGCGAGGCCCGACCTCGCTAGATCCGGCGAAGGCGGCCCTCGCCGGCATCGGGCAAGGGCTGTCCTCGCTCGTGTAGGCGAGGCCGGCCCTTGCCTAAGTCGAGCAAGGGCGGCCCTCGCCGGCGCCAACGGGGCCGACCTCGCGGGCTTCCGCCTCTAGCCGGTCGTCGGTCTGGCGACTGGTCAGAAGTTGAAGTTTAAGAAAAAAGAAAATAAAAAATAAAAAATTTGGAAACAATAAAAAATAATATTAAAAAATTATTAGTTCGGGGTAAAATTGTCACATATGTACCAATTTAAGATTTTTCATGGTTAAACAAAATAGTTTAGGGTAAATTTGTCACGCATTTACCAGTTTAGAGTAAAATTGTCACATGTGTACTAGTTTGGGATTTTTGGTGGTCAAAAAAAAAGTTTGGGGTAAAATTATCATAGATGTACCAGTTTGGGGTTTTTTGTACTAAAAAAAAGTTCAAGGTAAAATTATCACACAAGTACCAGTTTAGGATTTTTGGTGATATTAACCCTCTAAAAAATTATAACCATTCAAAACCTGATCTATAGACCGTAGACGTAACCACCTAAGTCGCTTTCAAGGTTCCTAACGTGTTCCTCTCCCCTAATGCAAGTGATTAATAATTAACTCGTAATTACTTGTAAGCGAGGCTACTAATCTATATGGAAAAAGAAAATCAGTCTTAGATTCGGGAATTCGAATATGCATGGAGAAGGGCTAGCATCCGATTGCACCTTTTTTTTTTCGGTGATGTCAAGGATTCTAATCCCGGTAGCTAAATCTTGGATACTCATTCTTTGATTTTAGTATGTGAAGATTGCGTTTGTCAAATTGCGATTTTATTATATGAGACGCATTGGTATCAGGATGTCATATGCTTGCCGTAACGTCGTGCATGCTTTCTTGATTTGATCTCAATGAACAAATGACAAATCCATAGACATGATTTACCTGCGTTTGGACATTGGATGAATGTGTCCAAACGCAATGCACGATTTACTTCCCAACGTAGTAATCATGATGTTATGGATGTAATGCATGAGCGTGCTTACGAATTGAGAATGCATGAATGTGTACAAACGCAGTGCACGATCCATTTCCCAAAGTAGTACTCATGATGTAACGAATGTAATGCACGAGCGTGCTCAGGAATTGAGAATGCATGAATGCTACTAAGAAATGTCAATGACTCATTATTTATTTCACTTGTGAAGTGGTATCTTGTACTTTGCTTTTGGCAACCGTATAGTCCCATGTACTTCTTTTTTAGGGATAATTATCTCCTAAACCTATTATACGATAGCCAATTTAATATTAAACTTTTTAATTTTGCCTATTTAGTCATAAGCCTTTTGATGATTTGCCAATTTAGTCCTACTGTCCAATTTTGGTAGGAATTCTCTGACGCGCAATTCACTTCCATGCTTACCGGCCATGCTATGTAGGATGATCAGCGTCTACATCAGCTATTTCTAGTTAGAATTGGCCAAAAAGACTACTTTGGTAAACCATAAATAGTTTAGGATTAAACTAGCAAAATTAAAATGTTTAGGACTAAATTAGCCATCATATATTAGGTCTAGGACTTTTTGGACAATTTAGCCACTTTGTTCGGGCTGATAAAAGAAACCTCTCCCCTAAATTTCAGACCACATTCTATCTGTCGCTATGCATATGAGATTGTCATCACTTTGGCCACTGATAGTCTCATATTCGTTAAGTTACTCATGTGCCTTCTGCACCATCACTATTACTTTGATAAGCCTTTTGGCAGATTCACTGCAGAATTCGGAAAGACTGATGGTTCCTTTGCTATATCACATTTGGGTTGCCATTTTCTGTTGCTTTCTCCATATCTGTCCTTTGTTTTGTTTCGGTTGGGCTTTGCTCATGTGTTGACATGGGCTTCTCAATGCCCTTCTTTTCTTGAAAAAGGGTTATTGGGTAAGCAAGTCGTTTGTTCATCTAAAACCTTTGAGATTTCTTGCTAAAATTCGACAAACAAGTGTGCTGAATTAGCTTGAGTGACTTGCATCTTTGTGTTGGGCGTTCTTCTATCGTGTGCCTATTCAACCTATATGATCCGTGCTTGCCATTTGTTCAGTGCAGGCCGCGTCAACTCTGATTAAATACGGAATTTTTTTCTGTGCCATTAAATTCTAACAAGTGCTGGTAAGTATCAAAAAAATATTTGGTTAGAAAAATGACCGTCGATCTTTCTCTAGGTAGCTTGCTCATAATTTGCCGACACTTTTGTAAAATTACTAACTTTATTTGCATAACATACTAACGCTTCGAATATACTAACAAGTATATGGAATTACTAGCCTAAATTAGAGTGATTCATCGACTTTTATTAGATTAAAATACTAACTAGTTTTGGCCTACCTACCCTCATTTGAGTTTGCTAGCAACGTTTGTTTTTCTTTTTAATTTACCAACTTTTCTTTATTGAGTTATCAATTTTTGTTTGCTTTAATTAGCAGCCCCTTACATTTGCTAACGACTTTTAGAGATTATCAACCTAAATTAGCATGACTCGCCAAATTTTCTTCTATTAAATTACTGTTAGTGGTCTGCCCTAGGAATCAATCAAGGTTGATACTCTAATATTAGTTGTGGATTAGGTTTTGTCGGAAAATCGACCTTCACTATACTTAGGTAGTCATAATGTCTTGCTAGAGACCGCTTATGAGTTGTGGCCCAAAAAGAGTTTTGAGCACACTGCTAATGTTTAGTGAACCTACAGGATCGCACACAAAAGCGAACTGAGTTAATATTTTCTGTACGCCGGGATCTAGTTAAAATAAGAAGTAGATTTTAATTTATTCTCCTATTTAACTTATCTATGCGGTCGTGCTCGTTATGAGATAACGATTAAATGTATGACTGAAGATGGACGGTTTGGCCGGCCCAAATCGCCTAGCCCACTTCTTTTAATTTCGTTGGATAATGAGTATGTATAAATAGATAGAGAATTGTTCTCTGTCTAGGGTTTTTCGATATAGTATCGAAAATCAAAAGGCGTTGAAATAAAAGAAACTTCAAGATCTTTCGCTAGCACGTGGATCGTTGGAGAATTCCGTTCATATATGTGGATACCGATAGAGGCGCAACACTTGGGGCGCTAATCCAGACACAATCAGTTGTCGATTTATCTTCGATCTGGAAACGGTACGTTTCGAAATTCCTTTTCGATTTCAATATACACATGAATCCTGTCTAGGGTTCTATATTCCGCTGCGTTGTTACTGTTGATGAATCCTTCAATTACCACTTAGCATTGGGTTACCAACTCCCATTTAAGTTACTTACCCACATTTATTTGGGCTTTTCAATTTTCATATTAATCTAATTATTTATAAATTTTTATTTGCATTTCTTAGCTATGCCTTGAATAAGAATTATAAAAAGAGGTAACTCAGCTGAGAAGTTGGTAAATAAAACAATAAGAAACTCAAATGAGATTTAGTAACCCAATAGCTTTTGTCATTGATAATAGAAGTCAATAGCTAACTCAAATAAGAATTAATAATGCAAAACTTGTACGTAACTTAATGAAATAAAAGTTGGCAATCACTTCAAATAAAGTTGGCCACTATAAAAAGAGTTGGCATATTTTACGAGTTGGAAAAGTATTACAAATAGTAGATGCAACTCAACGAAAAGTGGTTACACTTTAAAAAAATAATGACATTACAAGTACCTGAACTTTTACTCATTTTATAATTGAGTATGTAAACATTAAGTACCTCAACTTTTTAAATGTGAGTCAATATGAAACCTCCGTGAAAATCATGGGCGGAGTGAAAAATGCCAAATTGGATACTGAAGCCCATAAATAGTCGTTAATGGTCCGTATCGACATTCCATGCAGCCTCTACAAATGATATCATAGGCCAAGATCGTTCAAATCATCTCTGTCTCTCTCTCACCCATCACCTAAATGGAGATGCATAATTCTTACTTAATAAGCAAGCCACGTCAGCCATTGGGCTTAACTTTTACTAATGAAGCAAGCCCCATCAATATCATCAGATGACATGACAATTTATTTAATGAATGTGTCGCGTTGACCAACATTTGCAAAGTTGAGGTACTTAATTGAAAAAATAATGTTTAAGTACTCAATTTTAAAACGAGCAAAAGTTCAAGTACTTATAGAGTTGTGGTCGCTTCAAACAAACAATTAGACGTTGGTAATCAACTCAAATCAGACTTGGTAAACTCAAATTAGTTGACAACCTAATGGGAGAAGAACTAGTCTGTCATACAAATAACGGTTGGCAAAATCATATTAGAGTTAAAAAAAATTCATGCGTTCGTGAGAGAGACAAATAAATATTGGTAAACAAATAAAAGTTAATAAAGTAAAAACATAAACATGGCTATGTAACTCAATTGACAGTTGATAACATTAGAACCAGTTGGTAATTTAATTGAAAGAAGTTTGTATGTCACTCGAATAAATTTGGTATTCACAGAATTGATAAATTTAAGACGTTGGTAAGAAAGACAAATAAAAATTAGTAAAAGAAAAACAGTTGATAATTTGTCAACTATAAAAAAAAATAGTACTAACATAAAAATGTTAGTAAGTGAGTAGAATATCAGGTAATTGACAATTTTTTTTGCACCCACCATTCGTCAAACTTACCAAGTAATTTCAGAAATTTACCAACCTGAAAAAGAATCTGTTTTTTAATATATATCGCATAGGTTTTTGCTTCTTCGCAAGTTTCTTCCGTTTGAGATGATGGATTAGTTGGAAAATCAAAGAGCATAGTCGAAAAAAGGAAACCAGTGAACAATATGTCTTGAGTTATTTAGCTGTTACATTCTGTAGATTCTGAAATCATATTACTTCAGCAAAACTACATATGCTGAATAATGGACAAGCGCATTCCCTGAATGATCAGGAACATCGAATACGCAGTATCTCGAAGTAGGAGTTTTGTTTGGGACTTCTGGTTTTCTGTTGAGCTGAGATGAACTGGAAAGAAGCTCCATTTAGTTTGAAAGTCTCAAGCGCAGTGCCACAATCCAGGTGCAGTAGGACCGCACCAAGTAGCCTATGATGAAGCTCAGAGGCAATTTCAGTTCTAGCACAAAATTGTGAATGCGAATATTAAGGATCATAAGCATCATTGTAAACATTTCTGGTGATTTCCACAGATCTTTCTGCTTTAGGTACTCTAAGTACACCGTACACCATTGCTGCTGCACATGCTCCGAAAATAGGTGCCGCGATGAAGACCCAGAGATTCTTGTAAACACCACAGGCAACCGCGGGGCCTATGCTCCTCGCAGGATTCATTGAAGCTCCCGTGATTGGCCTTCAAAATCCAAAAATTCTTTGTTAGCACATGCACTTTCAGTAAGGCAGACAAAACAAAAGGAGATAATAATCGGTCTCGCTTTTTTACCCAGCAATCATAACATTGAACAGCAGTGTACCCCCGATCGCAGCTCCACTGATGTCTTTGTTCTGCATTTTTCAGTCAGTCAAAGAAGTTAGCTCCCTTAGAAGAAAATCATTGTCTGTAGTGAGGAAGGAAGAAGCCTCAAGTGGATGTATTGAAGGAATTTCCTCTAGGAAAGAATGATAGAGGTGGGGAATCGCAAAACGGCGAGCTTTGGCATCTTACTGCTCTGTGATCAGTTGCGACAGCACAGATTGTGAACATCAGAGTGAAAGTTATTATGAATTCCCATGCAATAGCCTCTAGATCAGAAGTTGTGTCCTTGTATTGAGTCATGGTTGCTTGGATATTGTCCAGGTCATGGAACAACACTTTCAGTGTCAGGCTTGCAAGTGTTGCAGCAATTAACTGGGACAACACATACACTGGCACCTGTGAGAAAAAGTGCAATTGTCAAAGTTTTCTAAACAGAAACAAAGCAAATGGTTGACAAGGAATTTTCTCACATGCTTCCAGGGAAACTTGGCGGAAACAGCTAGCGCGAATGTGACGGCAGGGTTAAAATGCGCACCAGAGATGTGTCCAACCGCATATATCATTGCCATCAGAACTACGCCCCACACGATGGCTATACCCACAATGTTGAGTCTCTGCACTTGGTCTACAAGGGCAGCCCCACATCCAGCAAATATCAGAATGTATGTGCCCACAAGCTCGGCGATGATCTGCACCAACCAAAATGTTGCTAGAAAAAGCTAACTCCAGATATAAGAGCATAATAAAAGATGGAATGATACCTCAGGCTTATTTACAAATTGGCGTGGCAGACTCTTAATGAACGTTGAATATGACCCTTTTAAATGCTTACTTATAATTGGCCACCCAATTTGATTATCAACTTTGTAAGTGAGACTTAATATACTCAAAGGTAAAATGAAACTCTTTTTCCCTCTCGTTGGTTGAGTATAGAGGAGAGACCTTTTGGAAATAAGATGCAGAAACAATGGCGTCGTTGGTTTCGAAATCTTGGGCATGACTGGCCTTGATGTCCTCCATGATCGACTGCTCGGTCGATAGCCCGACTTTTGGAGAGACTGCATGAATGCTTGCAGGTGTGGAGGCCATTGCTGTAGAACCAAAACAAGAAACAATGACTTCACCACAGTTCTATTGGTGTTCTCCGGAACTCACTTGTCTTGACAAAGTTCTATCTGGAAAATATGGGAATATGATCAATATATACATATACTAGTTATGAAACGTTGGCTTCTTATGTACCAAACACTTGACTAATTCAATGTTCACTTGCACAGAATGTATCTGGGGAATCTATGAGCCGGCTTTTGGAATGATGCTGAATGGAGAATTTCCAATTGTCGTTTAGGAAAATTCCTGGCAATGGAATGCAAAGGTCAAGGAATGAAATAATTCTGATAGATTTTTACGCATGATACGAAGTTATCATTGTCGGGATATCTGAGTCGGCCAATTTGTCGTTTCAAGTCGTTTTTACTTTTGTTCGGTTTTGCTGGCCAAGAAGGCAAAAACAGATCGCGTTGCCTGCTTCTTCGTTTGGTGGAACTTGTGTCACTGATAAAATTAATACATAAGAGGACATGTTTCTCGGGAGTTCTTCTCCGAGTATCATCAACAAAAAGAAGCTACCTCTTGTTTTCAAAAAAAAAAAAAAGCCAATGCAATATTGCAATTATCGAAGTTAATCTACATACTTGATTAAGGCTTAGTGGATCAACCAAAGTAAAAAAAAAAAAAAGAATTTTAGTGCATTTGGAGATGTGAGTCATGTACCAAAATTCAAGAAAAACCTTAGTTAAACCAAACAGTAGGAAATGAATTCTAATATCTCACTTTCCTATTTGAATTAGGATTTATCTTGAAGGGAATATTCACGCGATATGCGTACAGAGACGTGCCTTTGGTCTTTGAAAGTTTCTTTTTGTTGGTCAAGAAAAGTTTCTTTCTATTATCCGAGATTTAACCGTGTGAGGGTGGACCTCTTCAAAGACGTACAGTAAGTGGTTGTCACCTATTTATTTATATATTTGACTGCGCATTGTTTATACCTTCAAGCTGCACAATGACTCAAAAGGACGAGCCGCGAAGAAAGAAAGAAAGAAAGAAAGGGGATACGCAAGAGTTCTAAACGCAATGAATTTTTTGCTCTGAGTTTTACATCAGATTGAGTTATTTATTATAAACACTATGAGGTTAGGCTTAATCTAGATATTGAAAAACACTCGAGCATATAAACAATTATAACTCTTATTCTCCGATTATTAGTGGATTATTTGGTGTTGACTCTCCTAGCTAAGTATGTTTCGATACTCAAATCGAATCACGTAAATCTCTAGTATTCTTTATTATTCCTCAAATATTTCTTTGGTGATTTCGCGTTGATTTAATTGCAAGATCTGGTTAGTTTCTACATTATTTTACAACAATTGGTATCGGAGCTAAGGATAGACTTTTTTTGGATTTGAATTGGGGTTTTTGCTTGTCTAATCTTGTCTGGAAATTTTGCTGTTGCAATTATATCTGGAGCAAACGTAGAAATTGAGAAGTTTAATGGAAGAAACAACTTTGCGTTATGGAGCATTGCAATACGTGTACTATTAGCATCCCAAGTTTGACGAAAGCGCTAGATGGCAAGGCTATGTTGCCGGAAACCATGAAATGCCGATAAAGATGAGTTGATGGAGAGGGTAAAGAGTATAATCTTGTTAAACCTATCAAACGAGATGTTAATAGAGGTGGTCGAAGAAAATGATGCAGCAACATTGTGGGCAAAACTTGAGGTCCTCTGGGTAATTAAGGGTTTGAATAATCACTTACATATGTCCAAGAGGATGTTTCAATTTCGATATGTCAAAGGTACTTTCATTAGAGCCCACCTAGACTAGTTAACAAACCCATGATGAATTTGAAGAACGTCGGAGAAACCTTAGATGATAAAAGATAGGGCATGATGTTGTTAGCTTCCTTACCGGAGTCATGGGAGCACTTCACCAATTCACTATTAGAGGAGTGCCCTGCAATTACCTCAAAAGAAGTCAATTCGTCTTGTTTATTAAGAAGTGGTAGAGAAAATTGCAAAATGACAATTTGGTGTATGATGTAGCACGGAAACTAATGATTCGAGAAAGAGATCAACACCAGGGATCTAGTAGCAACAAAGGTAAAAGCATATCAAAATCACACCATAAAAAGTCCAAAGGACGCGTGAAGTATTTTGAATGTCACGAGGAGAGGCATATTAGAAGAGATTGCTCAAAATTGAGAAGCAAAGGTAACAGGCTAAATGCCACAAGCAGTGTTGTGAATATTACTGAGAAGAGCACTAATGATGCGGAGGTCGTCTAGTATGTAACTAGTGGTTCATCGGGAGACTAAAGAGTACTAATGTTCGAGTTGTTCTTATCATATGATGCCTAAGAGGAATTGGTCCACTAGTCACCATATGGTAGATGGTGGTAAAGTTCTGTTGGGGAATAACGTAGCTTGAAAGGTTGTATGGATGTGGATAGTTCAAATTCGGATGCACGATGGGGTAATGCGTATATTGGGAGACGAGCGTGATGTACCATAGCTCAAGAAGAACTTTATATCTCCAAGGACACTCAATGACATTAGGTGTAAGTACAATGCTGAAGGTGGAGTGCCGAAAATCTATCGAAGTGCCATGATAGTAATGAAAGGAAAGAAAGTGAATACTCTCTATCATCTACTGAAAGGGACTGCGATAGGAGCCGTTGTAATTTCATCAGGTGAGTCAGACTTCAATTTGGCTCATTATAGCTTATAAGAATGAGGAACATGAGTGAGATAGATATAACAATGTTGAGTGAGAGAGGGTCGCTAAAGGGCCAAAAAAATAGAAAATCTGCACTTATGTGAGCAATGCATCTTAGGGAAGCACTGCATCTTAGGGAAGCACCGCATCTTTGCGAAGTAGAACCGAATTAAATCTATCCAATTATTCATTCGACCAAGGAACCAATTAACTATATTCATTGAGATGTCCAGGGCTCATCTCCGGTTCCTTCGAAAGGAGGTACCCAATATATACTAACATTCATCGACGAATATTTAAGAAATATATAGTTATACTTTATGAAGCACAAATCTGATGTATTAGATCGATTCAAGAAGTTTAAGGAATTGCTTGAGAATGAGTCAGATAAACAAATCAAGTGCTTGAAAATCGATAACGACATGGAGTTCTCTAATAAAGATTTATCGAGATTATTCCAGAAAGAAGGGATTGTGAAACATCATCATGGCATCGCAAAACGTAAGAACAGAACCTTACTTATGCGAGCTTGGTCCATACTTTCACATATAGGACTGGACAAGGAATTTCGGGCTAAAGCAGTGAACTTGGAATGTTACTTGGTTAATCAATCTCCATC
Source organism: Syzygium aqueum (assembly GCA_031216185.1). Classification (NCBI taxonomy): domain Eukaryota; kingdom Viridiplantae; phylum Streptophyta; class Magnoliopsida; order Myrtales; family Myrtaceae; genus Syzygium; species Syzygium aqueum. The sequence goes on along the minus strand of CM062236.1, from coordinate 23,588,183 downwards.
ATCTGCTAACAAGTAAAAGACCCCTGAGGAAGTATGGTCGGAGAAACTTGTTGATTACTCCGAATTACGAGTATTCGGATATCCTATGTATGCTCAAGCGAATGATGGTAAGCTTGAGCAGAGGGCTAGGAACTGCACATTTGTGGGTTATAAACATGGAGTGTAGGCTACCGGTTGTGATGCACTGATCCCAAATCATCCGATATTAGTAGAGATGTGATCATCGACGAGACTGCTGTACTTTGATAGAGGAGTCTTAAGACCTAATTAGTATAGCAAACAGATCATGGTATTAGCAGCTAGGTTAAGCTTAAGGTGGAAACTCCGTAAACCTCAAAGGTGACAAAGGTTGAGACTGTAGATGACGTTGCCGTTTCTGAAGTCGATGATACATAACAACCAATAGAGTCGCAGCACAATATTGCAGTATGCAAACAGAGAAGACAAATTAAACTACATGTACGTTATAGTTACACAGATGTTGCCTATGTATTGACTATAGGTAACAAGGTGGAAATTGATGAACATTCGTCTTACTGTAAGGCGATGACTAGTACTAAGTCGTCGCAATGGTTAGAGATTATAAGCAAAGAGATGAAATCACTCTATCAGAATCTAGTAGCTAGTCAAGATACCAAAGAGCCTGAAGATTGTCAGGCTGAAATAGGTTTTGCAAATAGGTAGTTTAAAAGTTAAGAGGAGTCTTATTCTGCACCCTTTAGTATGGAAATAATCATATCTACCATTCCATATTTTAGGAAGTTACACTTTACGTCATCCAATGACTCGATTAAATCATTAATTTTTCTTGTCAATAATGATTAATTTACTTATAGATTTAATAATTATCATTCAAGTCTCTCATCAAAAGCGGAAGCGAAACCACAATACAAATGTACATTTGATTGCCGATCTCTTGTAATCAAACAATATTATTAGAAGATACTTGAGATTATTGCAAAATTCTTTTTTGATAAATTTTACTAGTTTTGTATACAACCATAATGGCTATATTTATTTTGCAAGGAGAGTGCAAGATATTGATCAATATACATATAATAGGATTATGTTAATGTTTTTTCCGGACACTAGAGTGTAATTATATCTATACTTGAAGTTGTAAAATGTGATTTCTCTAATCTAATAGTTCTATATTCCGCAGAGACAATTATTAGTTCCATTTTGTTAGACTTTTAAGTACTCTACATTGATTGCACATTTTTTATTTCCGAAATTCAAACTATTCATCATCTACAAAGATCGCTATCATTAAATTAACGCTGATGTTACGTAAGAAGAGTTCAAAATCAAAATACAAAATGCATATTAATGGGATAGTGAAGAGCATCAATTTCTTTTTTAACGTTATTATGCTTTGTTATCATGTACTTTAGGAGATTATCAACAAAATCCGTTGCATAACATGGGGAAAAGGGCTAGTTAATGCATAAAGAGTAGAAAAGCCAATAAAGGTGTATGCAACTCCCATTACCCTGTTCAAGTGTTCATGATCATATTCGTAGCTGTTGACACCTAAATTTTGCCGACCTAATTAGTCGTTCATTACATAAAAAATTAGGGATCGATCTTAGTTAAATTGCATATAGATTAGAAGCATTTACATTAGTAATTAGGCCCATATAATTGCATTTCCATTGGACTGGCGGCGGATGAACTCGAGTGAATGGTTTTGAACTTAACTTGACTAAGCCCGCAGTGGCTAAAATCATGTGTATCAAGTGAGGAAAATTTGATAAATATTTGAAATAATAAAGCTTGATATTATCAAGATTTTTTGTCACAAACAAAGCAATCGGCATAATTCCCGTAATATTTGTGAGATCAACTATTTGAGGAAATAAATAGTTAAGAGCAAGATTTAGTCCACAAAAGGAATTTTTGATTGAGAAGAAAAGAGGAAAGAAATTTTGTTTCTTTCCTTGGTGGGTTCCGCGCCTTTGCATATAAAAGGGGCTCTCTGGCTTTTACCTGGGGGTGGGGGATATTGAAATACACGGCCACATCAGAGGAGAGAAAATTGTGAATTGCGTGATTAGAAAAACACACCCCTGTGGTTTCGTGGTGCTCGAGCCCACGAACTCCAGTTTTCACACTCCGCCACCACACGTGCTCCGACGTCCATCAAGTGAGCACAAGCTCTTTGCGGAGTGCCTCGTACGCTTCAGTCCAGTATCACCGAGCCACACCACCGCAGCGAGCTCTTAAATCAGTACAAGCGTTCCACCACGACCGATTCTGTTCCATCCATACCGTGGTCCATCGCCGTCAGTCCAACGAGCACCTCCGTACTGTGAGCGGTACTGAGAATTCCAACGCGTTGATTTGCTGCCACCATCGTGATCCATCGGGAGCCACCAACCAGTCGAGTCCCTGTAACACCCCCATTCAGTGACGACCAGCAACGTCGAGTCCGTGACTGATGACACAACAAGCTTGACAAATTCACGACAGTTTGTTAACTTTCACGGCCAAACTTTGGTCTGATCTTGCAGGTTTTCGGGTGATCGAAAAGCTATTTCCGTGGTGCCTACTCCACGTCACTCCTTGGCCAGCCACGAGTCCTGTGACCCTCTCACCGTCGGCACCACCAACACCGACCTGATCCGCCGCAAATTCAAATTTGGAAAGAAATTCGCAAATCAAGTAAAAATCTCTATCCGATATTTTCAAAATATTTAGATTCCTAGTTTGAATACTTTGAATATCCTGTGAATATTGCGTGGATTGCTAGATATCTTAAGATAATGTTTTCTTCATCCGCAATGTTCTAGAATGTCCAAAATTAGGAATTTTTCCTAATTTTTGCAACGTATCTAGACGACTATCCGACCTTATCCTTAAGGTATGATACGCGGCAATACGGAAAATCATGATCTTATCCATAATCACTTGGATACGATAATAAATTTTATTTGCTTTCCAAATTCAAACAATCAACTTTCTGTCGATATCTATAAACCTATAGATATGACCGTTAGTTTGATTTCTTTTCCTAGTCCAAATTTGATAAGAAAAATCTTGCGGATTGTGCAAGTTGTTTGAATGCGGTTGTTATCTTTGTTTAATTGTTTTCCTTTTAAATAAAGAAAATCAAAAAATATGTTAGTTAGGATTCAAATTAGAAATTTTGCATGCTTAAGGAATCTTAAATATATCATAAAGAATAAGATAATTATTTGATTTAAATTGAGATTTAGGGTAGCATATTTGCTAGTTTAAATTAAAGATTATTTTAATCTTAGGGGATCATTTAGGATATTTAATAATTTCGAATTTTAATAAAAATCCCAAAAAAAGAATCACTTTAGGATAGATCAAATCATTTTCTCCAGGATAGATTGCATGTTAATTTGAGTAATTTTTAATTTTGAATTTCATTCGAAATTACTAAAAACAAATCATTTGTCCATCATTAGAATTATGTCACGTCGTCACATGACATATAGTTTGCATGTTAGGCTGCATTAATCGCATGTTAATTTTTGCACGTCATTACATATATATTAGCTTTCATTTAAATAAGTGAAAATTTAAAAATATTGAGTGAATTGCTTGTTAATTAGAAATCATATTAGGATTTTGATGTTATTTTCTAGCTAACAATGCAGATGCTTACGTTGCTTCGAGGTAAGTAATTCTCCCAATCTTGCAATATATATAATGTTTTGATTATTGGGTGTTACTTTGGTGGTTTGCGCACCCATATGATCACCTCATATGCTAGTGACTAAATGAATCCAAACTGTCTGCTAAAATATTTTTTTTGAAAAAAAAGGTACCGAAAAGGCGTTAGTCTAGATCTAGCGTAATCAAGTCCCCGAGCTTAGAATCTCTGATTCGTAGGAATAAAATATATCCCTTTATGTTTTATTTAGGTTTTTAATCAACCTACCATAAATACCTACCACAAATAGATTAGTGGTGACTCCAAGTATGAAAACTTTTTCATATTAAAAACTTAAATCCTAAGTTGCGAATTGATAGGGCTTGGGACGGCCCGAATTAAGCTTAGTCTTAATAATTCATTAATCTGAGAAAATTTAGATCACGACGGTAGCTATATAATCCCACTATATTTATCTTTCTTGGGTCTAGTGGAGGAAAAAGAAAGAATGTGTCATCATTATGGGAAGAAAGTGAAATTATCCCACAATTTGCAATCAAGACTTGTCCATCGAAAGATAGAGACTGAAACAGTAGAAATCGGCCAAGTCAACGGCATCGGAAGGAAGCTGGCTTTCGGCTTTTCCTTTGATTCTTTTCTCCTTTTCTCTTTCCCGTCACGCTGAAGACTCTTCAAACCGCCATGAATTGTCAAGCTGAAAACAGAGCAGTTTTCATTACTTCCTCTGACTTTCTTTCTTTTCTAAGCTATGATGAGTTTATGTGTCCCGCTTTTCTTTGCATATTACTTTACAAAAGCTCTGACTTGTCCACCCTCCTTTCTCGTTCGCTTTTCATTATATTTCTCTCCATCGTTTCTTGTGCAAACTAAGGAAGAATAACCACTGGGGATGGTTTTCCTGGTTGTGAGCAGAGGGGGTTGATTTCGATTTCGGGGTGGTTGTGTTTCTGCTTTTGATGATTTTTATCTTGCAGTTTCATAATTCTGAGACGTGGGTTTGAGGTGGATTACGGTTTGGAGGTTGTGCGAAAGGTGAAAAGTCAGCTTAAGAAGTTGTAGTTGTTGCTTATTGGAGACTTTTTTCATGGATAAGCTTTGCTGCTTCAATTCTGCTCATCCTCAGGTAACAGACATCAATCGATAATCTTTATTTCTAAATTGTATTGGTTATCTCCCCAAATCCCAATTGTACTGGTGGAAACTAACACGAGGATACTAATTCAATTAGATCACCCTTTATTCCTATATGATGACATGGTGTTAAGTGCCTTTGATTTATCTGCTCCAGGGATTTAGTCAACTTGTGAATCATATATCCATCTTGACATATTGTATACAAGAAGTTGCCTGCTTTAATTGCTCAGGCTGAAATCAACTAGATTTTGGGTTTTTCATTTGGGCAACAGCATCTCGAAGTGGTTAGTTGCAACCCACCATATGATACTCTTGGTAATTTGCATTTATGACCCAATTTTATAGGCAAGGCACATTTTGTTGTCTGTATTAATAAATTGTGCTTTGGCTCCTGTGTACTTACTTCCCAGACAGACATGTTGTCTGAACTACTCTTGACTCTCAACTTTCGAGTGCCTTGTACCGAAGCTGCTTGCTTCTGTTCTGTTCTTGTTGTCTTAAAATCTATATGAGGCAACGTTCAATGGCAATGTCTTCCTTCAAACTCACTATTTGGAGCACTTTCTGAAAGCTTAGTCTGCATTTCTATCTGTACTGATGATGAGCATGAATCAAGAACCTGTTTTGGAACATGTCCTCCAGTCCATCTTTGGATATGAAAAACTGGTCATGTTAATCTTGTCCGAGCAGTTAGAAATGCAGAAATCTTCATTTGCCTATCCAATTCGATGCTTTACTTGGTGGGACTGACATTGGTAGTCATCGGTGTGTTTATTCTTTTGCTTCGGGTTGATAAACTGTCAACCCAGTTGGTGTTCTCAAAGTAGTTTTCTTGCCATTTTCATCTTTATGTCAAGTTACACCTAGTTGTGTATGATGTGTAACTTAGGATTTTGAACCTGCTTTAGCTTGCTTTCTGTTTTAGGTTAGTTTTGTGCTAGCTTTTCAGGTCTTCACTTCTCAATGAGATGATTTTCTCTTTCTTAACTTTTGTTCATTATTTCAAACATTAGCATGCAGGAGGACAAGCATCATCTTTCTCCGGTAAGGGAAGAAACCATGATGGCATCATCAAGTATGGTTTCAGCCTAGTTAAAGGGAGAGCTAATCATCCGATGGAGGATTATCATGTTGCTAAGTTTGTGAAGACTGAAGGCAATGAATTGGGATTGTTTGCTATTTATGATGGTCATCTGGGAGATAGTGTTCCTGCATACCTACAGAAACATTTGTTCTTGAATATACTGAAGGAGGTGTGATTTATACAAGGAAACGATTGAAAGTTCCGTGCTTCTGTTAACATTTAATCTCCAAGGGAGTTGTCCTTACATTCTTTCCTTTTTTTTGGTGTTAATCTATGTAGGAAGAATTCTGGGTCGATCCGAATCGATCAATTTCAAAAGCTTATGAGACGACAGACCGAGCAATTCTCTCAAATAGTTCAGAGTTGGGTTACGGTGGATCAACTGCCGTGACAGCAATTCTGCTGAACAATCAAAAGCTGTGGGTTGCTAATGTTGGAGATTCAAGAGCAGTCCTCTCGAGAAAGGGTAAGGCGATACAGATGACTACGGATCATGAGCCTAGTCAAGAGCGAGACAGCATTGAGAACCTAGGTGGCTTCGTCACCAGGATGCCAGGTTCTTTGTCCGAGCCATGACATTTGTAATCTCTAATGTAAGTGCAAAGATCCTTACTTGTACATTAATGACATTGCTATTATTGACACAGGCGACGTCCCAAGAGTAAATGGGCAGCTCGCGGTATCCCGTGCTTTTGGAGATAAGGGCCTCAAGTCTCATTTACGTTCCGACCCCGACATAAGAAACACTGAAATTGATGCACATACTGATGTATTAATCCTGGCAAGTGATGGTGTTTGGAAGGTAATATATGTTTCTCTAGTAATGTTTATCAAATCCAGTTCCTGTAAATATAGGAATAGGAACACTCTCCTGACAAGCTTTCTCCTTCTTGGGATTGACTTAGGTGGTGAAAAATCAAGAGGCAGTCGATATTGCAAGATCAGCGAAAGACCCACAAAAGGCTGCTAAGCATTTGACTAACGAAGCCTTGAGAAGAAAGAGCAAAGACGATATCTCTTGCATTGTTGTTAGATTTGGAGGATAGTGTTGTCTCTTTCCTGGAATTCTTGTTTTTGTATCATCACAATAAGGCTACTTAAGCATATAGGGACAAGTCAAAGGTTTCCGATGTACAATGTGGTTTTTTGGCCCCTTTTCGCTTGTTATTATTTTGGATGTACTTTATTCGATCTTAGTTTTGGCTATGCTGTGCTGTAATGTAACTAAATCGAAAGCTATGTGCCCCCAAGACCACTCGTTGTCAATTTCCTCAATTGCGATGAATAGTCTTTCATCTAATTTGCCGTTTGCCGCACGATCGAGAGTAACTAAAGTTTCGGATTTTCAGCTCCCATATCTCATTCTTATTCGCCTTGAGAGTAAGAAACTCCACGACTATCTCATTCATATGTGCAATGGCTTCACACTATGTACTTTCGGTGAGCTAGACACTCCTAATCTTACTCTAACTAATTCTTCAGAATGCATTCACAAAGACTAGAAATGGGTAAAACCTTGCTTAAGCTCAGATCTTAGCCACGAAATCTGTGGCCTGATCCGAGACCAAGCAACTCATCAGGTCAGATTACCCAAATTCACCATAGTATCTTACAAACAATCAACAACACCGGCCATGTCTTAGCAATTTGTTGCTTGCAACCACCTAATCCATATACCAAGCTCAATCTAGATCAACCAGATTGAGCTTAGTATACACTGCACTCATGAATAACGATTAGTCCTCCCACAGTCATACGTCTATCACATCTCAACTGTGACAAGGCAAGACGACGAAGCAAATCCTGCAATCTTGGCAAAGACCCATTTTGATTCTTACGGAAAAAAAAAAAAACGTTTCTGTTTACTTGGTCACAATTAGATGGAGCAGAGAGAGAGAGATGGAAACTGATATGGGATGTGCTGCAGAAAGGGCAATCCAGAGAAGCAAGAGATCTTTGGCAAATCTGGACAAAAAGAGAACCCCCCCACAACAGAGACCGTTACTGTGTGCCTCCAGAACAAAGCCTGCAAGCAATCGATCCTTCTCGGATCTCGCTTCTTGCAGCCGAAAGGAGAGGCAACTCTTCGCCAACACACACCAAAACACGACAACATTCACACAGACAAACGCAACGCAGAGAGGGGAGAGGCAAGACTTCTCAGTCACACACCACACGTAGCATCATTCAGGCAAGCGAACGCAGAACAAACAGAGAGAGAGAGAGACAGACAGGTGTCGCAGAAGCAAACGGGCACGGCTCTGGATCTGAAGTGGCCGAAAGTAGCTGATGCATGGCGGGGTATATATAGGGGACGGCGGAGCTGCAAACCCTAGCATAGACGCAAGCATGAGGCTGCGGGCTTGTTTGGAATATCTCTATAATTTTGTGGGGTCAATTCACATTTTGCCTACAAGATTTGGGCACTTGTCACAACTTTTGTCCTAAATTTTTTCACTTGTTTTCCGACGTGCCCCCGAAGTGCTGAAATCGGTTTCACAATCTCTAGTCATGTGCTCGTCGCATGACGAATTAGCTCCTTTTAAGGAGAGCAAATCTGATCAACAATCAAAGTGAATCGCACTTTGTCCCCCAAGTTTCGGCACTTGTTGTAAGTGGTCCCCTGACTTTTATATTTTTGCAATTTCCACCCTAAAATCTCGGAATCGATTGCAATGTTCCCTTGCTTTAGACTTTGGCAAATTTTCGTAAAAAGCCTACACTTTCAATAATTTCTCAAATCTACCAAACCGAATTTTGTATTTTGTTTCGATGATGGCCTCTTAATTTCATCCAAATCTTAGAAGTATTCGATTAAAATTTCTGTACAATTTTGAGAAAAAATGACATTTATGGCTGTCAAATAGGGTAAGACATGAAAGCAAACTTTTAAAAAAAAAGTTTCATAAACGTGATCGCTTGTATAACTTAAAATAATTAATCGATAAAACTTATTTTCATTATCGACAATAATTTATATCTAAACATTTTTATCAATAACGAAAATATTTTTCGTTCATTCATTTTTGTAAGTAATATATATTCTTTGAAAAATATTTTCCAAGTCATTAATTAATTTTCCACGAAGCAAACACACGACAAAAGATCAGATTAGTCACATGACAAGCACATAACTAAATTATCAATAGTCCATGCTCGTACATTGTTGCAACTAATTTCAAGACTTTAAGAGGGGACATTACAAAAATTGAATAGTCAGGAAGCGAAAGGGAAAAAAATGGACAGAGCATGTTTTAAACACTAATTACATGAGCAGAATTAAGAATGATCAGGAGGTGTCTTTTGACATGACAATTTAGTTTGTCATAGAAACTCTAAGGCAGAGCACGGATCATCCTTTTTAACAAAACTTGAAAATGACATAAATTCAACGAGAGAAACCTACGTATAAAAAACACGAGACATATGACTAACCTCAAACTAACACGAATTCAAGGCTTCCCCCACCCTTTTTTTATGAAAAGAACCTTTTGTAACATTTGACTAATCCAGTAATGACACAAAGTAACCCTACAAAAGAGTACATGCACTACGTATAAAGACAAATAGTGGGAAAAAAACAAAATCAGCAAATAGTCAAATAATTTGCAAAAATTTTGACCCATTTTTAGTGTGATTTATTATACTGTAAAAGGAAAGGATAAGTATTCACTTTAAGAAATACTTGATAATTATTGTCCATTTTTAGGTCATCCCTAAATTTTCCTTTTGTTTAATGATGTCCTTAAACCAAACTGTTTTAGTTCATAATGGTCCTTTATTTTGGTAGGTAAGAAATACCATTCCATTCATATTGAAGAAACCGATAAACGCACCAAGTACGCGTTGAGCATAACCAATCAAGAGGAAAGGTATTTTGGGCTTGCGCCTTTACAATCCAATCCGCAACCTCATTCTGGGTATGTGCACAGTGGGCCAACTGAAGGCCCTTTCCTTTGATAAACAAAGTGGTTACATTGTCTCATAAGTGAGTGAACGTCCAAAGATATTTCAATTGCGCCTTGAAGCATGCAGACTAAATATAATTTATCTTACTCGAAGTCAACTCTTTCAACTTTTCATAAAGTACTCCATTTCAATGCTTCAAGCAGAGCTAGGGTTACGGCATGGAGGGTAGCTCTAGCCTCTAACCTTCACCGAGCTTGCGAATCCATGTATCAGCTTCCCCGAGGAGTCCCGACACACCCAGGAGCTGGCGCCGACAGCTTCTTTCTCCTCCAACTAGTCCTTTCATTAACAAAAGAATGGACGAAAATGCTAATCTTCGTGTTTTTCTCTTGTGATTTTCTTATTAGCGAGCATTATTGTGACCATCCAAATCATCATTTTCCTTTATATTCCTTAATATAAAAAAATAACATCAATAGAAAAATATAGTTTAATGACTCAATTTAATAAAAAAAAAAAAAAAGAAGGCTTAGACATTATAATGACGATGAAAGAAAATTTTGTGATTAGCGGCACTAATATGGGCATGTATGTTCATTTAAGATTCTGCGTATTAAGGTTAGAGAATTTCTTCATGTTCATGAGAGAATTCAATAAACACTTTTCTGAAACCCCATGTATATAATATATATATATATATATATATTGTCGTCTGGGAATCCTTCCGCTTCTGGTCCTAATCCTTCACACACCTCATTTTCGCTTTCCGTTTTAAAGTTTCACAAATTACTCTAAAGTTGTAACATTTCACCGTTAAGAGAAGCCAGATAATCTCTCTTTGAATGGATGGCACGTTAAATGTTGTCCTCTTATGTATGGTGGAATAATCAAGGTTAAAATACACCCAACGGTCCAAAATTGAGTGAATCCCCATATGAACTGCAGTAATTTCGTATCAGTAAATCTTGAAGAGTGTTTCTACGATATTATCAACCGACTCTATGATGGATCAAGTCTAGTCGAGAATATATCTATATACGAGAAGTGTAAAACATTGTCTTTCTGACGAAAACATATCGAAATTGTCGTCCTACAGCCATGGACTCTAGAGCTTAAATTCTCCCAGGATCTGAAGAACCCTTCAAATTCAAGCACATCCCACTTCTCGTTGATAAATAGGGAAGATACTTCATTCTGAATCGACAGAGGAAATCCAGAAATTTCAAGAGACGACGTTCAGTCATCATCTACTGTATCTAACATGATGTTGAACATGGTAGTTTGTTGAAGTAAGTTGTAGTTCACATGATATGGTTAGTGCCCTCTTCTCACAAAATTGTGACGGAAACAAAAAAGGGCTAGTGGCTGACGAGAGGCGATTAATACATATTTTCAGCACTAAGTTCTCAGCAGTCTCATGAGAATGGCTGGAAGAGAAATTGATGCATTAATGAAACTACCGGATAACAAAATAGCTCATCTTAATACTCAAATTTTACGGCATTGTAGTGATTTTGAAATGTGAACGAGCTCGCGAGACAAGCCTGGTGAAAAACAAGAACACTGGTTAGGTCGTAAAGACCGATGGCGATAGCCTTAGTAAGGATCACTGTGAGTCATACAGTGTAAGCGGGCTAAATATATTCATGCTCAAGTTAAAAGATCCAAATACTAGTAATGAACATTTGTCAACTCAATAAAGTAAACAAGACGAGACTTTTTAAGTTTTTATGGCCAAAGATCTCATGAACGATATATCTCTAAATAGCCTTTCAATTTTTCTTTTCTCCATTTTATGCTAAGTAGCAAACAAGTTTTTATCAGCAGATAAAGATGAGGGAATACTTGGTACCTCTAGAGGCAATTACTGCTTCCCAGAAGATGTAAGAATTGGGTCTGTGCAGGAGTTGAACTGAATAGACTCGAACTAAAACTTCCGATTTGTTACTTTAGCCAGTTCGAGTTCTGCTCGGGCGATTCTTGTTGTTGGGTTATTGGTCACTTCACATTTTCTTGGTTATCAAAATTGATCATCCCACCAAGCCTCTACTAGTACTCGGTTGATCGAAACAAAATGGTATAGGTCAACTGGGAAAACCGCCATTGGTTAGGGATTTCCATCTATCTTATCATAAACATCGAATTTCATATCTCAACAAACCAATCCTTTCTTCCTACACAGAGCTGATAGAAATTATCTCTTGTTTCGCTTTGTCTACTCACTACCGACTCCTTATCAACATCGTCTATTTTATGAATATATGATCCATTTTAAGGTAAAAGTAGCTACAAAATAGACATTGTTTGTACTTTTGGATCATTTGGAAAGTGAAATCATGTACTTGGTACTTTGTTAATTGGAATCCATGTACCAGCCATATCAGCGGGAAAAAGCTTTCCTTTGAAGGTTAATATAAATGTGGAAATAAATTGCATTGAGATGAGCTACTGATCCTGTGAATTGACAATCACTAACAAGATCCAATTACATTAACCCGTATGCTTTCAGTTGCATGGAATGACCTCCTGATCAAACAACATATCCACAAAATACCATGTTGTTAAGAAGATCAGGCAAACTGTTTTGAGTTAATTTGAAATAAATGAGGTCTTGTAATTTTAACTGGCGGAATATGTCTGAATGTCCACGACCTTATATTTCTGCTGTTGGAGTTTCTTATTGATGTCAGTCTTGGGAGTTAGATTAACTTCAACACATAGTATAACACATGAGACAAAAGAACTATGAAAATTATCTACATAAGAGTACCAAGATCGTTTGCAAGTTTCTATTGTACCCACTCTAGTTTGCAACCTCTACAGAGGGCTTGTGCTATTTCCGATGTACTCAGTACGACGAGTCACTTGTACTCTGATTTACATTGATCATAAATTCTAGTTTTGTCTGTTTGTTTCTTCTCTTTTCTCTCGAAAATAGCTTTCCAAGTAAATCTTGGCGCACTGAGCTCGGTAAAGTGGGCATGCAACCGAGTGGGGCATTAAAGTGATGGAATTATGGATCTGTTGGACCAATGCATTGGCTAAGGTCCTTTAATCCATGCTCACCTTGCGTCCTTCTGATCCCCGGGTTAACAGGGACCCCCGATCACCGCCACTGGGATAGCAAAAGTAAGGTGCATCACTCATGTTGAACTCTTATTTTATCACCTGTATGGAGGTCTGTCGTTGCTGCTAATGTTTGGCTTTGTTAATTGACATACTGAACTCATCAAGGTGAGAAACAAAAGCCTACAAATAGCATTGATTTAGAGCAAGGCAGGCTAAACAGAAAGGGGTTTCAAAGGATGAAGAAAGGCAAAAAAGAGCAAACCATCAAGCCTGATTTAGCAGGAAGCCTTGCATAAATTACCCATAAATTGGCTTGACATATGCTTGGACAAGCAACTCACTCTCTCTAATCTTTTGATCTTTCTTCACTAACTATGTTGCTGCTGGAAAAGCACCAAAGTCGTCATTATCGCCAACGTCGCAAAGTCAAGTGATCAAAATGTTATATATCAAAGCAGTAGAAAACAGATTTGGGGTGACTTACAACTGAAGTAATAAATAGTAATTTCATTGGGAGCCACAAAATTGAATCTTTGGTTGAGGCAATTAATGCTTCCCAGAAAAATGAATGAATTGGATTTATGCAGGAATTGAACCGAATAGAATCGAACTAAAACTTACGATTTATTACTTTAGCCGGTTTGAGTTCTGCTCGGGCCATTCTCATTGTTGGGTTCTTGGTTTTCCAAATGGATCATCCCATCAGGCCTCTACTAATACTCAGTTGATCAAAACCAAATAAGATAATTTAGCCAGCAAAACCACAATTCATCAGAGATTTTCACCTATCATATCAAAAATATTGAATTTCAAATATTGACAAGCCAAATCCCTTCTCACTACTGAGACCTCATCGTTATCGTCTATTTTATGAATATTTTACCCATTTTAAGGTAAGTAGCCACTATATAGACGTTGTGTGTAACTTTGGATAATTTGGGAAGCAAAATCATGTCCTTTGTGTTCTGTTAATTGGGAGCGAAGTCCTGCTCATTTTAGGGGGAAAAGCTTTTCTTTGAACTTCCTCCAGGGTGTTACCGTGGGATGGGAACGATATCCTAAATTTTGCAGGTTTACTCCTCAATGTACTCACAGGTTCATGGGACTTATTGCCATTGATAAGAGAAAAAATAAAAGGTTGGCATAAATGTGGAAATAATCTGCATTGAAATGAGCTACTGATACTGTGAATGGACAGCTGCTAACAAGATCCGGCTTTCGTTAAACTGCATGCTTTCAGTTACATGACATGACCTCCCGTTGGAACTATACCGCCACAGAATGCCGTGTTGTTTAGAAAAACAGGCAAGCCGTTTTGAGTTAATTACAAAATTAATGAGGCCTTTTAATTCTAATTGGCGGATTATGTCTGGACTTCCATGACCGTATGATGTTTCTGCTGTTGGAGTTTCTCATTGATGTCAGGCTTGGGAGTTAGAATAACACCACACATAGTACACCACACGTCAGAATAAGATCTATGAAAATTTTCTACATATACGTACCAAGATTGTATCCAAGTTTGTATTGTATCCACTCTAGTTTGCAACCTGTATAGAAGGCTTGTGCTTTTTCGGATGTACCCGGTACGGTGAATCACATGTACTCTAGATTACACTTATTATAGATTTTAATTTCGTGCAGTTGTTTCTTCTCATTTCTTTTAGAATAGCTTTCCAAGTAAATCTTGGCGCGCTGAGCTCAGTAACATGGGCTTGTAACCGAGTTGGGTATTAAAGTGATGGAATTATGGATTGGTTGGACCAGTGGATCGACCAAGGTCCTTTTAGTCCATACTCACCTTGCAAACTCTTGATCCTCGTGTTAAAGGGGACCCCCGATCACCATGACCTGGGTACCAAAAGTATATCGCGGCTCGCAACTCGTATCAGATTCTTAATTTATTACCTGCATGGAATTCAATAAATACTTCTCTGAAGCCCATGTAAACAAATTCATTGTCGTATGGGAATCCTTCCGCTTCTGGCTCTAATCCTTTACATTCCGCAAATTTTTTTGTCCGTTTCAAAGTTGCACAAATTACTGTAAGTTGCTTTCACCGTTAAGAGAGGCCAGATGATCTCTTCCAATAAATGACATGTTAACTGCCATCCTTTTAAATTTGCTGGTATAATCAACGGTAAAATAACCCAACAGTCCAAAACTGAGTGAACCCTTTTATGAACTGAAGTAACTTCATATCAATAAATCTTGAGGAGTGTTTCTACGATGGACTCGACCTAGTCCATGATGGATTGAGTCTAAATAAAATTTTATCATTTTACAAGAAGTATAACAAATTGTCATGCTAACGACTAATTATCGATATAGTCACACATGAGCTCCACAAAAGGAAAGATTTCTAGCTGCGAAGACATCCTAAAACGACAGAGGAAATCCAGAAATTGCAAGAGACGATGTGTAGTCATCGTCTGCTGTAACTGCACGATCTTGAACATAGTAGTTTGTTAAAGTAGGATGCAGTTCACACGATATGGTTAGTACCCTCCCTTCACAAAATCGTGAAGCAAAAAAGGTTAGTGGCCAATGAGAGCGGATTAACACATATTTTCAACACGAGTTCTCAACAGTATTGTAAGAATGGCTGGAAGAGAAATTGATAGATTCATGAAACTCATAGATAACAAAATAGCTCATCTTAAAACTCAAATTTCGGATGCTTATAGGGTTACAAAGTTCCCAGCAGAGTAGTGATTTTGCATGTGAATTAGCTTTTAAGGCAAGCCTTGTGTATAATAGGAACACTGGTTAGATCCCAACAACCGATGGCGGTAGCCTTAGTGAAGAAGATCACTGGAGTTATCGAGTGTAAGTGGGATAAACATATGCATGCTCAAGTTAAAAGATCCAAATACTAGAAATATGCTGGTTGCCGGGGATAATACCAGTTACAAAGTAACCGAGACGAGATATTGACGTTCAAAGATCTTATGAACGTGAGACCTCTAAATAACCTTTCAGTTTTTCTGTTCTCCATTTATGCTAAGTAGCTAACGAGCGGTTATCAGCAGACAAAGATGAGGAGTATTTGGTACCTCTTGAGGTGATTAATGCTTCCCAAAGATGTATGGACTGGATTTATGCAGTAATTGAACTGAATTGATTCGAACTGAAACTTTTGATTGATTACTTTAGCCGGTTTCAAGTTCCTCTCGGGCAATCCTCAATTGTTGGGAAACATGGTTAGTTCACATTTTCTCAGTTTTCCACAATAATAATCCCACCGAGCCTTTTACTAATCTTCGGTCGATATAAAAAAATGAATCAATTTATCCGGCAAAACCACTGTTCGTCAGAAATTCTCATCTATCGTATCGTAAACCTCGGATTTCAAATATTGACAAGCTGAACATTTCTTCTCACACGGAGCTAAAAGAAATTTTCTCTTGTTTATCTTTATCAATTAACTATTGAATCTTTATCGATATCGTTTATTTTGTAAATATTTCACCCATTTTAAGGTAAAAGTAGCCACTAGGGAGGCATTGTTTGTACTTCTGGATCATTTTGGAAAACGAAATCAGGTACTTTTTGTTCTGTTAATGGGGATCGATGTACTTCCCATTTTAGGGGGGAAAGCTTTCCTTTGAACTTCCTCAAGGGTGTGTGCATGACAGATGTGATCGATACAAATGTGGAACTAATTTGCATTGAAAGGAGCTGCTGATACTGTGAATTGACAGCCACTAACAAGATCCGGCTTGCATTGAAATGTATGCTTTCAGTTGCACGACATGACCTCCTGATCGAACAATATATATGCACAAAATGCCATGTTGTTCAGAAAGACAGGGCAACTGTTTCGAGTTAACTATGAAATAAATGAGGTCTTGCAATTTCAACTGGCGTAATATGTCTGTTCGTCCATGACCTTAATAATATTTTCTGCTTTTGGAGTTTCTTATTGATGTCAGTCTTGGTTGCTAGACTAACACAACGCATGGTACAACGCACGTGAGAATTATTAGATCTATGAAAAATTTCTGCATATATGTACTGAGATTATATTATATCCATGATTCAGACTTTAATTCACTTCATGTATATTGGGATCGATCCGCTGTAGTTTGCAAACTGTATAGAGGGCTTTGATTTTTTAAATGCATAGTGAATCACTTATGCTCTGAATTACCTTGATTATGGATTTTAGTTTTGTTCAATTATTTCTTCTCGTTGCCCTTTAGAAGAGCTTTCCAGGCAAATCTTAGCATGTTGAGCTAAGTAATGTGCGCCTGAATCCTAGTGAGACATTAAAGTGATCGAATTGTGGATCGGCTGGACCAGTAGATCGGTTAAGGCCCTTTAATCCATACTTACATAGGGTGCTCCTGATCCCGAGTTAACAAGGGCACCCTCCTCCCACAACTGGGGTGACAAAAGTAAATCTTGGCTCGTCGTTGACGTTGAATTATTATTTTATCACCTGCATGGAGGTCCATTATTGCTGCCAATGTTTGGCTTTGTTAATTGACATCCTGAACTCATCAACAAAAAAAGAACAAACACTCAAGCTTGATTTAGCAGGAACCATATCACACATTATTGGCCTGACAAATATGCCTAAATAAGCAACTCCCTCTCTCTAATCATGTGATCTTTCTTCACTCACTATGTCGCTGCTGTAAAACCACCAATGTCGACATCGCTCAAAGGCTAGTGATCAAAATGTTGAGTATCAAAGCAGTACAATTCCAGCAGCAAATACTAATATCAATGTGAGCTACAGAATATGATCGTTTCTGATTCTAAATCTTAATCATCACAAGGAATCCCCAAAATCGAATTTATATCCTGAAACAAGAAGGCAAAAAAAGAAATGAAATGGGAACAATTTTTCCGATTCTGTCCTCTAAGAAACCCAAGAGTCCAAAATTGCGTGAATCCCTATATGAACTGAAGTAACCTCATATCAACAAAGCTTGAAGAGTGTTTCTACGGTGGACTCGACCGAGTCCCACAATGGATTAAGTCAAGTCAAGAATTTACCATTTCACAAGAAGTATTGAAAACTGTCACCTTAACGAAAACATATCGAAATCAGTCTTCCAACCGCCACTGGTTCTCTAGAGTTCAAATCCTCCCGTGATTTGGAGAACCATTGAATTCGAGCAAGTCTCTCGCTCCTCGGTTGACAAACAGGGAAAATACTTCTTGTGAAAGAAAGAACTTACTGTGACATATAGATTTCCAGATGAGAAGACATTCTGAAACGACAGGGGAAATCCAGAAATTCCTAGATAAGTCGTGTAGTCATGAACTCCTGTATCTGCATGGCCTTCCCATGTTAAAGTTGAAAGGTCCTGTGCTGGTTGCGGGGGATAATACTAGTCACTAGTCGGTAACTCTTGTCAACTCAATAAAGTAAACAAGGCAGAGACTTTCCGAGTTCTTATGGCCAAAGATCTTGTGAATGGTATTTCTCTAAATAGCCTTTCTTTTTTTTCTTCTCTTCATTTATGCTAAGTAGCTAACAAGTGGTTTTCAGCAGACAAAGTTGAGAGAATTCTTGGTACCTCTTGAGGGAATTAGATTTATGCAGGAACCGAACAGAATATATTTGGATTGAAACTTAGGATTTGCTACCTTAGCCGGTTCGAGTTCCGCTGGGGCCATTCTCGCTGTTGGGTTATCGGTTAGCTCGTGTGTTCTTGGTTTTCCAAATCGATCGTCCCAACAAGCCTCGACTAATGCTCGGTTGATCAAAACGCCATTATATAGTTTAGCCGGCAAAACCACCATTCCTCAAAAATTTTGGAATATCATATCAGAAACATCGAACTTCACATCTCCACATATCACCCTCTTCTTCCTACATAAAGCTAATGACATTTTTCTCCAATTTCCCTTGTCCACTCACTACTGAGTCCTTATCAACATCGTCTATTTCATTGATATTTTACCCCTTTTAAGATAAACGTAGCCACTACATAGGCATAGTATGCACATTCGGATCATTTGGAAAGTGAAGTCGTGCACTTTGCATCATGACGTACTGCTCATATTAGGGGGAAAAAGCTTTCCTTTGAACTTCCTCAAGGCTGTATCTTGGAGATGAGATCGATGTCCCAAAGTTTGCAGGTGTAGTTCTCAATTTATTCACCGCTCCATGGGAATTATTGACCTTGGCAAAAAGAAAAAATAGAAGGTAGATATAAATGTGGAAAGAATCTGCATAGAATTGAGCTGCTTGTACTGTGAATTGACAATCACTAACAAGATCCGGCTTTCCCGGAACGGTATACTTTCAGCTGCATGACATGACCTCCTGATCAAGAAATGTATCCAAAAATTGCCATGTTGTCAAGGAAAAAACAGGCAAACTGTTTTGAGATATTTGTGGCGGAACATGTCTGGTTGTCCATGACCCGATAATGTTTCTGCTGTCGGAGTTTCGTATATATGTCAGTCTTGGGAGTTACAGTAAGACAACACATGGCATATCACACGAGAAAAAAGATCTGTGCATATTTTCTGCATGTACGTACCAAGATTCTGCTGTATCCAAACTTCAGACTCTAATTCACTTTGGTGTAAATTGTGATCAATCCCCTCTAGTTTGCAACATGCATAGAGGGCTCATGTTTTTCACGAGGTACTCGGTGTGGCGAATCACTTATTCTACGGGATCACGTTGATCACGGATTCTAGTTTTGTCTAGCTTTTTCCTCTCATTTCTCTCAAAAAGGGTTTTCAAGTAAATCTTGACGCATCGAGCTCACAGTATAGTGAGCGAGCTCGTAATTGAGTGGCGCATCGAAGTAGTTTAAATAATGGATCGATTGGATCCAGTGGACCGACTAAGACCCTTTAATCCATATATACCTCGCGTGCTCCCCAGGCCCACCCGATCACCGCGACTAGGGTAGCAAAAGTAAATCTCGGCGCGTCGAATTCTTGTTCTATGATTCTATCACATGCATGGAGGTGGTCTGTTGCTGCTGCTAATGCTTGGCTTTATGTAATTTTGACATCCTGAACTCATCAAGGTGGTAAACAAGGACCTTCAAATATCATTTGATCTATAGGAGCAAAAAGGCAGACTAAACAGAGAGCGTTTCCAAGGATGAAGAGAACAAAAGCCACATCAATCTTGATTCAGCAGGAAGCCTTGCATAGATCGCGCACACACATTGATCGGAAGCTAGTCGCGCTCAATAATCACGTGATCTTCCTTCACCGAATTATGTCGCGGCTGCTGCCGCCGCCGCCATTGACGACGACGTCGCGAGCGCTGCCCGAGCGATCGGAACGTTTAACACAAAGCAGCACAACTCAGATTGGTGGTGGACTTTGCCACTGAAAGTACCCAATTGCTAATTTCAATTTGAGCTGATACAAACACATATGATCGTTTCTGAATCAATCTTAATCATCAAAAAGGACCCCCCAAAATCGATTAATTCCTGAAACCCAAGAAAACCCAAAAGAAAAATGGAAAAGAAACGAAAAGAAATGGGAACAATTTCTTCAATTTTGTCCCGTAACTACAGCTGCATGACCTTTCATGGAGTCCTCCAGTCGACCCGAATCTTCATTCGGGTTCGTCTCCGCCGCCGCCGCCGCCACTTCGTCCTCCTCGCCGCCGCCGTTGTCGCCCAACGTGGGGGCAGCGTCCGCGTTCTTGTATTTTCTCGGCCGGCCCCGCTTCCGCTTCACCGGCCCGAGGTCCACGACCTCAATCGGCACGCTCTGCACCGCGGCTTGAGAGCGATCGGGGAGGCATTCGTCGTACTCGATCCGGACCTGAATTAGGTCAGCGTCGTCGTGCCGACCGGCGGACGCAATGGGGGGACCGGCCTCGGCGCCCGCATCGATCGAGAGGCCGTCCTTGGCGAAGAGGTGCTGGAGGAGCGAGATGATGCGGGCGTTGTCCTCGTCGAGCGGCGCGTGAGGCGGCGGCGGCCCCGGCGCCGGCTGCGGCCGCTTTTGGCGGGAAAGGGAGGAGGCGCTGGCGGCGGTGCCGCGGGGGGCGAGGCGGAGGCGGGAGAAGGTCTGCTTGCGGCTGCCGGCGGATTCGTTGAAGACGGAGCGGTCGATCTTGGGGATGAGGACGCCGTCGTCGTGGGCGGAGGAGGCGGAGGAGGAGGTGGAGAGGGAGAGGGAGTAGAGCTCGGATTGGGTCAGGAGGCGGAGGTCGACGAGGGGGAGGGAGTCGGAGTGGAGACGCGGACGGCCGGAGTCATCGTCGGCGGCCGCGGCGGCGGCGGCGGCGGAGGCTGCGGCGGCGGAGTCCATTGAGATTTGGGGATTCTCTGGGCGAGTGAGGAAAGAGACGGGGGGTTCGATTTTTGATTGCGTGGTCTATTTATAAACTTTGAGAAACTTCAAAAAGGGGCTCGAATTAAAATTCAAAGAATTTGAGATTTCTGAATTGGTAATTTGAATCGCCATGTTAATCTTTTCTGATTCCTAAATTTGGTATATGGTGGTGACATAATTCAGGGAATATCTAATTTATGTGAATGTTTTGAATGAGGATTTAGCTCTTGGATTGGAGTGGGCGGTCCGTGAAAATCCCCGTATCTATTATTAAATCGAATACCCAGTAGGATCTTACTAACGAGAGCACCGTATGATTTTGTTACTATATAATAACATGCTCTGATAAGAAATCGTTTTAGTACCTATAACACGGAAGGAATACCGTAATTGGCAATTATAATTTTTCTTTTAACGAGTGTGCAGAGCTCTATTCGTTAACGTGATCTTACTGAGTGAGTTACGAATTCACTACATCCGACTTATATGGATAATTCAAATTTTTCAAAGGGGAAGTTAGTTCTTTTTTTTTGTTTTTGCCGCAATGGGTGTGTCTTAGCACGAATGAAGAATGAAATTGATCGATGGAGTAATTCATAAATCATTCTAATGGTGACCAATAATTTGGTTAACGAGCTGTCAAATCTATGAAATCATATGATAGCTTTAGCTTCAAATGTGGCATCCAAAATTTTCTATACACGATTATATTGTATATAAGATATAAAGCTAAGTAGCTTGGAGTTTTGGGATGGCTCGTATGAAATCTCAGGTGAGTCATTAATTTTATGAGGTTCGAAAGTTGCAACGGATGATTCTTCCATGACAATAATTGCCAGAAGTCCGATGCATTAAGTTTAAATCGATAGATGTTGACATATATATTGATGGTATAGGGTGACGGTAATTGATTTACCCTCTTTATTAATTGTGAAAGGGATCGGTATACTCAAAATTACATATTTGATGATTTTCAAGTTTTAAATTTACTAATTTTAGTTAGTTAAAAATATATTTCTAATTTATTAGCGCTTGAAACGGATATAGATTTCCTTGCTTACTACTAATTTACTAGATATCTTGGCAACTTATCAAAATATATACTTTAAAACTATGTTATTATGCCACTTGTAGCTTTTTAAACTTGGACACATCTTCTTCATTTTCCACCAAGTGTTTTTAACTCAGAGTCATCGTTACTTTTAACCTTAGTTAAAAAATCTTATCCCTTTGTAACTATTGTATAGTTTATGGTGGACATTCCTTTCTTGACCAAACAAGCCATTACAAGTACTCAAGTTTTTTTAGAGGAAATTTCAACTTGTTCTCACAAAGAAAATAGATCTTCCATCACTTTCCTTTTCTATTTTCATTTTCAAATTTTTCGAGTAAAAGAAAAGAGGTATTTATAATTTCATTTCCTAAGAGTTGATGGTGCAATGCCTCAAGAGTGTTCGGGATGAGTTCTGGCCAATGACAAGTATGAACTCATCTATATATATGAGTGAGTTTTATGACCAGTATGAACTCAAAAGTATACATTTTGGTGAGTTTCATGACAATGATGAACTTACTAATGTATATCAGTAAGCTTCATGACGAATAGGAAGTAGATTTTTTTGTGTATAGTGGTGAGCCACTATTTAGTATATGTACATCATGGGATAATATGTCATATACTTGCATTTGAGTGAATGATCTTATGTAATGTTATTAACAGTTTCTATTAGCATATCATGATAGTAAAAATAGATCATTTGCTTATGCATTTATCACATGGTTATTTTGTATTACCTTGAACTCATATTATTTATTGGTATCAGGTTGAGTAGTAAGATGATCTCCTACCTTAAACTTAAAGATAATATTTATTAGATTTGGATCACCCTTATTTTTCAGTTCTGTAGGATATATCATCATCCACCACTGTGGTTTGGAATTCCTATGTATTTTGATTATGAATATCAAGTTGTGCTTATACCTAAATCAGCGGTAGTATATACTAAGTGTAGTTCAACCATATGGGTCAACGAGGATGTCGAGGAGTTTGTTGGACCACTTAGGGGTTTTGATGGACCCCTTGATTGAACAGCGATGGCATGTCTAACAGTGTGATTGTCGATCCATAGTTTAGTATGTGACTTTTGTACACGCAAATTTTTTTGTGGAGGAGTAGCCTGATGGTTTTAGTTGACTCGGCCATTCTCAGGATTTTTGTAATATATTGTATTTTTTTAATATTGTATCAAGTTGGTCACTAGTGATATTAACATAAAGAAGCATGTGTGTACATTAAACTTGTGTGATTTCTTGTAAGGGATATCGCGAAAATTTTGTTGAGATTCGCATGAAGATAAAATTAGAAAGGACACGGGTCGCGTGTGACAATACGGGGCATCACATCAAATCTATTTGCAAAACATCCATATTACTTTGATCATGATAACTCTCTAGCACACTCGTGTTCTTATTGATATCGTGCTCGCTCGACGTTATAAAATTGCTAATATTACGTCGCTTACATAATATATTTACCGTCAACCGATTCATCATTGAGTTTTTGAATCGAAGAGACACTAAAAAAGGGCAACTTGCAATCTTTTTTTTTTTTTTTTGGCAAAAGAAGAATGTTATTCATTCCTCAAAGACTTAAACATGAGAGCCCACAGAGAGATTTCAGAACAAAGCAAATCCCAAAGTGCTTGAAGGGGATAAGCTTACCCAATTTCAATGAAAGCACAGTCTTTTGTTTGGACTTTAGCTGTCCAACCCATTATTCTATTGGCCTCTCTACCACAATGTGCTAGGTGCAAATCTAAATCGACCAACAAATCACGGCCCACGATGATAAGCACCAGCTCTTCCCACAAGATCTGATCTAAACACTTTACTACCCTTATGACTTACGAGAAGAGCCAAGCCATCTGACCCCAACGCCAAGCATTCATGCTTTCTCTTTGTCAAACAAATAGCTGCCGCCGCGAGCTCGCGCTCGAGCATTTAGCTCACGACCTCACAGCAAGGTCGCACACAAGCGCTAAGCTTGCAATATCACATCAAGTTCACGCCCGAATTCCAAAGGTATGCAACTCGGCAACGGCTCAGCCACAACGGCGGCAACGGGTGTGACTCTGGCTACCAAGGAATAATTTGAAACGTGCAGATCTATATATATTTGCAATTGCAACGATGGGTCTGTCCCTTTTTCTATCTTTTCGTCATTTTTTATATCTCATATCTACTTTGTTTTTTTTCCCAACCCCTTTTCAACTTTTCTAGGAAAAGATTAATTTATTGTTTTCCTTTTCGAATCGATTTTCAAATTTTCGCAACGGACACGTACTAGTAAAACAGTTGAAAGGATTAGATGGATGGGGATGACTTTTTTCCTGATCAAATATCATATAGGTCAGTATCAAATAAAATGCATTACAATGAGTTAGATAGGTAAAAAAGGGCCGGCCTATTTTCAACCTGACCAGTCCACTATTTACCAACTAAGCAGTAAAGTAAAGAAAAAGCATGGACTTCAAATTGAATTACG
This sequence comes from Syzygium aqueum, assembly GCA_031216185.1. Lineage (NCBI taxonomy): Eukaryota > Viridiplantae > Streptophyta > Magnoliopsida > Myrtales > Myrtaceae > Syzygium > Syzygium aqueum. The sequence continues at coordinate 23,563,517 of CM062236.1, read as the reverse complement.
GTCGAGTTTTGGAGAATCGTGAAAGAAAAGGAAGGTTTGATCTTGTTCGACAATGTAATATACACAGGAGAGATCTCTCTTCCCTCTTTCAAGATCCTTCAAATCAAGGTATAGTTGTAATGGGAAAAATTTGCCTTCCCAAACAGAAAACATGAAATGGTCTCCATTGACGGGGGTTCTTGCCTCAGGGTTTGTACGTAGACCTATCAAATGAGTGGATCGAGTCATAAATGATCTAACCCAAATTGATCCATTAACCTATTTATGCATAATGTAATTTTCTTGACTCATATCTGATCCGATCCATACCCAATCCATACCCGATTAGACCCATATTACTAAAATACTTCCATATTTAATTAAATCTAGAAAAATTCATACCCAAACTGAGATGAGAATACGAAATGAGTGAGCGCAAAATTGAATGAGGGCGAGAGAGATGAGTTGAGTTTAAATCAGTTGTAAACTCATATATGACCCATTTACGATCTATTTATGACCTATTTTGATAGGTCTGTTTGTACGCGATTCCTATTGCAACGGAGGATCCCCATGATGTGCGAGTAACACCAAGCTGAGGGCGTGCAAGGAGGAGCAGAAAATACTAGGGGGCTCAAGTCCCAGGGGACCAGTGAAAAGTGCCGGAGTGTGGTGTTCCGAGGGGTGAGAGCGGGTCGCCTTCGAAGTGGCCTCTGCAGCAATCTATGTGTGTCACATCGACGGACCGTATGCCGCTGTCTGTCGTGGAGACCTTGGTTCAGGATAAGTGGCACTTGTCATGGACACGAGCCAGCATGAAGTCCTCTAGAAAGGATTAGAGGGTAGATCAAGCCAGACATTCCGAGCAATCCATACTCCATTGAGTCAAAACCCTCTAGAACATCCCGATAAACAAGGGTTTAGGGTATTGTCGCTAATCTAAAGTTAACCGGGTCATGAAAGGGGCCCTGCAATTTGAAGCTAATATGTAACAAATCTCAAGGTCAGTGCCCTTGTTAACACAGTTCGAAAAACCATGCTTAGTCAATGCCCAGATTAAATCTTGCATAGGTCACAATCGCTCAGTCATGCGCACCAGAAGTTCTCTTGGGTGGAAGAGAGAATCAAGTTCTGCCAATCATCCTGGAGTTTCATGTTCGGTAATTTACCCGACAGGACCTGAGGGAGAATGAGTGTAGTGCTCCGTGTGTAGACGACCACCATGGACGACTTTTCGTAGAGAAAGGTCGATGGATTTTCGTAAAGCTAGACACGCTTGTAGTGCTTCATGTGAAGAAGACTCGCACGGAGAACTTTGCGAGGAGAAGGGTCGTGAGGTGAATCAAGTTTCGAAATAGATTTGAGCTCGGAGATAACGCATAAGCCAAATTGAATTATAATCTCCCCGGGTTGATTGTTATCGGATGCCAACATGGGAATTAGGAAAATGTTATCTAAAGCAACAAAAAGAAACTCCAAAGATTTGAAGTAGTTAAGTTGTGACGAAAAACAGTTGGATGCCGCTACATTACGAAAGGTAACAGAAAAAATCCCTTACTAAATGAGAGACGCCCTGTCGAGTCCATATCGAATGAGCTAATCTTGTATGAATAATCAAATTAATCCTTTAGGGTGGCTTGCTCCATATGGATGGGCCAGATTGTTGCAGATAGTCTCCAAGCAAAACCCCTCTTTAGGAAGCATGTGATTTATGGATGGACTAGATCTACACCCAAAAAATTAGGGACGGCGAATGATCATTGGGCTAGAGGACTTGGATAAATCGTAGTTCCTAAACAGGCTTCTAGAATGGTGGAGAAGGCGTGAATCGACTGGACCACGCATCGTATAAAAGAAGTATCACTGGACAATATAGGCTAACACTAGATTGCGAAACCTAACAAGCTTCTAGAAGATCGATCGGAACACACATCTAATAAGAGGAGATCAACGGGCGATACAGATTGAAACTGACTAGAATGCACATTAGTTCTTCAATTGGAAAGTTTGTAAAATCCCAAAGTCTCACTTATCGAAGAATAGAGCCCCGTCAAATGATATATAAGTAAAGTCCAACCCCAAACAATTAGAGGTGAGCATGGTAAGGGTGGGCGATTCTCAACCCGGAATCGTAGACCACCCGCTAAGAACCGGTTCTAAAAAATTAGAATCGAGAACCGTCCGTCGATTTCATAGACCCACTAGAGAACCGAACCGTCAGTCTGGTCCGATTCTCGAGTGGATCCATGGAACCAGCCCCACTAAGTTTCCCTTCACAAATCAAAAAATCGACCGTTCTAATTCTTGCTCATTGGTGGATTGTGTTCACAACAAGATTCATCACAAAGTTAACAACTTCATAAGCTTCAAAATAAATACATCCATAGCCTATATAATATATCACACGTGGGAGTTTGTCACAAGTTCATAATAGTCAACAAGCAAACAAAACAACAACTCTCATATTTTATTTTATTTTTTAAAATTTTTTTGGTCAGATTTTTTAATTAAAAAAAATAAATAATTATTATTATATTGCAGGACTGTCCGGGTGGCCGGGTGGGCTGTTCCACACTAGGAACGGGGAACCGAACCGGTTTCCTTGGGAACTACCAGTTTCGATCAGGTTCCGGGCGGTTCCGATCCAATTCTGGATGGATCCCAATTTTTTTGCACACTCCTACAAACAATCATTGCCTCATGAAATTACTCATAGTACTTGTCTTCAAGGGCTCGGCCCACGAGAATAGGCCAGGTCATTTCAAGTGTCACCGCATTTTTGCATCGCCAACCAAACATATAAATGCTTAAAGTGCTTGTTGTTGAAATTCCCACGTTATCTACTTCAAATCTCTTCTGTACACCGCTTGCTTTCCGACACTTATCATGTTACCTAGCTACTTGAAAGTTGATCTCGTACAGCGATATCGTCACCGACACCGTCTACATGAAAGCCTGACATATCCATGGATTTACGATCAGTAGGGATCTCTGCTCGATCTCGTTGTCACTCTGTTCCCTTCTTTAGCCTGTTATTTTCATGTTGAAGGGTCTGTATAAACCAATCGCTTCAACTATCCATGTTGGTAGATCTAGATCCCTTCTTTCATATTACGTTACTGCATTCTTAGCCAGTACAAACCACAAGAAACGAGAACTAGGGTAAAGAAACTCCCGCTTCCAATGCATAAAAAGATCTACTTCTTTTCCTACAAGAGGTATCGAACACGCTCGCCGCGCACATTGCCATAAACATCTCACATATATGAGCACATAACGACATTTAGGCCCACATTTGATTATTTCGCCACCACAAATTGGTTAGGGTCGAACACATATCAAATTGAGACACGGTATCGGACACGCTCGCTCTCGTTAGAACAATATCTTTTTTAAGCCCTGTACCCGGCTTTACCCTCGTATCGCTTTACATCTTGAGGATTCTGAGGTCTGAATGGGCCTTAGGATGTAGCCTTTTAACGTCACGCTAAGGACTTAATAAACCCATTTAGCATATTTGTCTTAATTATCTCCAGCTTTTACTCTTTATAAGCAGGGTAAAGCTCCTTAAAGTCACCTTACATAATTATCCATGCTGGCTTCGATGAAATGGTTAAAATCATTTAGCCCAATAATAAGTACAAGTCCGGTCCCTTAGATCCATTTGTATGCAAATCATTACACACGTCAGGCCCGTCTTTGCTTGATGAGGTGAAACGTCCATCCTTGCTTGAGGGCCATTCGTTTTGCTAAAACTACAACAAGAACTTCAATTCATGGCCAATTCTTTAAGTAATTGACTTGAGACGTCCGTGTGCCCTTCAATGCACCGATTGACCCCCCTCTCGCGTCTCAAAATACTTCGAAAGTGAAATCATTTAAAATTTAGTATGCTTAACGATTGTGCCGAGTATACTCATTCACATGACCCGATAGGATATTCGGATATAACAAGTTCATTGTGTGGTGTACGTTTTTGCTCATTTGGTGGGCGATTAGGGATGAATAAGAAGGGGAAGATCGTGAAAGTAGACTTTGTATCACCGTCCGTATTCAACTCAGGTCATAGGTATGTAAACAGAGGCTATGATGGTTCAAGAATGCCGAATCTCATCTGAATCGTTATTTGCAGGGACTATTCGGCGGAGGTTCATTGGCTTGGACAAGGCATTTAGTACATATGACTATTCTTAGATTTAGGGGAAATACGTTCAAGGGTCTGGACTCGTTTTTTATAGGTCAATGGACTCCTTACGTGAAAAGACCCCGATTCAAGTAGTCATTTATCTTAAATTTATTCCAAGAATCGGGTTTGTTATCGACGAAAGATAGAGTCCTGAACTAATTTTCGGTCACAATATTGATTCAGTGTAGGAGACCAACATATGGCATCATGTTGCTAGCTACTTGAGTATTAGAGGATGCAAATTACGGCGTAGAATCTTGAAATTTACAAAAGCGAAATCTGTAGTACGAAACCAAATGCTGCAAAGTGTAACTACAAAGAAACTTGAGGACGATTTATGTAAACATATATATATATATATCAATCATCGATCAAGAAAATTGGAGACAAATTTCGTTAATAAAATTTGCTCATGTGCCATGCACTGTCCTTTTGTAGAAAATTTGTTCTTCTATAAGAAAATTTCGAATTTTCTCCTTCTCGATTGAAGAAAACTTATTTTAATCATCTTCTTTTTTTATGCATATAAATGATGTCCACGCTTCTATTTAATTTAGCTTGTGTGTTGAATAATGTACGTAACTTGTAAGCTATCAATTAAAGACATGATTAAAGACTTTTTCCAACCGATATAAATTAAAGTAAAGGTTGTGTTTACAAATCACGATTTAAAGAGCATAGGAAAAAATGGCCCTTAAATTAATAAACTGATATATATGTATATATACACACACAAGTTGGCATAACGATTCCTATTAAAATAAACCTGTCAAACGAGTACGTCAGGTTGGGTTTAGGTTGGGTGAAAAATGGTCCGGCTCAAATTGAACAATATAAATCTATCAACTCATATCTAACCCGACTCATATCCAACACATATATGACCCATATTACTAAAAGACTTACATATTTAACCTAATATAGGAAAACACATATCCAAACTGAGGCGATAGTACGGAGTGAGCGAGCGTCAAATCGAGTAAGAGTGAGAGAGAGTTATAGAATTGGGTTTGGTATTAGGAAATTCTGAACCCATTTGACACCCATGTTATTTTGGATTTTATAATTTTAAACCTATTTACTGAATAAAGCTAACCACTATAACTACTCGGCCCATCAAATATGAATTACAATATAGACACATTTTGATTTTTGACAAGCCTCCGTAAAATTAGGGCATTGCACGCATAATGCTAAAGATTCGTGTTCATTCAAGTCAAATCCTGTCCTTTTCAACATTAATCTCGCCTATCATTTGTCACCGCAAACACAATAATGCCAAGTGGCCCCCTCGTGAAGGTGGTGTCGCAATGATTTCCAACCACCAAATCTTTTTCTCGGGCATTTCTATTCGAGATACACGCAAAAGATAGAGCGGACGTCTCTTTCACGCGTGTCGAGCAAAGTTGAATCCTTGCAAAGCGATCCTCAAATCAGCTCTCTCGTTCGCTAATCAGAACGGCACCCACAAATTGAAACTCTCGAACACGAATCCAGGACGCGACACACGAAAGCATAGAAATAGTTAAAAATAAGCATGCCACGACACGATACGCTTCGAGCCAATTCATCTCCCAATAAACAAATCGGGCGGTCCTAAACACAAATCCGTACTTCTTGTCCCTTGCCAACACGATCTCAAAATCATGCGGCAGGGGAATTGATTGGCGATCGAATGAAGTGGGAGATTTCGTGGGGGGATTTCTGTCCACGCGAATTAAACTTTGAGATGGTGCCCAATCCCTGACCTTTGGAAGCGGACCACAAAGGGCCTAATCGCAACTTTTGCATCAGTTAAAGGCGCCTAGTGGCGGTCGTGCACTCCAATAATTGCGAAGATAAATAAGGGGTTAAATTAAAGTTACTTTTCGGCTTTTCGCATTAATCATTCACCAAAAGTGGATGACAAATCTTCGGTTGAAGATACGATGATGCTGCCGGTCGTGGCCTATCAGGGGATGAAGGGGTGCACGACATCGTGGAAACGGCGTCATGTTCTGTGCAGGTGGCTGTCTCTTTCACGAAAGCCATGATCCACGCACAGTGCAGAAGGCCACCAACAGAGACATGAATTGGCGATTCATTGAGAAGTCCCTTCGACCGAGAACCAATTTCGAGAAATTCTTTTCGGACTTTTTCAAAATTGGGTGGACCGGAAAAACTAATGAAAGGCGTTTTCCAGAGACAAATTACAGCTGGCTTGGATCAAGGAAGACGACTTCCCCTTCTCGCGAAAAGGAAACTAGTTTTCCCGACTTCTTGTTGCACGTCTAAGTGTTTCTCTTTTTTCTTTCATATATCTTGTCGACCGTCTCTTGAATATACTTTACTAATAATGTTCATCTCCTTCTACGTTCCACCAAAAAAACGCTACCACGACATAATATTTTACATCTATGATTTCATATTTCTTAATTCCTAACCATCGGTGATACAAAAGAGGGGGAGGGACAAGAGGCGGGAATCACAGAGACATGAGGAAAAGAAAAAGAAAAAGAGAGAGGAAAAGAGAAAGGGGGGAGCGGATGACGTCATGGGTGACGTCACGGTGGCAGCCGATGTGGAGGGGCGTTCGATGGGGGCGAAACTTGACGACGAGATGCACGGTCGGGGCCGTGCGTACGACATGCACTCTCCTACCCCCACGTTTGTCGTTTCCTCTGCAAAGCCGACCAGCTTATTTTGCCTCCTCCTTCTTTTGGCGTTCGTTGCCCCAACGAAAAGGACGCGGAAGTAATGTACATGGATTTCTCACCGGCGATCCAATCTTTGGTTGTTGGATTGAGATATAACATACTCCTAGCGACACGGCAAAAATGAATTGAAAAATATGTTTGGCCATTCGATGAGGAAAATCTCATCCTACCGGGAGCTATTGATGTGGATGCCGATCGTCTTATGTAACACGATCATGCTGACTTGGACAGTATTGTAATTTAAAAGAAAATCGACTTCTTTAAAAGAAAAAAAAAATTTCTTTTACTTTTCCCTTCTTCTCCTGCCGATCACCGTGCCTCGGCGATTGGCCACAGGCGAGGGCCACTCGCCTGCGCCAGTCGCCAAGGCCTAGTGTATCGTGTTTTTCTTGCACTTTGTCGTCCACGCATCTCGGGTGCGGTCTAGATGGACTCGAGCCATGGCACCATAGTCCCAAGCCTGGCCTCAACGGACCGAGGACCTGGCCCTCCTGCCAAGGGCCCGAGAGCAAGCGTTGGGATTCTTAGGCTTAAGCGCAGAATCATATATTTGGAAAATGATTTTTGATTTCTGTAAAAAAAAAATTATTTTTCTGAATTTAAGCTTTGAAAAATATTTTCCGTTGATTCATTTTTCTAAGCGAATCAAATGCCTAAAATTGAGGAAAATATTTTATGTGAAACAAGCAGAGCCTAAGAGGTTTCATGTTTTCCTTCTTAAGCAAGATGCCCCCCATCCTCTTTTCGATGGGTTTTGCTCCAAGGAGCACTTTTAGCTATCATCAAGAGAGGTAATCCGTGATAAAAGGATCGCGTTATCTTCTACGAGGCAACAAAAATTCGAGTCGCGTCGTGAGGGAATATCCAATGCACCTTTGCCTTCTTGCTGTCTCGTCCACAGGGACTTCTCAACTTCTAACACACTAGAGAAAAGCTACAATAACGGGCTCGTACATTTACAGGAGGACCGAGTACTTATATCTCGGAATCGAACATGCCGTGACAGCTCTGTCAGGGAACGAGCTTGAAAAAAAATGCCGACGGGGCAACTATCACCGACTAACAAATAAATTCGCAAACTAGCTTAAGTAAGTGTATTGTGTCTTCAATATAGACTTTATTTTTCTTCTTGTGCAGTATTTAATTTGTTTTATATTCCTGAGCAACAAATTTTGGAGAAAGCACCAAATGAAAAACCCCTCCAATAAATGGATTGAACGGTTTTCAGATTTTCAGCATAAGCGAGTGTAATTTCTCTTCTTTCTTTTCTCGTACGTAGTTATACCCCCCCGCAATAAATTTAATTTTCGAATAAAAATCAAGCCGGAATATAATATTTCTTATTTTCCTGGTAGATTATTAATTAATTTATTCGAATAATTGATCGTACGAGACCGCTGGGGGGATGTGCTCATCTGGTTCCGCGCCAGACACGTGGAGGGGAGATCGACCGTACAGCTGGACGCCACCCGAAGAACCGCCAAATCGATCCGACGGCTGCACGTGTCAACATCACGTGTGCTCTATCCCCCTTTCGCTATAGCCTACAGATAAAAAAGGTAAAAAAAAAATCATTTCCCGGGTCGGAATTTTCTATTTCGGTCCTCCAAATTCTTGCTATTTATAGATTTCGATCGTCGTCTTCGGTTCCTTCGTTTTGCAAATCCCAAACTGTTTTTGACCCCGTTCGAATTGTGTAGACCACCAAATCACATCAACAACAAAATTTAAAGGATCAAAACTATTTTAAATTTAAATAGGGTAACATTTCAGTTATATTCCGCATAATTAAATATGATCGTCAGTGGCTTATCTTTGATCTGATAATTCAAATACAAATCGGTTTCTCTCAATCAGTTTCGTAACCAATTTTGACTGATCTCATAATTGCGAATGAAATTTCGTGCCAAGCTTCAATACATCACTTACGCGCATTCGAAAGAAAATAGATAAATCGCATGAATTTTTTCCCTCATGTCAATATACATTACTAATTTATCTCGATAAAGCAAAAAAACCGGAGCAAATTCAATCGACGGAGGAGAAAATTCATCACAAATGTGGTAATAAGACGCGGGACAAATTAACACCCTCCGTTTATTTAAGAGGGGTCGAAATGAACAATTTCCCTTAATTCGGGGATTACGATTGCAAATGGCCCCTCCGAAAATTATCTCATGGCTGAGGTCACGAGCCCCACCAATTTTACACAAACAGGCAGAGTGCGTGGCGTCCTCCTATTGGCCCAGCCATTACTATCCGGACCTCCTCGATGTACCAAATAATTACCAAATTAATGCGCCAAATAATTTAACATGTAACGCAGCTAATTAGTTGGTCCATCCGAGGATGCACGCCCGCCGTTTGCGTTTGATTTTTTTTTTTCCTTCTTTTTTTAATCTGAACTTCCAAATTCGGCTGCTTTACTCCACAGCTCTTCTTATCTTTCTGTTTTTCGGCGTGAACTTCTTCTTCCTTATCCGATTAAATCACGCAACCCCGTGCACGTCGTGCTTTTATTTACCTCAAATTGCTTTTATACCGACGCACCCCCGACACATTTTCCAAAATCCATTTTGAAAAGTGAATCTCTCGCCACTATTTGCGACAATCTTTTGAGTTTCTCAGGAAACTCTATCGACATTATTTCGTTAACGAGCGCTTTCATGGGCATTTATTAATCGACCAATATTCAGGGAAATGCTTAAAAAGAAGGAAGGAAAAAAAGCGAGAGAGGAAATTGCCTTATTTAGATATGAACCCCGTCGTTTTCAAACTGGGATTTTCTTTCGACGGCGGCCAGCGTCGGGTGCCGCGCGGGGTTCTGAAGATTTTGTTTCTTTTATTCGGGGGGGCGTTACCGGAGTCTCCGTGACACGTCCAGAAAATTGGAAGGTAATTAAACTAAGTATTGTTTATATTAAATACGACGTATGGTGATCTTATTTTTCTAAACGTTTGTTATGATGATGATAATACAAGAGGGGAAGATCGCAGCCGTGTGGCATGCGCGTACGTCTTTTACCGAATAAAACCTACGCTGCTTCTTCCTCCTTCCTCCGCCAACACCACCACAACCACCACCACGTTCTGTCTCTGTCTCTGTCTCTGTCTCTCTCTGTCTGTGTCTCAGACGTGGTCGCCCTTCTCTGTGGTCTGCGTGATTCCGGCGTTGGACTCTGTCCAGTTGGTTCTGCAGCGAGAACTCTTCCGGTGTTGTGGCGCGCCCATCAATCTGGCAGACTTCAGCTGCGCAAGGTACGGTTCTTCGACGCCGGAGTCCAATCTCGGCTTCCTCGGGTTCAAGAATGGATGTTGCGGAATCGAGGGTGTGTTGGGTTTTTTCTTCTTTTTTTTGGTGGGGGAACGTGTCCGCTCGTTTCTTGAAACTCGACATCGGGCATTCGTCGGTTTTTTTTTCTTGGGGAGTCGCGCTGTCCCGAGCAAGAATCCGAGCCCATGGCCGGTTCTTGACGTTTGAGGGACGGAACTGCTTATGTATGAACCCCTAAGATTCTGGGTCGGCTTCTTTTCTGGAAGCTGTGTTGGTATGGAAAAGATGGGTTTGGCTCAATCGCGGACGATCGAGCCCCGCATGCTCTGCTTCTTCTTCTTCTTCTTCTTCTTCTCCTTCTTTTCTTTTGAATTTTGTTCACTGGGTTGTAGAAGTATGTCTTCATGTGTTTTCGTCTGTCTTAATGGTGCCTATGCAGGGAGGGTTCGGAGGAAACATTGAGTGAAGCTTCTGGGGAGAAGCTGCTGCGATTACAACTCTGGCCTACGCTGTAGTGGTGTCTTCTGGAGCCAGAGCAGGGGTCGGTCCTTCGCGTTCTGGGCTTCAGTCCTACGTCGACTTTGCTCGCTTTCTGGTCTGGTGCCTCCCCATTGATTATGGTTAACGTTTGATTGGATCTCGTCTCTGATGTGATCTCGACGTAAGAGCATCCGATTGGAAGAGTTCCGCAGAGGAAAGACGGCGGAGATGTGACCACTGACCATCGTTTGGATAGAGGAAAGAGTTCGTCTATCATTCGGTTAAACTTTGGAGAGGAGGATACACGACTTCACTAGCTTCCCTTTTTAGCTCGGTCGCGCCTTCAAGATATTGTTTGTAGTATTGGGTGATGGCTAAGTTCAACTGCTTTTCCATGTTCGTGGGGAGGAAGAAGAAGGTGAGACTTTAGCTAATTGTTCATTAAAAATTGATTTGATCCCTGAGGTTTCTTTTGCCTTTCTTAGATATCTGCTAACTTTACCCTTTTGATTCCTTGTGTGTAGGTTGATGAGGAAACGACCCTCGGTAAGGACAAGGCAGTACAAGTGACCTTTGAACATCCCGTGAATCCATATAAGGCTGATGAGTTGAAATCGACGACTTTCAGTGTGTCAGTTCCTTTCGGTATCGACGAAAAATCTAAATACAATGTTAAGATCGTGAGTGATGAGAGGCCCGTTTTGGTTGATTCAGCTGAGGTAGCATATGAGGGGGAAGACGAGCACGAAGAGCACTTCTCCATCAAGAGGGACTTCTCTGATTCTGATCTCCAATCGCATGAAGCAAATAATTTGGTCGGAGAAGAATATCAGTCAAGTAAGGGAAAGATGATATCTGGTGATCTTTTTGATGCCGATTTGGATACTCCAGAGATTAAATCTGAAAATTTTGTGGAAAGGGATAATGACATGATTCAAGGTGGACATGTCAGTGATCCAGGGATGAGGAAGGTAGAGTTCTGGGGTTCGCCGATGCTTAAGCGCTCTTGTTCTGGTCTAGAAACGAGGGAGGTGATGAGAACGCTAGCAGATCAATTGCCTCCATCCAAATCTCAGTCATTCGAAGAGCTGCAGGATTTATCGCGGGGCGTGAGGGAGGATATTAATCCAGGTAGCCCAGTGTCGGTGATGACACGCTTCAGTGCTGATAAAGTGATGTTGAAAAAGCATTCGTCTAGCCAGGTTCTTCCTTCGAGAAGTAGGAGATTGTGGTGGAAGTTGTTCCTCTGGAGCCACAGAAACATGCAAAAGCCTCAGAATACAAAACCAAAGCCAATTCCTGCTTTGGCCGCTATCAACCAGCAAGGAGGTTACTCTTCCGACACTCTTGAGCCTAACAGGGCATTCAAGGTTGTCAAGATGGAATCACCAGGATCATTCACAGGGGAATACAGAACCCAAGTTGAATATGATGATAAGAACGAGAAAAGGGTCTGGGATGGTTTCAGAGGCTCTTCTGGCCTATGGCCTCAGAACCAATGGGTCGCCTTCCCCGCAGAATCTTCATCATTCAAAAGAGTAGATGACTGGGTTAAGGATCTATGCATCGATCCCTCCATTGCGGTTGATGATGCTGAGAACAGTGATGAGGCTATCATTTACCCGCCTTCGCCCGAGAGTATCAGATCTCCGACGAGGAGCGCCGTGCCATTGCATAAGCGTCAGGATATTAATTTCTCTGAAGAGATGCTGCATGCAAATAGCGTCATCCAGACTCTCAATTCCTCCTCCACTGTGGCTCACATATCCGGAATGGGGTTGAGAGTCATTCCCACGATGTCTCTTTTCTCCAGTCTCAAATCCATCAACTTATCGGGCAACTGCATAGGTAAGATGTCTATTAAGAACAACCTTTTCCAGAGATAGCATCTATGTGCTCATCCAGTGATTATCTCTTTTGCAGTTCGCATTCCCCCCGGTTCGCTGCCCAAGGGGCTTCATGTACTCGACTTATCGAGAAACAAAATCAATGCCATTGAAGGGCTTAGGGAACTGACCAGATTGCATATACTTGACCTCAGCTACAACCGTATCTCTCGAATTGGACATGGTAATTAGCTTTGCCCTTTGCTCATGTGATTACAATGAAAGAGTTATCCAGTCTTTTAAAACTCTTGATGACAACGCTTGGTTGACATGACTCTAATTGGAATTTGAATTTCCATCGGTTGCTAGGGCTCTCGAACTGTACGCTTGTCAAGGAGCTCTATCTCGCCGGGAACAAGATCAGCGATGTCGAGGGTCTTCACAGGCTGTTGAAGTTAACGGTCTTGGACCTCAGTTTCAACAAAATAACAACCACAAAAGCTCTCGGTCAGCTCGTGGCTAACTACAATTCATTGCAAGCTCTGAACCTCTTGGGAAATCCGATTCACAGCAACATCAGCAATGATCAACTCCGCAAGGCGGTTTGTGGTCTCCTTCCGAAGCTTGTCTATCTCAACAAGCAGCCCATTAAGCAACAGAGGGCGCGAGATGTACTCACTGATAGCGTAGCAAAAGCCGCACTGGGGGGCAGTAGCCGGGGTTCATATAGGAAAGCGGCAAAGAGATCGAGCCAGGGTGGATCGCTCTCCTCCAGAGTCAACAAGAGCAGCACCGGTGCCGGGCATAAGAGCAAGAGCAAGTCAAAGAGCCATTCTCGCCACCATTCGGCTCTCAAAAATGCATGATCTGCACTCGTTTCAACCGCGCATTGATCATTTCCCTCTCTGAGGTAGATTGACTTTTGTTTCTGCAACTGAGCTTTCGAGGTCGCCATGTTCTCGAATTGCTGCCCTGTAGAGATTGCTCCGCCACGATGTCAGAGTTTGGTTCAAGAAAAACTCGTTCTGGCTAGCCTTGTGCTCGAATGTTCCGGCCGTCTGTTTCGGCCGCCCTTTAGTTATCGTCAGAGAGTGATTTCTCCAGTCTTTATGTCGATGGTGATTGATGTTTATCCTAGTACTTTGGAATGTCAAATGTAATCTTGTTGCTTCCTTGCGTTGAGAATAACATGAGGTTCGGTACAATTACCATGTATGGCATCGTTCAGTATGCCAATTTTTGCATGCATTGCTCGGTTGACTGGACATGATTTTTATTAGATGTGACCCTGGAACTTTGTTGCTGTTGATGCGTACATTGGTTCCGGTCATTCAAAGACTTGCACATCATAACCCATATATTTCAAAGGGAATCAACAACGTAAAAAAAAACAAATAAAAGAAGAAGTTGAAATGGAAAATGGAGAAACAAAAGAGATGGTCATCCGACCTGCCGGATTCGAACCAGCGACCTAAGGATAAGCTGTGGATCACACTACAGTCCTCCGCTCTACCAACTGAGCTAAGGTCGGATTTGTTGATCTGTCGACGCTATAATTTAATATAAACTCAAGTAGAACTTAAAATTCTCATTCCCTTCCGGAGCACCATTTCGTAGCTGAACCGGACGATCTGACCTCCGTCAATAGGACGAGGACCAATGATGGTGTGGAAAATCCGAGTAAGAAAGCCTTTGATTTATGTTGCAAAACTTTGGAATATGAGGAGAAGGGGGCGAAAAGAGAAAACGAAAGATGGTTTCTCATTCTCAGCTATCTCTCTTTCCTTACGGTGAAATCCCAACACCATAGAAGAGCGCATTATTTCGAAGCTCTAAAGAGCAATCGGATTAGAGTCTCGCTAATCGATCACGCCCTCGATCGAACCGCGTTCTATGGCTTGAGTCGCATCGGGCTGATCAAAAGGGAAAATGTAGATCTAATTCCATCGTGTGGAGGCTCATAACAACGGACCGGAAGAAAAGGGAAGAAGGCAAATTTGGAAAAGGAACTTCTTCCCTTCGAATCTAGGAATAAAAAAGAAAGGGAGTAGAATGGGGTGAGAGAGGCTCGAACTCTCGACCTCAGGATAACTCGGAAGCTATGAGACCTACGCGCTAGCCAACTGCGCCACCACCCCACGGTTGTTGTTTTGTTCTGCAATCGAAAATCTACAAATAGCAAACATGTACCTCGCCTTTTGCCACGAGGAAACTAACTAGGAAGCGTTTTGTTCTTTCTAATAAGAACTAGATGTTGACCCTCTATCCACCCATTTTTCGTAACACAACAGCGTCGTCATCCTTACGCCACTCTCGTAACATGATGACGTGGCTTTTGCAGAATCAGCAAAGCCACTAAAAGGCGCCTCGGTGCCTCTTCCATCTCAACCGTTAATCCGCGATAGGCAGGTTAAGATTTCCGGATGCGCGTGAGATCTCGTCCTGAGCAGGGTCGCTGCCTGTCTCCCGTTCAGCTGTCTCCTCGGGTTAATCGGGCGGGCAGGACGAGGTGTTATCATTCTTGGGAATGCTTGTGGACTACGATTCCAAGGACCCGTGCGTTCCACATATGAGCTACGATGCTGGGAAAAGCTACATACATGGTAATGAAAAGTGGGGACTTCTGGGCACCGTTTCTCTTTCCCATTTCAAAGGCTCGTGGCATGTGGTCCTTGGAAGAAAAAACATAACAACGAGTCATTCATTCGTTCGTTCGTTCGTTCCTTGGAGTGGAAGGCACGTCATTATTTGGTGGCCTAGAGTTATAAGCCATATTTCGCTATGAACTTTTGCTACATCCAATTTGACAAAGGTTTAGCGACCAACGTCGAATGTGGCGAAGTCCCGATGGCCCTTGTCATTAGTTGGTGGCTTAGAGTTAAGCGAATCGCGTGCTGAATAACATGCGAAATGCTGCGCGCCATGTGTTTATCTCGCTTTAAAGTACATATATATATATATATATATATATTATCGCGTAAGATCACCCCACAGATGAAAATGAATCGAACCCAACACCTTTCCTCTGTTTTCATGCGCGAAAGATTGCTCGAAAGAATGACCGAGAAAGCGATCAAAGCCAATTTTGGTGGCAGCAAGCACAAGGAAACTGCGAGAAAGCGAAAGCTTAAAACTCTAATCATCACGTCAACAACGGATATCATGATCTTCCTCACGAGGAAGAAGGAAGGATATAAGGAAAAAAAGAAAAGGGGGGCCGAAGCGCATGCACGGAGGCAGGCATCCGACTACCGAAAGTAGGTGGAGTCTTGAGGAACGGACACGAGAGAGAGAGAGAGAGAGAGAGAGAGAGATCATATCTCCTTCTGTACGTAGTAGCAGGGGGGGAGAAAAAGCACAAAGTTGACGACGACCCAGAAGGAGGTCTTTCTGCAAGCAAGGCAGCTTTTAAAAATGGGGGACGATAAAGGGAGGAACACACACGCTGGCTGGCATGGACATTGGCTGGTGGGGTTTCTGCAGTGGTGGATGGATAATAAGAGATAGTGGGGTTGGTCAGTCCGTCCTAGTAGTGGTGCCCCTGCCAAACCAAAACATGGAGAGAGAGAGAGAGAGAGAGAGAGAGAGAGATGTGTGTGTGTGTGTGTGTGTGTGTGTGTGTGTGTGTGTGTGTGTAGTGTAATGTAATGCAATGATATGTTTTATGTTGTGAAGGTTGGAGTGTGCGCTGCTGCAGTGAAAAGGGGAAGGGGAAGAAGATGCAAAGACAGCTCATAGTTCGAGGGTAAGCGACACGACCCCCCACGTGGAAGACGACTGAAATCTCCTGCAACTTCACGGACTCGCACATTGCCCGTGAATATGAAAACCATACGAGGGAGAGAGAGAGAGGGACAGAGAGAGAGAGAGAGAGAGAGAGAGAGAGAGAGAGAGAGAGAGAGAGAGTCGTCCTTCATAGCTGTCTCTCGTCGTCCCTAACGCTGGCTGGCAGCTACCACTGAGCTTGCCCACCACTCTTTCCATACAGTATTCTTATTAGAGCCAATAGACAGAACGTTAGGGGAAGGTTACTGCTAAATGAATGTCTACTTGAACCGTTAATCATGTGGGGCGCAGCCGTGCAGGCGTTATCGATGATTTTCGCGCATCTGACCGACGCGGATTATAATTTCATTCAATGTTCTTTTCGGAAAATTTCCCTTAGCTTTTTAGTATGCTACAGTTGGGGATGGAAGGGCTTGATCATAATTCCACGAGCTCGAGTGCGTTAATTTGGCTCGAATGACATGTTCGAGTACAAGAATCTAATGTCCCATTGTTAAATGAGGAGTCTCTCTTGAGCGTGGATGACAAATCGAGTTGCGTATGCCCCCACGAAATTTTCGAAAAGAGAGTACTAAGAGAATCTATGTTTTACGCTACTTTTTTTTTGCTCCCGATTCGAGAATTTACATGAAAAATATTGTAAGGATGAATGCATAACTACGACAAAATCTATTCGATATTTGACCTAGCGACATAAGTCTTAAGTACAAAAAGGCACTATAATTTTTTAGTTGGATCAACAAGGACTATGGGACTTGTAACTATTGTTTTAATATTCTTGCTCATTGCACATCACACGGTGAATGAATGCAGATGTCCAGAAAGTGAAGGTACACGACACGGGATTTAATGCTGTTACTTCATGTGCGTTTTTCTCGTTAATTGAGTTTGATCATGTTAGACACTTTTCAAAAAAAAAAAATCCTAAACCCATCACAATTGTGCCAATTCAATTTTAAACTTTTTGATGGTGCCAATATAATCATAAAAATTTTTCACGTTTTGTCAATTGAGTTTATCTTGCCAATTTTGACAAGAAATCGCTAACATGAACGCCGGTCATCCTAAATGGCATAGCCGATGTTGACGTGAATGCTTCTAAATAATATTTTTAAATTTTGTATAATTTTTTCTTTTTTTTGTTTCTTTTTTTCATTGCATTATGGCCGGTGGAAGAGGGCCAGTAAGCCCTCACTGGTTGCCAGTGAGGGTCACGGCCCTTTGCCCAGGCCCTTGCTAGATTTGGGCAACGTCGCCTCGCTTACAGCCAACAGGACAGCAAAGGCCCTGGTCAAGGCCTTTGCAGCCCCGCCAGCCGCGAGCAAGGGTTGCCAATCAAAATAGAAGAGAAAAAAACAATAAAGAAAAAATACAAATTTTTTTTTTTAAAATTGGTCGTAAGGACGCAATTGGCAAGTTGTGAAAATATTTAGAACTAAAGTAGCATAATTGAAAAGTTCAAGACTGAAATGGCACAAGTATAATACGTTTAAAATTTTTGCTACTTTTTCCATGCCTTCTCTAATATGCCCGTGAAGCGAATACGATGTACACGAAAAGTGTATACAGTACGTATTTCAATAGCCAATTCGATTGTAAACAAATGCTATCAAGCTCGGTACATCAAACATGATATGATTATGTACTATTGGTGCTGGCCCTACTAGTCGCATCGAAAGAGTCCCTTTCCAAATCTATTTAATTCTTAGAAAGCCATTGTCTTTTTTGGTAAGGTAGAAAGCCACTGTCTTTTTTTTTTTTTTGGTAAAGATAAAGCCACTGTCTTTGATCTCTAAATAAACCAACCTTCAAAACAAATCGTTGAGAAATAAAAGTAACTGCAAGATCACGTATCAAGATAAGTAGACCAGCGTATCCCGATTTGATATACTATACAAGACGTCTACATCAAAGGTATCTTTTTAGGGGTCAGATGATTTATCAAAACACAACAAGATTCAATTATGAATGACCAACTTTTGACTATAATCAACAAACTTAGTCGATGGAGGAGGGTTTGGTCGGCTATGGACAGAACTATTGGCAAGAGGAAAATGCCAGATCAAATTTTGTATATCGATGACCAAGCATTGCTATCGATATGCGGTGGTGATTAGTTGACGATTGACTCCAATGTTGGTGAATAACAATTATACCAATGATCAAGTGTTATTATGCAATGTGTTATTAGGGCGCACAATGTGGAATCTTATCAATCATCCATCTTCTTCACTTTGGAGCTCCTGGGTCCACAGTACAAAATGCAGAGGAACCCCATTTTTGCAATGGACATGAAGGATAGTATGGCCTGGAGTTGGCGATGTCTCCTCAAACTACGTCATGTCCTAACCACAATCATGTCTAATCCAAGAAATTGATGTCATGATGTCTTGGATGAACTTAAGCACGAGAGTCCGGCTGTGGAGTAGTATAACTTAATATGGAGCAGCGGCGTTAGCAAACATAATTTTATTGGTTGGCTAGTATGTAGGGATAGGCTTCCGACAGCAGAGATCATATCACGGTGGATGACCTCAGTCGATGTTCAATGTACCTTCTGTAAGGCAAGTATAGAGAACACGACTCACCTTTTCTTCCAATGTGAATGGACAGGTAGCATCTGGCGCAATATTCTTGCACATCGTGGGATCAGGCGTAATGTATGGGGATGGAATGAGGAGCTTCAATGGATGGTTAGAACAACAAGAGGCAAATATTTGGCAGCGAAACTCCTCAAAGTATCTTTCCTAGTGATTGTATATTGCACTTGGATGGAGCGCAACCATAGGCGGTTTCAAAACAATCCAACTGACATTCAGATTATTTTGGCGAAGGTGCGAAAAAATGTAAGAGGTAGAGCTTCGCTAAGCCAAAAAATCAAACCTTCGCAAGCTAACTTTGCTTTAGCTACTTTATAGAGACTTCCTACCTCCATATTCTCGAATTATTAGTACTAGTTGTAATGTCGGAGAATGCCCCTAAGCTGCTGTACATCATCTGTTATATACTACTTACATTTTACACCAAAAAAAAAGTGTTATTATGCAAAGACGATTGCTTAATGACTATCTAATAATCATGAATACGGTGACTAAGTACTACTATCGATATATGATGGCGATAATCATGAATACCAGTGACTAAGTACTACTATCGATATATGATGGCGATGAATACGAGTGACTAAGTACCGGCATCGATATACAATGACGATTAGTCAATAACGGTTAAACCACACGATTAATATTTAAGATAAGAAATTGGTTTGGATAAGGACTACGAGGAATGAAGTCTGAGATTGTGGCTAGGAAGTTACGCTCAAAGATTCAAGTAACAGTTCATAAATGGAGTTATGCAGGCTGAAATGTTGGCAAGGAAGTTACACCCGACGATTCAAATAATAACCGTTGATAAGCGATTATCAATTATGTTAGGCTATAAATACCCAATGTTTATTCATGTACATGCTCTACAATCAATCAATCAAGGAACTCAATGTTCCAGCAATATTTTTACCTTTACTTTTTCATAATTTATCTTCTCCCCAATTTAAATATCTTTCAATTCTCGTACTTTAATCATAGTTTTAAATCTTCATCGCCAATTAAATTCCAGCAATGTGTTAATTAATTCGTCATCAATTAAATTTTGACAAAGCACATCTGTTCCTTGTGATTTATTGAGACTCGTGTCCGAAATCGCGACAGAACTTGTCTTCTTGACATTCGATAAAATCCCATTTTGGCGAAACATACTTCCTCTCTTTAAAATCGACGACACGATTCCTCGCTAAATTTGAACCATGATTCTTCCAATGGTAAGCTGCCAATTGCTGAAACCGCACATCTGCTTTGTCATCTCAATACATTGCAGCCATCTCTACTGTTTGATGATCGGGCACTCGGCACGACTGTAAATACCTTGGGCATCTCCTCAACCATCCACCAAGATTGCTAGCATCATCGGAATGGGAGTGTAAGGCACACCACATGCTGATCTAGTATGGTTGTCTGAATTGACATCAATAGGTTGAGGGTTACTCGTGAGGCCTGCTTACTGAGGCGGCGGAGCTCGAACCGGCATCGGAGCCTACCCCTGCTTGAATCTTGCCGGTCCATGAGCGATCCGGTTTGTTGCCTCACCATCACGATTTACCTCCTCGAACTTCGTTGGAGTCCATCCATCATTGCCCCAAAACCTAAGCTCTGAGGATCTCGCTCGCCCGTCGATCTCCTCTGGTCCAGTCCCATCGGCCACATTAGTCGACTTTCGTTCAGGGTTGCGCCTTTCTTGAGGTGAATGCTTGTGACGATTGGATGATGAATGACCAATCAGGGCTCACCCTGCAATCTGGATTGGAAAGAAAACATGGCCTAAAAAATTAAAAGGTAAGGAAAAGATAAACAAAGACCAGCCTTCATTTTCCAATTAAGAATGCGTGGCTGAGTACTGACATCAAGCTTCTCGACGGCTAATGGACAGCATAGTGGCCAGCCATCAGTCCATAATCTAAGAACAATCTAATAACACACAGTGCTTACCTTACCTAAGAAACAGCTTTTCTTGTTCTGGGTTTTGACCGAGGAATGATCTCTCGGGTTCTTGGACTCTGCTCGGTTCGGTAGTTTTGTTTTCATCGCAACCGCCCATTTCACATGATCTCCCATCACCTTTTCTAGGGTTTCGCTTCTTTGCCTAGGATGATCTGGTTTTTTTATGAGACACCTCGAACTGTCTCAGTCGATCTCCATTTGTCGTTTGGAAGTTCGCAAATAACAGCTTACGCATGTAAACTTCGCAGAGGTCGGTAATAACATGGGGGTCATGTGGGGATGTTGGATTGATCCTCGAGGGAGTTGGCGGGACGTTCCTGCCTGCCCCGATGAAACCCTAGAATAAATAAAACATTCAAGACCGGTCAAAACTAGGAGTAAGTATTCTATTAGGGTCAAAGAAGCATCAGAATATGTTAGGGTATGAGCTGAGCTGTGTTGTTGTTATGCGCCTAAGCTGTTCCAAAGCAATGCCAGAGAGAAAGGCAAAAGCGAGGGACAGGCTAAGATAAAAAGAGGAGAGCAAGCATCGGAAGCAGGTCATAAGCCTCTTTGTCCAAGGAAATGGGTCATTTGACAATTTATAAATTGTGCCTTAAAATGGTCTTATTTTATACCTTGGTAGTTAAATCGTTCATATCTCATGTATATATTCACATATATGGTGATAAATAGAATGAAAGTAAGGATCCCCTTTTGTTAAGGCAATTGCTTCCTTCTTCTCATTCTCGAAATATCCTAATCATATGACACAGAGATATTACGGATAATAGAAATTCATGATTATGGTAAGATTTTTCCGGGGCATGATCTTTATCGACAAGAAGGTTCACCTTAATAATGTTTCCCTAACTAGGATAAGGCACGAGATCAAAAAACCCAACATGGCACCTAACCTATACGTCCGAAACTAGATTAGTAATTCGACGAGAGTAAGTTATATGTTGGAAGCAAAACCTTGATGGGGTCATTAACTTTCCTTGAGGTTGTGCACATTACTGTCGCCGCCCCCAACGTCATACCTACGCATATTTATGTTCACTTTGCAATTATGTGACAGCTCGAGGGGGCAACGGAAAGCGAGAGTTCCTTCATGGATGCACTAGATGAGACGCGAAAATCATGATTTAAATGCGAACTGTCAGCTTTGGATGAGTGGATTATTCAATTTGAGGAAAAACCCTAGATCACAGCTGACACCAAGAACGCGGTTACGCATGGAGACAACGTCTTCGCTCCAATCTATCCCTCTCGATCGCATCGAGAGGAAAATGATCAATCATTTGACTTTGCAGGCCATCTCGAGTGGTAGTAATCTGTGGCATTGTGCTGGAAATGAAGATCTATTATTGGCTGTCGAGGAATGGAAACCTTCATAAATCATCATGATCAATCTCTAGGATTCGTGGCATATCTATCTGTAACGGGTCCCGCAGAGACAGGAAGCAAGTTTTGCTGGTTAGAGATCGAGGTTAAAGGCAACAAAAGTTAACCATGGGCAATGTTGTTCTCTGATTGAGTAAAGAGAGGGTAAATTACTGTCTTTTCGATTAACGATGCCATCGCTCGCTTTCGGGTGTCATTATTCACTTTTAATGTGCGTATTATCATCGTCAAGTCACTAGGCGATAATAATTACCGGCCAACGACGCGAGATGTTACCTTGGATCAAGATGGGACAAAAATAACAAGTGCTTGTGAAAAGAATAAAAAGGCCTAACATTTCTAGCTGAATGGCTAGTTATAACGATATGATACGGGTCTGAATAACGTTTGACAGGAAATTTCGTATGTATCAGGTAGAATCAATTGTACTATGGAAATCATGTCAAAAGTCCTACGAAGCCCGCCGTTGCGATCCCTGCGGTCGATCCAATTTACCAAGAGTCGATAAGTGAGAGAACTTTCACCTCCCAAGCAAGATGAGGTGAAAAAGGAAGCCATGTGACATGGCAAGAGAAAGGGTTTAATCAAAAGTGCTTGATTACTTAATTAAGTTAAGATGAGGGAGGGAGGGAGGGAGGGGGAGGGGCAAAGCCCAAGACGAGAACCGAGAGAAACAACACAAATGACCAACCCAGAGAGGGTCAAAACATTGGAGCAAAAAATGACTTGAATCTTGATTGATTGGAGGATGGGTGTGTAAATTAATGCATCAGACAGTGAGGCCCCTCTCTCTCTCTCTCTCTCAAAAGTGCCTCCTCACACGAGCAGCTGTCATTCCCACATATACAAACCCCACCCCCTCCCTCTCACCTCAGCTCGGCCAGCAAATTAGCGCTTGCACCTGTCGGATCTCTCCCTCCCTCCCTCTCTCTCTCTCTCTCTCTCTCTCTCTCTCTCTCTACAACACCAGGTGGTCTTTGTTCTTTTAACTGACCTACTTGTTGTTTAGTTTCAAGAACAGCAACGATCGCAGACCACAACATCAACCCAAATGGTACCTTAATGAGCTGAATGGAGGGGACGGCGGTCGAGTTCATGTCATGCGCTGTGGGTGGTGATGAGGCGCCGTGGGGCGAAACGAGGTGGAAGAGAAGACATCGCTACTGAAAGAGAAAGGAACACGCTGCGCGCACACAACCCTACTTGAAGCTGAAGCTCCTCTTTGATGACATTCGCACTGCAATGGCCTACCCAACCCACTACCGATCGCAATTCGGCGACACCACGTTGACCAAGGTGTTCGTCGGAGGCCTGGCGTGGGAGACCCCGACCGAGGATATGCGCCGCTACTTCGAGCAGTTCGGGGAGATCCTCGAGGCCGTCATCATTACCGACAAGAACACCGGCAAGTCAAAAGGCTATGGATTTGTAAGTGCCGGTTTATTTCCCTATTTCCGTCGCGGCGCGAGTATCTTTTTCGTCCGACGTCTTGGCCGTAGAAAACTGATGGGAGTACTTTTATGCCTTTTCTTCCGCACGGGAAAAACAATTTAAGGTGACATTTCGTGACCCCGAATCAGCGAGAAGAGCTTGTGTTGAGCCGAACCCGGTTATAGATGGAAGAAGGGCAAACTGCAACATTGCTTCCATGGGCAGACCTCGACCTTCGCCGCCGCGAGGTTCATTACAATTTACACATTACAACACCAATCGCATGTCGTTTGATATCGAAACTCGCGAGATTTTTTAACGGGTCCACTGATTGCGCGCATCCAAAGATAAACATGTGATGTTTGCGATGAAGAATGCCTTTCATTGTCAACTCTTTATCAACAAAAATACAACATGTTGTGGACCACTGCAGGGAGAGCACAAGGTGGCAATTACCCCTACCAAGGAGGAGCATTGCCGACAGCCAGCGGCACTGTGCCTTATAGCGGACGAGCGGCATCGGTCCCAACGCCGCCACCGCCGCCACCGTTCGTTTATCAGCCTTACGGGTCAGCTCTCTCTCATCAATCAATCTCCATCTCCATCTGCATAATTCATCTATCTGCACATGCATTTACTTTTCGTGGTTAAAAGAAGGGTCGTTTGCTATTCTGGGTACTCATAGCCAGCGGTTGGCCATACATCCTGAGAGAAAATGGTCCATACCATACAATTACAGCACCAGACACATTATGCACAGTTCTCAATGCCCGGTCTTGTGTGTGTGTGCGCGTCCATATGTTTGATTTTTTTAATTTAACGTGGATATAATGAACACTACACATTCGCAGTGTACAGTTGTTGTGAGCATTGAAACAATCGGTCAAAGTTGACCGGGCATTGTAATTGTAACTACTGAGAGAGAGAGAGAGAGAGAGAGAGAGAGAGAGAGAGAGAGAGAGAGAGAGGGTAAGGGATTGACAGTGGCTCTCTCGTCTGACCAGCATAAAGATTCACATGTGCAACCCCTCATGAAAATCCTGCCACTAAAGAGTTCATTATTTAGTATTTACTTCTCCTTTTCTTTTTCTTCTATTTTTTTTATTAATTATGCTTGGAGTGAATTAAGATTAGGCTGCGAGATTGATTTACATAAGTAATGTCGTAATATAGTTCCAAGGGAAAAAAAAATAGAGTGGGGCCAATTTGTGGTTTGCCTGGAATATGGGATCTAGATTGGGTCCCATAAAAAATCCCTAGGCCCCGAGGCAAATGACACATGTTTCTACCCGAATTTTCGAGAATATGATTGTTTCTAACCACGTCGTTTGTTCATGAGAAATTTACATATCATTCTTGTCATATAAGTTGAATTAGAGAAAGCATTCCTCTTAGTTACTTTTGTGTGGGATGGCCTGTCATCAATGCACCAAATGTAATAACCATGGCAGAACACATACATGTGGAAACAAGCTGAAAAAGAGTTGTGGTGCAGACTGGAATTCACCGAAGTTTTTCATGTTTGGATTGACTTGGAACTGATAGGATGAGCTGGGGACAACTGGGCTTGCAAATTAATTAAAACCAGGAAAGTGACATTTGGAAGTGTTCAACATTTTTAGATGGTCGGAATAGTCTATCGGTTGAGCACAAAAAAAAAATGAATTGTCAAAAGAGTCTTGATAACGAGTGTTTGGGGAGTACTAGTTCGACGTAGTTGATTTGGAAGAATTTCGTCACCGATGCTTTGAGGGTTATTTTGGTAAACATCCGAAAAGAACAAAATTTGTCATTTACGAAAGCACTATTTTTGTCGTGTTATACACACTTAAAGCGATCAAGGAAAAGAAAATATTTCTTTGTCAAATCTTATTGTGTGATTTTAGAGTACTATTAACAAGACCTATTTTGGAATGTCGCAATGTGATATAGTAATTTACATGTAACGCTAGAAATGCATTAGGACTGGAGGCATTTCTTCACATAGAGACCTCCACAAGCATTTTGGGACGCTTGTTAACGGAACCCTTTTCGAACGAGAGTCCAAGTCTCGGGTAGCCATGGCTTTGAGCTTAAGCACCTCTCCAACCTTCCCTAAGTACATCTGCTTTTGCCCAAACTCTAGTCCCGCTTCCAGTGTACAAAGCGCAAACGGCCATGTCCCGTGTTGCAGGACAACCGTCTGAAAGAAGTACTGTGTTCTTCTTCTTTTGTTCCCTGTCCTTACTGATCACAAAGCACTAGTAGTGCTCCCGGAGCACCAAAAAGGGCGAATGGCCATTCTCAACAGTTACCATTGAACTTTCGCTTCCATCATCACTGTCCCTTTGTCCCTTGAACTCGCTAGCTTCGCACTGAACAGTTCTTTCGAACATGGTACGACCCAAAACTCCACAGAAGCTGTGGGAGCTAAAAGTTAGTCTCGTGCAATGTCATCACCCAGAGATCGCACGAATTATGGTAGTTCATCCGTAGTTATAATCTCTTTTCCTTCTGATGCTTCAGGTACTCGACTTACCCTCCTGAATATGGATACCACCAAGTGAGTCTCCCCCTCTCTCTCTCCGTCAATCTCAGTGTTCATTAAGTTGGACTAGTGAAAGGATTTACGGGTTAAAAACATGTGGTGATCGTTTGGTTAAATTGTTTTGGGTGGGGGCAGGCGATGTATAATCCGGTTCAGCAGCAGCAGCAGCAGCAGCAGCAGTACTATCAGCAGATGTACGGGGGGGCGTCGGCGTCGACATCCGCCATGGGAGGTGTCTCCCCGTACTACTACGGCTATTCGCTGCAGACCGGGCGGGGGGCTTACTCTGCGGCCCACCAGGCGCACCGCATCCCCGGACCCTCGTACGTCTACTATCCTGCGCAGGCGGAGGGCCCCCTCTCCCCCTTCCACCCTCCTCCCCCTCCCACTCTCCAACCCCTCAGGCTCCCCTTCACTTCTCCCGCAGCAGCAGGTGATCTTCTCCTTCTCCTTCTCCTTCTTCTTGTTTGTGGGTTATAATTTTCTTTTCCGTATTCATTTTCGTGAACTGTTTAGAACATGGGTCGAGTTTTTTCTTCTTCTTGTTTTCGTGAGTGGCCACGATTACATGAGAAAGATAATTTGGTGGCAATTGGAACATGTACGCGAGCGCGTGGGCAGTCGGGGCCAAGTGGGCGAGACCCACAAAAGGCCATGTGAATGAGCTGTCAAAGCTTCTGCGAGGTATGACCCATCACATGATTTCGGGGGTCAATTCGGGAATGCACGGCACGAGTGGGGAGGAGGGAAGAAGAAGATCTTCGATGCGGATCTGCATTGCCATCGTGCTTTCCATATCATCACTGCCCGTCGAGCCTGAGCAAAAGGCAGTCAAGTCTCCATCCTTGGGACACTGTTTTCGGCCATCGGGGAACCGCTCACCGCCGTGAAAGATCTTCTCGTTGAAGCGTGAATAGCAGCATTACAGGGAACGCTAAAAAAAAACGGGTTGCGTGTGTAGCGTCAGGATCTGACCGCACGCGCAGTTAAATTCGATGCACGATCAGATCTTGATGTATCTAGGCACTAAGATAGAACTGACCCCACTTCTTCTGACTCACGAGGTGTTCTTTATCCGTGGCGACAGATACCCACGACGCACAAGCCTCGACTGCTACGGAAACATCATCATCGTCACCACCACCCTCAGGGGTCGCCACTTCTCAAAGCTCCGACAACCTAAAGGAACACCATTCGAGCGCATCAAACTGATGACCCCCATTGTTCCTCCGACGCTCCTCCTGTTCCACAACGAGACATTCTGTGTCCATGTTGGCTTCCTGTTATTTTTCTCTTTCACCCCGGGCCTAGAGAACGCAGCAGCAGCAGGCGGATGATCGTGACGCTGCTGCGCGAAGAGAGAAGATCGGAAGATGTGGGAGGAGCAGAGGAGAAGACTAATCAACACCTGATTTCATTATTTTTCATTTTTTTTTGGCCCTTTCTTTTCTTTTTCCTTTTATCTCTCTCTTTGATAAAATAATTCATTCATTTTTCTCCGCGCTCATGCCCAAACGTAATTCATTTATCTATTGTTGGAGCTTTATTAATATCTTTTTTTAAAGAAAAGGTGCTTGACAAGAAGTGGATTTGTTTATTCTCTCTCTCCCTCTTCCAATAAGGAATTGCCATAACATTTAATGATAATTTTCCTACGATTTTTTTTCCACGTTTTATACCTAGGAGTTGAGCTCAGAAAATTAAAATGTACATAGGTGTTTAGGGGAGATCGGTTTCGGGGTGGGCCAGTTTTCAATTTGTGAAATCGAGAACCGGCTCACCTGGTCCTGGAACTGGCCCGTTCTTTCTCGTTTTTTTCTGATGAATTTTGAAAGCAAATTTGATCTACAAGAGCCAGAGAGCACTAAACCCACCACCCAATAACAACCGGAGACAAGAAGCAATGCGCATAGTACAGCCAGCTAATTCGGAAACTACGTGGCAATTTTAACTCTATAGATCCTAGCTGTGATGAAAGTGAAAACCACATGCTTACTTGTCGAGCTACTGAAATTGACGATTTAGAGACTCTCGGGAGAGATAAATAGAGTCATGACTGAGAGAGGCGACAGGGAGGCATCGACGGTCGAGCAAGAGGGTAGCGTTGAGGGGAAGCCGCGAGACTGGCGCGAATTGTGATCGAGAGAGGTGAGAGGGAGGTGTTGACAGTCAGGTGAGAGGGTCGAGTCAAGGCGAGGCCGCGAGACAGCGTGAGTCGTGACTAAGAGAAGCGTCGTGCAACGTAGAGAGTTTGTGAACGGGAGGGAATATCTATTTATTGGAGTGTGTGGAGTTGTAAACAAGAGGTGTGAGTTTGTGAACGAGAAAAGGAAAATTTATCTGATTTAGGTTTGTAAGAAAAAACATCGGTCCAATGCCTATAGTCTAGGTGGGTGAGTTCACACAGGGAACCGGACTGAACCGGGCGGTTTTCGATTTGGGCAATTCATTTTGCTCATCTCTATAGGTGTTTTTTTATTTTCCGGGCAGAATTATGAGCCGATCCGCACCGATATGATCTTTGATTAGGCTAGTGGGGATCAAGGGCCCAATATAGAATATGAGGCGAAAATGAAGAGCAATTGATCTTCTTGCTGTGAGAGTTCACCACTCATATTATCATTGAATTTGTGCCATGTGATCATCAGGCCCAATCGACAGAAAATCCTAACCTTTTCGCTCCCCTTGCCCCCCGTCCCCAATTAGGATTCAATACAGTGAATCTTCTTATGTTCGATCTATCTCGATACATGATATTCAGCACGCCGTTCTCGCATAAGATTATCTCCTCAGTTCAATCGAAAACAGGTCATGCATACTTTTCTCGTCATTAGGGATAACGAAACTCCGACATTTTTTCAGAACTTGGAGCCTACTCGATAGATCCGGAACTTAGCATGACGATCTGGGATCGACTCCGGCCAAAGAAAAAATGAAGAGTAAAGGTTACCGATCATGACCAAAAAATAGTTTTTTTATCAGTTATTGGAACCGAAATTTCAAGAAATACAGAGTGAGGGTATGATTCCTTGCTTCTTTTTTTCTAATTTCTTTTGTTCCTCAATTATTAAATTACGTCGCTAATAATTGTTATTGGTCGTGCTTCAATTTTGGACCGCTCGACGCACTAAATTACCATCCTTTTCTTCAGCAATTGAGGCACCTTTGACGCGATGGAAAGGTGGCTGATCTTTTCACGTGTCGTGTCGTGTTGTGTTACTTCCACCTGAGTGGAAATTAGGTACATTTTCTATCAAAGCGCTTTGATCAACAAAACTTAAAAGCATAACGCCTTGATCAACTGAAGTGAGACTCGATCTTAAAAGAAAAATTCTAGCGAAGATGAATGAGCAGCAATAAAATTTACTCGGAGCTACTTTTTGAAATAAATCTCAGAATACCCGAGTTAATAATCTTTGATCCAAACCAAGTTCTTACACACACATATATATATATTTTTAAATTTTTTCGATCCAACATGACCATCAATAAATCGGTATATCTAATATCTTCTCATCCCCAAGTGAACCTCCCACAAGTTTCTGCCCGTACAGGTCGCAAATTTTGGCTCGGCCTCCTCCTGATTTCGGAGAAAATTCTTCCTGCGCCCAGGAACACATGAGCTCGGCTCGCACCAACCGGGAGATCATGCGAATCCCGCGCGAAGTTCATCTCGACCGACGGTGGATGCAATCCGGGGCTCACGTGGTCCAGGTTCTTCTGACGATCGTTCCGGAATTTCGACCCCCGAGCTGGTCAAACAGCCTATCCCCGAGGCGAGACATGCCCGTCACTCCTTCCTCTCCCCCCTGGCGGCAAACCCTCCGTATAAGTACCCATCGCAGAGACACGCTCTTCCTCATCGCCAACGTGAGAAACTCTTCCACATTTGTCCGAAACCATGGCTGCTCCGTCGCCGTCGTCGTCTCCTCCTCCTTTCATCCTCGCCGCCGCCGCCCTCCTCCTCGTCCTGTCCCACCTCTCCGCCCCGTCCTCCTCCGCCGGCGCCGCCCACCCGAGGATGCTGTCCCTGGTCCAGACACCGCCCCTCGTCCTCACGTACCACAAGGGCCAGCTCCTCAAGGGCAACGTCACCGTCAACCTCCTCTGGTACGGCCGCTTCTCCCCCCGCCAGCTCTCCATCGTCGCCGAGTTCTTCCGCTCCCTCAGCGGCCCCGCCAAGCCTTCCCCTTCCGTCGCCTCCTGGTGGTCCACCGCCGCCGCGTACTCCGGCGGCCCCGCCCGCATCGTCTTGGGGAAGCAGCTCGTCGACGGCGAGTACTCCCGGGGCAAAGCGCTGAAGAACCAAGACATCGTGAGCCTGTCCTCCAAGCTCGCCAGCGCCAAGCCTAGTAGCGGCAATGCCGTCAACTTTGTGTTGACCTCATCGGATGTTGGCGTCGAGGATTTCTGCATGAACAGCTGCGGGTTGCACGGGTGGTCGACCATGGCCCCGGGCGGCAAGGGCGCCAAGTTCGCGTATGCGTGGGTCGGCAACTCGGTGTCCCAGTGCCCTGGCCAGTGCGCCTGGCCTTTCCACCAGCCGATCTACGGGCCTCAGATGCCTCCCCTGGTGGCCCCGAGCGGGGACATCGGGGTCGACGGGATGATCATCAACTTGGCCACGGTCCTGGCGGGGACCGTCACGAACCCGTTCGACACGGGGTATTTCCAGGGCCCGAGCGATGCGCCCCTCGAGGCCGTGACCGCATGCACGGGGATATTCGGGGCCGGAGCGTTCCCTGGCTATCCCGGGGTCGTCCTGGTGGACAAGACGAATGGAGCGAGCTACAACGCGATCGGCTTGGGTGGACGGAAATTTCTGCTGCCGGCGATGTGGAACCCCAAGACGTCTACTTGCAAGACGGCCGTGTAGAGCAGCAACTGAGCAATACACAAACACGAGGAGTACTTCCATTTTCATGCGTGTATAGTGCACACGTGGGGTTATATCACTATACGTCTTGCTTTTATTTTTGGGGCTTTAAATTATGTTGTCGAAATACAATATTCCGGAATTTGTGGATTACTTTGATCCGTGGCTATTGCAGATCGCCTGAATAACGCGATTTCATTGTAACGATTGAACATCAATGCATGTCAAACATCTCTCTCGTTTCTCTTCCAAGACTCGTTTAGCTATGACCGGAGTTGTGCCGGAATGTTTCCATAATTCATCTGCATATTTGTCGAAAATGTTTGGTGCTGATGAAGATCCTCATAGAATAAAGAAGGATGGTGAATCAAGTCTTCATCCATGGGAGTTCAGAAACATGGAGAATCTGGAGTTCAGAAACATGGAGAATGAAATCAAGTCTCATCACACCTCTCTCTCTCTCTCTCTCTCTCTCTCTCTCTCTCTCTCTCTCTCTCTCTCTCTCTCTCTCTCTCCAATCTAAGGTCACAACCCTAGATCGACTGTAATCGCGCTTGATGATGACCAAGTTGCGAATCAAGTCGAGAGAGAGATTCATAGCAAAAGAAAGGGTGAGCAAGATAATCATATCGACCATTCATTTTTACTTGGAATGGTTATCCATGTAATGTCATTTACCCAATTGGAGCCTATTCATTTAAATATTTTTATATAGTCCATCAGAAAAATCATTTGTTGTTACAGTTGTGGCCGCCATGCTAGCTAAACGTGACAGACATGTTGTAGCTAAATAAAAGTCCATGTTTGGTCTCTAAACTTGCATGGTTTTCCGAAGCAAGGTGTTGAACATTTAATGTGCTTAATCAAGTCCCTGAACTTGCATAACTTTTACAGTTATGTTTTTTGGACTTAGAATCTAGTTAATTAAAGCTAACGTATCCATCAAAGCTAATAAGAAATAAGGAATTTTTTTTGTCATCTAGGCTATCATCTGATGCTAGGGGTGAGTGATCGAATCAGTTCACAAGGGGGACCTGGGCCTACCCAATTCCTGATTTCAAAAATTAGGAACCAACCTTGACCAGTTCGGTTCCCTGTTTCATAACCCGAATCGACCGATTCTAACTAGGCCTGGAAACTAGAATCAGCAATGATAGAATCTAGAGCTAAATTGGTTTTGAATCGGTTTATGCCTAACTCAAAGTGAGTTCTTTTACTCTTTCTTAAATTAAAATATATTTGACGTGTTATTGTCAAGCATAAAAGAATTGTATCCATGTTTGATACATATATATATCGTAAATATAATAAATGATCAAAATGAAAAGGAAAAAGAAAAAGAAAAGCCGTGTCTAGGCACAAGTTGACCTTGGAACCAACCTTGAATCGTTTGGTTCAATACCAAGCCGATTCCAAGGTCAACCAAGTTGGTTTATGGTTCAAAAAATAGGGAATCGACTTTAACAGGATAAGTTCTAGGTTACAGGTTTGAAACCTATTCATCCTGAAACCAATCATTCCCAGCCGATGCATGGACTAAAGACTTTAAACTCGAATGCCACAATCAAATCATGCGTGATGGGATTTCTCAACACGAACATTGAAAATTCGAGGTTCTAACAACGGAACTCTTACCAGCTCCAGAGACACATTAGCTCCAATCGAGCGACTTTGGAGAAGATTGCTACGCAATTTCAAGGGCTTAATTAGACAAATTAAATATTTTAGGGACGCCATTGGAAATATGCGAAAGTTCAAGGACGAAGACTGAAAGTGGATATTTGACCAATATCTCTAATTTTCTAAATCACGGACCGGTATCAATGGGCCTCGAAACATCGAAAGAAGCCCAGACGAATCTCGAGTTGGACTTTCGGTCCTATATCGTCAGGTTAGGCCCAAGCATGATCAAAGCATCGCGACCGTCGCTCAGTCGGAACTCATCAACTCAAAGTAAGATCATCCAACGCCCTCAATCCGTTCTCCATTGTTTAATCACCGCCGTTCACGTTCACGAAAAGCTCACGCTGGCGAAATCCCCACCGTTCGCATCGTCGAAACGCCTACAAATTTCTGTTTTTTTTTCCTCCTCCTCCTCCGTCTTCAAAAATCGATAAAACCACCGCGTTCCGCCTCCCCGGTTTCCGTCGCCGCCGTCCTCCGCCTTCCGATGGAATCTCACGGCGACTGCCGCTCCCCAAGCTCTCCCCAAGCGCCTACCTCCACCAGCTGCGCCGGCTCCGGCGCCGGCGGGGGGCACTCCGGCGCCACCTGCGCCAGATGCGGCGGCCCCACCGCTTACCCTGCCCCCCCGCCCTCCTTCTCCGGCGTCTCGCCGCCGCCGGCCTACCGCCCTATCCGCGCCCCCGCCGTCAACTTGTCGCCGGAATCCCTGTACTCTCAGCAGCAAGCGATCATCCGAGCGCCCGTGCCTCAGTCGCAGAAGGTCCCGATCGTCTCTCCGCCTTATCGGTTCCAAGTCCCGGTCAAGAGGATCCAGTCTCCGGACGA
Organism: Syzygium aqueum; assembly: GCA_031216185.1. Taxonomy (NCBI): domain Eukaryota; kingdom Viridiplantae; phylum Streptophyta; class Magnoliopsida; order Myrtales; family Myrtaceae; genus Syzygium; species Syzygium aqueum. The sequence goes on along the minus strand of CM062236.1, from coordinate 23,530,006 downwards.
TCTCCGCCGGTTCCACGACTCCGACGCCTCCAAGAACTTCCTTGGCTTCGTCGTCGCTCTCTCCGAGTCGATTCGGGGCCGCAAGATCTCGGACTCGTGCCACGAATCGTCCGCTGTGTCCGCGATCGTGTCGATTCTCGAGACCCTGGCTCGTTGGATCGAGGAAATTCCTCCGGTCCAGCAAGCCGCGCGTTACGGTAATGTCTCGTACAGGAGCTGGCATGAGCGTTTGGAAGAAACTAGTGAGTCCTTGGTGCTCGCATTTCTTCCTGACGATCTGCGATGTGCGACGGTCGAGATTGTACCTTATTTTACTGATAGTTTTGGTAATTCAAGTCGCATTGATTATGGCACTGGGCATGAGACCAATTTTGCTGCGTGGTTGTATTGCTTAGCGAGGATAGGAGTTATTAAGGAAGAAGATTACCCAGCTGTAGTGGCCAGGGTTTTTGTGAAGTATCTAGAGTTGATGAGGAAATTGCAGTTGGTGTATTCTTTGGAGCCTGCGGGTTCACATGGGGTTTGGGGTCTTGATGATTATCATTTCTTGCCTTTCATATTTGGGTCATCGCAGCTGATTGGCCATAAGTATATGAAGCCCAAGTCAATTCACAATGAAGACATATTGGAGAACTTCTCCAATGAGTATATGTATTTCTCTTGCATCGCATTTATTAGGAAGGTGAAGAAGGGACTGTTTGCTGAGCATTCACCGCTGCTGGATGATATCAGTGGAGTGCCTAATTGGAACAAGGTGAATAGTGGGTTGCTGAAGATGTACAAGGCAGAGGTCTTGGAAAAGGTCCCCATTATGCAGCATTTTCTGTTTGGCTGGCTCATTAAGTGGTACTGAGTTTGTCCCTGTTCCATTCTATGGTGATATACTCTTTCACCGTGGCGAAATTAGTACATGGGTATTTGTATGATAGGAGAATATTCTTGGTTGCAAGTTTTAACTTCTACTGGAGGATGTGGTGTTGGTATTTATTGATGTTTTAGCTGGTCTTTATATAATTATGTTACAGTAATCATTTGATATGCATAAGTGACACGTCTGTTCACCATTTGAACAAAGCATATTTACTGCACATCTCACAAAAGTTTGCTTGCCATCTCTGTTCAAACATCATTTAACGGGTGGTAGGTATTTCCCGATTAAAATGGTGATTTGTGATTTTTCGGTTATGCTACAAATGGTAATTGATCCTGTTAATTGTAATGCTTGTCAATGTCTTGCACCATAGGGATGCATTCACATGGGAATCTTGGGTCCTGTGCTACTTGAGTCACACCATAAGCTAGTGATTTTGGGTATTGGACTTTACCATCTAGGGTGCAGCACTTTACTCTGTTACGCTTGCTACTTCACCTGATCATATGAGATCAAGTTATTTTCATTTCTATACACTGATTAAAGATAAAAGCGCGAAATGCCGCAAAAAATGATTTGATTTTTGGCCTTGTGATATGTGACTAAAGTTAAAAAACTATCCTGTATGCATGTGTATGCCAGGAACTCTCATGAAGGGCTTCTCCACAATTTTTTGTTGAATCTGCACTTCTCGCTTGCTTTACTTGCCTTCTTCCTAAACTAATTAATATTTATCTGTACAGCTGTACTTTTACTAGAAGAATCCAATTTATGTGGCTATATAGATATCTACTGTCCTGCTAGTACAGAGTCCGGCACGAAATATTTTGCTATCACATTCCGTTTTTCAGTTGTGGATATTTAAGTTGAATAGATAAGATACAATGCAATTGCATCCGTTTCAGGAGGACCATATATTTGTCGAGCATTTTTTACTTTAACATGAAGCAGACTTTGTATCTGACCGTTGATTATTCTTTTTGGCATTCAATGACAATTCATCACATGCATTAAAGATTTCTAAGCCCTGTTCCAGGTGCATGGTTTCTGCCGTGGTTTGAAATAGCTATTGACCTTTTTGAGATATGATCATGTCTGGTCTTTACCCAAGTAGCTGATCAATCTGAACACGAGTTTATCATTTTGGTTTGAATTAAAACCCATGGGGTTGTTGAGATTCTTAGATAGAAAATCTAGTAACTACGAACTATCAGGGTCTCACTTTTTTTTTGGGTCGAAATCAGGGTCTTACTTGGAATTAGAATTTTAATGTAGTGTCTTTCAGAAATCGAAATCTAATTGGTTTAAGTCTTTAATTGAGCTACTACCAATTTTGGATTTTAAAGATTGTCTTTTACTTCGGGTCCCGATTTCAATTGTGCGCAATTTCTTTCAGTTTGTTTTGCTTACTAGTGTCTCATCTAGTTTTCCATTAAACGTCCCTGTTATGTTTAAGCCGCTCCTTTTCAATTTAACACCTGATTATAAGACAAGAGCACCAAAAAGCCCATGGTAAAGTATCAATCCCTACGACCAAAAAAAAAAGCATCAATTCCATCATTTACATGTAGCTGTGCTATTTATAAGACCTATGCTGCTTTCATAATGTCCACTGTAGGTGCAATAACATCCAGCTCTTTGCTACTGGTGTAGAAACCGTGCGCTCAATTTTTTGTTTCTTTTGCCAGTTCAATTTAGTTGACACTGGAAATGAACAAGTGGATATAGAACCTAGCATGGCAGCTTAAAGAGAGTAGTTGAAAAGGTGCATTGATTTGTCTTGAGCATGCATTTCCTTTGGTTGCATGGATTCCTAATTTCCTTGACTATTACTACCAAGGCAATTCTCTAGTTTGATGATTCTTTCAAGGCATAGGAACTTTTTGTAGAAATGAAAGTGCTTTTCTGTCAGTACCTCAAAAGTGTTCATTTTCATAATGTGCTTAAGTGCTTATATGATCTACATACTAGCAACAAACTATTGTAATTATGTTCTGTTGGTTATGTCAGTAGGCGTGGGATTTTTCGTATGCTTAAGACTGAAGAGTGTCAACCGGAGCTTTTTAACTGTTTTTGGTTTCTTTTTTCCCAGGGAGTAGACGTGTGCTTGTCTGCTGGTGCTGCCTGCTGTTCCATAATCTGAAGATATGATTCTAGATACAAACCCATTAAGCAGCAACAAGAAGTAAAAATCACTGGTAGTTTGGTTGAGCCGATCCTAGTTTATTCTCTTTACGGCTGCTTGGTTAATTAAATGCACGTTTGGTATGTTGGATTAAGTTGTTCATCGGATTAAATTTTGAATCTCTGACATGATAACAGAGTAGATGTACAGGAAGTCGTATGGTATGATTGGCAATGTCAGTTTCTCTTTGCAGCTGAGGGGAAAGTAGTTGATAAGTGGACAGCGCGAAGGCAGGTAGTTGTGTTTGAGGTGTGCCAGCTCCACCAGTCGCTGACAATGATAACCATGGAAATCTGCGACTCCGAGGTTGGTCCCAATCCTAGACTTGCTAGCATGCTTTGTGTTCATAATCCTGGATGTTCAGGTTATCAAAAAATATTTTTTTTTGGTCGGAAGGTTATCAAATGTCTGGATAGTGTGATTTGAGATTAGAATTCCCAAACTGCTGGTATTTTTCTCTCAAAAGTCAATGTTCGCTCGTTTACAACTGCTCGATGCTAAGTTCCTTTCTAGGGAGGAGAGCATTCGGTTTCCACAATGCAAATCTGATAGCGTTATACGTTTCCCCATCCTAGAGCGAAATCCGGAAAGATAGATCGAGTCTAGCCTCTTGATGGACTTTAGTAGTCTAACCTAACTCTGATTGGTGCATTATACTTTATGGACGTCAACCCACCAATCAAAAGACTGGTTGGAGGAAACCATGGCCTTCTCTGATATGATTCCCATCTGATAGGTGAAATATGACAGCACCAAAATTGTAATCGCATGCTAACACGTGAATGAAAGAGGAACCTCAAATCCAACGAAAAGAGTTATATCCACAGAGAAGGGAGACATGACTTGCCAATTGTAAGCATGGCCTCCACACAACCCGTCTACCACTAGCGAATAAGTAATCATGTCGCACGGATGGTAGTCCTTTGAAGTAGTCTCACGTTAAAAGAATAATGATATTCACGAAAAATCTTAGGGCTATACATCAAGTGCTCCACACAGTCCAAAATCGATCCATATTTATACACTACCGACCCTTGTGGTCATATATATATAAATAATGAGAGATTTACCTATGACACATGAAAATGTCTGTACTCAAAAGACCAAAACGTGAAGGGGCGCGCACATGGGGGAAGAAGGGGAACAGCGACACTGAGGCACTACGCTGTTCTCTTTTCCCCTTTGAGAACTTCCTTTTGGTCTCGTGACTTCGGGATGGAGCTTGCGTTACTCGGTCCTCGTGTTTCCATCCCACTGCCGCCCATGCGCACACGCAATCGCATCGAAACTTGCTCATTTCTCGGGTGAACGGTCACCGTCTTCACCTGGTCATTCCAAATCCGCAAACGCAGACTCCATCCTGTAAATCCTTCGCAAATTACGCCGTAAAAGAAAAGGAGAGAGAGAGAGAGAGAAGAAGCAGCAAGAAATGAGCTGCGAAATCTTCGGACAGAGTCGAGCGATGAAGAAGAACAGCCTTCCCCATTACCACCATGGTTGAGTTCTTCTTCCTCCACGAGGTAATTATTAACCCTCGAATTCTTCAAGCCCTTTCTGCGCTCTCTCGCTTTCCTTTTCCTTAAAGATTCTTTTATTCTTGAAACCTGGATTTCGAGTTTGACCTACCTCTCTCTCTCTCTCTCTAATTAAGCTTGCACGCCACCAACTTGCATTTAAAGCTGTCTTAAATACCATTTTTGACAGTTCTCCACTCTGTCCATAATAAGACCTGTCCATGTTTGTCCTCCTTCTCCTATTGCGTTCGGGGGTACAGCAACATCCTCCCCCCACACCCCCCCACTTGCACTTTTCACAAAAAGTTTTGTTGATATCTCCCCCTCTACTTTTCTGTTCTCTCTCTCTCTCTCTCTCTCTCTCTCTCTCTGTCTCACTCACTCTCTTGTTTTTACTCTTGTTCTTCCGCTTGTTTGCTGGTGGTTGTAGCGAAAGCTTTTTCGGTAGGTAGGCAAACATCCCCTCCTCTCTCTCTCTCTCTCTCTCTCTCTCTCCCTCTCTCTCTTACTCGTCCTCTGCTTCTGTGGCGGATAAACCGGCGGGCTTTTAGCAGAAAACCCAGAGAAAAAAAAGAACTCAGGCAATTCGAAGGGAGATCTCGCTCCTTCTTGGGTACAACTTATCTTTACTCATGCTCGTGTAAAGTTGCTCTCTCTTTTCTTTTTATCCTTTCTTTGTCCCTTCCCCTCTCTCTGCTCATGCTCTGCCCACCGAGAAACCTTGGGCAGAGCAAAAGAAAATGGTGGTAGTTCTCATTTGGGTTTGGTTTGTCGAGCACGGTCGTTCTCTTCCCAACTGGGAAGTTTCCACCCTTCAGCTGAAGTGTAGCTAGCTTCTTGATTTTCGGCTGAGAATGTAAAGTGTGGATTTTTTTTTGAAGTTCTTTTGGCTTCTCTCTCTCTCTCTCTGGCCGCTAAAAGCAAGGAGATCCCGGGGGAGAGTTGTTATGGAGTATTTTATTTCCTTCGTCTCTTGCAGTAGGTTCTCATGTCTTGCTGCGTTACGGACTCTATTGCAATTAGCTTGCTTTTCAAAGTTCTGTATTCCGATAACTGCTAATTTTGGCTAAATCACTTGTTTCAATTATGCAAAGCTCGGTTATTTTTCAAGTTCCTGATCTCATCGGGTTGTCGCTCAAATTTTCAAGCTCCATTCTTTTTTTCTGTCGTTCGGTCGAGAATTTTACTGAGAAGTTTGCAGATGCACATGCTTGTTCTTCTTTAGTTGTTCTAGTTGTGATTTGAGTGAGTGAAATCCCTTTTAAGAAAGTTTCACTCCCACACTGGAATTGTTCACCCTTTTTTTTTTGTAAATCTTTTGTGTTTGTTAAACTCTGTCTCTGTCCCGTTTTGTCCTATTCCCTTCTGATGAATGAGCGAAGTTATGGAATCTCTGTGCTGTTCATTTGCTTCTGCCCTTGTGTTGCCATTTCTTGAATTTGAAGCTTGAACTTTGTGTGTGCATTTTCGTGTATTGTTGGGAAAGACTCAATTTTGAGGTGCTTCTTGCAATCCGTTCATGTTGTAGGGTCCAGGATAGATGGAGGAGGCAAGTGATTATCGGCGATGGGACGAATTAATACCCGACGCATTGGGATTAATCTTTAAGAATCTGTCTCTCTATGAGATACTGACCGTGATTCCTAGAGTGTGCAAATCCTGGGGAAAGGCGGTGGTTGGACCTTATTGTTGGCAAGAGATAGACGTTGAGGATTGGAGTAAGGAATGTTGCTTTCCCGGCGACATCGATCGTATGCTCCGGATGCTGATCACGAGAAGCGCGGGATCACTCCGAAAGCTCAGTGTGTCAGGCACCGGTCTCCATGATGATGGAATTTTCTCATTTATCGCTGATCAGTAAGCAAAACCAATCCTTTATTCTGTAGTCTATGAATCATCCTTATTCAGACTTTACTGGTACGTGAAAAGAAGATCTAGGAACAGATGGGTTGCTGTTCTAGATAGGGAAAACTACGGCGATGCTTAATCCTAATTTATAGCATACTTCCATTTTCCTAAGTCCCACATCAAAGTCTACTGTTGCAGTCGCATTAAATGATGATGCACTTTGGCAATTTAGATGATTTCAAAGTAAATCCCGCATCAAGCATCGCTAAAGGAAAGCATTTTTTTATGTCCCCTTTTATGATAAGAAATTCAGGATGAACTTATATTGAAGAACTTGTGATCAATAGCTAGAGTTCATAAATTGTAACGTGCCCTTTCTTTTCCTTGTTGATGTTGCTAGTGCTGGTTCGGTCCACACGTTGCGATTGCCTCGTAGCGAAATAACAGATCCAATAGTAGAAAGCATAGCAGGAAGGCTTTCCACGCTGAGTTTCTTGGACCTAAGCTACTGCAACAGGATTGGTGCTCATGCCCTCGAAGCCATTGGGAAGAACTGCAAAATGCTTCTTGGTTTGTGCCGGAATATGCATCCAGTAGATACCGCTGGCAAGTCCTCATTGGATGATGAGGCTCATGCCATCGCCTTAACCATGTCCAAGCTCAGACGCCTCGAGATGTCTTACCACCTCGTGAGCACCCAGAGCGTTCTCGAGATTATATACAATTGTCCGGAGCTAGAATTTCTAGATTTGCGGGGTTGCCACCATGCAGAACTCGATGAGAAGTTCCTCAAAGAAAGGTATCCCAAATTGAAGGTTCTGGGGCCTGATGTTGTGGACGAGTATGAGAGGAATGAGTGGGAGGATTACTCCGATTTTTCTGATTTCTCTGAGTATTTGGCATGGGAATTTGTGGCCGGAGAAGTTGGAGATTACTATGACAACGAGAGCTTGGATGAGATGTGGGACGATGAGGGGAGGTTGGAAGACCTTGAGCTGAGGTTCTACGAAGGAATTGAAGATGCAGGACTTTATGGTTGGCCCCCATCTCCTTGATCTTATGTTTATATGTATGAACCCCTTTTCTTATTTGTTGTTTACTGCATTATCGATATGCTCTTAGTACTGCTACATGATCCATCTACGATGTATGTACATGCTTCTGCAAACTGGTATGTATTTCCTTCTGGAATGAATATGAAATAGGAATGAATACCTAGCCTATGTCCAATGTCATTGCTGACCCAAGGGTTCAATCTTGTGACTCGGTCTGCAAGAGCAGAAGTAAATTTGAAAATCATTCCCCTATGTTTGGTTATCAATGAGCGTGCAAGCTTTTGTAGTGCCCTATTTTCAATAGTGAGCAGCTGATGGTGTGCTTAGTGTACTTATTGAGTCGCTGTGTTTGCTATAACCATTCTCCAAGATGCTATTTGTAGTTTCATATTGGTATTTAACGAGTAGGAAAAAACATTCAGAGACTCTCAATCCGTTTTTAAATGTAGAATAGATTTCTCCACGTTTTGATTTTCCGTGTAACTGTTTCCCCATATTTCTCACCGTCTCCATGAATTCACTCGACACCCTCAAATGGTTCATTGAGTATGAGAATGGTTTATGGTCTGTTTATTCCAGGGCGCGCGAACCCTATAGAGCTGAACTTTCAGATATGACTCAATAGCATAGGTTGCTGGGGGACTAGTGGGACTAGACAAGTGCATTGAGTCCTTACACTAGTCTTTGTTGATGTGACTTTTTCGCTGAACTTGTAATGCGGATGTGCATCCCCCCTGGGCTTGATCTGTCCTCTTTAAGTTCAATAGCTTACCAAGCTGTTGATTATTCAACTGAATGTGAAAACCCAGAGCATAGGAGTTCCATTTCTAAAGTATGCAAGTATGTCTATGGCTGAGACTGGGGACTAGATCCCATCCAATTGGTACCAGAGCAGATGATTAGCCATATTTCACCTGAGACAGAGAGGAGTTGGTTGGGACAATCTCTCGTCTCTACCAACCTAAATTTTCGCAGATAATGTTCTTTGAAGATGTTCCTGTTCATGGTTGATGAGCAGACGAGCGTCTTCTTTGTCCTTTGATGTATTGCATACACAACTTGGCTCTGAAGTCACATGGTTACACGTGATTCATGACTTGGGATCCTGCAATCTTGCAGTTCATAAAGCGTGTTAAGACAAGATATTTGTGTTTGGCCGCTCAAGATAAGATAATCCAATCTTGAACCTGGTGCAGCACGTGCTCCGTTTAAATATCAGCATAAAAAACACTATAAGAAAAAGAGGTACACGGAGAAAAGTTTAAGACAGGCATCGTCGGTTCTTGGATTTCTTTGCCGTAACGATGTGATTGATGAAGTACAATACCTCGTCTGCTTTTATTTGCTTTTCGCTTAGACTAGTGGATGCAACAGCAATAGTTTAGGATTTACAGAGATTGAAGGACATTGAAGTTGTCCAAGTATATTGAGCTATAGATCGTCGCCATTGCCAATATCTAGTAGCTGCCAGCTATCACGAAGGACGTTAGATTTTATTCTGTAAAATCGACCCTGGTCTGCGTGGGTCTATGTTCGCTCGTACTGGCCTGACTACCATCATATTGTTGATTCAACAGTGCTGCAATCAATGATCACTAAACTCTCGTTGCTCATCGACCGCCGCCACTATCAATCACTCGCCGCAGCTGCCATCACTATTCACTTGGTAATTTTCAACATGACCAACCTAGCCACCGTTGTTAGGATGATGAACTAGAGCAGCTCCAACACAAATGCCCAAAGTAAATCGTTACTAGCAAGGCCTGTGAGTGGCTCAAGCTGCGCGTTCGAATACATCAGACTCGACATCAACTTGATTCAGTACTCAAGCTACTCAGAACAATTTGCAACCGATGAAAACGGAGCCCATCTTGTTCAGCTCCTAACACAATACATACCTTCATCATTTTCATTCACGAGTCATCACTACCAAACCAATCTTCTGCTGCCACAAACTACATCGCTATTAGATATGCCGTCTCAAAAATATTTGAGAACTTTTTGCTTTCGCCTTGACATGTGATTTAAGAAGTCAAATGGATGGTCCCCCTTTCTCCCCAAGAACAAACAGGAACACACATTGCCTCCTGGTAATGCACTTGTGGATCATCCAGAAGGGGGAAAGAAACAGGTCGAGTGAATTTAAAGCATGCGCGCAGTTCAAAATGCCAAAATATCAAAGCATGTCCACAGGTGGGCCCACTTGCGATATCGTGTCAGTGGTCCATTGGATCCGGATCCGGATCCAGGCAAGCAATTCCCAATGCACACCCTTTTACAAATCAAAATGCAAGTACAATTATTGATGGGAAGATTCGCAAGCCCCAGCCTTTTTTCTTCCTTTCTCATTGAGTGATTTTGGGTGGGGGCAATCAGGAATTTGGATGCATTGTAATTTGGAAGTTGCAACTTGATTTCCCAAGCACACGTGAATTGGTTGACTAGTGTGACTGTTGGGTGTTCTATGGATTTCGAGAAATTGATTAGTCACGACAAGTCATGCTCGAATTCATCTCGTCGAGAAGGTTAATAAACTCTGTTTGGACTTTATAATTCCCCCTTCCCTACGAGGATGATAATAAGAAAACTAGAGGAATTGTTGAGCATGCCGGACGAGTTCGTACTCCACTACCAACTGGAGAAAGGACTTGATGGTAAAAGCTGCTGCTTTCTTAGTGGATTACAAAAGAACATCTGATGAGCAGATCTCTTTACATTTCTCCCGACTGGACCACCATTACTGCCTCAACCTTTTTACCTGCTGGTGCACGAGGTCGCCTATTTGCACTCTCTTTCACTTTCCTTTGAAATATAGTTATCCATCTGTATCTCCCCGTAAATCGTATGTTTCTAACAAATCTCTTCCAAAAGATGTGAAACAGCTCGTAAGGAATTTTCATAGTATATGCATCTTGTAAGAAGTTCCAGGGTTAAGTTTTTTATGCTCGTGACATGGAGTTTTTAAGCTCATGTCAGCAAGAAGCTGAGTAGCGAGACCGATTCAGTGGGATAGGTAAGAAAACTGAAGGACATGATTGAGCGAGAATAGAATCCTGAAAACATGTGTCCACTGACTTGAACGAGAAATTTTCTTGGCTGGTGGGTGCTCTCACGTGTCTGCGGCCTGCCAATCGTTTTAGCCCAGCACCCACCCTCATGTCAACGTTACCTCGTCATTTCCACATCTTAAAGCTCACTAAACTTCCGATTGTGCTTTTTTTCTTTTATGAATGCAAATTAGCGACTTTTGATCAATTGTAACCTAGTTTGAGCTGGAGTAGCAGTTGCAGCATCTACCCTGGACAAATTAGCAGCTTAGGAAACAGACCACTTCTAGCCTTCCTTCGTCGTAACACTGGTTTATTGCTTGTATAGGCTGAAGTGAGAACCATCTTCGATGTGCATGAGCAAGAAGAAGGTAGCCACCCCAGGAGGCGGACATTTAGGGATGACTGGTCAGAAAGTGACAGAGTGAAATTGGTGGCTCGCGGAACCGTGACATTTGATGACCTGAGTTCGCATTACAGCACCCGCTGTGACCGTAGGCTCAATGCCTCTCAATCCCTAGAGCTTGCTTTCATTATTGCAGAATGTCTTTGGAAAGGAGGATGAGTTCTCTTACTTCCTAGGCCTCTGTAGAATAATCCACCATTTGTTGATGTATACGTTTATGTGCTGAATAAAACTTTAAAAAGATGCTGAGATATATCTCAAGAGAGGACCTTGGGTGAGATAAGCTTGAAGAATCAGAACTTATTTTGCTGAATCTCTTCGTTCCTAGGATATAAGAAGGATCTACCTTGAAAGTAACATCAGCGCATTTTGATTTTCTGCAAAAGATATCTTTCTTCATGACCATTCTAATTGGACAAGAAACTCGTGCTCCGCTCATCTTACGTGATGTAAGGACTTCCCTTTATAGTGGTGAATTTCCTAATCAAACTCAGAAAGCCGAATACCAACAGACCTGGACAAAGTGCATGCACCCACCAACCTTGGCCAAATATCAGTGGCCGAAAGGACATTGAAAAAGTATGCAGCTTTCTTTCTTTTATAGCAAACAACTAATCGAAGCTCAAAATATGAAGCATCCATCTGACCAACCAGTCCTCAGTCGAAAAGTCAATTAACAACACAAGGCCAATCAAGAAAGTAATGCTTTGGCATACAAGGATTAGGTCAAACCAACCAGTGCCAAGATACTCTTCCCTGTTTATTGAAAATATAAACCCATGTACCAGAGAAAAAACACTAGTAGGAGTCTTAAAGACAGAAAGACACCGAGGAAAAGAACTTTATCAGGAAAAAATCCATGAAAAGAACACCAGCCAAGGCAGATGGAATCAAGCTTTCGAAAGCAAAAAGAACTTCATGATGCGATTATACAAGCCATGTTCCAAATCCAAAAGATCAAAGCTTTTAACGCGCAAACCCGTGTCCTTTTGAGGTGAATGAATGGCCGCTCGACTCTAGCACCTTCAGCATTCATTCACTGTCATGCCAAGAGGGAAACTGTACTAAAACTCAGTGAAGCAAATGGCCTTACTGCCAAAACGCCCTTTTTATGATGTTTTCTCCAACTTTTAGTGCTGCTTCTCTGCATGTCTTTAAGGGCCAATCTCCACTAAAGGTCGAGCTATGATAGTTTTAGATTTAAAAGTTATCTTACAGAGGAACAATCGTAGGCTAGTGTGTCTGTAATTTCGATGGCACGGCCCTTTCTTGTGCTCTAGTTGTCTTGCTGTTGACGCTGACAAGAAGTCTGAAGAGAACCTGTCTTAAAGGTCTTCAATGGAAGATATTCCAGTTCTTTAGGTGCTAAGGAGTCGGTTTGCAGTTAGGCCTACAGCTCATAGTCCTAGCCCAACAAACAATTCAAAATATTAGCGGCGTTTCTAATTATGACGGCTATTACTTGAGATTTTTTGTTGTTTAACGTGCATAGAGTTGCTATTACTCATTAAGTGAGAGACAAAGAAAGGAATTTAAAGGGTACTGGATGCGTTTGTGTTGGACAGCATCTTGACAGATGATTTCAATGAGTTTCGCATGATTCAAAAGCTCATATGCGCCGGATCCACGCACATCCCCGCAAAAGCAGCGCCTTCATTGTTGCTTGCGTACGAGGCCGAGGTCTCCTACTTCGTTGCAGCATTTGGACTCCTGATCATCAGCCCTAGCCCTAGAAAAAAAGGAAGCTGCTCGGTCCTCTGTTTTGGTCATCTGTTGAGGATTAGAGTTAAGAGTCTGTCTCAAGGGCCCAGCTCTCTCTCAGCTCCTTGGTGTGGTGCATCAGTAATCATCTTAGGCAGAACGAGGCGACACGATGAATATGTCTTCTTCTTTTCCGGCCAGTACGTGACATGAACATGTTCATCATTAAAGAAGAATGACCAATCCACAATACAAAAGCAAGGTCACTCCTTTTCGGTCAAACGCATAAAGACCGCTACAAAAAGTGAAGACCCATTTTTCTGGTAGTGCGCATTACGTTCTGTGATCAAATTCTTTGGCACCCTTTCAACCATCCTCGATTTTGTTGAATTTTCTTTTTACAAATCCAAACTGGAAAGGTCACTTTTTTTGACTTTTTGCAGCTTTCCAACAGATGCTATTTGCCAGATATTTCATTGCTCCTACGATAGATTTTATGTCAGAATCAAATGTTTGTGTTCATAAAGAGCCCAAATCATCAAGAACATCGCCCGCCTCCGATGACCCATCAGCTCCCGTCACCGGTATTAGCCTCGATGGTTACCTCTCGGCACTCTCCTCCCTCCTTGGCTCGACCCAGCTTGCGTTTCGCGCTCCTTGTGATGAAGCACGGATTCACCCTCCGGGGTCGGGTCGGGTGAACGTGGCGGTCCTGATGATGACGTTCAGGTGGCCGGGCGGGGATCGACGCCGTGGAGAAAGAATCTGCGCACATCGACGAGACCCCACATCACAATCGTTCATTTTCATGGAGTTTTATACGAACGTAATGATTCACATGGTAGTTTTACAAGACAACGGATCAACAAGTCCTACCATGGTTGGGATAAGTAGGAATAAAGCGGCTGACAAAAGGGTTCAGTGGTCATCATATTTGCTCGTCTTTTCTGTAAATTTGACATCGATCAAGCCCTTGACTTTTGTGGCCCGGTATGCCCTCTTTTCTAAGGAATAAATTCGACACCATGAAAGCTCTAAAGTATGCTCTCCATCCTTCCTTCCTTGTAATCAGCTACAGTTCGCTCTTTATGTTCCTTCTAGATCAGAATGGGGTTCTCTGATTTCTTTCTCTTTTTTCTTTTCAATTAACTAGTACTGTCTTGGGCTGGCGGTTCATTGGCTACGGAATAGCTCGTGCGACATTTGACAAGCCGATAACACAAGGCCAGCCAAGCTCCACTCTTCACCCCCACCACCAAGCTCTACTCATAACGATACAAGAGTACGAGAGCATCACGGTATATGACACGAGCACATCCATCGCCATTTTTTGCTGCGCCATCGACGATTCTCCGGTCGCGACGCGCTCCGACCGTCACATCCTCTCTCGTTTCTTCGTGCATCGGGCGAAGGCAACAGGGCGACGCCTCGGCACCCATATGCACGGACGCATCAAAATCTCTCCATTTCAAGCGCGAGCGACGATCAATCTTGAAGGATGGACTCGTATCGAAAAAAAAGGATTTAATAATATATAGGGGGCGATTCTCTCTTTAGAATTGGGAACTGCCGACTAAATATATTCGGTCGTGATAGGCGGTTCCATGCCTGGAACCGGAGACCGAGAACCGGGCCGGTACTCATCGGCCCGGCCCAGTTCCGAGCAGTCCCGAACGGTCATAGATTTCTCTGCATGCCTCGTATTAATATGGTTAAGAACTTGCGCGTGGATTCCCCCCTCAAATTGGGGGGCCCCCCACTTAACTGAAGGGGCCCCCCAGTCCATGTCCGCCCCCACAATTCATGTCGTGCGGGAAAATTGCAAACCCGCCCCAATCAAAATGCAAAAAAATCTCTTCGAATTTTCGACCGAAAAAAAAAGGAAAGGAAAAAAAAAAAAGGAAGGAAGGAAGGAAAAAACACTTTTTCAAAGTCAAACAAAACAACGCACGCTTCCCCCACCGCGGGCCCCCACCTCCCGTGCTCGCCAGCTCAGCACCATCCCCCAACCAGCCCAGCAAAACAAACTCACTTCCCTTCCCCCCCACCAAAATCCGACGGCTCTCCTTCCATCCCCCCCCAATCCGACGGATCTCCTTCCATCTCCCCCCACGCCCCCCGCGTTATCATCGCCCCTCCCTCTCCTCCTCCAGCCTTCCTGTCCCTGTCTCTCTCTCTCTCTAGCCCGACGAATTTCGAATCCGAGCCCGATGGCCGCCGCCGCCGCCGCAGCACCGCCGCCGTCGCCGCGCGAGGAGTACGTCTACATGGCGAAGCTGGCGGAGCAGGCGGAGCGCTACGAGGAGATGGTGGAGTTCATGGAGAAGGTATCGGCCGCCGCCGACGCGTCCGAGGAGCTCACCGTCGAGGAGCGCAACCTCCTCTCCGTCGCCTACAAGAACGTCATCGGCGCCCGCCGCGCCTCCTGGCGGATCATCTCCTCCATCGAGCAGAAGGAGGAGAGCCGCGGCAACGAGGACCACGTCGCCGCCATCCGCGACTACCGCGCCAAGATCGAGGCCGAGCTCTCCAAGATCTGCGACGGCATCCTCGGCCTCCTCGACTCCCGCCTCATCCCCTCCGCCTCCGTCGGCGACTCCAAGGTGTTCTACCTCAAGATGAAGGGGGATTACCACCGGTACCTGGCCGAGTTCAAGACCGGCGGCGAGCGAAAGGAGGCCGCCGAGAGCACCCTCACCGCCTACAAGGCCGCTCAGGTTAGTCCCTTGCGCGGCGAGCGCATGTCCTCTTCCTTCGCGCCGTCGATTCACGATGCATTTTGGTTGCGTTGGAAACTCAGGGCTTAGATTTGAATATGCTGGTCTGGATCTGGTAAGGCGTAAGGTGCTTGGACCTGATTGGCTTGTTCGATGTGTAATTTGCGTGCGAAAATTTTAGTTGATTGCGTCTTACTCTTACCTTTCGAGAGATGATTTGTCGTGGGGAAAAATGTAGGTTTACTGCTTCGAAATATTGCTATTCGGACATTCCATTGTCTCTGTAATTTGTGCAAGAAATCGGTATAGCTTCATGGTTATCTTCTTAGATCTTGAGATACTTCTGACTACCTTGGATGGAACTGATGCGTACACATTCAATTCGGAAAGAGGAGGTTACGGTCGTTCTTCTGTGAGATGAGTAAGGAAAGATTGTTCCCCCTATGACGTACCCTTTTGTTCTGTCTTTAATATTTGTGCGCATTTCGTTTGATGGATATGGAAATATATGGCAAGCTAAATGCAGTTTCTGAGAGAGAGAGAGAGAGAGAGTACAGTTGCCTGTTCATACGAATTACAAGATGCATAACTAGCAAACTAAATGCCACTTAGGCGGCTGCTCACAGTATGAACGGACTTAGAAACTTCTCAAGTTCAAATGTTCCCTGACCCAATTTACTACACATCGATAGGATCTGTTGCCCGTTATCTTATCTTGTCGTGCTTGGCGTAATGCTATGGCTTGTTTCCAGGATATTGCGAATGCGGAACTGGCTCCTACTCACCCAATTCGGCTTGGGCTGGCTTTGAACTTCTCTGTTTTCTACTATGAGATTCTCAATTCTCCCGACCGTGCTTGTGGTCTCGCCAAACAAGTAAGAAATTGCGATATATGTTTGTATTCCTTGCAGTATCTTGAGTCTTTAAAGTGCCAATTCATTTTTTTTAAAGCCCTGGATCTGTAATGAAGTTTCTTATCTTGAAACCTATATAAATTACGAAGATGATGGAGTGATGGAGTTTAACCGGATATTTAATGTTGTTCCGAGTCATGATGCTTTAATTCTGCTAAAGCCTGGCTTATAGGGTTTGGTTCCAATCCATGTATGATGTCCCTTTTGTTTATGCATATATCCTCTCTCTTTTGCAGGCCTTTGATGAAGCAATTGCTGAGTTGGACACTCTTGGTGAGGAATCCTACAAAGACAGCACTTTGATCATGCAGCTTCTCAGAGACAACCTGACCTTGTGGACATCCGACATGCAGGTACTCATCTATGTCTTTTGACGAATATGATGCAATTTACATGCGGGATATGAGATATGCAAAGCTTTTTCCAATGGTTCAACTGTTTGTGTATGACATTCTCCGTATGTATGTCTCAGGATGATGGAGCGGATGAGATCAAAGAATCAGGCAAGCCTGATGAGCAATAGTGACGCCTCAGCTGCTCTCATCAATATCAATATAGAAGTTGTCCTCTTATCTGTTTTTAACTGGGGAAAGATTGCTGGCTACTGATTCATGTGCAATTCTGGGTGCTAGGCTCATTGTCTCTCTGTAACAGAATTCTGGTGTCGCTTGTCTTATCGAAGTCTTATGTATTTCCAAATGACTCTTATTTCTCTTGGATTCCTAATGCTTCAATATCTCAATTGAACACGATAAAAGTCCTCCGTGTCCATTCCAGATTGTTTCTGCTTTCGTGATGGCCTACGCTTTCTTAGCTGATGGGCTTGACTGATTTATCTGGTCTGGTAGTTATTTTTTGGCTGTGCTAGAAGGGTACTTGGCAATAGTTGTTCTGTGAAAGGTTGATGACACCAGGGGATGATCGTGTGAGTTCACTGAACAAGTGGTTCGATAATGTTCGAGTAGAGGAGTGTTTAAAAGAGAATAAAAGGAGTGGTAGTTCCAATAGGGATCAAACGATTGAAGTACCGAGATTCGGTGAAGACAGATGATCGTTCGTATCTTTCGGTAAGAAAGCCGTGCGATGGCTTCCAGAGAGAATTGAAGAAACCTCAGGTCACTAAAATTAAGAATGGTGTGTATGTCAATGTCCGGAGCTAAGAGGGTCATTGGTCGTATGGCGACATTCGCCGAATGCGTGGAGCAAATGTATACAGTTAAGGACTTTTTATATCGTCTCCCAAATCCACCGATGCATTAGATGCACAAAAATTGATGTATAATGTCCGTGGTGTCGCGAAAAATTAAGGCGCTATTCTATGTCCGAGCTGAGGTACATGTGCTCTATAGATCGATTTACCCAAAAAGAGCCACCGTACATCGTTCCATGATAGCAATTGGCTTCAGACAGACATAGCATAGAGATGACGAAGACCCACCAAAGACATTTCTCATGTAACTAATAACACAAAAAAAATTAAAGAAAGACTGAATCGATCGATCAAAATCCTTATTAATCTATATCCAAGGTGACGGTAGATCATTTTATGGTTCCACTGTCCCACTCCACCTAATTATCGCATATACAATTAATAAGATATCAATCATATGGTTATCTAACTTCTAACTACTTGAAGCTTCTTCCAAGTTATGAGCTGCCGTCCTGGCCCTTAAATTTGTCTTCAATTTTGTCCACACTTTCAGCCAAACTCTGTGTTGACAATATGGTTAGGGTGAACCTCGTGGTTTATTAGTTTCCGTGCCGTGTATGTATTCGTCTCCGTCTCTCGTTTATGCGTTGAAAACCCATGATCTTTACCTACTTAATGCGATCTTAGCTATAGGATCTTAACAAGATCTTAAACAAGCGGGCTTGTACCAGCATTCAATTTGAACAAGGGTTGCATCGCTTGGTAGTTTTTGCATCGGAAAATCGTACCATTTCATGAGTTGCATTGCATTGCTGAAACAAACCATGATAAATGGCTTTGGTGTTACGATGATCAGCGCGCGAAATTACCGCCTAAATTGATTTATTAGATGTATCTCAAAGCTATATGACAAACTTCGTATAGATGTTTACAAGAATCTCGCTTGTTTGAGGTCCATTTAGTTTTTGTCGCGTCATCATGCAAATAAGTTCCCATAAACCGATCTAGCATTGCCGCAAATCCTTGTCTAGACCCGGTCGGTGAGAGCATCCCGAGCCGTAGTGCGGGTCAAGGCCGTCTGGCTCTCAACCAAGATCATTTGCTCTGTTGAACTTGGTCCACAGATGAGATAAGCACACCCGGTCAAGGGCTCTTCTTAAGTATTAATTGTTATTACTTTGAAAGCGAGCTTAACTCATGATGGAGAAGATAATAATCTGTGGTGGGTGGTAGTGCCGGTTCAAAGGGTAAGGTAGACCTAAGACGATGTGGACAGGAACCAAGAAAGGTGAAAGAACGCTTTCATTATAGACTGACACTCAGCAAAGAAGATACCATTTCAAACTTGAAGTTGAAAGATAAGACAGACATAGGAGGACATTGGTAGGAATTGAGATGATACAAAGAGATTCAAGTTTTATGCCATAAGACCTTACACTGAACTGGCGTGTAGAAAGAGCACGATAGGGCCTGTTCCGTGATCGAGCGCTGCATTGTTGGGTGCTGGCAAAGCAAGGAGCTTCATAACATAAATGCTTTTACGCGAATTGTGGCGACAATCTAGGCCAAGTGCGTAATATGCAGATGGAAATGAACGCGAAGATCCTTAGGCGTTGCATTTTGCGAATTTCCTTAAAGTTTGCTTGCATTCTGAATGTCCTAACATTCAAACGTGCCTTATTGGAATGTCCTAATGCATACAAGCATATAAGCATAGTTCCAACATTAGAAAGGCTAACATGAACAATCCTACATAGACAGCAACAACTCAGCCTTCCTCCAACGTTAAAATATCTGGAAGTCCATGTATTGTCACAACTAGTTACTAGAGCTCTTCATAGCCGACTGTACTGTCATGACTCATGAGGCAAAGGTATAAACCAGACCGAACATAATCAAGCACAAATAAGTTCAATCCATAGAAGAATAAGAGATCAACAACATGGACAAATCTAACAACTACAAAGAACAAGACATGTATAATGATTTTAAGCCAGACCGAATTGTCTTTTGGCACCTATTTACATAAGCATTCTATACTTGATGAACAGTGAAAGACTTTGCACTCCCCCACCATTGATCTGAGCCACCTTTGTATCCTCAAAAAATGTACGAGAACCAGGAACACCAAGACTAGACCAAAATAATTATCCTTTCTTGTCCTTAAAACTTACCTGCAAAAACATATACCTCTCAATCAATTAAAGCCCTCTGTGTTTAGGGCTCGGCACCGGCGTCGGCGAGAGCGGGAACTGAGGACACCCCAATTGTCCCGACATAGGTGAAAACAGCAGGCCTGGCGAAAGTAGAGCGTATGGCGACCGCGGCGAGTTTAAGCACCCGAAAGGCAGGGGTGACGACGGAAGCTGAAACAGCGGCAGCTGAGGTGACATGGACGGAGGAGGTAGGATCCCCTGCTGTGCTGACACAATCTGCTGCAGCGGCGGCTGCAGCTGAGACGGTGGCGGAGCTACGTTGCTCCACCACGGCGAAACAAGTGGGGATAAAGGCAAGAATCCAGAAAACTGGTCAGGTTTCGAGCCGGCGTCCAACGCCACCCTCTGGAGGTACCGCATGTAGGCCGAGACTGGCGATTCAGCAGGCAAGTTGACGGCTGGAAACGGTGGCAGGGGCGACGGGGGCGATACCAACGGCGCCATTGGATTGAACCCGCTGTCCGCCCCAGGGTTTGCACCGGCGGCGGCGGCAGCTATTTGGGTGTCCGGGTCAACCGGGCGCAACTTCTCTGGGGCAACGCTGTTGAGCAGCGGCGGTGGCGGGCGGCTGCCGAGGTGGGCCAGGGGCGGAGGGCGGATTCTCTGGAGGCGGGAGCTCGGGGGCTTCGGGGGCTGGATAGGCGGCGGCAAGGAGAACCTGTCGTGGGCGGGGGAGCCGGTGAGCTTCTGGACGACCTCCCGGAACTCATCCTTGCTGATGTTGTACACCGGCGGCTGCGGCTGCTGCGGCGGAGGGGGCGGAGGGTGGTCGCGGCCGTGGTCAGAGGTGTTTCTCTTGGTGGTGGGTTTGGAGATCTTGTGGGAGAGTCTGTTGAGGTGCTTTAGATAACTGTCGCTGACGTTTGCGGCGGCGGCGGCGGCGGCGGTGGCGATTGCGGAGGAGCTGCTGCTACTGGTGCTGGAGTCACTGGACGAATGACAGCTTTTGTCCATCTCTCTCTCTCTCTCTCTCTCTAGATCTCAGTGATCAGATTATCACGTAAAAAGAAGATGAAAACGAGAAAAGGATGACACCCTCTACCTCTCTCTCTCTCTCCCTGAAGGTGAGTGGAAGCTCAAGTCATGGCTTCGTTTTCATATTCTTGATACCTCCTGAGATGTGGTGTGGCAGAGGACAAAGTTGCCTGTCAGAGGAAAGTGAAGACGACGACGACGACGACGACAGCAATAACAGAATAGTATTCAAAAAAAGCACGGGAATAAGGATAGGGTTGAATGGCTTTATCTACGGAAGAACGGTTTCTGGATGAAGAACAAACGTTCAACTTTGTGGAAGATTTACGTTAACAAAACAACGTCGGATGCTCTGTTCTCTTCTTGGGGAAAATTGGCTGTTCACGGCAGGGTGACCCCACACACACAAAATGATTAGTATGTGTTTGACCAGTCAAAGCCATCATTAACCCCCGCTTAATCTTTTTCACTCTGGAAGTCTCAACGGCCACCATGCCCCCATCAAATTTCTCTTTTTGGGACGTTTCCAAAGTAAGCCCAATTTGCTCCTTGGAAAAACATCAAGATGGTTTCTCCATTTTCGGCTGAACAATAAATGCCCTTGGAAAAGAGAGAAAGGAAACTTGGAAAATTCTTAGATATCAAAAGGGGCCTTAGATTTGGTCTTGATACTCAAAAAACTTGCTTGTAAGGGTGTATTTGACTTAATTGCTTCATATATTGACGGTTCTAGATTCCAGCAGGTTTTGTATAGGTTCTACCTGGAACCTACTTATTAAAATAGGTTCCTCATTTTTTGAAACCTAAAACTTGCTCTAATATATCATGTCACAGCTTACAGGTCTACCTAGTATTATTAATTGAAGAACGGTAACGAATCATCATATTTAATGATCACTACTTATATTTATACACACAAAGAATAGGAAATAATAATAAAGTAAAAGTCTCGGTCATAAATTGGAAGGTCATACTAGTGGTTCTAAATTATACACTCATTATCGTATGTCATGAAATACTACAAGATCACTCGAAAATATAGATCAGGAAAAAGGTTCCAACTACCTGGAACGTAGAATTTACCCGTCAAAACAGGTTCCCCAATTCATGAAAACCTGGAACTTACTCTACATACCCTAGAACCGGACAGGTTCCCACCAGTACGATTCTTTGGTTCCAGATTCTACCCTGAACCATGCTTACCCCTACATATGATACTTTTTTGCACTTATTGGTTGTGCGTATGACATTTTTTCGGTAGGTTAATCCATTGAATATGGGAGGACATTCGTACTTTGCTATAAATAAGTTGGGAAATGAAGAGAACATGAAAAGAACATTATAGAGGGAAATCATTGGAATTATCTTTTCCACAAGTTCTTCTGCAATTGTTGCATTATCACTCTTGTGATTTCATTTCAAATTGCAAGGTCGTGTGTTGTTCCGGTGCTATTCACAAAATTGTCAATTTCCTTCCAAGTTTATCTCTCCCGCTATTGCAGACCCGCCCACCATAAAAACCTGATCGGCAATCACTCCTCTTGATCTTCACCGCCATCGCCCACCTCACAGCAACCTTAGGTCGTGCCACCGCCTCATGGCCGACAGCATCCTCCTTGAAGCCTCTCTCTCTCTGTCTCTCGGCTGCCAAACTCAGTGACTCCTCCATGATCGCTGAAATCTCGATTGAGCTTGATGACCTCAAGCTCGAGCCTTAGACTTGAAGGGCTCAAGCAAGCTTGATGCTGTTAAGACCGAGCGACAACATACACGTGCACGTGGCAGGAAGGTAAATATGTTACATAAGTATAACTTTGAGTTTTGACTCCCATGCTTTATAAAGAGGCAGAGCAAAAGTCTGAAAGTGAGTTAAGCGTTAGAGTAGGACATATAAAAAAAAAGTTTTGATCTATATTTCTCTTAAACTGTGAGAAAAGTCTCCAACTAGATGAAATGATTTAGTTGAAAATTTAAAAGGCAACATGGCTTGGGCAGTATATTCATGGGTTATCATATACACGAGTTTGGATTTATATGATGATGAATTCCTCGTAAGTTTACCAAATCTCCAAAACAAAACACATGAACCGATATCGACGCGATAAAGATATCCCCATTTTCAGACAATTTTAAAAAAAATGCATGAACTTTCACTTGATGGACAAAAATACTCACCGTCAAGTTTTCCGTCCAGCAAGAAGCATGGCGTCGTTCTTTCGTGGCAAGAAACATCATCGTTTTGTCTTGCTAACGTGTATATCGTACGCGTCCACATCAGTAGCCACGTCAAGTGTCCTATCAGCTAATATGGACATACAAATTGAGGGCGGATACTTTAATTAATTCTCGAAATTTTTGAATCGATTGAAAGATAGAAATGTCAAGATTTGGCTAAGAAATGTAAGCGCTCAATGATAGGGATTGAACGGCAGAGCTTCATCAACTCCTCTCTCTTCTCTCGGAAGAGCTTCCCTCTACCCAATGGGGTAGCTTTGTTTCAGAAAAACCCTTAATGCCCGATTCCTTCCATTATAGCTAAATGCAGCCAATCACATTTCAGCCACTGAAAACCATGAATCGTTCATTGTTATTCAGTTCCACAAACACGAAACCTACACCCAAAACCCTTTTCATCCCCTTCATTAAACTAGCAACGAACATTGGCGTCAAACCCTAAAGTCCTTCTCTGGAGCTGGGCTTACGTTGTCAAGGGTAAGCATTTGTTGCTATTTCCTTTTCTGGGATCTCTAGACCTTTCGACGTTGGACCAACGCCATGGAGCCGGAGGAAAACTTAGACCAGAGGCTGGCTCTTCTCTGCAAAAGGTTAGGAAGAATGTGGTCAGATAAAGTCACTCAAAATGTGGAAGAAATCCTCTCTTCAGCAAAAGCAAAAGATGGTAGATTATCGCTTATAGGGCAGCTTCTCAAAAACCCTAAAATCAACTTTCAAGCCTTCCAAAACACAATGAGGTGAGCATGGCAAGCAGAGAATGTGGAGTTTACCCCATTAGAGCAAGGCATTATTGCTATCACGTTTGACTTTGAAGCCACGAAGAAAAAAGTGATGGACCAAGCTCCATGGTCCTTCATGAATAACCTCTTGATTTTGAAATAATGGGAACCAAATACCACAGCCTTATCCTATAATTTCGACTCTTGTGATTTGTGGGTACATATTCTCTGGACCCCTTTTGAGTGGATTTCTGAGGAATTTGTTCGTGGTATAGCAGGAAATATAGGGCAGGTGCAGGAAGCTAAAATAGAGACTAAAGGGATAGTGTCCTATGGAAGGGTGAGAGTGACTTTGGATCTAAATTTACCTCTGTAGTCTGGAATGATTGCCAACAATGGAAGAAAGAAAATCTGGCTGGATTTTAAATATGAGAGGCTCCCGATTTTTTGCTTCTCTTGTGGGAAAATAGGCCATTATGCCTTTGACCGTGAGGAAGTGCCATTTAGTGTGGAAGACTTAAACACTAATGAGGAGAGATTATTCGGCTCATGGCAAAAGGCTGAAGTAAGTAGCAAAAGCCCATTCCGAAAGTTATTCCATGGCAAAGAATCAGTTGAATCTATGGAAGAGGAAAGTATCCCGGAGACACCGACCCACTCTAGACAAATGGTAATTTATGAGAAGGGAAATTCTAGCCCCATCCAGCAGCCTCGGCAGAACAATAAAGATAAAGGGAAGAGTACACTTACTGAAACCTGCAATTCAGCCGCTCAGAGTGGGCATCTAAGGCAATTTCCTGATATTTTGGCTACAGTCCAGACTCTCCCCAGGGAACTTGACTTAACAATTGTACTAACTAGTTCCAACAAAAAGAAACAAAGTGGACAGAAAAATTCTGGGCAAAAGAAGACCAAAAGGTTCAGTCCATATAACTCTCAAGGGAACAATCTACTACTAGTAGATGAAGACCAATTGCTTGAAACACCAATCCAGGTATTGGAAGACACTGAAAAATGGGCTGTGGTGGCTAGCCTTAAAAGGCCACCGGGGTCAAAATGAAGATTTTATGTTGGAACTGTCAGGGGTTGGGCACACCTTTGACAGTCCAAGCTCTGAGAGCCTAAGTGGCTCAAGACAGGCCTGAGATACTATTTATTATGGAAACTAAAAACCAAAAAGAGAAAATTCACAAGTTAAGGAGGACGTTGAAATTTGATGAGTGCTTTATTGTAAACCCAACTAGGACACTTGGAGGCTTAGCTATCATGTGGGATGTTGGTGCTGCCACTTCTATTGAATATACCTTGGATGAAATGATAGACATTACTTGTGAAGAGGTGAATTATAAAACTAAAATGAGAGTGACGTTTGTACATGCACCTACAAAATACCAAGCAAAACTCAGGGTGTGGGATGACATTCATAGAATCGGTGAGATAAACCAACTGCCGTGGGTTTGTATGGGGGACTTCAACGAAATCATGTATCATTGGGAAAAGGTAGGCAAAAGAGCGGCTGAACGTTACAGAATTCATGCATTTAGGGAGTTTCTATATAGTTGTGAACTAATGGATCTTAAGAGTAAGGGTTGCACATTTACTTGGTCTAACAATCGGGAAGGAGATGAGCTTGTGAAGGAAAGACTGGATAGAGCAACAAGCAATTTGAACTGGAGGCTAAAATTCCTTGAGGCAGAAGTGTATGCATTACCGGCTATTGGTTCTGACCATAGCCCGATCTTATTGTCTACTTTTAAAGTCCAAAAGCGGAGGAGAAAGAGTTTCAGTTTCGAAGCATTTTGGCTAGAGGCCGAGGAATGCTGAGGAGTTATAAATAAGGCCTGGGCTATTACTCCAAGGGAAAATGAGGGTCTCTTGATTAGGCTGGAAAAGGTCACCATTGCATTATAGAACTGGAGTAAGAACAAATTTTCAAATGGGCAGAATCGAATAAGGCAATTAAAGGTAGAAATTTAGAGCATAACGAACGGTCCAACTGCTGAAAAGGAAAAAGAACAACTACAAAAGTTGAGAGATGCGAATGAAAGAATATGGAGTCAGGAGGAGATGTATTGGGCGATGCGCTCTAGAATTAATTCGCTCAAGTGGAGGGGATCGTAACACAAAGTTCTTCCACGCCACTACAATTCAGAGGAGATAGCGAAACAAAATCTCAATGCTGCAGGACTCTGCAGGACACTAGACCCGAGACCAAGAACAACTTAAAACAATGACATTTGATTTCTTCAAAGATCTATATAGCTCAATTCGGTTCGAGACTTTACTCCACTGTTGGAAAACTGCCCTTGTCGTGTCAAGGAGGAAACAAACCGGAGGTTGCTAGAGGAAGCAACGCTAGAAGAGGTAAAGCAAGCTACATTTCAACTTGGAACTTCAAAAGCACCAGGTCCCGGCGGATTAAATGGTCAGTTTTTTCAGCATTACTGGGAAGACATTAAGCTGGAAGTCTTTTTAGAGGTAAGTAAATTCTTCCAAACCGGCGTGCTAAACCCCCAATTGAACAAAACACTTATTCCTTGGTGTCAAAAGTAAAAAACCCAGATAAGTTGAAAGAGTTTAGACCAATAAGCTTGTGTAATGTGGCATACAAGATCATATCAAAAGTGTTAGCAAATAGGCTGAAACCATGGCTTCCGGATTTGATTGAATTTGAACAGAGTGCCTTTGTAGGAGGACGACAAATCCAAGATAATATCCTAGTTGTTCAGGAAGTTTTGCACTAGCTAAGGGTTCGAAAAGAAAACAAAAATTCCAAGCGGTCTTGAAGTTAGACATGCAAAAGCTGTATGACCGGATTGAATGGGACTTTTTGGAGGCAAGTATGATTAAAATGGGGTTTCATGAAAGATGGGTGAATTTGATTATGCAATGTGTTATGACAATCTCATTGAGTGTTAAGCATAATGGGGAACCTTTGCCTTACTTCCAACCTACAAGAGGAATTAGACAAGGGGATCCTTTATCCCCTTGCTTATTCATAATGGTTGCTAATGTCCTATCAGTGCTGATGAAGAGAGCTGTGCAAGATGGCACCATAAAAGGGATAAAACTGAATAGATATTGCCCTACATTATCTCATCTACTTTTTGCAGATTATTCAATCTTTTTCCTAGATGGAAAGCTACATGAATGTCAAAACCTGGCCGCAATCCTTCATCAGTATTGCTTTGCGTCAAGGCAAGCAGTTAACTTGAACAAATCAGGTATATATTTCAGTAAGGATTGCCGCCAATGAATTAAGAAGGAACATGGCAACAGAATTGAGAGTCCTAGAGATTGAAAAGACAGGAAAACACTTGGGTATTCCCTCTAATTGGGGAGCATCCAAAAAGCAAATGTTTGCTTGGATTCTGGTGAGGGTAAATATGAAGCTCGAAGGATGGAAAGAGAACACGATGTCTAAAGCAGGAAAAGAAATCCTCATAAAAACAGCAGTCCAAGCTTTACCTCAGTATGCGATGTTGATTTTCAAGATCCCACTATCAATATGTATGGCAATTGAACAAAAAATAGCAGCATTCTGGTGGAAAAACCAAACCTCAAAAAAAGGACTACACTGGAGGAAGTGGGAACTCCTAAAGCAAAGAAAAGACATGGGAGGCCTCGGCTTTAGATATCTAATATCTTTTAACAAGGCCATGCTTGGGAAACAAGCTTGGAAATTAGCACAAAACTCAACAGCTCTATGTAGTCAGATCTTAAAAGGAATATACTACCCAACTAAGAGTTTCTGGAAGGCAGAGAACGGATCCGGACCATCTTGGGGTTGGCTGAGCATATTAGTGGGGAGAACAACAATTGAAGGCTCGGTCATGTGGTCGGTAGGGAATGGAAAAAAAACATAGACATCGGGGAAGATAGGTGGCTAAAAAGGGGAGTCATAGGGGGACCAGCTAATGTTGAAGATCCAAGAAAGGTAGTTGATTTGATCAACCAAAGGGAAAATACATGGAAGGAACCAATCTTGCGAAGTTTGTTCGTGGAATAGATAGTGAATGAGATATTCATAGTACGTATCAGATCGCAAGTGAATGTAGACAAGTTGGTCTGGACTGGGACGAGAGAAGGGGACTACACTGTAAATAGTGGCTACAACACTCTTCGCAAAAATGCAAGTAGAGCATCAACAGAACGTGCCTCCTCTTCCCATCAAACACCAAATCAACTCTGGAACAGAATATGGAGATTGGAGACTCCTCACAAAATCAAAAATTTTATTTGGAGTATATGCCAAAATGCTCTCCCGACAAAGGAAAATTTATATAAAAGGAAGGTAGTACCCAATCCCATTTGCCCAATTTGCCGAGCGCATGCTGAAACCCGAGAACATCTATTCCTTCTTTGCAAGTGGACAAGGGAAGTTAGGGATGATCCTATACTAAACATCCAAATATCTACGCATCAAACCTCCAGAATTGATGAATGGATGCTAAATTACATATCCAGTAGAAAGAACAAACCAAAATTTGAACTGATCTCGGTTGTGCTATGGAAAATCTGGAAAGAAAGAAATGGCCTCGTATTTACAAGGTGCCTTCCGAATCCGAAGTTGCTGGTCGAAGGAGGACTACAGATGCTCAAAAACTTCACCAAATGGAGCAATTTTAACAAAAACAGGGCAGTAACGAACAAGGACGAGAACGAATTATGGGTTCCTCCAGAAAGGGGAGAAACAAAAGTGAATATTGACACTGTGCACGAACTTGGATCATTTGAAGGCTCAATTGCCTGTATGTGCCGCAACTCTTTTGGAATTCTGATTGATGGTTTCGCCAAGATCATCCTTATGGTGGAAATGCTAAAATTCCTCTCTCCACGTGCAGGGGGAAGACTCATTCTAGAGTTTGATTGTCTTGGTTTAGTGAGAAGTGTCAATTCTATAGAAAAACTGTCGTGGGAACAGCCCGTACTGATAAGTGAAGCCCGTGACCTGGTTTCTAGCTTTTCTAATATTAAGCTTATTTTTTGTATTAGGGCTAAAAATAGTGTAGCTGACCGGATAGCTAAGACCCACAGAAAAAAGAAAAAAAAAAAGCACTCACCGAAAATTGATTGACCCACCCTCCGTAGGCCCTTAGAGATTTGCTCTGTTTTGATACCCCACCTGTGGGTTCTTTTTTTTACAAGTTATCAATGAGCAGTTTATTTTTCTGACAAAAAAAAATGTAAGCGCTCAATAATACTCGTATTCCGTTGTATTTGTAGGGTAGGGCTAGCGGCTTTGCCTGCTGTGCGCGCCTAATGAATCGTCTGTCCCAGGGAAGAAGAAGAGAAGGAAATCAATGCAACAACCCTAGGATTCTTGGAGTTCTCGTTAGAGCCCTAGTCAATGCACATCCTGGTGAAAGTTCGTCGCCAAAAATTGGGTAATCAAGACACAAGGATTGGAATACCCTGGTCCCAGTCAACAATGCCGTTGGCTAGGACTAATGTAAAAGTCAACCTTCTTGGCAACATTTTTCAGGTTCAAAAGACAGTAACAGAACTTAGCCAAACATGTTACTTATAACCCTAGCAAGGAAAAAAGCATTTGGTACAAACATGTTGACCGCAATAGTGTTTTGACCACGATGGGGCCTGTAAATCTTTTTAGTCAACTGGGGGATCTTTGGTTCTCGACTGAACTTGCTGTTTAGTGGTGTAGTTCCCGTTTCGTGCACATCGGGTAGCTATCGAAACTCGCAAATTCGTGTCCTTGAGAGCGACCCTATAGAATACACAGGTATAGTACCTTGAACTTGACGTTCGTCGGGGGAAGACCGACACTCTTGCCAGCTTATAATTTCTACGAGTTGACGAGGTAATTAATTGGCATAAAAGTGAGTGGACCATTTCATTGGATATTAGAAATGTTGAATTGAGTTGTTTGAAGTCCAATCCAACCCTCTCGCTAATCACTTGTGCGCATATGGCAAATTATAAGTTATACTCCAACTTATTGTGCATTATGATCTTGTTCAAGGCAGAGTTTGGGTTTTTTTTTTTTCGGAAGACAGTGAAAAAGTTGACAAATAAGCCGGTGATGAGGATTCGGAATACATCCAATTAATCAATCAACGAGAAATTCAACAACAAAGTTGCGGCTATTGACAGATAAAGCAGGCCAGACATCAAGAAGAAGAAGAAGAAGAGAGTCGACGGATTAAGTACATGAAATTGAAATAACCCATAAGAGCTCTGGTATCAAACGTGCACTCGAACGAAAGCACTATAAAGATGGGCGATTTTTTGAGAAAGTGTTTGCCTTAACGCGATCACGCTTATGCCAAAGCGAACAAAATCCGCAAGATTCGGCATGGAATAAATCAAAGCAGATAATCCCACGAACTAAGTAGGTCAGGATGTTGATTGGATGGCTGAGTCCTAGAAGGTGGTTAATGTTAGCGTGCACGCTACCAACATTTGTAATTTGATTAATCATATTTAGGATAAAGTAAGGAAGAAAATCCGAAAATAGCTTAGGTGAGAAGAAAAAAAATCCACACATTAATAACACCAATAAATAATTACAAACGAGAAGCATGTGGGGCAAATAATCAATCAACCCACGCAATTTGATTATTTGAATAATCAATTTTGCAAGTGTTCTAATTAACAAGTGCTGCGCTTTATTCTATCAAGAGCATTTCGAGCGATAAAGTCGTGATGGCCTACAAGGAAATTGATTTCTTTTCATGCATTTGTTTAGCTCGGGATGAGAGAGATAGAAAGAGCTCGTCCATTGCATCGTTTAAAATAATTAACTGGGCCATATGATCGATCATTTTTAGGAAAATATTATTCCAAATCATTTATTATCCACGAAGCAAATGGAGCCTAAATAGGACTTCAATCTTGTGTTCTATGATCTGGTAGATATGGCTCTTTGAAGAACCCTAGTCATCTCGTGTCGCATTCATATTAATTGTCGCAAGAAACTGCTTTCAAAGTAGAGATTCGGGTTACACCGAATGCAATCACAATCGTTGCTCGTTTGATTAATCGTCACGATCAATTCGGTCCTTGTGAACCGAGTCCTTGTCTGCCCATGAATTTACCCAGAGAGAGGACCTACAGAATCATCGTGTCAAAATAGAACTCGAAGCTGTAGATATTTTCCATCCGAATCCTATTCTTTGATGACCAAAGGAGGCTTTGAGCACACGATGCACAAAAAAACTTGCCGAATTGGGACTAACAGTAGAAGGAGGATCAAATCAACACGGGAATCGAACCAAACTAGATTGAAACGGGTTTTTCGGGCCAATTGGGTTGGGTTGGGTTGGGGAAGAAGGGTCCCGACCAATGGATCTTGTTCCATATGATGTAATAAGAGATTACCAAAGGCCCTCGATCCCTAAACATCGCGCCAAACGGCGCATTAGGGACTTGCGACTCACGAATCAATTCTTGTATTGGGTTGCATGGGAAGTTACCTTGATTGCAACACATTCGGTGCTACTTGGAGATAATATTGACAGAAAACAACATTTCAAACACCATCCACACATTTCTCTCACTTATCACATTGCATTCCTAACCTCTGTCGTACATCTTCTTAAAGCTAAATGGCAGAGCTAAAATGTCCAGATTACACATTCCCAAATAATAATAAAAAAAAGAAATTATAATTTCCCCTTCGCATGATCCTCTAGGAAGGGAGCGAGCCGAGATAATCTTCGCTCATGTACTCGCCATTTGGCACTTGGAATGGCTTTATCATGCGGACCACATTTGACCAATAAGTATTAGCTTATTGATTAGTCATTTCCGAACCACTATTTCTTATTGAGTTCAAATTTCGAAAATGAGAAAAAAAGAAAAGACTTTTCGGATATATTATCAAAGATATAATTTGTTTTGCCATTCTAAAGCTTCAAAGTTTTTGTTAATTTACACGTCAAAAAAAACATAAAACGAAAGTATTGTAAATATAAAAAAAAAATTCCTCCGTGCAATAGACTAGAAAGACAGAACTTCAGCCAATTGATTCGAAGTAAAATTCATTAATAACAAAAAAATGTTCCAGATTTCATTTTCTGCACTTATTTTTTTGCTTTCTTAGGTTGATATTATCTTTAGGACAACTTCAGTCGGAATTTACTTGTTTGCTATATTTCTATGATGTGCGAAGCATCAAATTTTGACGTTCTTCTTAATCTTTAGACGTGCTAACATTATAATACATAACAAAAGACACAAATACTATAATGGGTTAATACCACGAAAAACCTCAAACTGATATATCTGTGACAATTTTACCCCGAACTAATTTTTTGACCACAAAAAATCCCAAACTGATACACCTGTGATAAATTTACCTAGAATTATTTTTTTGATCACCAAAAACCCCACATTGGTACATTTGTGATAATTTTACTCTGAACTAATTTTTTGACCAGCAAAAATCCCAAACCGGTACACCTGTAACAATTTTATCCCAAAATAATTTTGTGATCACTAAAAATTTCAAACTGATACATTTGTAACAAATTTACCTTCCGTTAGTGTACGGTAAATTTGATTAATATCGTGAAAAATTACAAATTAATAAACTTGTGACAAATAGAGGGGTAAAACCCCAAACTGGTACACCCATCAACTATCACGTATAATCAAACTTAGTAATTTAATAGTAAAATTTACCGAAAACTAACAGAGGGTAAATTTGTCACAGGTGTATCAGTTTAAGATTTTTTGTGGTCAAAAAATTAGTTCGGGATAATATTGTCACGGGTGTACCAGTTCGGGATTTTTTATGAACAAAAAAATAGTTCGGGATAAATTTGTCACAAATGTATCAGTTTGGAATTTTTTGTGGTATTAACCCTACTATAATTCAGTAACATCGGTTCCTCACATTATTTCTTCTAACATTCTTAAAAATTCAAAACTAAGGAAAAGATATGCCTGTGCGTGAAGCACGAATCAAAGTAGCTAGTGCATCACTCAGCGGTGGTTCCAAATCGAATCTAATGTGTAAAGATGGTTTATAAAATGAGAGCTGCAAATTGATAGATGGATAGAAGTCCGGACAAAAT
Organism: Syzygium aqueum; assembly: GCA_031216185.1. Taxonomy (NCBI): domain Eukaryota; kingdom Viridiplantae; phylum Streptophyta; class Magnoliopsida; order Myrtales; family Myrtaceae; genus Syzygium; species Syzygium aqueum. The sequence continues at coordinate 23,497,412 of CM062236.1, read as the reverse complement.
GATTCACAATTATGATCACGTTTAAGAAAAGAGTTTGAAAAAGAATCCGCTACTTATTTTTCCAGAGACTTTCTGTCACACTCCTAACTCAACAAGAATAAGAGCATGGCACGGCCATCCTTTCATCAAAGGACATAGCCGAAACATAATTAAAGCTCACCTGATTTCAAAATATATGGATCCATATATATATATATATTATAAGAGTTTATTTGGTTACAATATTAGAGTTATCTACAATCCATCAAAAGGCTATATGCATAACCAACAACAAGCTAACACTTAAGCTCCATGATTATGTAAAACTCGTCCAAAAAAGTTCCTACTAAAAAAAAGTCTTCCCCGCTACTGAAACTCTTGCGCCTTACTTGCGGCTCACTGAAGAACTTGAAAAATAAGTAAGATGAGAGGAACGAGCTACCACGGCTCAATGAGTAATATATTTCTTATGAATAGATCAAGCATCCACTACACACACAGTTATAAGACCAAACAAAAGACTCAATTAACTCAACTCCAGCATATGACATTCTTCAAGGTCAAAATACATTATATTATACTTTAACATAACATTTTCACAATAGGAAAGCTCGTTTCAATCAATAATATCAAAAAAGAAACAAATGGTCCATTCCACTGGTCAATCTCATCGAAAAAACACATGCTAATGGTTTATTCCATTAGCCAATCTCATGCTCAGAAATCTAACTATGATCATGGATAACACTCATGAAAGGCGATCAAGATTCCCTCCTTGGCAAGATCTCCACCTATTATAAATCGGTGGCTCGACACACAAAGATATTCTAGATTAATATGCGCATAACCACAACCCCTCATTGGGTTCACAGAGACACTGAGCATCAAATACTTATCCACAACGATATCATCCACAATTCACAAAACCAAATCCAGAAATCATTTCATAAATTATTTCGCAAACCGATATATAATCCTTCAAAAACCACATTCAAAGCAAAAAACTCTTGATAAGTCTTTCTCAAAAGGTTTCACAAACCTATTTATATTTGATAAATTCAAGCCGAAATCAAAGATAATCTTTCATTTCAAATATACAAAATGGCAGTAAATGCTCGATCCAATTTTATGCAACCAAAATGCTATTTCTCATATGAGAAAATATTTATAGCATATCATTTTCTAAACACAAGCTTACAAATTCAAGCAAGAAATAATATCACTCACATGGAAAAGCTAAAAAACCAACTTTTAGTAGTTACTCGAGCCGACACACTCGAATACCTAACAATTAATTGAAAAACGGTATCAAAAACAGAGTAAGGCTGCGCATGGCAACCATTTTATGTCCGGGAACAGATTCTGGTCAGAAATGATTCTTTTTATTCTATGCCAGGGAACTGATTTTGATCATTTGAAGGGGTTTGGTAACGGCCCAAAATTTCTATTCCTGAAATAATAAAAGAACATAAATGCATTTGATAACGGCATAAAATTTTTTTTCATTAATAATATTTTAATAACATTTTAAATATTTTAATATTTCTTTCTTTTCTTTTTTTCTTCTCCTCCTTCTTGGTCATGGCCTGTAAAATATTTTTTAATTAATAGTACTTTTATTTAAAATAATTTATATTTTTTTTGCCATGGCCGGTAAAAAATTTCTTTATTAACAATACTTTTATTAAAAAATAATTTTTTTTATTATTTTTGGCCATGGCCGGTAAAACATTTTTTATAAATATTTTTTTATTAATAATTTTTTTATTAAAATATTTTTATTGAAAATATATTTTTTATTTTTTTATCATGGCCTAGTCGCCAGCCATGGCCTATAAAATATTTTATTATTATTATTATTTTATTAATAATATTTTTTATTAAAATATTTTTTTCTTTTTTTTGCCATGGCCTAGTCACTGGCCATGGTAGATAAAATATTTTTTTATTAATAATTTTTTTCATGGCCTAATTGCTGGCTATGGTTGGTAAAATAATTTTTTTGTTCATGGCTGGTAAAATTTTTTTTATTAAAATATTTTAATCTCGCTAGATACGGCGAGGGTGGCCCTCGCGCCGGACATTAGAAGCTACATTAAAAATCAAGAAAAAGAAGAAAAAAATTGATTCTCAATTTTGCTCCCAAAATTAAGAAGCTACTTTTTTTTATTCTTGATTTAACTCCAAAACTGATTCTAGACACAAATTTGCAAGAATTTGTGCCCAGAATCAAAAAATTTAACAAACGGATTTCTGTTTCAAAATTAATTCTGGGAACAAAAGAGCAGAAATTTTCACTATTTGGCCAGTTGCCAAACATGCCCTAAAAGGCTACCTCAACTATAACTCGGCTAAACTAGGCTTAGATGCTAACATAACGACTAAAAGACGCCCTCAAATCGCTCGTCTTGATCGATTTTCCAAAACCGTCCGCAAAGTGGAGCTTGAGCGCAAAACTTGGTTGCGCCATAACTTTCTCCACTAAACTCCGTTCCAAGCGAGCTTATAATCAAAAGAAAGCCCAATCAGAGCACTAAAAGAACCCTAGCTTGGCAGTCCTAAAATCAAGCCAAAACAGACGAAAATCGGCTTAAAAGCCGCTGGTTACATACTGTTCACTACGTACGCTCAACTTTAAAAATTCATATCCGGCAAGCCGTAAGTCTAAATTAAGTTCCGTAAAATCCCAAAACCCCACAATACCGTAAACTACCAATTCTATATATATTCATAGCTCAACGACTCAAAAATCGGACTATGCCGCTCGAATAACACATAACTCCAAAATATGAGTCCTAACCTGGAAAACTTTTCCGATTAGACGAACGAGAGATGCTAGTGCTTACCGAGCATTGCGTTACGAAATCTAATAGGATTGACGAGATCTCCACGCCACAAAATCCTCTTCTCTTTTCCCTTTTTTTTCTTCTTCCTCTTTCCTTTCCTTTCTTCCCTTTTCTTCTCTTTCTGTGCATGCTCTCGGCTTTCCTAAAATGAGACTTAGCATCACTGTTGCTTCCTTTGACTTTTCAACCATTTTCCTTTATTATTATTATTTTTTATAACCCATATTTTACAATTTCCATGGTTTAGATGGAGTAGCAGTAGTTGTTTTTGTTGCTGGTGTTGGAAATATGGGATAAATTGATGGGTGAATGAATGAGAAATTGATACTCAAAGAACAACCTTGAATTGGAAGTAGGAAGTGGAAAAACACTAGTCCCACATTGGAAAAGAAAAAAGGCTATGGAGTGCTTTATATACAATTACACTTATTTAAAAGTGGTAACTATCGTAGCACAAACTCTCTGTCTCGCGCGCAGGCGCAGGGGGAGGTGCAAATCCGACGCCCGACAAGCTAAAACTTAGGCACGAGCGCACATCTGGCGTACACGATTGCAAGACCGAAAAGTAGGCCTCGCGACGAGCCCAATTTTGCCTTCTGATTTAATTTTTTCAACTCAAACAGTTACGAATTTCATAACGTGCGGCAGATTTAATCGGCCGTTATGCGTATTGATTTTGTAACGACAGATTTAATCGACCGTTATTCTCGACGCATATTGATTTTGTAAGCCGTTATTATTCCCGAAATACTCTCTCCTCTGTTCTATTTATCGAAATCACTCTTCCTCTGTTTGAAGAACATTCTCTACATTTGCATTGTTTTCGATAGTGTTCGTTCCCGAAATTTGTTCAAGTTCGCCGGAAGCTTTGAAGTGCTTATTACTTCTTTGCCGTCTGCCGTTGTATCCTGGGAGACAGACGTTCACGAAACCTCAGACGCGTGCTAGAGGGAACGAATCTGTTTTAAGGAAGATGTGTCAAACACAGGCCTCGGTATTCATTTGTATCGATTCCACCTTTGTTATTGTAATTTCATTTTCTTTACTAATATGTATTGTTTGTAATTTTTTTTTATACTAATGCCAATTTGAATTGTATACTCAACAATCTTAAAACAGATTCGACCTTTTACACATTCAAATGGCTACTAGAAAAGAAGTTGTGGATGTTGGTGCTGGAAACGATGGTGTCGATGTGGCTGTTGACAACATCACCAAAAACACTGCCTATGCCTCAGCTGTCCAACTGCCTGGCTCATCCTCTGTCCATCCTGCGGTTTCTATCCACCATGGTGAGAAACCTAAAAATTTCGACGGATTGAACTTTAAAAGGTGGCAGTAAAAGATGTTGTTTTATTTAACAACTTTGAATCTTACGAGATTTTTGACTGAGGAAGCTCCTAAGTTATCCGAGGGAGAAACAGATAAGCAAGCCTTCAACGCTGTTGAAGCCTGGAAGCATTCAGACTTCCTGTGCAGGAACTATGTCATGAATGGTTTACATGACTCGTTGTACAATGTCTATTGTGCAAAAAGGATGGCAAAGGAATTATGGGAAGCCTTGGACCGAAAATATAAAACAGAGGATGCCGGAACAAAAAAATTTGTTGTCGGTCGATTCCTTGATTATAAAATGATGGATTTTAAGACTGTGATCAATCAAGTGCAAGAAATTCAAGTGATCTTGCATGAAATCCTAGCTAAAGGAATGAACTTGAGTGAAACCTTCCAAGTGGTTGCTATTATTGAAAAGCTACCTCCTGGGTGGAAGGATTTCAAGAACTATCTCAAGCACAAGTGAAAGGAAATGAACTTGGAAGAGCTGATTGTTAGACTTCGAATCAAAGAAGACAATAGAGGATGTGAACGCAAGGGGTTCAATCCTACTACAGCTAAGGCAAATGTTGTCGAGCTTAGGCAAGGCCACAAGAACAAGAAGATTGCAAAGCCAAAGTTAGGACCAAAAGGAGGAGTTTCCAAGAACAAGTTTCAAGGAAAATGCTTCAACGGCGGCAAGATGGGCCATAGATCTGTAGATTGCCAACTTCCGAAGAAGAAGAATTATGAGACAAATATGGTGAATGGCATCGCTCAAGACGTGTCAAACATAAACCTTTCTGCAATGGTTTCTGAAGTAAACCTAGTTGGGTCCAATCCGAAGGAATGGTAGATTGACACTGGTGCCACTAGGCACATATGCTCTAACAAGAACCTGTGTACAAATCTTGAACCGATTAATGGGGAAAAGGTTTTTATGGGAAACTCTGCCTCTTCTACTGTCGAAGGCCAAGGGAAGGTGTTGCTGAAGATGACTTCTGGAAAAGAGCTGACTCTAAACAATGTCTTATATGTGCCAGAAATTCGAAAGAACCTGGTTTCTGGGTCTCTGTTGAATAAGCATGGACTTCGTATAGTGTTTGAGTCAGATAAAGTTATTTTGTCTAAATCCGGAATGTATGTGGGAAAGGGATATGTAACTGATGAGCTTTTTAAGCTCAATGTAATGACAATTATCAATAAAGATAATAAGTCTTCCGCTTATTTGCTTGAGTCTTCCAATTTATGGCATGGTAGACTAGGACATGTTAATTATGATACATTGTGTAGATTAATTAACTTGGAACATATACCTTCATTCCAAATTGATTCAAAACATAAATGTGAAATTTGTGTTGAGGCAAAATTAACGAGATCATCATTTTAAACAATTGAAAAAAACATCGAACCCCTTGAATTAATTCATAGTGATGTCTGCGATTTGAAATTCATTCAAACGAGAGGTGGTAATAAATATTTTATTACTTTTATCGATGATAACACAAAATATTGTTATGTGTATTTGTTTAAAAGCAAAGATGAAGCCTTAGAGAAATTTGTTCTCTATAAGAATGAAGTTGAAAATCAACTCAATAAGAAAATTAAAAGATTGAGAAGTGATAGAGGTGGCGAGTATGAAGTACCAATTGGTGAATTCTGTGCACAACACGGAATTATACATGAAATAACTGCGCCTTACTCTCCTCAATCAAATGGTGTTGCAGAACGTAAAAATCGCACATTGAAAGAAATGATGAACGCGATATTACTAAATTTAGGTTTGCCTCAAAATATGTGTGGAGAAGCTATTTTATCAAACAATTACCTTTTAAATAAGGTATCTCGAAAGAAAGAGGATAAAACCCATTATGAGTTATGGAAAGGTAGGAGACCATCCTATAAACACTTACGAGTGTGGGGTTGTCTTGCAAAAGTGGCGGTTCCAACACCAAAGAAGACAAAGATAGGTCCTAAAACAGTGGACTGTGTCTTTATAGGCTATGCACATAACAGTAATGCATATCGATTTCTTGTACATGAATCTAAAATTCCAGATATACACAAGAACACGATCATGGAATCTAGGAATGCATCATTCTTTGAAAATGTATTTCCTTATAAATCCAACGATGGATCAAGTTCATCGAAACGAAATAATGAAACTATGAATGAAGAATGTCATGATTTGACATGAAAGATATGGGACCTACTGACATGATTTTAGGAATTAAAATCACAAGAACGTCAGAAGGTCTTATTTTAAACCAGTCACACTATGTGGACAAGATTCTTGAAAAATTCAACATGAATGATTCTGGTATTGCTAGAACACCATTAGACAATAGTCTTCATCTATCCAAGAATAGAGGAGAGGGTATTTCTCAAGTAGAGCACTCTAGAGTTGTTGGAAGTCTAATGTACTTAATGAGTTGTACTAGACCAGACATTGCCTATACGTTTAGTAAATTGAGTAGATATACGAACATAATTATGAGAACTGAATAAACGTTTAGATGATTCTTGTGTGAAATGTATGATTCATTTACATAAGAAAGCTGGACAGTTCAAGGACATCATGTCTACTGGACAACTAGTGAAGTAAATATACTTTCACAAGGGAAGGTTCAAAGGGTAACACCTACCTATCCTATGCAGGTTTCAATTGTTGAACACTATCACAGAGTCAAAATTAAAACAATTTTCATTCATATGGGGGATTGTTGGAAATATGGGATAAATTGATGGGTGAATAAATGAGAAATTGATACTCAAAGAACACCTTTGAGTTTGAAGTGGGAAGTGGAAAAACACTAGTCTCACATTGGAAAATAAAGAAGGCTATGGAGTGCTTTATATACAATTACACTTATTTAAAAGTGGTAACTATCGTAGCACAAACTCTCTGTCTCGCGCGCAGGCGCAGGGGAGGTGCAAATCCGACGCCCGACAAGCTGAAACTTGGGCACGAGCGCACATCCTGCGTACACGATTGCAGGACCAAAAAGTAGGCCTCGCAACGAGCCCAATTTTGCCTTCTATTTAATTTTTTCAACTCAAACAGTTACGAATTTTATAACGTGCGGCGGATTTAATCGGCCGTTATGCGTATTGATTTTGTAATGACGGATTTAATCGGCCGTTATGCGTATTGATTTTGTAACAACGGATTTAATCGGCCGTTATGCGTATTGATTTTGTAACAACGGATTTAATCGGTCGTTATGCGTATTGATTTTGTAACGACAGATTTAACGACCGTTATTCTCGACGCATATTGATTTTATAAGCCGTTATTATTCCCGAAATATTCTCCCCTCTATTCTATTTATCGAAATCACTCTTCCTCTGTTTGAAGAACATTCTCTGCATTTGCATTGTTTTCGATAGTGTTCGTTCCCGAAATTTGTTCAAGTTCGCCAGAAGCTTTGAAGTGCTTATTACTTCTTTGCCGTCTGCCGTTGTATCCTGGGAGACAGATGTTCACGAAACCTCAGACGCGTGCTATAGGGAACGAATCTGTTTTAAGGAAACTGTGTCAAACACAGACCTCGGTATTCATTTGTATCGATTCCACCTTTGTTATTGTAATTTCATTTTCTTTACGAATATGTATTGTTTGTAATTTTTTTATACTAATGCCAATATGAATTGTATACTCAACAGCTGGTGCTGTTGTTATTATAATCAAGTTGTCGTATTCATTGTCCTTTCTGGTTTTAGCATGAAAAATATGCAAAAAGCTACAAAAGTTTGATGGCAATGGCAGAACCAATGTCTGCTGGCTCCTGTTTTGACTTGGCTCTTTCTAATGCACTCTGTCTAAATACTAACACAACAATTCAGAACAAGAAAAGCCTGAAATATCTGGGAAAAAGAATAGAGGAAGTGGGTGTCGACTCATCATCTTCCTCAACCAGGGTCAACCAGCCAGAGCAAGGGTTCATCTTACAACTTCATCATCATCCATGGAGACCAACACCTCAGGAACCGCAGGAAAACCCATAAAATGCAGAGGTTGGCATTCTTCACACACATATTTTTGTTTTTTTCTTTTCTTTACTTCCATTATCGTACCCGTGATGTGCTGGAATGGTTAAAATCTTTCCTTTTTTCTTCTGGGTAAAAAAAAACCATCGTGTAGCTGCAGTATGCAGAAAAGCAGGAGAGCCACTGGTGATGGAGGAGATACAGGTGGACCCGCCGAAGGCATGGGAGGTTCGCATCAAGATCGTCTGCACCTCCATTTGCGGCACCGACGTCACTTTTTGGAAGATGGACTCGGTAATGCGAACCATTTTATTGTGGAAACTATGCTTGTATTGGATTAGAAGGCATTAACAAGATATGACCTTCAAGACGACGATGGTATAATGTGCTGCCTTGTTTTGTTCAGGGTCCACTTGCTGTTTTCCCCAGGATCTTGGGTCACGAAGCCGTTGGGTACGAAACCGATCTCTTCTTTGCGTCACCCTTGACGTCTTCACTAGCTGTTTGCATCTTGCTAATTTGATCAGAATCATAAACTGTTGCCTTCTTTTTCCCTTCTATTTTCCTCTGTTTTAGCAATTGCTGTCGCTTTTTCTCCCTTTCCAGAGAGAGAGACACACACAGAGACAGAGAAAGTAAAGTCTTGATTTTGATTATTTATTGATATGGGGACATGTTATAGCTGGTCAATGGATTTATCGCAAGAAATAGTTTAAATAAGTTGAATTAAATATGGGACGTGTTCAAAAAGTTGTAGATAGCACAAACCGCGAATTTAATACGAAAAGGGGAGATACCCTTTTCTTTTTTCTTAGACGGGCGTACCAAATTAAAGTCTTTATGTTTTATTTTCCCGGCAAAAAAAGGATAGTTCGATCGATCCCGTAATTAGTAGAAAAAAAGAGAGCAAGAAACTAGCCAACATTTTAGCGAGCCAAATCGAAATCAACCAGGTTCCTTGGAGATGAAAGTGGGGTGGAGGATGAAGGTGGTTTTGGTTCGTTTGATTAACATGGCGTTCATTCACTGCTGTGGTAAATGACGAATTGAGTGTTGAAAAACATTTGATGAAGGGTGGTGGAGAGCGTGGGTGAGAAGGTGGAGGAGGTGAAGGCAGGGGACACGGTGTTGCCTGTGTTTCGTTCCAACTGCGAGAAGTGCAGAGATTGTGAGTCCCCCAAACGCAACACTTGCTCCATTTTCGGGAACCGGCCTCTCAGTTTAGGAATGCCGAGGGACGGAACCACCAGGTCTTCTTTCTTCTCTTCTCTCGCTCCCTCTTTTCTCCCGTTTCAATTCCCGATCGAGTCATCGTTTTTCGCGGTTTCGCCCGTGTTTCATGCTCGGTGGATGTCACCTATGGATCATTAAAGAAAGTGGTGGACCGGCAGGTTTAGTGGGGTGAAGGATGGGAAGGCCATACATCACTTCTTGGGAGTGTCCAGCTTCACGGAGTACACGGTGGTGGACGTGGCTCACGTCGTCAAGATTAGCTCCCCCATCCCCGTCGACAGAGCCTGCCTCCTCAGCTGCGGTGTCTCCACAGGTGAGTTCTTCCTTAATGTGCCTGTTGATGTCCCGAGTTTGGAGTCCATTCAGATGAATCGATCGCCATGGAATTCCGATTTGCAGGAGTAGGAGGTGCATGGAAGGTGGCCAACATAGAACAAGGCTCCTCCGTCGTCATCTTTGGTCTTGGAGTGGTGGGACTCGCGGTAATCTCTCAATTCTGCTCTCATACTTTTGTGCTTCTCTTCTGTCCCTTGTCCATCTCCACCATAACCAAGTTATATGGCTTGAGACCTAAGTTCATGCTTTATGTTGAAATCATGGAGATTGACCATGATATTATGAGCAAATTGAACAATATTTTCGCAAGTTCAGGCACGCGGTTTTCCACAGTTCACCCAAGTACTTGCCTATGTCCCTAACATAAGCACACGCATATATTTTCCTTCGCGTTCCATATCTGACGGTCAATAATGATATGCGAAGTTTAGCATTTTGCTCGCTTCGGAGGCAAATATTACTCTTTCTTTGTACATTTTATTAATCACGATTGTGCGCAAGAAAAGAACATCTCAAAGTATCATCTCTCACGGATTTCTGAGTTTCATAGGTAGCAGAAGGCGCAAGGCTGAGAGGAGCTTCGAAGATCATAGGAGTGGACTTGAATCCTGACAAGTTCGAAATAGGTCAAGCTTTAGCTAGCGTCTCTCTTTATTGATTAATGATACCTAGAGATTTATTTTATAAAGGATAAACTCATTCGAATTATGTCAGGCTTCACCTATTCTCTTGATGCATTAATTTAGGAAAATTAAACATGCCCTTTGATTTTTTGGGGGGTTTATGACAGCAAAGAAGTTTGGGGTCACCGATTTCGTCAACCGTGAGGCTTGTGGAGAGAAGCCAATCAGTGAGGTTGGTGGCAATCTTTGGAGTCTTCATTGTTCTTATACAAATGGAGAATAAACATGAAGAGATCAATGTGCAACATGGATTCACCATCACTAATGGGTTGCTTGAAATTCTAATGCATATTAACTCTTCGTGATCAAGGTGATTAAAGAAATAACGGATGGGGGTGCAGATTACAGCTTCGAATGCATCGGATTGGCTTCGGTGATGACGGACGCCTTCAATAGCAGCCGAGAGGTTTTTTCTCTTCTTTCCTTATTTCCTCCCATTCTTTTAAGACCACGGAATATAACTGGTGCGCTCGCTTATTTTGTAGATGGCTTGTTTGAACAGGCTAATCATGATTCAGAAAGAGCATGAAAACCATATTTAATATATCCTTACACTTTTTTTTGAGTGCAAGATGGATGGTCATAAAAAAAAAAAAAGGTTTGAATCACAAGGACATGAAGTAACAAAATTGAACGTGCTTCTCAATTGAGTGACGCCCATCGTTGACTTTTCTGAAAAATTTTGCACGTTCGGAATCTTTAATGAGGTAACTGTAGATTAGCTTCGGGAGGCCAAGTTGGCCAAAGATTCCCAAGAGGGTGTGCAACGTTGAAAAAGGGTTGTGCAGCATTTCATGTTCTATAACTGCAGTGGCTACAATACAGAAAAAGAAGCTACAACTACAGTTATGGGCATTGATTTTGCGAAAATGTGCAATGAATGCGATGCATGAGTAGCTAATGAATCTGTGGTTATGGAGGTGAATAGGGCGGAGGGAAGACGGTGATACTGGGGGTGGAGATGCGGGGGGCGCCGCTGTGCCTTGGTTCCTACGATATCCTGAGAGGCCGGACCGTGGTGGGCTCCCTCTTCGGTGGCCTGAAACCCAAATCCGACCTCCCTCTTCTCGCTCAGAAGTACCTGGATCAGGTTAATATCTCGCTTTCACTGCATCATGTTCTTCCGTGACGCTCGATCTGTTTTGGTTTTCGCCCCGTTCTTTGGATGCTGCTGAGATATCTCACGGAAGCATGTTGGCATTGCCTGTTTTCTGAAGCAGGAGCTCAATTTGGATGACTTCATAACCCAGGAGGTGAGCTTCCAAGACATCAACCAGGCTTTGGATTTGCAGCTTCAAGGGAAAATCCTCCGCTGCATCATATGGATGGATAGATAGTTTGCCCCTTTCATTCGCCGCGGCAATGTCGAAAGATATCATTTCCACATGTAACACATATGTCGATTCATGCATTCGATTTTGTTTTTACTGCTGTATTCATGCATCTTCTAATGGTCGACACATCAACAATCAAATAACGACAAAGGTCACATTCGGTTATTTACCCATAGTTTACCAAAATGCTATGTGTATTAAAAAAAAAAAGTCATGCACACAAAAACCTTATGACCAAACCTCTCTCTCCTCTTCCGCCAGCGTTGTTCGAAGCTGCCAGTTCTATTCTCACCTAAATCGTCAATCAATTGTACCACGTATCTATAACACTTTGATAAGTCGGCCAAGAGATAACCAATTGTGTCAAAATTCAAAATAAAAATGGTTTTTCTTTGCCGGAAATAGAGAGAATTGGGTTGGAGTGCGTAGTACGCTGACAATGCAGTTGATCAAGTACATCACGTCAATCATGGAATCGATACATAATAACAAGTCATTGGGTGCATTTGAGAATACTTTCCCAAAGGCCCTTGGGCTTCCAAAACCTCTCAGGCAAATGTAACTACTATTTGGTAATTTTTTTTAAGAGCTTTGAGAAATGCAATTGCATTTCTATTTCTATAAGCCACTAAAGGCTTTTAGCCCAATGTAGGTTTGAAGGTAATTTGAGCATTTTCGGAACGTAAATATATTTTCTTCCAACTTTGGTTTCTTTCAACTTTCATTATTTCGGAAATGTCCCCACCTCACACAACCTCATCAGCGAGGGTTTAGGTGGCCAGTAGGCCGTCGGCAAGGCCAAATTTGGCTGCTGGGAAATCAATCTAGTGTTAGCTAGCCTCGCTTGAGGTCAACAACCTCAAGCGGCGTTGCAGGGGTCACCGGAACCTAGGCGATGGTCACTTGTGATCACACAACCTTAGGTGAGGCTAGCCAGTGGCTAGATCTAGCTAGCAGCGATTGAGTTTTGTCGAAAAGGTTTGGAATTTTGAAAAAAAAAATCAAAAGTTCTTTACAAAGTGTAATTTTTCACAAACGACATTTAAGTCGAAGTTGCTTCCCAATGTGTTTTTATATTAGCACTTTCCAAACACTATTTGCATTTTCAAAAACCCCTTTCATCGGCTCCGTTTAATTCGTGGAAAACATTTTTCGGAAAAATGTTGTTCCAATTTTTGGTTTGCTTAGGATTATGAGTTAACGGAACATGTTTTTCTAGTCAACGATAAACCGATGCTTACATTCAAGAAAATGATTTTCTCTTTAAAAAATTAGAAATAATTTTCCAAAATATAATTAGGTATCAATGCTCAAGCCGAAACTCTATGCTTTGACACAAAAACCCCATCACTAGTTCCCAACATCCAAGATCATGTCTCTGGTGCCCGGGCCCGAGTCCATCAAGGTCGAGCTTGTGAGCCCGGTGTTGATGCTCAAATCCCTGGCGCCCACACCCGAGTCCATCGAGGCCGAGCCCAAGGCCTTGATGCTTGTATCCGGGCCCTTGACATCCCGCTCGGGTCCATTAAGGCTAGGCCCAAAGCCTTGGTACCTGTGCCCTAAGCCCCAGCACTCAAGCCTGGGTCCATAAAGGTCGAGCACAGGATCTTGGTATTCGAGCTTGGATCCCCAACACTTGAGCTACGTATTACTTTTTAACCATTAAGGTTTACTAACACCAAATGAGTTAGTACTAACATTTTTATTGTGTTAATTTATTTTTTAAAAAACTTATCACAAAAGTATTGCTGAATCCTAAAACTTACAAAAAGTGCAATCAAATTATAAAACTTGTCAAATTGGTGCAATCGAGTTTTTCCGTTAACTATATCCAACTTTGCTAACAGAAAATGCTAACGTGACTTTTTTATTATTTTTTTTCTCTTATGTGGCGATGACGTGGCTAAAACATGAAACATAAGGCTAAAACGACATCATTTTGGTGCAAATACAATTTTTAATACAAATTTTATTTAAATTAAATTTAAAAGACGCTGAATTAAAACTTAAAAAATGGTTCCACGCAGCAAGGGCTTGTACAGTCCTCGCCGCCGCCGCCCCACCATCGTTGGGCCTTGCCGACAAGGGTGAGGGATGGCCGATGAGTGTCGTCGAGCCCTAGCCAGTGGCCAGCGACCCTCGCTAGCCATAGGCGAGGGCCACCATTCGTGGGTCAGCCACTGGTTGGGGCCCAGCAACTCTCACTACTTGGTCTCAACCCTTTTTTTTTTTAATTTAGCTTATTTTAAATCTAATTTAAATAAAATTGGTATCACAAATCATATTTGGAGCAAAACGATGTCGTTTTAGCCATGTAGGAAAGATAATATTTAAAAAAACCACTAAACATTTTTCTATCAGCAATGTTGGATGGAGTTAATAGAGTGACTCTATTGCATCAATTTGATAAGTTTTAGGACTTGATTGTAGTTTTTACAAGTTTTAAATCTTAATTGCACTTTCGTTATAAGTTTTAGGACTTCCAGTACACATATCCAGATTTTCTTTTTTATCAAAGTAACATATACACATGAAAAGCTTAAAGTGAGTTTAATAGGTAGGTATGGGTTTTCATAGGTTATCTTAAATATGGTTGCCTTTTTGTAATATGTATTGAATCAGCTCGGGTATAGGTCATTAAATTTGTATTGCATGCAAATGGATCGAAACAAGTTAAATGAGTCAATTTGTGTCGAACCACTTTTGCCCAAACCCACTCATTTGATGGCGTTAACGAAGCATCAGTCAAGTAGCTAATATAGTACTAGACAGCACATCCAACTCGAAATCGAATGTGTGAAGATGGTTTGTAAAAAAAAGAGGTGCAGTATGATAAACATATCAAAATCTAGATGAAACGTTTCGCAGTTATGATCCCGTTCTAGAAAAGAGTTCGAAAAAAAAATTGGCGTGAGTCACGCTTGTTGTTCCACTTTTCTCGGCAATAGGAAGAAACTTCCCATAATTTAGATGAAGTAGTTTTTGTCATTGGTATTATTCATGTTATTGTAATCAAGTAGTTGTAGCAGTTAGTATCGTTCGTGGTTTGAACATGAAAAATGTTCAACAAGCTACGCAAATGTGATGGTGAGTGCAGAACCAACATTCCACCAGAAGACAACAGATCAAATTGACCACCACCAAGACGTGATCCCGGGCCAAGGTCTGCTGGCTCCCGAAACGGTTGACTTTGCTCCTCCTAATGCTCTCTGTCTAAACACCGACACAACCAGCAAATAATTCAGAACAAGAAATGTTTAAAATGTTTGGGAATAAGAATCGATGAAGTGGTTGTCGTCTATTCTTCCTCCACCGAGCTCAACCAGCCAGAACAGGAGGGGTTCTTCTTCCAACTTCATCGTCCATGGAGACCAGCGCATCAGAAACCGCAGGAAAACCCATAAAATGCAGAGGTACGCATTCTTCACACACATATTTCTTTTCTTTACCCGTGATTTTCTTGTCCTTTTTGGGTTAAAAAAAAAACGAGCAGCTGCAGTATGCAGAAGAGCAGGAGAGCCACTGGTGATGGAGGAGATACAGGTGGACCCGACGAAGGCATGGAAGGTTCGCATCATGATCGTCTGCACCTCCATTTGCCACACCGACGTCACTTTTTGGAAGATGGACTCGGTAATGCGCACCATTTTATTGTGGAAACTAAACTTATATTGGATTAGAAGGTATTAACAAGATATGAACTTCACGACGACGATGATATAATGTGCTGCGTTGTTTTGTTCAGGGTCCACTTGCTGTTTTCCCGAGGATCTTGGGTCACGAAGCCGTTGGGTACGAAACTGATCTCTTCTTTACGTCACCGTTCACGTCTTCACAAGCTGTTTGCATCTTGTTAATTTGATCAGAATCAAATACTGTAGCCTTCTTTTTCCCTTCTGTTTTTCCTCTGTTTTAGCATTGATTTTGTGAAAACGTGCAATGAGTGCGATGCATGAGTAGCTAATGAATTTGTGGTTATGGAGGTGAATAGGGCGGAGGGAAGACGGCGATACTGGGGGTGGAGATGCGGGGATCGCCGCTGAGCCTGGGTTCCTACAAGATCCTGAGAGGCAGGACAGTGATGGGCTCCTTCTTCGGCGGCCTGAAACCCAAATCCGACCTCCCTCTCCTCTGATGCCGAATCGCGATAGAAAATTGACTAAACAAGAATATTTGATAAAAGAACAATTCATCCTCTCAGGTGTGATTATAAAAAAAATCAAAAAGCCAAATTCTGCTTAAAACGAGATCGTAAACACCCTTTTATATGGTGTTAAACCTAATTACAATAGGAAACGCGAAAATTACGAAAACGCCATTAAAATAACATTAAAATAATGAAAACTGCTTAAAACCTAAAAGCCTGAAAACCCGTCTAAACGACTTCGAAATGCAAAAAAAAAAAAAAAAAAAAAAAAACGAAGTCGATCATGGCAAAGCGTGAGTATTGATCAGCGGCCATTTTCACACAACCAACCAAATTTTAGCCCATTTCAAGTTCGTCAATCTAAGTGCATCATCCTCCTCTACTAGGAAAAAGATTCGCCTCGGATTTGCTTCAGCTTCAGTTTCATTGATATCAATCGCCTCAGGTTCTTCTTCATCTGCATGGTAAGGTGACAAATCCGCTACATTAAAAGTCTCGGATACATTGTACTCACCTAGCAGCTTGATCTTATAAGCATTATCATTAATTTGCTCAAGAACTCTAAATGGTCCTTTAGCTCTAGGTTGCAATTTTCCAAACCTGCTAGCTAGAAAATCGCTCTTTTCTAAGGTGAATCCACACTAGATCACCCTCTTTGAAAACGACTCTTTTCCTATGCCTATCCACTCACTGCTTATACTTCATGTTTTGCTTGTTAATTTGATTATGGATTTATGAATATAGCTCTTTGATCTGTTCGGCATGCTCATTTGCATCTGAACTGAATTGCTTGTGAACTGGCAATGGTGTGAGATCTAGAGGAGTAATTGGATTATGCCCATTGACTATCTCAAAAGGACTCTTGCTTGTAGTTCGATTTTGTGACCTGTTGTAGGCAAATTTAGCCTGAGATAACACCAAGTCCCATTACCGTGGGCTATCTCCAACCAAACTTCGCAGCAAGTTCCCTAAGCTTCGGTTGGCAACTTCAGTCTGCCCATCAGTCTGGGAGTGGTGAGAGGAACTAAACTGCAATCTAGTTCCCATGCACCTCGAAAGAGTGCGCCAAAAGTGATTTCACATTACGATATGAAGTTATGGACTTGGGAACTCCGTGTAACTTAACAATCTCCTGCAAAAATAATCGAGTTACCTATGAAGCATTAAAGGTTTTGTTACGGGGAATAAAGTGAGCCATCTTCAAAAATCTATCGACAACCATCATTATGGAATCCTTATTCCGCTGTGTTCTTGGCAATCCCAAGACGAAATCAAGGCTGACATCCTCCCAGGAAGCATCAGGAATAGGTAGAGGCATATATAAACTAGTATTGGTACCTCTGATTTTTGCCACATGACATACTCTACACCTCTCTACAAATCAAGTCACGTCACACTCCATTCGGGGCCAATAAAAGTGCTCACACAATAATGTCATCATCTTGTCCACTCTAAAGTGCCTAACTAGACCTCCTGCATGACTCTCAATAATAATAGATTCCCTCAAAAAATATTGAGGGATACACAGCCTGTTGCCTTTGAAGAGAAAACCCTCTACAACTAGAAACTATTGAAAGGGCCCTGTTTTGCACTTCCTCCAAACATAAAAAAAAAAAAAGGATCATCAACATACAAATCCTTAAAAGAATCAAATCCCAAAACTCTCACTTGCATTGTAGACAGCAGAGAATGCCTTTTGCTCAATGCATCTGCTAC
This sequence comes from Syzygium aqueum, assembly GCA_031216185.1. NCBI lineage: Eukaryota > Viridiplantae > Streptophyta > Magnoliopsida > Myrtales > Myrtaceae > Syzygium > Syzygium aqueum. Next base: position 23,479,834 of record CM062236.1, on the reverse strand, counting down.
TTTATTCAACGCTCTTGCCGTATGTTTAATGGCAAAACTGAAAACTTGAAGAAACTCCACCCACTATGCATGCATAGCATTCAGCTTATGCTGCCCATTAATGTACTTCAAGGCTTCATGATCAGAATATAAAATAAATTCTTTCAAGATAAGATAGTGCATCCAATGCTCCAAGCTCCTCACTATGGCGTAAAACTCCTTATCGTAAGTCGAATATCTTCTCTTCGCTTCATTCAACTTCTTGCTATAGAACGGCATAGGTTTATTTTTCTGGCTCAGGACACCCTTAACACCAATGCCTGAGGCATCACAATGCACCTCAAAAACCTCACCAAAATCTAGAAGCACTAAAACTGGGGCTTCAGTCACCTTTTTCTTCAACAACCGAAACGCAGCGTCTGCCTCTTTGGTCCACAAACTACCTCCCTTCAGACAATCCGTAAGAGACGCAATACTAGTGCTGAAATCCCGAATAAACCTCTTATAAAAGGACATTAGCCCATGAAAGCTGCGTACCTCATGAATATTCTTTGGAACCTCCCAATTCGCAATGGCTTCAACCTTAACTGGATCCATCTGAATGCCTTCCTTCGACACAATATAACCCAAAAAGGTCACATGATTAGTTAAAAAGTGACACTTCTTAGTGTTGGCATATAATTTCTACCCCCTCAAGGTCTCAAATACTCTTCTCAAGTGTTGCAAGTATTACTCAATTGAAGCACTAAAAACTAAAATATCATCGAAATAAACGACAATAAATTGGCCAATAAAAGGACGAAAAACCTTATTCATCAACCTTATAAAAGTGCTCGGCGTGTTAGACAACTCGAAGAGCATCACCATCCACTTATACAGACCATCTCTAGTCTTAAATGTCGTCTTTCACTCATCTCCAAGTCGCATCCTAATATGATGATAACCACTCCTCAAGTCTATCTTCGAAAAGATAGTCACCTCATGTAACTGATCAATCAAATCATCAAATTGTGGGATGGGAAATCGATACTTAATTGTGATTTTGTTGGCAGCTCTACTTTTTATACACATCCTCCACGACCAATCTTTCTTAGGAACCAACAAGGCCGGCACTTCACAAGGACTCATGCTACCTCGGATTGCGCCTTTCTCTAATAGCTCTTGCACTTGTCTCTGCAGTTCCTCATGTTCCTAAGGACTCATTCTATAAACTGCCTTATGGGGAATAACAACTCCCGAGACGAAATCAATACAATGCTGAACGTCTCTCATGGGCGGCAACCCAGGTGGCATCTCTTCATGTACGACATCAGCAAACTCCTCAAGCAAGGGCAGAACTTGAGTAGGAATTTCGGGATTGTCAGAATTCCGCTCTATCACCACAATGGCAAAAAGCTCAGGTGCATTCACTGTCTCTTCTTGAAATTCTGATTTGGACAGCAAATTATTCTTCACATCCTTTCTCAAATCTGAAAGACCTAGGGTAATGGCCGGCCATCCATTTTGAAGGTGTAGGTATTTCTGAAGTCATGCTGTGTTTTTCTATCAAACTGTCACGACCTCCCTAATAGAATATGACAAGCTTCCATTGGGACCACATCACACCACACCTCATCAATGTAATTTTTCCCAATCGAAAATTGCACAAGACACCTCTTGCTCACCTTCACCTCGTTTCCTTTCCTAAGCCACGACAGCTTGTATAGTTGAGGATGATCTTCTGTTTTCAGCCCCAACTTCTCCACCATAATAGTGGCCACCACATTCTCGCAGCTCCCTCCATCTATTATCATGCTGCGTACTTTTCCTCTACTAGTGCACTTAGTATGAAAAATATTATGTCTAAATTGCGATTCATCATCCACCACAGCAACATTTAAGATTTTTCTAACGACTAAGGACTCACCAGAATCAGCATAGATAATCTCTTCCCGTTTCGCATCCGCGTCTTCTTGTTCGCCTTCAGATTCATCATAGACTGGACTTTCATCAAAGACTGGATTATCAACAAGCGTCACAATATGTTGATTGGGACATCAGCAGCAAAATGCCCGAGCCTCTGACACTTGAAACATCTCTTGGTTGTAGCTTCCCCCTGCTATTCCAACACTACTCTACCCCTTATTGGATGCAGGTTTAGAACTCGCAACCTTAACTGCGGCTGGTGTCGAATTGGTTACAAATGTTCCCGCTTTTCCTCGGGATTCTTTGCCTGACCATCGATTTTGAAATTTGGAACCCACGTTCTTCCTTTTACACTGACCTTCCACCTTCGAGGCCCACCTGCACACATCCCTATAGGTCTATTATTGTTGTAATTGGACAATATCAAAAATTTCATATCGCAACCTTGCCAAATATTGAGCAACTGTTTGCTCGTCTTTCTCAGCCACATCACAACACATCCGCAATCGATCAAACTTCTCAACATACTACTCGACTGTTAAATCTCGCTGCTTAACATTGTAATACTCAATAAACGCCTCCTATCTATAATGAGTAGGTAAAAATTTCTTTTGCAACAATTTCTTCATCTTATCCCAGCGGTTCACTTTTGATTTCCCCTCTCTAGCACACTTCCTTTTCACGTGCTCTCACCATATCAAGGTATATTTTCGTAGCCTAATAGCCACTAATTTAACTTTCTTCTCTTCAATCAGATCCTTAATATCAAAGATCATCTCTACTATTTGTAACCAATCAATAAACTCATTAGGATGAGCCTTACCATAAAACTCAGGAATCTCGATCTTCATCTCGAAATTATGAAAAAAATAGCTGATTTTCAGGTTGTACTCCTCGATTCCGTTCATGGTTCAGAACCCCGAAAGGGTTGACGTCCTCTCCTTCATCATCGGATGGATCCTCAAATTCCACTCCTTCTTTGAATTGAACGTCCAACCTCGCCTCCGCGAGTTGTCGCTCCAAATCCTAGATTTGCCTTCTCTGTTCTTCAAGTTATACGTCTCGTAGATCTTTTAGATGCGGTTGTTCGTCTGCTTCAGGAATGACTCTACGCCCCCCGACCACCACGAGTCCGTTGTTCACGACCAACGCGATTCAGTTCAGCTATTGATTCAAGCAACCTGAGCTCTGATACCAAATGATGCCAAATCGCGATAGAAAATTGACTAAATAGGAATATTTGATAAAGGAACAATTCGTCCTCTCAGGTGTGATTATAAAAAAAAATCAAAAATCCAAATTCTACTTAAAACGAAACCCTAAACGCCCTTTTATATGATGTTAAACTTAATTACAATAGGAAACACAAAAATTACGAAAACGCCATTAAAATAACATTAAAATAACGAAAACTGCCTAAAACCCAAAAGCCTGAAAACCCATCTAAACGACTCCAAAACGCAAAAAAAAAAAAACGATGTCGATCATGGCGAAGTGTGAGTATTGATCAGCGGCCCGTTTTCACACAACTGACCAAATTTCAACCCATTCCAAGTACGCCAATCTAAGTGCATCATCCTCACTCAGAAGTACCTGGATCAGGTTAATCTCTCGTTTTCGCCGTGTCGTATTCTTCCGTAATGCTCGATCCATTTTGGTTTTCGCCCATTCTTTCGATGCTGCTAAGATATCTCACTGAAGCATAATGGCATAGGCTGTTTTTGAAGCAGGAGCTCAATTTGGATGACTTCATAACGCAGGAGGTAAGCTTTCAGGACATCAACCAGGCTTTGGATTTGCTGCTTCGAGGGAAAAGCCTCCGCTGCATCATATGGATGGATAGATAGTTTGCGGCTTTCATTCGTCGCAGCGATGTCGAAACACTATTTGATTCGTGCATTCAATTTTGATATTTATTGCTGTGTTCATACATCGCGTAGCGGTGGACACATCAACGATCAAATAATGACAGGGGTCACGATCGGTTATTTAACAAAAATTTACCAAAATGCTCTGTATATATTCGAAAAAAAGTCGTGCACACAAAAACCTTATGACCAAACCTCTCCCTCCTCTTCCGCCAGAGTTGTTCGGAGCACTTTGATAAGTTAGGCCATACGATAACCGATGGTGTCAAAATTCAAAATAAAAATGGGTTTTTCTATGCCGGAAATAGAGAGAAAATTGGGTTGGTGTGCTTAGTATGGTGACAATACAATTGATTGAATACATCACGTCAAACATGGAATTGATGCATAAAAACAAGTCATAAGGTGTGTTTGAGAATACTTTCACAAAGGACCTTGGGCCTCCAAAACCTCTTGGGCAAGTGCAGCTACTGTTTGGCAATTTTTGTTGGAGAGATATAAGAAGATGCAATTGCATTTCCATAAGCTAGTAAACGCCTTTAGCCCAACGTGGGTTTAAAGGTAATTTGAACTTTGAGCATTTTCAGAATGCAAATACATTTTTTCCTTCCAACTTTGTTTTTGCTCAACTTTCATAATTTCGGAAATATCGCCACCCCACGCAACCTCATTAGCGAGAGTTTAAGTGGCTAGCAAGCCGCTAGCAAGGCCAAATCTAGCTGCCAGAAAGTCGATTCGGTGCTGGCCAGCCTTGCCTGAGGTCGTCGACCTCAAGTGGTGTTGAGGGGGTCGCCGAAACCTAGGCAATGGTCACCTGGGGTCACGCGACCTTAGGTGAGACTGGTCAACAGCTAGATCTTGCTAGCGGCAATAGAGTTTTGCCAAAAAAGGTTTGGAATTTTGAGAAAAAGAACCAAAAGTTCCTCACAAAGTATAGTTTTTTTCAAACGACATTTACGTCGAAGTTGCTCCCCAATTTATTTTTAAATTAACACTTACTAAACAATATTTACATTTCGAAAACCCCATTTATTTGCTCCGTTTGTTTCACAGAAAATGAAAAATGTTTTTCCGACATTTGGTTCGCTTAGAAAAATTGGTCAACGGAAAATATTTTCGTCGTCAACGGTAAACTGTTACTTAAATTTAGGAAAATCATTTTCAGAATATGATTAGGTATCAATGCATGACTCAAAACTCTATGCTTGGGCACTCCAACGCTGGTTCCCAACGTCCAAGATCAAGTCTCTAGCACCGGAGCCTGGGTCCATCAAGGCTGGGCTCTTGAGCTCTTTGCTAGTGCTCAAATCCCTAGCGCTCGCACCCGAATCCATCGAGGCTAAGCCCAGGACCTCAATGCTCATACCCGGGCCCTTGGCACCCATGTCAGGTCCATTAAGGCTAGGCCCGAAATCCTAGTACCCGTGCCCGATGCTCCAACACTCAGGCCCGGCTCCAAAAAGGCTGAGCGTGGGATCCTGGTATCCGAGCTCGAATCCCCAATACTTGAGCTACGTATTGCTTTTTAGCCGTTAGGGTTTACTAACACGAAATGAGTTAGTACTAACATTTTTATTGTGTTAATTTATTTTTTAAAAAACTTGTCATGAAAGTGCAACTAAATCCTAAAACTTACAAAAAGTGCAATCAAGTCCTACAACTTATCAAATTGGTGCAATCGAGTCATTCCATTAACTATGTCTAACTTGCTAACAGAAATACTAATGCGACTTTTTTTATTATTTTCTCTCTCCTGCGTGGCGATGACGAGACTAAAACATAAAATATAAGGATAAAACAACGTCGTTTTAGTCTAAATATAATTTTCAATACAAATTTTGTTTAAATTAAAATTAAAATAAGCTAAATTAAATTTGAAAAAAATGGTTCCAGGTGGCAAGGGCTTGCATGGTCCTCGCCGTCGCTGCCCCACCATCGCCGCATAGGCAAGGGCCACCATTGGCACGCTATCCACTGGTCGGGGCTTGGCAACCCTCCCTACGTAGTCTTAACCCTTTTTTTTTAAAAATTTAGCTTATTTTTAAATCTAATTTAAATAAAATTGGTATTACAAGTCAAATTGGGAGCAAAACAACGTCGTTTTAGCCACGTAGGAAAGATAAAATATTTAAAAAAAAAACCACTCAGCATCTTTCTCTCAACCGTGTTGGAAGAAGTTAATAAAATGGCTCGATTGCACTAATTTGATAAATTTTAGGACTTGATTACAGTTTTTAAAAGTTTTAAGTGTCACCCATTTTCTTTTTTTTTTTAAACTAACATACACACATGGAGAGTTTAAAGTGAGTTTAATAAGTAGGTATGGGTTTTCATAGGTTATCTTAAATATGGTTGTGTTTTAGTTTTATGTGTTGGGTTAAGTCGAGTATGGATCTTTAAATCTGTATTGCATGTAAATGGATCGAAACAAGTGAAATAGGTCAATTTGGATTGAATCATTTTCGACCCGATCCACCCATTTGACAGCCTTAACGAAGCACAAGTCAAGTGGCTAGATTAGTACTAGATGGCAGATCCAACTCGAAATCTAATGTGTGAAGATGGTTTATTTAAGAGAGAGCTACACTGTGATAAACAGATCAAAATCTAGATGAAACGTTTCACGGTTATGATCACGTTTTAAGAAAAGAGTTCGAAAAAGAATCGGCGCGAGTCACGCTTGTTCTTCCACTATTCTGGGAATAAGAAGAGACTTCCCATAATTTAGATGTAGTAGTTATTGTTATTGGTATTATTCTTGTTATTATTATAATCAAGTAGTTGCAGCAGTTAGGATCGTTTGTGGTTTTAACATGAAAAATAATCATAAAGCTCCGCAAATGTGATGGTGAGTACAGGACCAACATTCCACCAGAACGACAACTGATCAAATGGACCACCGCCAAGATGTGACCGCGGACCAACGTCTGCTGGCTCCTGTGACAGTTGACTTTTCTCTTCCTAATGCCATCTGTCTAAACACCGACACAAACCACAAATAATTCAGAACAAGGAAAGTTTAAAATATTTGGGAATAAGAATCAATGAAGTGGTTGTCGTCTCATCTTCCTCCGCCGAGCTCAACCAGCCAGAACAGGAGGGGTTCATCTTCCAACTTCATCGCCCATGGAGACCAACGCATCAGAAACCGCAGGAAAACCCATAAAATGCAGAGGTGCATATTCTTCACACAAATTTTTACGTGTTTCTTTCTTTTTTTCTTTACTTCGATTATCGTACCTTTGTGCTGGAATGGTTAAAATCTTGTCCTTTTCTCTTCTGGGTGAAAAAAAAAAAAAACGAGCAGCTGCAGTATGCAGAAGAGCAGGAGAGCCACTGGTGATGGAGGAGATACAAGTGGACCCGCCGAAGGCATGGGAGGTTCGCATCAAGATTGTCTGCACCTCCATTTGCCACACCGACGTCACTTTTTGGAAGATGGACTCGGTAATGCGCACCATTATATTCTGGAAACTATATTTGTTTTCGAGTAGAAGGTATTAACAAGATATGAACTTCAAGATGACGACGGTGTAATGTGCTGCCTTGTTTTGTTCAGGGTCCACTTGCTGTTTTCCCCAGGATCTTGGGTCACGAAGCCGTTGGGTACGAATCTGATCTCTTCTTTGCGTCACCCTCCACGTCTTCACTAGCTGTTTGCATCTTGCTAATTTAATCAGAATCATATACTGTTGCCTTCTTTTTCCCTTCTGTTTTTCCTCTGTTTTAGCACTTGATTGTCGCTTTTTATTAATATGGGGACATGTTATAGCTGGTCACATGGATTTATCACAAGAAGTAGTTTAAATAAGTTGTATTAAATATGGGAAGTGTTCGAAAAATTGTTGTAGCTATGTCTTTATGCATTATTGTCGCAGCGGCAAAAGGATAGCTATATCGATCGGGAAATTAGTAGGAAAAAAGAGCAAGAAAATAGCCAACGTCTTAGCTAATCTGAATCAAAATTAACCAGGTTTCTGGAAATGAGAGTGGGGTGAAAGATGGAGGTGTTTAGGTTCGTGTGATTAACACGGAGTGCCTTCGCTTTTCGTGATGAGTGATGATTCGAGTGCTGAAAACAATTGAAGGGTGGTTGAGAGTGCGGGTGAGAAGGTGGAGGAGGTGAAGGCAGGGGACACGGTGTTGCCTGTGTTCTCTCCCAACTGCGAGAAGTGCAGAGATTGCAAGTCCGCCAAGAGCAACAGCTGCTCCGTTTTCGCGAACCGGCCTCCTAGTCTCGGGATGCAGAGGGAGGGGACCGGCAGGTTTAGCGGGGCGAAGGATGGGGAGGCCATACATCACTTCTTGGGAGTGTCCAGCTTCACGGAGTACACGGTGGTGGACGTGGTTCACGTTGTCAAGATCAGCTCCCCCATCCCCGTCGACCGAGCCTGCCTCCTCAGCTGCGGTGTCTCCACGGGTGAGTTCTTCCTTGACGTGCCTGTCGACGTCCCGAGTTTGGAGTCCATTGAAGGTGAATTGATCGCCACGGAATTCCGATTTTTGTAGGAGTAGGAGGTGCATGGAAGGTGGCCGACATAGAACAAGGCTCCTCCGTCGTCATCTTTGGTCTTGGAGTGGTGGGACTTGCGGTAATCGCTCATATCTGCTCCCATCTTCTCGTGTTCTTTTTTTGTCCCTTGTCCATTTCCACCCACCCCCAAGTTATATGGCTGCAGACCTAAGTTGATACTTTTTGTCGAAATCGGGGAGATTGACCACCAGTTTGCTGCTCACCATCATACGCGTGCGCTCTAAAAGAAGCCGCATAACGCCCTTCCTCCTTCTAATCCCTTTGGATGATAAGGCATGCCTATCCATGTTTTATCCACTCTGTGCTCAACTATCAACCACTGGAATGCTTATTTTGCCTGCCCCGCTTTCCTCTCCCAGTGCAAGAGCTCATTCGCCAAGTCCGAACGCTCACTTTCTCGTCGATGACGGCTCTCTTCGATGCTAGCAACCGCCTTTGACCCTTTTCCACTTCTTTCCATTTTCAACCATTTATATGAACGAGAGACTTTACCTTCACTTAGAGAGGGGCAGCAGTACCACGCTCTTCTATGCTCGTAGGTGACTCCCCATCGCAACTAATGTGTCACAAACATGCACTTGCCTTATGTTATGCATCCAGCCGCGCATACAAAGTGAACAATATTTTCCTAAATTCAGGCATGTGGGAACCATCTCTTGCTCACCGAAGCACTCGCTTATAGCCCCAACTTTAACGCGTGCATATATTTTCCTTCTCGATTCATATATAACAGCCAATAACGGGCTGTCCCAGCTAGCATTTTTGCTTGTGCTAGAGGCAACATTTCTTTCTCTCTCTCTCTCTCTCTCTCTCTCTCTTTTTATTTTAGGAAGCTCAATTGAGTGCATGAAAGAACATCCCATGTACCATTTCTCACGGATTCTTCGATATTATAGGTAGCAGAAGGAGCAAGGCTGAGAGGAGCTTCGAAGATCGTAGGAGTGGACTTGAATCCTGACAAGTTCGAAATAGGTCAAGCTTTTGCTAGCGCTTCTTCTGTCTATTAGTTAATGATGCCTAGAAATTTATTTATAAAGGGTAAACTAATTTGAATTATGTCAGGCTTCATCTATTCTCTTGATGCATTAATTTATGAAAGATGAACATACCCATTGATTTTTTGGGGGGTCAATGACAGGAAAGAAGTTCGGGATCACCGATTTTGTCAACCCTGTGGCTTGTGGAGAGAAGCCAATCAATGAGGTTGGTGGCAATCTCTGGAGTCTTCATTGTTCTTACACAAACGGAGAATAAACTTGAAAGAAATCAATGTACTTGAAATTCTAATCCGAATTAAGTTGTCGTGATCAGGTGATCAAAGAAATAACGGATGGGGGTGCAGATTACAGCTTCGAATGCGTCGGATTTGCTTCAGTGATGGCGGACGCCTTCAACAGCAGCCGAGAGGTTTTTCTTCTTCTTCTTCTTCTTCTTCTCTCATTTTCTCTTGTTTTGGGACCCCGAGATATAACCGGCTTGTTGAACAGAGCTAATCGCGATTCAGAAAGACCATGAAAGCGATATTCAATATATCCTTATACTTCTTTTTGAGTGTGAGACCGATGGTTATAAAAAAAAGTGTTGTGCAGCATTTCATGTTCTTCAACTGCAGTGGCTACAATAGGAAAAGAAGCTAAAACTATGGTGTTGCGCAATGATTTTGTGAAAACATGCAATGACTGCGATGCATGCGTAGCTAATGGATTTGCGGTTATGGAGGTGAACAGGGCGGAGGTAAGACGGTAATACTCGGGGTGGAGATGCGAGGGGCACCGCTGAGCCTGGGCTCCTACGAGATCATGAAAGGCCGGACGGTGATCGGCTCCTTCTTCGGTGGCCTGAAACCCAAATCCGACCTCCCTCTCCTCGCTCAGAAGTACCTGGATCAGGTTAATCTCTCGCTTTCACCGCGTCATGTCCTTCCGTGACGCTCGATCCGTTTGGTTTTCGCACGTTCTTTTGGATGCTGCCGAGATATCTCACAGAAGAATGATGGCATTGGCTGTTTTCTGAAGCAGGAGCTCAACTTGGATGACTTCATAACGCACGAGGTGAGCTTCCAGGACATCAACCAGGCTCTGGATTTGCTGCTTCATGGGAAAAGCCTCCGCTGCATCATATGGATGGATAGATAGTTTGCCACTTTCATTCGTCGCGGCGATGTCGAATGATATCATTTCCACATTTAACACATACGTCGATTCGTGCATTCGATTTTGATATTTATTGTTGTACATCGTGTAATGTTCGACACTTCAACGATCGAATAATGACAAGGGTCCCGTTAGGTTATTTACCCAAAGTTTACCAAAATGCTCAGTATATCCGGAAAAAAAAAAGGTCATGCACACAAAAACTTCATTCTCGCCTCGTTCGTCGGTTAATTATACCGTGTATCTGTAACACTTTGATAAGTCAGCCAAGAGACAATTGATGGCGTCAAAATTCAAAGTAAAAATGGGTTTTTTTTGGTCGGAAATAGAGAGAATCTTTGGGTTGAAGTGCGTGGCATGCAAACATTGCAGTTAATCGAATACATCACGTCAATGCATAAAGCCAAGTCATTGGGTGCGTTTGGGAACACTTTCCCAATGTCTCTGGGCAAATACAAATGCCATTTAGCAAATTTTTTGGAAAGTTTTTGGCAGATGCGATTGCATTTTCAAAAATCACTAAAAGCTTTTAGCCCAATGCAGAGCCAAAGATGCTTTAGCTTTGAGCATTTTTGAAATGCAAATACATTCTTTCCAACTTTGCCTTAGCTCAACTTTCATAATTCCATAAGTATCCCCACCTCGTGCAACCTCACTAGCAAGGGTTCAGGTGGCGGACTGGCCATCGACGAGGCTAGAATTGTCTACCGGCAAGCTAGTCTGGCACTAGCTAGCCTCGCTTGACCTGAGGCAGCATTGCAAGGGGTTGTCGGAACCTAGGTGATGGTCACCTAGGGTAGTGCGACCTTAGGTGTGGTTTACAGGCGACTAGATCCAGCCGACGATGGTTGAGTTTCGCTAGAAAGATTTGTGAATTTAAAAATAAAAAAAACTAATCAAAGTTCTTTACAAAGTGTAGTTTTTTTCCAAACGGCATTTAAGTTAAATTGTTTCTCAATGTGTTTTTCAATTACACTTTACAAAACACTATTTACATTTTGGAAAACCCCTCTCATCTATCTCCGTTTGTTTCTTAGAAAATATTTTTCGCGAATACATTTTCCGGCGTTTAGTTCGCTTAGGAAAATGAATCAACGGCAAATCTATACTTCGAAAATCATTTTCGAAAATATGATTAGGTATCGACGTTTAACCCGAAACTCTATATTTGAGCATGAAAACCCTAACGTTGATTCTTAGGTCCTCGGCATCTAGGAATAGGTCTCTACTGTGCTCGAGCCTAGGTCCATTGAGGCCAAGCTCGTGACCCAAGTGCTAGTGCTCGAATCCCCGGCACTTGCGCTTAAGTCCATCGAGGCTGAGCCCGGGACCTCAATGCCCATACCCGAGCCCTCAGCGCTTGCGTTTGGGTCTGTCGAGACCAGGCCTAAAGCCTTAGTGCCACAAAGGCTGAGTGTGGGATCCCAATACTCACGATCGAATCCCCAACACCTAGGCTTGGGGCCTAGGTGCCCGTGCCCCAATCCCCGGCACCCCAATCCAACCCAGGTCCATCGAGGCCACACCCGTGACTCTATTGCCCATACCTAATTCCTCGCCGGCCCATGCGCAAGTTACTAACGCTCGAATAATACACCCCGGTCCACTCAACGCGAGCGAACCCGACCACCAGCTTCCCTCACCGTCATCTTATCTCCCCCGCGGGTCATGGGGAGTCCCGATCCCAGCAAATCAGGAACCGCCACGTGGTGGGCCTTCATTGGCCCGTCCGGGTCAGCCTTCCCGCCCCTCTTGACCACTCGCGGTCGGTAGCACAGACACGCCGTCCACCCGGGGGTCCTTCAAAAACCTAACCCCACTTCCTCGAAACCTTCGCTGGTTTCACTCCTCTGCTCGCGGATCCACTGCTTCTGCTCTTTGGGCCGCCGCTCCGAGAACACACACGGCATTCTCTCTCTCTCTCTCTCTCGATCTCTCCCCCTCCAATGGCGGAAGCTCAGGGCGAGAAGACCTCGACCTTGGCCGAGGTAAGCTCATCGATCTCCTCCTTAAAGCGTGGATCTTGCCTGGCTTCGAAGCTAGAATTTCTAGCTCCTTCTGGTTTTCGCTCTTTGATCGATCTGATCGAACCGGAATTGCGAGAAACGCGATGATGGCGAAAGCTTCGAACTTTGGGTTTCCTGAGGTCCGGTCCCGATATGGGTCTCTGTTGTCTCTGTCGGATGGAACGAGATTCGATATCTTTATTTTGGTTTGGGTTGCTAGATTTGCTCCATAAATTCGAGGGGTAGCACATCGGACTGGAGAGACTTCCGTCATTGTTTAGCTAGGGGAGGGAAAGAACCTGCAATTCTTCGAGGCACGCTGCGGCTGGTCATGAGAAAGCATTTTTTTCGATTCGGTGCTCGTTGCGGATTTTATGAATTGGAAGCGTGCTTACTTGCTCAGTTAGCAAAGCTGAGGTTGTTCAGATTGGGATGCTTGCCATCAGTTGTTGACTTGCTGTGTCCCTCAAATCTACACTTCGTGAGCTGCACATTGTAGGATCCTACGAATTGCAAAGGACAAGTATGTAAAAACATAGGTGATTTAGGAAATTCAATCAGTATGCCTTGAGGTCAAGTTTACGTTCGCGAAATTTTCTTTCAGCAAGGCTAAACTGTATTCGATTTATAAGACTATCTGATTCTGAGAAGATCATTGTCTTGTGAAGATTCCTAGCATAATAATGTCTTAGGCAACTCTGACGTTTCTTTACCTTTTGTGATGGTACGGCGAGATTTTGGAATCTTAGTCGGCATTTTAATGCAAATAGTTCCTTGTAGATATAGCTAGACCAGATGGTTTTCTCCAACTATTAACTACTATCAGCTAGATTACTTTAGAGAGCAAGGACATTAGTGCGTTGCTTTAGGATGTCTTAGATAGACATCAGTGGTTTGCCACAGTGATTATACCATCAAGATAGAAGCGAAGGCTGGTTGCAACAGTATCATTTCAGGTGTTGTTAGGTTTTGGGGCATCTTTGGTTCACAATGGAATTGTATTACTCTGGACATGAGATTTCGTGAATTAGTACTCCCATATTTTACAAGAAAATTCATCTTGGAATTGTATAACCCAGGGCTCATTTACTTAAGGAATGTGATCTCCAAAATCATGAAGTGGGGGAACAAGCTTCCTCCCAAAGTATGGAATTGGATTACATAGCTAGTCCTATTGAGATTCCATTTTTCAAGACATTACTAGCTAACACCTGTGTACAACCGTCAGAGTCACCATCTCCTCCTCCATCCTTTGTGACAAGTTGCCATATTAGTCCTCCTACATCGTCGCTTCTTTATTTGTATCGATGACTCTTCACCATTATCAGTTCTACTTTCCATGGCTGCTTTTACCACGGAAAAAGTACGCTAGAATTTTCAAATCTTCCACCATGCACTCGATCTGGTGCCACAACTTTTCAGTTGCTCATTGAAGTTCCTTAACTTTAAAATTTCGTCCATTATGTTACTCCGTGACTTGGATTGCGGAACACGTGGTACTATTTGATGTTAAAATCTCGCCTACATGGTTTTTTGAAGTATTGCCACATAAGCTTTTTCTGTAAGCAAGTGGTTGATGTAGCTTAAATGAATGAAATTTGAAAGTTGAGGAACTGAAATGAGCCATCAGAAAGTTATTGCGCTAAACTGAGCGCCTTACAAAATATTTGGAATTCCTAGTGCACTTTTCCCTCTACTTACTAATACTCCAATACAACAAAGGATTGTGCAACTATCGCCACCCACCACCTTGGTTACCTTCAAACCTGCTGGGCCCAAAAGTAGGAGAATGGACTTCATCTATCGATTACATTGCTGATTATGGAGAAACAAGCCTATCAAAATTTGATACAATAATTATGTGGTACAGTTTTAAGGAAATCTGTCTGAAGCAAAGATTGTGCATTAGTACTATTTGCAAAACTACCTCAACTATTTCACCACCATCATCTTACCGTTTTAACCTCCATAGCATCACTACTACCTTCGACTCAACTTTTGGTACTGCCTCCTCCATACAACCACCATTACTACCGCTACCTCTTTGTTGCATATCGCCTCTCCTATATGGTCACAACCCCTTACCACCAGCACTACATCCTGACTAAATGGTAGACTGAGATTTGTTTCCAATCGGATGGTCAACATAATGAGCCAAACTGAGTAGGAGTACTAGCTTACATACTCTAGATAGTATCCTGCTTGGGCTTTTGGTCAAATATCAGACGAATAATGGATGTATACTTAGAGTAGCCAGCAAAGGGATGGATCATGTGGCTAATACAAGGCACTAGTATTAGACGTTTCCAGAATACTCATTGATTGTGGTTTTTTTCTCAGTTCCTTGAATATAGTAATTAATATATATTGTGACACTTATGTTACTTCTTTGTTGTGTCACTCTTTTGTTTTGTTGAATGTCCATTCAATTGTCCAAAAAAAGGTGAAGATTGAAGAGACTTATGATTAAGCTTTCCTGACTAAGGATCTGAACAAAGTTTAAAAGACTTTTCATCTCTCTCTCAAACACGGACATCTTCATATTTTGTTACAGACAACCACTTTGTTCTTGAGCAGCCAAATAGAAAACTTCCCATATTTTGTTCTGGAAGCTTAGCTTGTAATCATGGTGCTCAAATACCTCTGTCCTACGTGCCTGCTTACAAAGGCAGCCACATTACTTTTTGTGTTCTTGTTGTCAATTTAAGAATATTAGCATCTTCTTCCCCATGACTGAGAGTTTCTTTATTATTATGTTTCTTTAGCTTACAAATTAGATATTGTTTGCAGCAATATTTATTGGAGAAAGTAGAGAAGCTGGATGTCGTTGTGAAACCTGATAATGTCCCCGAACCTGAAAAACCAGTGAATGCTGCTTCTGAAGAAGCTGTCAGTGAGAAAGCTGAGGGAAAGGACAATTCTGCTGCTGTAGGTGCTGAAACTTCAGCTACTGAAGAAAGCAGCAGTGCCACTGTTCCTGATACTTCTGCGGACAACACTCAAGAGGTTTCTGCAGTTGCTAGTGCTGAAAGTGCTCCTGCTGCTGAGGAAAGCAATGAAGGAAATGAAGAGGAAAATTCAAGCAGTGAGGAGGCCGCTGAAGAAGCGCCAGAGATAAAGGTGAGTTCTACATTTATGTTACTTTATTTGCTGGTGAGCATGTGGCATGGGGTCAGACTGTCTTATTGATTTCTCTTTTGTTTTTCCAGATTGAGACTGCACCTGCAGATTTCCGTTTCCCAACCACAAATCAAACAAGACATTGCTTTACCCGATACATTGAGTATCATCGGTATGGGAGACTTGCTGTTGGTTCTCAAATTTTTTTGGTTTTTTCTTGTTTTTCTCATATGCAGTTACTCCGGTCTATTTTATTTTGGAAATTTCAGCTGCATTGCTGCCAAAGGTGAGGATGCTGAAGATTGTCAAAAGTTCGCCAAGTATTATCGTGCTCTTTGCCCTGGTGAATGGGTACGTAAAATTAACGCCTTTGCTCAGCATGAATTCTTTTCCTTGTAATTATGCGCTTCCTAATTATGTAATTTTAGAGTTTTGACTGTCTCGTATCCAATTTCCAGGTAGTATTGCATCCTCATTTGTCACTGTTGGTTCTTTATCTCATGCTTTCACACTAAACCAATTTTTTCAAAGCTGTATTAGCAACCAGATTGGATTGCTCACTGGTGTGCAGTTCAACTATTTCAACCAGTTGAATCCTGTTTGATTTTAATTGACTTGTAAAAATAGTTATTATATATATAAAGTAATACACATGGATGACAAATTAGAAACCCAGCCAAGATGGCAAGAGCATGCCTGAAAGGCATTTGAGGTAGTGTGTTCGAGTCTTTCTGCCTAAGCTTCACTACTAGAGACGCTGAGACGGTAATGATAGTTTTACGTTAAGTAACTTGTTTGTTCATTTTAATAAGAACCGCTTTCAGCACTGATGGATAAGCATGCGGGCAATGGTCCACCACAGCAAGGGTTTGAATCTCTGTACTGTTACTGAGGAAAATTAATTTTTGGAGGCCAATCAAAACGAAACCTTATGCTGGTTTGACAGGTTTGAACTGGATTCTAACCCGGTTCTTCACCTGTATTGACCTCCAAAGGATACTGACCAGACTCGTGCTGACTGTTATTTGGTTGAACTGGCGAGTTCGATACCATAGTGAAAAGATAGCTTTGAACGTGCAGGAGGGATGTTGTCTGATAGGGAAAGTAGATCTCACTTTCATCAGAAGCCTGGCCTGCTATATGCCAGGGTGGCAGATTTAGTCGTGGTTTGAGCTTTGAGCATTTTCAAGACAGCTTTGAGCCCAAAATTTTTTGAGGAGTTTTTATCAAACACTCAAAACTTTTATTCAAGGATCTTTGGGTGCTCAAAACTGCTTTGAAAATCATTCCCAAATGCACCCTCGATCTGCACTTGGGTACAGTGTCAATAGACCACCGCCTAGGGCAACTGAAAGGCTGTTTTCACCTGCTTATCTATTGGTGGTAGGTCTGAGTTGTCTCTGCAGTAGTTGAGTTAAAAATTTCCAGAATGCATCCTGTGTGACAGGTAGGCGTCTACGGGTTCACTAGGCGATTTCCGTTAGCATGGCCGTGTTTTGCTCGGGTGCCATTTGGGGCATTTCTTTTAGAAAAAAGAAGCAAGTGTTACTTATGTTAATTTTCCCAAATACAAATTATTTTAATTCTTAAAACTATGAAAAAATTCTACATGACTTTAAATGTCAATTCTGCTTTATATTAAATGGGTCTTAGTCACAGATGCATGGTACACATGGAACTCATTCTACTGAAAACTTACTAAATGTCCACCGATATGGCGCTTAGAAGACCTTGTTTCGTGTCTATTAGTCTTTGGTAGACCTAGGAGGACTCCTACTCTATGTGATGCTCAGAGTTGGTTGAGTTGTAGATTAGGTGTCTGATTGCTATTCAATTACATGTAATTCTTGTCTTAAGGAGCTAGTTACTATTAATCGTGCAATTGTTAGCAAGCAAACAGTCACTGCATTTCCTACTGCTGATTTAATTGTTCTATTTGGAGTTTACCGGTAATACTTTTGCTTGAGAGCTTATTATCTTTTTTTCCTGGTTCCAGGTTGATAGATGGAATGAGCAAAGGGAGAATGGCACCTTTCCTGGCCCTCTGTAGATGGGCCACGCTCAAAAAGTTGCCAACATCATTAAAGTCCATGGCCTTTGTTGTTCTCTCCTAGTTTTCTGCGTCACCGTGGCAGATTTGTTGAGCGAGATGAACTCTCGAGTTAAGAAAATGAGTTAATAAAGTTTTCATGCCTGTTGCAACCAGTTCAAAGTCTAACAAAGAATTTTGTTACTCATAAGTAACTATTGCTTATCGCCACAAAGGATGAGCTTGTCAGTTTATAGACGTATGGTTGCCTGCCGTGCGACAATTCAATTTATAGTGTTGAAAGATAAAATTATTTACTGTTACACCGGCTGAATAAAGAGATACTGGTGAGTTATCGAATCAGTTGGTGGTTAGGTGCTTTCGTGAAAGTTACATCTTCCTTTGCAGTTTCACTGACTCTGTCGACCGTTCTCTTAACCTGGAATAATTGGTGTCTATAGTGCGAGTTTGTCCATTCAAATTGGGGTCAGGTGGCGGTCCTCGCGGCATTCTTCCTGTTTGGGAGGTTCTCTCTGGCGATGCAAGTTAGTCTTGTTCAGCCATGCTGCAGTTTAAAATTAGGTGGTTGCTTCCCCATATGTCGACCCTGATGGCTCGGCTTGGCTTGAATAATCTCATACGAAAAACTAGATGGTACTCCTTGCGTGAGAGGTAATATTGTTATTTGATAGCAATGTAATGTACCAGCTTCCGAAGTTCGAAGCAAAATCTACTGTCTGCCTTACCCCTCCTAGTTGACAAGCTGATCTCATCGCACTGATGCTTCCCTCTAATTTGGAAGAAATTGGAAAACATCCCAATTGTGAAAAAAAAAAGTTATCCACGAAAGCACGCTAGATGAGTGTAGAATCAGCATAAGTCCCGAAAAAGAAAGAAGAAAAAGATCACGCAACAAAAAATGGTCCAAGGCATAAAAGCTGGCCAAGGAAAATTTTCCATTTGTAGCAGATGCAAACGGCATATGTACAGGATGACCTTGTTTGCTTGCAAAGAAACGCAAAGTAGAAACCATCTTGCAACTTTGGTGAACGGGAGTCATACGATACATACGCTACTTTATATCTTGTTAACGTTCGGCTTCATGGAAACTCGCATTTCCACAAGCAGAGAAGACCTCGCACGATGTCTGGAAAGTTTCAGAAAGAAAGATGGGTGGAAGTATGGCACACTCTTCTATTACCTTCCGATTCGAAAATCTACACGTCCGAAATGTTTCTCGTACAGTTGAAAGCAGCGAGTCAACACTATTTTTCTAAAAAATAACCTACTTACTATCCTAATAAGTCGACCAACTCGTCCGCGATATGCACTCCTTTTCTTTTCACTATCCCCAACTTCCCTCACCCGGCAAAATGTTTTCTCCATGTACATCCGATGAACTGCCCCGCCGACATATCCTAAACTCAAATATACATGCTCCGCGTCCCTCCCATTGAGGCATCAGCGATATCAATACGCTCGAAATACAGCAACCAATGATATGTGCCAGTGTGAAAGGGAACTATTCTTGAATGCCGTTCTTCTGCAACCTATGCTGTTAACTGATTTGTGAGGTATTCGAGGTTGGTGATTCCCTATGACATAAACAATCAGGCAAAGGGTTAACATAAAAGGGCTCTTCTGACCGAAACCTGTCCGTGCCCTTTGTTCCAGCAATCGGCCCTTTCCTCTTCCTCGGAGACCCTTGCCTGAAACAAGCAGAAAATACCATGTCTAATTCTAGACCGAATTTAGCAGATGAGAAGAAATCCATTAAGGTAAAGTCTCCGAAATGGTTATCGTTTGTGCTAGACAACTAATAATCATTCTCTAACATTTGCAAGTCTGTAAAATCAATGAAACATCTTCCATTCATAATTGCCGGCAACCAGCCTCAAAAGATGTTAATTATGAGTAGTAGGTGGCATCAAGTTCATTTACAAAATCACATTGATTCTCTTAAAAGCCCAAAATCAATCTTTTGCGGTAAAAGCAACAAAAATGTATGAAAAAGCAATCTATGATAACAGGCAAGACACCCGCATATAAATAGGCATGAAGCATCTGTTCAAGCGCTTGAGGTAATTCTTAGTCTTCACTAGGGGAGATCATACATGGGATAAGGACAAGAACCACTAACAAAAATTTTGGGAATCAGCAAGCCAATTTTTCGGAGGGAAACTCTTCTAAGAATTTTTGTATTGACTCAATCTTGCATCTTAAGTTCATGTCAAAAGTCTAACAAGTAACAATACAAAAGCAATCGTTGAAAAGACTCCAAGCTCACCTTCTTTTATGCAGTTCAATGATTCGGTTTGATAACTTTTTCCCTCCCTTCAAGGGTTTGTGCTCAATTTTATCAAAGAGACGAACAAGAGCTTTCCTGATGCATCAAAAGATGAGTCAGAAAACCCCACATTTAAATGCACTTCAATCAATTACTCAAGTCAAATATCAGAATAAAAAAGTGATTAGAGAACAAGCTAACTTGCCTATCAGGAGAAATGGTCTTCTTATGTCCAAGAAAGCGTCGATGACCTTCAACTGCCCTTGCCATATTTCCAGAGTATGACGGAATAAAAACATCACTCTCAACTGAAACAATGTAATCAAGAGCGGCCATTTGAGAAGCATGATTCATAAAAGGCTGAAGTTCCTCCTCCGAAGCCAAAAATTCCTGCATTGACATTGAGTTAATTGTGTGAAACCCTCATACAGTAACAATTACATGCCACGACACAGCTAAACAATTGTTGCCAGTAGACTATTCAAGCTTTTGGATTGCCAGCTGGTTTTTTCCAAATTCCAACTTTTTGGGTGATTTGAGCAGTAACTGAATAAAAAATCATACTAAAACTTTGAGGGAACCGCCAAGTTAAGTTGGAAAACCCAATTTTACAAAGAGCAGAAACAAAACAAAGACAGTGCACTTGCCATGAAAACCAAAATCAGCTTAGTGTCATTCTTGCCATACCTATGTAAAGTATCGTGACAGTAAGTTCCAACTACAATGCCAGGAGAACTGATACTAACTTTTTGATGTATCATACATATGATCAAGTTGCCCAACTAATGATCAGTGGATTGTATGGAGTGTGCAAGCAATCAGAGTTGAAAGTTTGCAGCGTGTCTGTACAGTTAGATATAGTTTACACTGCTTCTGGTCCATACTAATACTATAAATGTGCTCATCACCATACTCTAACTTTTCATTGGTTAATTTTGAACTTGTTCAAGAAACGCAAAAATTAGTATTCTCAGAGTAGACCAGAAGCGTCTGACCAAAAAAAAAAAAAAGAGTAGACCAGAAGTGACGCTTTATCGAAGAAGCGATATTCCCTCTTCTGTAACAACCATATTACAGAGAGAATATTGAGTCAATTAAAAGTAAGAAATAGCAGAGGCATCAAAATGCTAAGCCAGGTGATTACCTTTCTCATTAACATGGGATAGCGGGCTCGCAGACCAGCCATACGAGAATCACCTCCATATATCTCCCCAGCAGCAATGTATATAGGTGTGTTTGGTGGATATCCCAGGGCAGCGAGAAAAATACCAACCTCCTTTGGAGTAAGTGGGCAATATCCTCTAGATCTTTGCTCCACAGGATCAATCTCTTTCACTTTCCAGTGCGAAGTATTCTCTCTGTTAATTGTCATAATCAATGGCATTTGAAAATAAGGAGAAGACAATGAGATCTTGAAAGAAGAGTCGTTAGCTGGATGCAGAAGGAAGTCAAACTTTAGCATATGATTTCAGACCTGATCAACTTGAGCTCATCTGCTTCGGATTCAGATAAGTCATGTGTGCATCCGCTAAAAGCAAGCATGTCCTTCTCAAAACGTAAGTGAAGAGCGATGTAAGGACCATGAGCTCTCATCCGATCAACCAATAACTACAGCAAGGGGAAGTACCATCATTCATAATCGTCATTAGAGATACAAGGATGTAACATTTTCCGGAAATAATATTAGCAGGCAGATGCATATCTTACTTTACCCATCGCTTCAATTGTAGGTGCAAAACGAAGGGCACCATAACAAGCACGGCAACGCAGCTTTTGAATGTCAGGTGGTAGATTGTTATTTGCCAGACGAGAATCAGATTTGGCAGCTCGAATAACCTATGAAAGTTGTGAGGAATAAGAGCCTTTGAACTAACTAATTTATCTGAACTAACAAAGAAAATAAGAATGATCTTCATGGAAAACGTTTAAAAAGAAAAATGCAATAATCTTTATTCAAAACATACTTCATGCTCGTCCCACATGCTGGCTATCTCATTCTGGTAATAATCCATACCAGACCAGCTTCTGAAATACTTCACTGCCCTTGCCACTGTGGCTAGTTCTTCGGGGAGCTTTCTTATAACTCTTACGTCATTAGCCAGAGCATTAATGAAATGATCTTCATCAAAAACATCAGAGAAGTTGCTGCAATTAACATATAACAAACTTAGAAAATTTTCGTTTGCTGCCTGAACGGTTTTTCTGGCCAAATTGCTGCCTGAACAGTTCAAATGTTACTTCTGAAGGAAAAGAGTTGGAATCTTTTTCAGATAAAGAAAATTACCTTGTATCCTGCCAAAATGACCTTTTATCAAGTTCCGGAATCACTAGAGTGGCATTAATAATACGAGCCACAGCAACCATGTCACATATCTGCATTCCACGAGTATGAGCCGTTCTTTAGATAAGAGGTCAATTGTTTAGATAAAGGGTCATGAACCAAGTTTCATAACGATCCATTGTTTGAGCATTTTGGCTGATTAAAAAACTATGCTGCCGGATTAACAATTCAAATCTTTGCACTTCCAATCGATTAGATCTATAGCCCGTGGTGTATGCAATGCTTCTATACTCAAAATAACAATGAATAGTTGACGCGGTACGACTCCTAAAAAAAAGAAGATAAAAAATCTCATGTAACAGATCAAAAGGCACTCAATTCAAATCTTCAGCAACTCCAATCAATTAGATCTACAAGCTGTGGTGTAAACAATGCTTCTACACTCAGAATAACAATGAATAATGGAGGGGCAAGACTTCCCCAAAAAAGAAGATAAAAATCTGATGTAATAGATCAAAACGCTCACTAACTTGAACTTCATGTCATTGTCACCAAAACACAAGCCAATGGATAAGGTAAATTGACAAAGTTTCAATAACTGAAAAGAATGGCAGTTATAAAACTTTTAAAATTGCCTCCAAAGCTATTGACGTACATAGATTGAGGTGGAAAATCATTCTGTACATGAAGGGAGGTAGATAGCTAGTAGAGTAATCCCCGCTTTATTCATCACATATTTAGCATCAAGAGACATTGCCAGACATCCCATTCACTCACACATATTATCTGCTTTTCACAACTCACCAAAGATAATTACAGCTTCAGTTTACATAATTACAAGAAGGTAAGGAAGGGAACGAAAAGACATACCCCAGCTCGCATCTGGTTAAGTCCGCCATTCGTACTAACTAGAAGATAACCTCGCGAACCACCAGGGGCTAAACAGACGAAAATAGGAAATTAAGTGTGTTGGCAATGTGCATTTACCGCAACGAAAAATTGGTAAAAAGACCAACTCACGTGTATAGTCTAGACCGGGTTCTGTACACGGCACGAAATTACGATTCGGAGGGGGTTTCCAGAGCTTGAAAGAATGTGAATTCTTGTTTGCGCCATCTAACTGTCAAGTCCAAGGGAGCAAATTATGAAAGGCGCGTGACTGCTTCGCATCACTACTCATCTGAAGTGTCAGATTGAATACACTAGATAGAAATCGTAAAGTTTTAAATTATCAACTCGATATGATCATGATTAAGTTATAAAGCTCACTAATGATGGACACTTTCCTAAACCATAAATATCGACCCATTTTGAAATTTATGCTCTGACAGGCGAATGGATCAGACAAGCAAATTTGGATTGACAGGAAGGGAAAGAACCTTGCGAGAAGGAGCCGGAGGTTTCGAAAAATAGGGGGGCACGAGCTCTTGCGTCCAGCTCTGCTCGGTGCCCTGCCTCTGGTACTTAATTTCATACTGCTAAAAGTTTCGGGGAAGACAAAAAGGATAAAGATCAGTGACTGAAACCAAACATTGCCATCCCAAAAACGACACATTCAACAGTCAACATCAAACTTACTAAGAATAAACCCAGTAAGCAACTTTATCAATCAAGTCAACATCCTAATCTCAGCGTCAAAATAATGCGCGGCAAAACCTAATCCCAAACCCAGTCAACATCGCCCATGATTATCGACCCTAAAAATAAACAACCGAGCCCAGAAGACTTTCCCTGCAATTAAGCAACGGGATCGCCCAAAAAAAAAAAAAAGAAAGACGAATGGAATGGAAGCAAATCATCAAAAAGAGAAAGGCCACAATCGACTGGAAAGTCCAGACACGAAATTCTCGTCGAACGGGAGAACCCCGCGGGCCGAGGCGGCGAAGCGGAAACGAGCGAGGATCAATGACGCGGAGAAGCAGAGCGGCGGCGGCGGCGGCATTACCGTGGGGAGCTTGCGGGAGTCGGCGATCCTGGGGAGGCAGGAGAAAGGGAAGGCGCGGAGGTGGGCGGAGAGGAGAGCCAGGAGGGCGATCGCGCAGATGGCGGCGGTCAGGAGGCGGCGGACCGCCACCAGCGCCCTCCGCCCCAGCTTCTGCATTACCCCCCTCGCCCCCTCCTTGCTCCACCGACCTCGAGAGAGAAACCGAAGGAGGGACGTGCTAACGGAGGTTTCAACAGCTGAGCTCCGCCATTGATGCAGGTCCGCGGGAGGTCTAGAGAGAGAGAGAGAGAGATTGAGTTTGTGTGTGGGAGTGTGTGCTGAGCGGGCATGGTCGGCTGAGGAATTCATTTTTTTTTTGTGTGTTTTTTTTATTTTTTGCAAGTTAGGCTTTATTTTTAGTTCTTGAAAAAAATGAAATTTTATCCAGTGAGATGATCCGTGACGAATTATATAATCCGTGGATGGACTTTTTTAGTAAGTCAAATTCATGTGCTTGACATTTATATCCGAGATTAGGTAAATAATAATAGTGATTCATGAATCTTGACCTAATATATAATATGATCTCTGAATTTTATTTTCATGTGCGATGATATTCGTTTTAAGATGAAATTGACGTGCAACGTGTCCTTTCTGTTACTCACCTTGCTCTGGTTGGGAGGTGGCTGTCATTATCGTGCCTCTTGTTTTGGTCCATCGTTGCTTGTTTTCTGATCCTTTTGGGGGAAACGGTCCATTTGCTAAAACATTCAGGAAATCATGAGTACAAATTTGAGAAAGTTACCATCACCGACACTTCCGTTTTTTCTGTGGTTTTCACTGAATGCAAATGTCATTTGGTAAACAAATACGAGTTTCATGAAAAGAAATTTTTTTTAAATAAAAAAGAACAAGAAAGGGAGAATGGAGAGGCTGGACCGGCATGGAAGCAAAACCCGGTGGAAGCGATTAGAAGCGACGAGGGTTGAGCCGTTGAAGAGGCTTGGCAAGGCGATGCTAAGGTCACACAATCTCGAGCAAGGCAATGCTAAGGGTCGCACGACCCTCAGCCCTCTAGATCTTGCTTGAGAAACTCGTGACAGTCGATCTTCAACCGTTGATCGCTTTGGGCTCACGTCGACCAGAATTTGGAGCCACAAGAGGTGCATTCGGTTCAAAGAGAGATGATGAACAATTGGGTGAGGGGACAACAAGCATACAAAAATATCAATGATGACAAAATTGGACGAAACGAAAGCTCATTAACCCCCAAAATAGCATTATGAAAATGCTAAAATACAAATGCGGAGTGGAAATTGCATTGGATTAATGAATTTTAGATTTACTAACTTTATCTCAAAGACCAGGAGGATTCAAGCTAGTTGGGGTATCTCGGAGTCCGTTTTCGGCTGACCATCTTTTGTTGTCTTTGTTGGTGTTTTGTTGGCTACCTGGTAGCCTTCTGTGTATAGCGCTTCTTGTGCTTCCTTTTTGCCGTAACACCTTTGTACCTGATGGGACACTGTTGTCTCTTCAGGTATGAGGTTTTTGTGTTCGGCCTCCATTGATGTAATCAATGCGTTGAAAAGTTATATACTTCTTACTTTAACCAAAAAAAAAAAACTTTATCTCAAAGACGTTTGGATTATGTTACCAAACACCTCGGCTTTGGCACGAGGGCACTTGGACACCTTAAGTCTGTCAGAGAAGCTGAGCCAAACACGCCGAACACGAGATTTTGCACATGGAATGAATCTTATGGAGGTCCATCCTCATAGACTGGATTTTATTGGGCCTCGTGGTCCAATAATTTTACATATGCAAACGGACCAAGGACAATGAGTAATGTCCCTCAAAGATTAGGCAACCGCCAATAGGGCATCTGGTCATTACCCAACATATCTTTACTGGGTGTTATAGTCTCCAGTTATCGTTTCAAACTTGGATATTAAGTCAAGAAATCCAATACAACTATCACCTGAACTCTTTCAATTATGAATAATTGCCACTTTTTTAAGTCAGATTTCAAACCAAGTTGTGAACCTCAAAATTGGTAGACAACCAGGCAAGCCTAACCGGTGCCCCTCATCACCAACCAAGAAGTGGAAAAAGAAGAAGAAGAAGAAGAAGAAGAAGAAGAAGAGAGAAGCAACTGCCCTTCATTTATGTTGTGCTGGGAAAACAAAGTGTTTCGTGTTGCTGACTGGACGGTTTAAGTAATAATCCCGATTTAGTGCGGCAATACACAGTAAGAAAATCTCACGTTGTTTATTCCAGATAAATTAGGGCCCATTTGGTTCGACTTTGGAGGAATGCCTTTGGCAAAATGTTAAGACTTTTAGGCTAAAGGGGTTTTCCGAAATACAAGTAGTGTTTGACAAAATATATTTTAAAATCACATTTGAAAGCAACTTTGACCTACATACTATTTAGTAAAAACTATATTTTACAAAGGATTTTTGCTAATATCTAAAAAAAAAAAATTTGGGGTGGAGCTCAACCATCGGCGGCCCTAAATGGCTAGCAGCCAGCCAACCGTCGTTGGCCGGCCTTGCCTGAGGCCACCCGACCTCAAGCGAGGCGTGAGGGGTTGCGCGACCCCTCAAGCAGTGGTTGTCGGCCTCCGAACTTGCTGCTCGAGGAAAATGAACAATCAATGAATAGTGCATTGAGTTGATTTTTATTTCGAAAATGCAACTTGCCAAAGTATCTCCGGACTTATTTTGGGCTAGAAGCCTTTGGAAATGCAATTGCATTTTCCCGAAGTGCTGAAAAAAAATTGTCAAACACTATTTGTATTTGGCCAAGGAACTTTAGGGCAAATGCTGAACCAAACATGCGACTGAGCAACCCACTTTCCCAAAAAAATAAGTCAACACATGAATAAATAATAATAATAAAAATCTCATCTACTTGTGAGACTATACCGGTAGTTTATTAACTAATATTTTTTTTTATTTTGATCTTATGGTTTGTCGACAATGAGAACCAGGATATGGAGTGGGCGAGGGAGGCAAAATTTCTACTATGATGCAGCTAATGTTTTAGCTGCATTTTGTTGGTACTGGGTATTTCAAATGAAGTCAACTCAATAATATCAATAAAAAATTCAAAAAAAAAAAAGAGAAGAGATCACTAAAGTGGAGTATTCAATCAAAATAGAGTATGTACTGGACTTACCGTGATTGCAAAATGAATCAAAGGGTATAAAATTAACTGAAAAAAAAAACTTAACTAGAAAAATTACGATTCAAGGAGATAAAAGTATTGGAGATGCCTTAATCCATTGATGGCTGTTGAAGAACGAGGAGTGTGAAAATGGAAGACAATACTTTGATCTTACTCGATCAGCAATCTAAATTTACAAATTTGTTTTGCTTTTTGAGTCAAATATGGTGATGGAGGGTTTGTTTGTTTTGCGCTTGTATCTCTTCGGATAATAGTAGTCAACAAAAAAATACTTTTATTATCGTTAATAATTTATGTCTAAAAATTTTAGTAAACAATAAAAATATTTTCCGTTCATTCATTTTTGTCAGTGAAACAAGCAATCATTTTTACGAAAAATATTTTTTAAATTATTTTTTTTGCTCGAAATAAATGCACCCAAAAAGATAATTTCAATTTCTTAAATTCATTTTGTAAAGTTTCCAAGGTGAAGGGACACCAAAAAAGTTAGTCAATTTGCCCCCCGTTGTCTTTGTGGATGTGGATGGACCTCGACAGCCCGGCCCCCCTTGAAAGTTGCTAATAAATTAATAATAGAGCCTTATGCCCTATTAAAAATAATTAATTAAGGGTCGAGATTTTTGTCTTTAATTTTATAAATTTTTCGATTATTAAATGAAATATTGAATAAAAAGCTATGGTTACGAGATAATAGCTTTGCGGCTTGGCTATTAAAAATAGCAGCAGAAAAAAATACATTTAAAGGATATGGCTCTGCATAAGGAAATCCACATACTCTAGAGTAAAAAATAATATTTAAATTCTTATTTTTTTTAAATTTTTTTCCTAATGTATCTCTATTTAGCCGGATGATAAAGTTTAGCCTTTAGACTCCCTTTTGTGTGAATAACCTGGTAAATGCTTTAATTGGGTATTTTTTCATAATCAACAGATAACATCATCCACAACAGCGTACCTGATCTAAATTATCAACGTTTATCTTATAGAGGAGAATAAATACTTGTGAAGATATATTTAAGAACATATCCGTGGATAATGGAATTGATTCTTTTCCTACCCCGGAGTTTGGAGTTTGAAATTTGGCTCCGTTCGTTTCATGAAAAAATGAATGATTTGAAAAATATTTTTCAAAAAACGATCAATTGTATCGATCGAAATAACTAGTCAATGGAAAAATGTTTTCCTTATCGGCAATAATTTATGTCTAAACGTTTTCGTCGACAAGGAAATATATCTCGTACATTCATTTTTTGTAAGCAATGCAAGAGATCGTTTTTTTTTTTGGAAAATATTTTTGAAATCATTCATTCCCCACGAAAAAAATGGAGTCTAAGGACACGTTTGTTTCGTAGAAAATGAATAATTTGACTCACATTTTCCTAAAAAAGGATCGCTTATATCGCTTATAAAAATAGATGAATTAAAAATATTTTTATCGTCTAAGAAAATTTTTAAATGCAAATTGTTGCCGATAATGAAAAAAAATTATCTACTAATTACTTCAAGTGACACGGATGATAATATTTAGGAAAATATTTATTAAATTATTTATTTTTCGTGAAGTAAATGGAACCTAAGATAAGAGATAATTTTACCAATACCCGAGCGAGCAAGAGTAGATGCATGGTATTCGACTTTTCCCTCTGGTTCACGGCTTCCACTTCACTTAGCCTCCTTTCATCTTTTTCCATCACTAAGAAAATACTTTTCACCACCTTTATTGCAAAAAGCGCGCACGTCTCGCCATGCGATGATTATGATAACCCCCCGGAGAATACTTGGTTCTCGGGCAACCGTTGAACGAGATCTTGGAGTTCTTATCCAACTTGTCCTCGAAGACTGATATGGAAGAACTGCAGAAAAGCCCACAAGGAAGCTGCCGCGAACTGGCTCAACACTGCAAGCATTCCGAGTTGACGACTGCCAGCAAAAGTCTCTCTTTCTCTCCGCACGAGCCACGACCACGACCAGGACCACGAAACTTAGAAGGAGGCGATGTCTCATCTAACCCGCAGAAGACGGGTTGGCGGTTGAATGTAATGACTCGGGAGAAGTTTCTCGGACGGGTCGTGGACGCTCATCTCCAGCTTGGCTTCGAGCTGCTTACAGCTTGTTTTGCCCCAGTTTCTCCCCCCCACAGAGTCAGATATTGTTCCCCACCGATCCGTGCTGTCTGCTGTACTAGCCCTATCTTCTTTAAGAGATCCTGGCATTATGTCTTGAAGCGCTCTCATATTATGTATAGGTCGATGAGGCGACAGATGCAACGCAGGTCTAAAATCACTAGCGAGCGTGGAAACCTAACTCGGGGGACGCCGTGATACGAGAAATTTGCGAGACCTGAGCTTAATGCATACGATATGAAATCTTATGGATTGTAGCGTGTATTTTGAGAAAAGTTATAGTAAGCGGCAAGTGGCCGGGGGGGTGTGGCGACCATCGCCAGCCTCGCCTTGATCGATTTTTGCCTAAACATTCGTACTTGTTTGGAAACAAACGTATCTTAAACGATTAGTAAAATATGAGCGATCTGACTGTTTTTAAGCTAAACCGATTTACAGTCGCGACACTATTAAGTGAAATTTACTTGTCTAATAAAATGTAATTGCCGATAGTTCACGTAGGTAAGATTATTACATCGACAGAAGGGTCAATAAAATCGAACCATATTCTCGATCTTAGTCAATTGTTATATTTTTATTTTTTAATTACGATAGATTTGACAATGATTTACCCCATAATTACAGGGCGAGCAAATGTACTCTCAGATTAATTAAATCCCTTGATCAGGGGGCGGGGGGGTGGTGACTATCGCCAGCCTCACCTTGGTCTGTTTTTGCCTAAACATACATGTTACATCTTACTGATTTAAAACAAACGTATCTTAAACAATTAGTAAAATATGAGCGATCTAACTGTTTTTAAGCCGAAGCGATTTATTGTGGCGACATTATTAAGTGAAATTTACTTGTCTAATGAAATGTAACTGCCGATAGTTCATGTAGGTAAGATTATCATGGCAACCGAAGAGTCAATAAAATCGAACCGTATTCTTGATCTTAGCCAATTGTAATATTATTAATTTTTAATTACGACAGATTTGACAATGATTTACCCGTAATTACGGGGCAAGCAAATATACTATCAGATTAATTAAATCCCTTGATTCCCTGTATCCAACATCTTCTTCCTTGTTCGACAAACAAAAAAATGACAAAACCAGTGCCCAGAAAAATCATCAGAACGAATTAATCAGCACAAGGCAATTTGGTAAAGGTCTTCTGCTAATTAAAATTCCTTTAATTAAGCAATAATACAACCTAATTAATTTACAATCAACAAGGGAAAACCTCCCTTTATTTGGGTGTGTGCATTGGTTTTCCCCTTTTGGTATGACCATCCCTCCTCTCTTTTTTCCTCGTGTAGATCTACAAATCCGAATCAATTTCTAAGAAGAAAAATTAAAAGGAAAAAATTCATGTAAATGCTTCATGCACCAATCGACGAACCGAATATATTACACGGCCACCCTCTCCCTCACCGTCGAGGAGTGCTTCAAGCGCATCACGTCACCGCCACCTTCTGCTCCATCGTTCCTCTTCCTCCTCACGGGGATCAGCTTGGACCAAAACCCGCCTTTGCTCCTCTCTCCCTTGGCGCGATCCCCGCCCGGCCCCGTCTTCGGCGCGAAGGCGGCGGACCGGCTCTTCTTGAGCACGCCCTTGCCCCCGAAGAGCATCGACACCGGCCCGGACCTCGCCTCGTGGGCGAACCGGCCGTGGCGGTGGTGGATCGGGCTCGCGCACGAGGACGACCCGGAGGACGAGTGGTAGGACGACAGGGAGGAGGAGTAGGACGACGGCGACGTGGAGCAAGAGTACCGCCGGTTCGCGCCGGCCGAGCCGCGTAGGTAATTGCCGCTGGACAGCCGGGAGAGCTTCTTGGTCAAGCAGAGCGAGCACACGCCGCTCGACTGCCGGTGCTTCGGGTGCTTCCGGCACCGCCAGGCCTCCGCATCCCTCGACGCCCTCGCGTTCGCCATTCTCGCAGCCCCCTTCCTCTCCAAGTCGTGGCGTCGCAATATAAAGTGGGGGGGGGGGGGGCGGTCGAGGGAGGTTGGTTGTTGTCCGTTCCTGTTGCGGGCGTTGCTTCCATGATAGTTCATGCGAGCTTCTTTGGCGCTTCTCAAAAATCCTGCCTTTTTGACGGGTTCCTTTGAAAAGTTGGCCGAGGACCTGACGTGCGGCCGCGATGGCGTCCACGTGTCGGGCGGGACGGCTGAGATGGGGGGGGCCCGGGGGAGAAGATTGGGCGATGAAGTGTAGAATGGATCGTGAACTTTCTGCGGGGAGGGGCGGCGGCGTGGAAAATCTCGGGGGGATGGCGGGGACACCGTGGACGAAATCAAACGCACGGGGAGCGGCGGTGCTTCCTGCGAAGGAAAAATTAAATCAATATTTATTTAATTTTTATTATTTTATTTAGTCGGTGTGGAAAGAAAAACTTTACACGTAAGCAGTAAGCAGTAAGCAGATCGAAATTTGCGCTTTTCGAGAGTATTTGTTTTGGAAATATTTTTTTTACTCGGAATATTTGCATGACATATGTTGTATTTGCTGGCATACGTGCGTATGAATGCGCTTAATGAAAATATATATAAATAAATAACAGAGGAACAACTGTAATCACAAAAAAAAATAAAACCCATTTGAGAATTGTGTTTTTTTTTAATTAAAAGCGTGGCTGTTATCTCAACTTCTACTTTTCGTATTGAATTAACTATAAAATATCAACGAAAACCTGAAATTATCAAAATAAGGACATTATGGAAGTACATTCCACGCGTGTTTAAATCAAATCACTTTTGTTTATTTTATAGACCTTTTAATTGATATATTTATATATTTTATTATTTGTAGACTTGAACGGAAAGAAAGTCCCTGCACGAGGTGTCCTGTTGGCTCAATCCGAGAAATGAGAATATTCAGTGATCTGTCACATGATTTGTACCAATTTAAAATCATTTCCATCTTCTTCGGGAAGGAACCTTAGACAAAACAAGGGTTTTCATTGGACATACATCCAACTCTTCTGTGATCTGTCACATCATGATTTGTACGAATTTAAAAAGCTTAATATCCCGAAAAACCCTAAACTAATACATTTGTGACAATTTTACCTTGAACTATTTTTTGACCATAAAAAACCTCAAATGGGTACACCTGTGATAAACTTACCCCGAATTATTTTTTTTACCATCAAAAATCCCAAACTGGTATACTTGTGACAATTTTACCCCGAACTATTTTTGTGGTCAAAAAAATAGTTTGGAGTAAATTTATCACAAGTGTACTAGTTGGGGATTTTTCATGATGTTAACCCAATTTAAAATTTCCATCTTCTGTCCTTAACAAAAAGCGTATAAAAAGTTATAAACCTTGTAATTATGTCAATTCAGTCATAAAATTTTTGATTTAATATCAATTTAACCCTTTCGACTAATTTTTTACTTGATATTGCTGACGTGGACCTCTCGCCGGCTTATGTGGCACGATAGTACTAACGTGAATAATTTTTAATAATATATTTAATGTTTTTTTCGAATTTTATTTATTTATCCTCCTTTTTTTCCATTCCCTTCCTCCAATTGGTTGTTGGACCTCAGCGACCACCTAGAGATTAGGGCTAGTGAGGGCAGCCTCGCACTAAGCTGCTAAGGTCACGGTAGGCCAGGCTAGAGCCCTCGCCATGTTTGGGCGATGTTCAAACTCGCTCACTTGCCATATTTGGTGAGGGCCAGCCTCGCCTGTGGTCGGGGAGGCTCATCAGAGGCTGGCAAGGTCGACCTCTCTGACCTTGGACTCTAGTCAATCATCAAACCTTAGCGATCGATTGAAGGAAGAAGGAAAGGAATGAAAAAAAAAACAAAAGAAAAGGAAAAAGAAAAGAAAAAATAAATAAATTTTGAAAAAAATATTAAAATATTATTAAAAGTTATCCACATTAGCGAGTAGGCCGGGCGGGGTCTATATTAGTAATATCCAACCAAAATTAGCTGGAATGACTAAATTGATACTAAATAAAAATATGTATGACTAAATTGGTATCAATACATTGGGTTCAACACTTTTCCCACGTTTTCTCTCTTTCCTTAGGAACCCTAGACTAAAAAAGGGTTTTCATTGGTTGGTGTGTGTAAATAATATATATATATATATATATATATATATATATA
This sequence comes from Syzygium aqueum, assembly GCA_031216185.1. NCBI lineage: Eukaryota > Viridiplantae > Streptophyta > Magnoliopsida > Myrtales > Myrtaceae > Syzygium > Syzygium aqueum. The sequence goes on along the minus strand of CM062236.1, from coordinate 23,446,324 downwards.
TAATTCTTCTGTTGCGTTCTTATAGTATATGTTATCTTATCATTGCCTTTGTAGGTATGCCCGAAGACTTCGAACATCAAGATTAGAGAATTTGAATGGCCGAATTCAAATGCATATAGATGGCATGACTTGGGATTTCTTCGTCAATTTACATGTTAGAGAGGACGTCGTCTTGATGCGCATGGAATACCAAAGTCAAATCTAAAGGCCAACGGGAGAGAGGAACAATCGAAATAAAACATGTAGAGCCCTTGGGTCGACGCTATTGGCTCGATCAATTCAGGAACTGGAGGTCATTCACATAAATTTCTCTGAGTCCGAGTCACATACATAATCTATATTTAACCGGCTCATGTGACCTAAAGACCATTCCATGGCCTTCAAGAGGCCGAGCTTGGTGGTGGTGGTGATTACTGAGGACCTGCTTGGTGGTGAGGGTGATTACTGAGGGCCTATCTTGAATTTTTTGTGGTGGTCACTGAGGGTTACACACAAAAGCAGGAGAAATTCAAATTTTCAATTGGGGCCACCCTGCTCATCTAGGTGTATATATATAATGGGCTAACAGGACTACGTTACTTATTTTAACGTGTCAATACTGTCACACTCCTCCTCCTAATTGAAGAGAAAGTTTTTTTCTGTCTCTTGTGGGAATACTCCCGAATTTTAAAGTCCCAAAGTTCAGATGAAGTAATTTTAGGACATGCTCAGATCCAGACCTTAAAGAGTGTTCCATGGCCTTCAAGAGGCCAAGCTTCGCGCTTGTGCCCCGCGATTACAAACATAAAGGACTGTGTTGAATATCTCCTCATCGGAAGGATCTAACACAAAAGCCATGATTTGTAACGAATATCAAGAATTGATCGTACTATTTAAATTTTTTGGCATTTTATTGCACTACAAATGTGAATTCCGAAAAATTTAGCGGATGCATCTCTTTTTAACAATATATGCACATAAATCATATAGAGAAATGATCTACGAAAGTATGGAAATATCTTTATTCTAGTTCTATATAGATCAAATAGTGAAGGATGCTTCGAAACTCACGAACTTGCTCCATGATCTATTTTCTTATTCATGCAAAATTCTAGAAATCTTCCAACAATAATGATATCTCCAAGGCCTTCTTCTTTGCCATAGTTTTCTATTTTCCCCCCTAAGGCATCCTTTGATTCATTTGCGTAAAAATAAATACTATAAAGTGGTAACGAGCCCAGACAAAATGCAACTACAAGGAAGATAAACTTTGTTTGAAACGAATTGGCTTTCAACAATTTCTGTACCAATGGTTGTGCTACCTTTAGATTAGATTTTTCGAGTTCAGAATAAAGACCTAAAGTGGTTAACTAGATGAAGCCATGCACATAAATAAGAACGCTATAAGTATCATAACTTTTATACGTCGTTCATTTGAGTGTTATAATTTTTTTTTCAGCTTGTTTAAGTGCCACATTTTCTAATAATCGTTGACCTGAATGCCATCGGCGATTTGTTAATGACATTGTTTGGAGATCTATTTGAAGAACCCTAATCTAGTATAATGAATCGGGGCAAACTTCTCCGGAGTTGAAAAAGTTGGTGAAGAACCCTCGTACTGAAAATCGAGCAAAATATATCAAAACCGATTGGGTTTCTCAAAGCAAACGAGGGAGAGGAAGAGGGTTCATGCCATCCGTTAATGAAGAACCCTAAGTCTAAAATAGATTCTCTCACACTCTCTACGATTTCATAAAGGAAGGAGTGAGATAGAGAACGTGGTTATTTTGTAGCTCTTGCCACGCTAGATGAAGAATTTTCCACGTTGGACTTCAATTTCCTATAGAAAGCCATGTTGGATTCAAAATTCAATTTGACAAAGCCACGTTAGACGAATTGATGGAATAGGCACTCAAGTAAACGATTTTACACTGATGTAGCACTCAAATGAGTGGAAAAAAAGTGACGATGAGCGTTATATGAAAATTAGGAAAAATTATCCAAAAAGTCCTAAACTTTCAAGTTTGCTAATTGAGTTTTAATTCTTTTTACTTCTTATCAATTAAGTCCATCTGGCCAATTTTAGCAGCCTGGAGTTGACTTGGACACCGGTCGCCCGGCCAAGGCTGACGAGGCAATTTTAAATATTTTTTGAATTATTTAATATATTTTTATTTTTTTCTTTTGCTTTTTTTTTCTAGCCTTCTTCCATCTGGGCGGTCTGATGACCAGCCAGAGGCCGGCAAGGTCGAACCGGCTAGAGGTGAGGGGCGGCAAGGTTGACCTCGCCGGCCTCTGGCAAAGCTTGCTCTCGCTGGCTACTAGCGAGGGCGAGCCTCACCTGCCCCTAGCTGGGCGAGGTTGAACCTCGTCCAACCTTATCGTCCCGACCCAGGCGATGGCAAGGGTGGCCTTGCCCTGACTGGGTGAGGTCGGCCTGGCTGGGTGAGGCCAACCTTGCTCTCGTTGTCGCTTGGGTTGGGACAACAAGGTCAAGCGAGGTTTGACCTTGCCCAACCAAGGGCCAGTGAGGTCGACTTTGCCGGCCTTCACCTTTGGTTGGTTGCCGGACCGACCAGAGGGAAAAATGCCAGAAAAAAAGGAAAAAAATTTAAAAAAATATTAAAAATTGCCAGGTTAGTAGTGGCCAGACAATTGGCGCCGCCTAGCGATCATGTCAGCTCTAACGCGGCCAAAATTGATCGAATGGACTCAATTAGCAAAAAATGAAAAAAGTTTATGACTCAATTGGCAAATTTAAAAGGTTTAGGATTAAATAGGCAAAAGTGCAATAGATTTAGAGTTTTTTGAATAATTTTTTCATAACAGTTATGATACTCCCGACATTCTTATCCCAAAAATTGATACTTGCCTTGGGATTGGAAATTAAAGTTATGTAAAAAATTTGCGGTATCACATTCGGGTTTGTCTCGGTAGGTCTCACCACTCCATTATTGAACGAGAAAAAGGAAAAATTCTAAAGGTCATGCCAAAGGTCAAATCGCAAAATCGAAGTAATCCTCGGGCCTTGTTCTCGTTTCAATTTCACCATCAAGGGAAGTACTTAAGTTTCATTTTACGAAACATGAGTAATTCAAAAAAATATCTTTTTAAAAATAACCATTTATATTATTTATAAAAATAAATGAATGGAAAATTATTTCGTCGCCTATGAATAGTTAGCCGTGATAAAACATATTTTGTTAACTAATTTTTCTAAACGACATAAATAATTATTTTTCAAAAAGTATTTTTCAAATCACTCATCTTTCGCGAAATAAACGTACCTTCGGACGAGATGGGCCTAAGTGATTTCCGGTCTTCACCCAAGTTTTTGTGAAGGGCCCCGAGCGGGAGTGGATCTCGGGTCGGGTCGGGTCTGATTAACGGGCTTTGCTCGAACCAAATTGATCTGAAAATCTTACAGGTACCGGAATGAGTCAAGCCTTTGTAACGACGAGCAGGATCATCATGAACTGAATTTTACAATTCATCTTGCTCGTCTCCTCATCATCCTCCAGACCAGATCTCCGATCTCCCAGAAGTTGCTCAGACAATTCCAAAGTCCGAACCTTTCCTCGATCCGAACGAACGCAGCTGCTCCCAGGTGCGTGTGCCACAGTTCTTTCGCAGTTTCCCGGCTCCTCTTCCCGCATTCGAGCCTCTCTGGTTGTGGTGATGATGATGATGATGCACGTCCGGCTGCATTAGTGTAGCGCGAGCTCGCATTTCTAAACCTTCTCCTGAGAAGCGGCGCTATCTTGACGCAGCCCGCGTTTCTTTTGTCTGGGTTTGTTCCCGATTTTGCTGGGTCGGTGATGTGGGATGTGGCTAAGTGTTAGCCTTCTTGAATGGTTCCGTGAAAGGTGATGCGGCGGTTGTTGGTTTTTCCAGGGAGCGGGGGACAATGCAGCGGGTGCCCGCCACGGTCGAGGAGCAGCTGATCTTGAAAGCGATCAAGGAGGAGTGCCCCTGGGAGAGCCTCCCTAAACGACTCCAAGCCACTCTTTCTTCTAAAGAAGAATGGCACCGAAGGTCAGTGCCGGTAAAGTAGCGGTCTTTTTCCCGCCGTTCTCGACCCGCTCTAAACCTTATTGGAGGGTTCTGATCATAATGGCAGCTAAGGGCACATGAAGCTGCTTAAGAAAATTGGTTTTGTGAATGAAGCAGATTGAACCAGATGACTGTAAAGGTTTTTAAAAGAAGGGCAACAATTTGATCATTGTTTGGTTTCATGATAATGACGCCTCCCTTCCAATTGTCTGATCCCTTTTCGATGATTTGAAGTTTGTGTGTTGCTTACACGAACCTTCCGGCATATTGACGTGTCTTGCCATGTTCTTACTCTTCTAGGATAATCGAACATTGCATAAAGAAAAGGCTGCAGTGGAATACCTGCTTTGCTCGTAAAGTTTGCAAAGAAAGCGAGTATTATGAAGACATGATGCGGTACCTGCGAAGGAACTTGGCAGTGAGTGTCATTACGGATTTTTATGGATCTCTTTGGTTTAGATATCATGGTCATGTTATATGGTCTTAAAAGGAACTGTGAGCTGGGCTGGTATCAGATGTTCTTGCTTCATAAATTGTTAAAAGAACTGTCGTTCAACATAGATTTGGAGGTTAACATGACTATAATTATCTTAGCGTGTATAATTATTTTCTCCTTTCACCCTGGCAATAACATGTCGGTTCTAATGACGTTGATTTGACAATCTTTTGTAATTGGCCAGGTTTCTTTGCATTTGACATTGGAAATTTTTGAACAGTATCGATACACCTGCCATACACTTACTTTACTTACAGTCAGCACTAACACCATTCACCGGTTGATTTATGCTGTGCAGCTGTTTCCCTACCATCTAGCAGAGTATGTTTGCCGTGTCATGAGGATATCACCTTTCAGATATTACTGCGACATGATATTTGAGGTCATGAAGAATGGTAATTTTGTATTTCCTTTTTGAGATTCTGAAGTGAGAAGCAAAAAATGTGGCGTTGAAACTTTTTCTGTGCTAATATAGCTAATAAGTTGAGGCCTATGATGTCTATTGGATGACCTTGAACTTACAACTGCCAGTTGTCATTTCTAATTCTGTGGTTGGTGATAAAAAAAAATCACAAAAACAGTAATTGACTGAGTATTTGTCTGATAGGGATTGCTGTTGCTCCACCAGATAGTGTAATGGATATGATCTTATTATCTGGTTTTCCCTAAAGATTCTGCATATGATTATCTAAACGTGCTTAACTGCAAGATGTTGAGAAGCTGACTGACACATGTTTTATCGTTTCATTTTGATTGTAGAGCAACCTTATGACAGCATTCCAAATTTTAGTGCTGCGGATGCCTTGCGACTAACAGGAATAGGGAGAAATGAATTTATTGATATTATGAACAAGTGCAGATCCAAGGTACCGGATTGCATGTGCACTTTCTTTAGAGTGCTTGGTTGGAATAAACTATATGAAAATACTAGGAGACCTATTTCCGCCATATTCTTCCTCATGTTCTGCCTCACCATGTTATAAGAATTAAAAGTGTGGCCATGATGTCTGTATGATTTTACTACTTCAGCTTGAAACACGTAAGGTAGTCAAACTTATCGGGATTCCAACCTTTTGGGGTATTGGGAATCTGCCCTTTTGCAGTATCGGAGTGAATGACCTGAAACTTTGAATTAGATAAGAATACTCGCATGTAATTTTCCTAAATCTGGAATATGTGGTATAGATTTTTGCTCACTATTTGAAAGTAATGACATTGTGTGTTTTCTTCGTAGTATTTATGGACAAATGTTATGCATTGCCGGATGTGACTTTACACAAGTCTTACTTTGTTTTTGCATTAACTGTCCGTGGTACTGTGAAATTCAATCTTGACCATCTGCTCTATTTAGGAACCAGTTGTGTATGCGACATGTATGTGATTCTTATTCAATATCTAGGCCATTCGTTTGTCTAAGGACTATTGCATAAGTTGTATCACTGGAAAACTTATGTTTCTAGCTGCTGATGGATTCTTATATTCTGTTTTGAAGGGGCCTTAGAGTCATTGATTTTCTCAAAAGTCGTCTCTCTTTGGCTATTGCTAAGCTGCACAAACATATTCTGACGATTAACTAAAGTTGCCATTCTAGTTATTATTTGTCTGTTTTGAACTTTCCAGAAAATTATGTGGAAGCTGAATAAGTCCATTGCAAAAGAAATGTTGCCTACACAGCCTGTGGATTTTACCATTGAACCATGGTGGGGAGTTTGTTTAGTAAACTTCACCCTTGAGGAATTTAAGGTATGAAATCTAGTAATCCTTCCATTTTTTTTTTTGTGTTTGTTCAGCATGAGAGTGGTTAAAGACAGTTTTTGCTTTGGATTGGACGCTCAATCTATTTACTTAACCTGAATGGTGCAAGATGTGGTTCCTGTATTTACTACTAATCCGTATCCTGCTCTTGAGCTGATGAGTTGTCAACGCACTTCCCTTCAGAAACTCTCAGAAGAAGAAACGCAAACGATCGATAAAATCTGCAAGGAAGAAGCAAATGCGTATATTTTGTTTGATCCGGACATTATAAAGGGTCTATATAGGCGGGGACTAGTTTACTTTGATGCCCCAGTTTACCCCGATGATCGTTTCAAAGGTAATTTTGCATTTTATTCTCCTTTCAAACTTCAGTGCTTGTCTATCCATCATATCTTGAGAGAGTTGATTCCATGATTTGTTCCCATACTGGATGTTATAGTGTCTTTGAACCACAATTATCTAATGATTCCTGTGTTTGAAGGCATGCATTCGAGAAAGTGATTGTTAGAAAGTCCAATCCAAAAACTTAAGCTATTAGGTAGAGGGAGACCACATGAATATAAAGAGCATTTAGGGCCTATTGTCAATCGATATTGTCAATCGATGTGGGATAATTCTTCAACACCCCTACTCATGTGCAAGCCAGATTACTAGCAGCACGTGAAATTTTGACATCGCACATTTACATGGAATTTTTACCATGCACATTCGCGAAAGGGATAGCATTGGCTTTGATACCATGTTAGAAAGTTCAACCCAAAAGCTTAAGTTATTAAGTGAAGTGAGACCGCATGAATATAAAGAGTATTTATGACTCATTGTCAATCAATGTGGGATAATTCTTTAACAGTGATTTTTTATAACCTCTTATAATGTGACTACATTTTAGGCTTTATTGCTGTTTGTTGTTTTAAATTTGCCTCTTTGATTATCATGTCTGTGCCTTCAGTTGTTAACATTTGAGCATGCCAGTTTCCAGGCTTGAAGGTTTTGTTTCCAACAGGGAGCAGTCGTACGAGGACCCTATTGAGGAGTAAGCCGGCGTTTCTTGGCTTTGTTCTTTCTTGAATTATTGCTTTAATAGTTTTAATGAGATCTCATCTTGATGTCTGCTAGGTTGCTTTATGCTGTTTTTGTGGTCTCAAGTGAGAATGCCACGGTTGCTGAACTGGCCACAACATTACAGGCTGACCTTTTCCAGCTTCAGGCTGCTGCTTCTTTTGCTTGTCGTCTGGGATGGGCAATAAAAGTGATTGATCCCGCCTCTGTTCTTGAGGAGGCAAGCATTCCAGGAACTCCAAGAAACATATTGAGTGAAGAAGATGCTTCTCATGCTAGTATTGGCGCAGAAAACATGTTTGGAGACAGTGATGCTGCTCAACAAGGCGATGTCTCAGGGTCAGAATACAATAGGCCAACTAGTGGCCACGTTCGTGTGGCTTTTGTGGTTGATGCTAACATCACCTCTTACCTTATGATGGGGTCTGTTTCACCAGGTATCTTTGAACTTCTAATTCTTAAAACTTTTTATCTTCTAGAAATGTAAAATTTCTTTGCTTTGTACTCTTGATTCGCATTTAGCTCCAAAATTGATGTTGCAGGAGTTGTCAGTTAAAGAGGTTGAAATGGCATCTTAGAGTAATTTTGGTGGTGGAAGCAAATTGAAACACTAGCTTCCCCTGTGTTGCTACTTGAGTAGGAGCAAAAGACTCCAGCCTTCATTTGGCTTATGTTTTCTTACTCAACAGAGTGCTAACTATGGCCTAAAAGCTAGAAAAAAACGTAGAAACAGCTAAAAGGCTAGAAGTTAGATTTGTATGGTGCTGGACCTGTGCTTTAATGTGAAAAATAATAGAGATAATGACACACAGTTCCTGAACTTTGGTCTAATGTGCAATTTGGTCCCTGCACTTTTAATTTGTTCAATGTAGTCCCTGAACTTTAGTCTAATATTCAATGTGGTCCCTAGATTTTTGGTATATGTTCAATTTAGTTCCTGAATTATATAAAAATGTTCAATGTAGTCCTTCAATTAATTCAAGTTCAGGGACTACATTGAATATTTTTATATAGTTCAGGGACTAAATTGAACATGTACCAAAAGTCGAAGGACCATATTGAACAAATTAAAAGTTCAGGGACCACATTGAACATTAGGTTAAAGTTCAGGGGATATATTGAACAAATTAAAAGTTCAGGGACCAAATTGCACATTATGCCAAAGTTTAGGGACTGTTTGTGTCATTTTCCCAAAATAATATGGTAGCAATTGCCCAAACACCCTCTTTTGTGCTTCAAATGTAAATATTATGGTAGCTAGACTCTCTCTTAAGCCCATGAGATACACAGCATATGTTTCTTCCTATATAAGATTCCTCTTTTACTTAAATTCTGACGGCACCAATTTGGAAATACTGCTTTCAAATGCTATATCATTATGAGGCCAAACAGAAGTCACTTACCAATCAAAGCTTCATGAGCTTGTGCAAAAGCACAGGTCATGTTTCAAGAGAAGTTTAAAGTGTCCAGCTGAATGCTCAATATCTCCTCCTCCTATCTGTCTACTTGTTCTTCCTGCATCAAATGCATATCAAAAGGAGCAAAACACTTTTCTTGTCAGTAAAATATAATTCGTAAGAGGCCCCAGGGGGTACTGACCCATTAAATCATTACAAGATTAGGAGTCCAGTAGGTTGAGGATAGCATTCACACCAAGACTCATCATATAACCAAAACCAAATCTATCATTCACTAAGCAGAAGCTCAGTTAAATTTTATACGGTAGGTTTTGTCTGGTCGAGCTAAATTGAGCTTGTTTTGTTAACCCAAATATCTGGCTTAAGAAAAAAATAAAGCCGTGCAACCTTTTTATGAACCATAGGCTGGTATTGCAAACACATATTCTCTTAGTACTTGACTGTCGCTGATTTATTTAGAAAATCTGTTACTGCTTACAAAGTGCTGGCATTTACTTGAACTGACGTTCATTAAAGAATTTTTCTACAATGCTGGGAAGTAGACTTGCACTTGGGAAAGTAGCAATATGCAACTTTACTGGAATTGAATTAACCATGACGTCCACTAGTGAAAAACAGGAATTCTTGCGGTTCATAGTGTACTATATCCATGAGATCTACATGATGAATTTCATTGGCCAAGCGGTTTAATCTACTCTAGCTATTAATTGTTGTACCTTTTAGGTGCATAGATATAATATTGTTAGATTTTTAGTCCAATATCTTATTTCTAGGAGCACAGTTAAGAGAATGGCAATTTGACAAGCAAAGAGGGGTACTATTTCCACCCCCAACATGATTAAATCCACCTATTTGCACAGTGTCCTACAATCTAGTTATTTCCTATTATGGGTTTCTTTCAACTTTTAACTTATTGCTGTTTAGAACATAAAAAAAGTAGTATCTTCTTCATCATTGCTCTTATCGCAATGTGTCCATTCTCGTCTCTCTTTTATGGTGAATTTGTTATTTAATTAATCATAAAAAAAATTAAGTGTGTTAATTTACTATATCAAAGAATTGGTGATTTATATTGTTCCGTCTGTGACAAACTTTTACATAGAGCATGTTAGAAGTTATATGAGCATCTAGAAATACATTGAAAGCAATGACTTTCAAGTTTAATGCATGTTGAGGCACCTTGATTTCTTTTGATGTAAATATTCCATTAAAGATCAATCCAAACTGAATGGAATTTAAGTATTAGTTACAATCTTTTCTTAGATTATGGACAACTTCGATTAAATTTTTCATCTCTTAAATTTTCGCATTGGGATATGGAATTGTGCTTTCAATTTGGCAAATCTTTTAAGAGGGCTTTTTTTGTTGTTTCATCAGGTGATCCCATAAAGACAATTGATAAGAAACAGTTTTGTGAGTGATATGTAAAACAAAAATAAAAGTTAATATAATTGTGTTAAAAAGTTGCTTGTTTTTAAATTTTTCTGTATTTTTGTTGACAATTAATTTATAAATTTGCTTGACAACATGGAAACAACTAAGCTTCTTGGAAATTGCATTGTTCAATGTATGCATGGTTTTACCCACTTAGAAATTAGAAAGAAAGAAAACACGTGCTATTCTTAATTATGCCAACTAGATCCCATTGTAATAAAATTTAAAAAAAATAAAAATAAAAAAGAAAAACAAAGGAAAGTGAATTAATTTAGGGTCCATCACTTTATTTTCAAAATGAATGATTAAGGGCAAATCTGTCTCTTTAGTGAAAATGGAGTGCTTTAGTCACATATGGGGTGGAAATGGCCCCACCCTCGAGACTTATTTTAGTCAACTTTTTTCCTTTTAGTCCATTATGAATTCCGTTTGCCAATTCTTGGAATTCTTTTACTCGTGTTGATTATTCTTTTGATGTCCTTGTGTTTGTCATTCTCTCATAGTCGCGTTTGTCATTCTCTCATAGTCGCGTCCTTGCTCGAATTGTATGATCAGGTTTGAAATCTCATGCCGTGACATTATATGAAGCGGGAAAGTTGGGTCATGCTAGCATTGCTGAACTCTGCAAGGATCTAAGTACTTTGGAAGGAACTAAATTTGAAGGAGAACTGCAGGAATTTGCAAATCATGCCTTCAGCCTCCGCTGTGTTCTTGAATGTCTGCAATCAGGGGGTGTTGCTACCAGTCCAAGTCTGGATGAAGTCTGCAGTAAGATGGGCAATATTGGTCCAAGCAAGGAAGTGGCTAGTTCTCATGTGGTTGAGATCTCTTTGAATGACAATCCAGGGCAAGCATACACAATTGAGAATGGGCGAAATTTGGATGATTCCATGAAATCTGAAATCCCCCAGGACCATTCTCCTATTGCAGAGCCCAATAGTATATCAGAAGAGATGTCGTCCATCAATATATCAGAAGACGGTAACTATGTGAATGAGGTTGCTATTTTGGAGACAACTATCCAAAATGATGACAAGTTGACACCAGATGAAGCATTAGACACAGGAAGAAATGCTTCAAAGAGGTTAAAGAAGTATCGTGTGGATATTCTGCGCTGTGAAAGCTTGGCTTCTCTTGCACCAGCCACTTTGGATCGACTGTTTCTTCGTGACTATGATGTTGTTGTATCCATGGTTCCTCTTCCATTTTCTTCAGTTCTTCCTGGACCATCAGGTCCGATTCATTTTGGTCCTCCCTCTTATTCATCATTGACACCTTGGATGAAATTGGTGCTGTACTCAACTGTGGCTAGTGGCCCTTTATCTGTTGTTCTGATGAAAGGACAGTGTCTACGCTTGCTTCCTGCACCACTGGCTGGTTGTGAGAAAGCACTCATATGGTCCTGGGATGGCTCTACTGTAGGAGGTCTTGGAGGCAAGTTTGAGGGAAATCTAGTTAAAGGAAGTGTACTTTTGCACTGCTTGAATTCACTTCTCAAGTATTCGGCTGTATTGGTCCAACCATTAAGTAGGTGTGACCTTGATAAATCCGGTAGAATCATCACTATGGATGTCCCTTTGCCGTTGAGAAACTTTGATGGTTCAGTTGCTTTTATTGGTGAAGAATTGGGGCTATCTGCAGGAGAGAGTTCAAAATTGAACTCTTTGTTGAATGTTCTTGCAAACAAGATAGAGTTGGGAATGATTGGTTATATCCGTCTGTTAAGACTTTTTAAAGAAAGAGACTCGGACTGCTTTTCTCCTGATGACGAAAAGTATGAATGGGTCCCTTTGAGTGTGGAATTTGGCATTCCACTTTTCAGTCCAAAACTATGCAACCTTATATGTAAAAGAGTGGTCTCATCTCAAGTTCTTCAAACAGATTCACTTACAGAGCATCATGATGCAATGCAAGGGTTAAGGAAAAAGCTGCGTGATGTCTGTGCAGAGTACCAAGCAACAGGTCCAGCTGCTAAACTTCTGTATCAGAAAGAGCAACCTAAGGAGAAATCTCGACAACTAATAACCTATGCTAGTGGAAGGTGGAATCCACTAGTGGATCCTTCTTCACCGATTTCTGGTGCCTCAAGTGAGCGTCAGAGATTGAAACTTGCTAACAGACAGCGTTGCCGGACTGAAGTCCTGAGCTTTGATGGCAGCATTCTTAGGTCTGTCTTTGTAAATCTCACTTTACTCTGTTTACATGTGAGACATGGTTTGATACGTTGTGTCAGTCTCCAGCATCAATTCCTTTTTTTCCAAATGATTTATGACTGCATAAATTTCCATGCGGGGTTGGAATGCTATCTGTGTGATATCTCAATAGCTCTTTACACCCAATAGAATGGATAGTTTCCGTTTTGAGAAGGCGTGGACAAAATATTCGAGAATCCTCAGTTTGGCCTGCTGAACCATCAAGCCTTCTATTATTCTAGACTTCCTTACTAGCCTTGAGTTGCTTAAATTCCCTCTTTGATGCGTGGGAGGACTTTTGTGTATATTTGTAGCAATCAATTTGATAAACTTTATTATTAATGTACATTGATCAGGCCATGATCGTATCTGTGCTAGTAGTGATTACTAATATGAATTCAGTAGCTTCACAGGTATTATTGATGAAGAAAAATGCCTACACATGTAAACTTTACCCTCCCATTGGAGGAAAATATTATTTTATAAAGGAATGCAAATATCTTTTCGGGAGTCTCCTCTTCAAATGACAAATATTTTGAATTTGAGGAAGTTACATGGGTTATTCTTGCAGATACTCTTGCTTAGGATTAATTGATTCAACTTGTACAAAGTGTGCTTCAAATTCTTCTCTGCATTTTTTTCTCATTCTGATTTGCATGTTCTGTTCACTATGGAATTAATTGAGAGAGGTTTCGGTGAGGCTAAGATGCTATCGACAAAAACATCACTCTTTTCAGTAGATAAGTAACGATAACAAGGATATTATCAAATCCTTCTTCATGAAGTGTGGTTAGCTGTATATTATCTTATGCCATTTGATTATATTTCTGTACAATATTTTCTACAAATTCCATATGGTTCCGTTAAAGGTGTGTGCATTTGATGCTGAGCATGCTTTTGTTACTAATTAAAATTTACAAGGTAAGAGAAATGTGTGTACCTGATCCTACCTGTTTTGAAATAACTCGAGGGCGAGAGCATATCGATGATGATACTGGATGAATCTTTAACCACTGGAATGCTGTTGCTTATTGCATTGGCTGATTGCTTTTGGCAATGTAAACATGGAGCTGTTTGCTTAGATGTGATGCTGTAAGTAAAATATAAAGGATTCTACAATCCTCGAAAGTTTGCTTAAGCTAGATGCCAGATGGGAACGTGGCTTGTGCTGCATTAAAAGTTGTTCCTAGTGATTGGAATGGACAATGAGTTTTTAGAGCCTTGTGGATAGAATTTTCCTTTTCATGTAGAACATCCAGGTGTTCGTTTGCCTGAGTTGGATGCTGGACGATTTGGTAATGGTGGAATTTGATAGGGAAGGTACTGTTTAGGCAGTGCCTGTGCTTTCTGCACTTGTATTTTATTGCTTGGATACAAGTTTTAAGCTGAATGCGATTGCCTTACATGATTAAATACTGAAATTATTTTCTCTTGATGAAATAGGAGGAAAATCCCTGTAAATCAGATCCATATCTTTTTCTATTACCATATTTATCTTTGCGGATGGCATACCTATTGCATGGACCTAGAGACATGTTCTATAGGATGCCGCCTATGTGCTTACATGTAGAACGTGAGGTGTTATAAACGAAGTATGGAGAAGTTAGTGCATGGGTTTTCTTGTGAAGGAATCATTTGCACATTTGTATGTGCTCCATTCACGTGCTAGTGTGCTTTTGCAATCATAGAAGCGAGAGTGACCATGCTTTGCTTTAATAGATACGACAATGTCTAATGTCAATTTTTTTGGATAAATCTGTAGATCATATGCTCTAGCCCCCGTTTGTGAAGCAGCCGTAAGACCTGATGAAGAAGCAGCTTCAACAACTGCAATGAAGGCTGAACTGGATGAAGCTGATGGCAGAGAAGTAATACTTCCTGGTGTAAATCTCCTTTTCGATGGTTCTGAGTTGCACCCGTTTGATATCGGTGCTTGCTTGCAAGCTCGCCAACCAATATCACTGATAGCAGAGGCCTCAGCTGCCTCTGCAGCTTTTGCAATTAAATAGCTTTCTCCTGTGTTCTAGTTCGGACGACATTTGATGAAGAGTATTGTGCCAAATTCTAAGAAGATATGATTTTGATGTCCCTCATACCACGGTTACTCTGGCTGTTTTTAAGGCTGGTCGTCTACTTTTAAGCTGGACAGAGTGCAAGGTAAAGATAGAGATTTACTTTATTGTTTATATTCTAGTTCGTTTAATGCATTTAGCTTCTACTAGTCGATCTCATTTGCTAAGTCACTATCTATGTAGTTTACATGATACATATGGAATAATGCAGCTTTTTCATTGATTTAGGTGATTCCCCTTCCTGTTTCCATAATCTGAAGTCTCTTACTTTTGACTGGGTTTGCACCTTTGCTTTAGAAAAAATGGTCAGGGATGAGATGGATTGTTTTATCTATCCTGTTCGTAGTCCTTGCTTCGATATTCAAGAACTCCTTTCAATTTACCTAGTGAATAATAGAAGTTGCAGACTATTCACTGTCGAGGATGAGGATCTTAGTTTGCAGTCTACTTTTCTGATTGAAAAAAGATCTGGTATGAAACTTGCTTTGTACTCGGGAAGGACTTTCGGGGCTCATTAAATGCTTTTCAAATCAATGACTGTTTTCTTCGAGCAACCCAGAGAAGTTCTTAGTGACCTCCTGCTTAGTGTGGACTGGAATGGGATCTCCATTTTCCCGTCTTAATTCGTCCTCCCCTTTAAATCTCATCAATCAGGATATCTCAAGTGTCTGTTGGTGAATTGCTTGTGTCTAAGCCGCTGCCAACAGTTGAACATATTTTTCCTCCTTAAGCATTTTTGGCTACCTATTCAGCTTGAGCTCTGATAGTATCTTGGGTCTGTTCATGCAGGTCACAGTGATGGTTTGGTTCTAAGCATGTGTATATCTGGTGGCGCTGGTGTCCTTCTGGTGATATTTTGCGAGCTGGAAGGAAGATTCAATTTGCATTTTTCTATTGTGAGACATACAAAAATTTCATAACTTACGTGAATTACGAGCCTCAGATTGCATGTAGCACCAAAATCTGGACAATCATCTGAATGAGGAAGATAGGATCCCAAAGGAAAAACGTGCCGTAAGATATACACGATCGACATTTGGGGATTAAAAAAGAACAATCATATTTCAAGTATGGCTTTTTATGTCTTCTGGTTTGGAATCTGTCAATTCAAATGTCTCTTCTTTTTGGCCTTGGTGAAGGTAGCGGACATGCGAAATTTCGACATGGGTTTTGGCTTTGCCAATGCGGTTGACTCTGAAATTTGAGATGTAGCTAGCAAAATCTCTCTCTCTCTCTCTTTCAAAGTATTGGTTTGGTTTGCTTTGTACTTTAAACCCAGCTGTATTTTCTCTCCACATTAATATGTAGAAGCAAATGAAACACAAACGAATGGGACACGGTGCTCACTGTTCAACAACATTGAAGTCATCTGCAAGAAGGAATGTTTCGGCTGTGGATGGAGTTAATGGGCCCAATCGATTGGCACCATCAACACACATAACTTATCAGATGTAACCATATACTAATGACTTCACCAGAAAAAGTTCATTTATTAAGTGTGGAAAGGTGCACCTTTTGCTTTCTTTTCAAAAAGTTGAAATAGAAACGAATTGATTATTTGAAAAATACAGTGATTTAATATTAAGTCAATTTGGTATATTTTGAAAGGTTCAAAGCATACCAACTTTGGTCATGGAATACTCTCTCTGCCTCCATATTGTCACTCCAGTGGTCTAGTTCTCCTCATGTCTGACCCTGCCAAATGCTGATGCCAGTATGCAGCCAATCATTTCTCAATTAGCACGAAAGTCAGAGAAGAGGAAAACAAAAGATGCACAAACGCCAAGGAGCCACTTACCCATGATCAATCTACCCCTCGATTGATTAAACTGCATCTCAAATTATGGTTTTTTCCATTAAAGATGAATAAAGTTGTTAACTTAGACTATTTCATCGGGGCATTGATTGTACCGATTGACTCACACAACATGAAAAATAAAAAGGAAAAGAAGCCCCAATTTTGTTGAGAGAAAGAATGTCGATCGAGTTATCATTAGTTATATACGATCTTGTTGACGGTTATCGTCGTTTTATCTTATCTTATAGAAGAGAGAGATATTTAGCGTAGATCGACCATCTCAGTTCAAGACAGAGGGAGTTATACCCTTTCCCACAAATTGGGTGAGGATAGGAGCCACCCCTTGCCACCATGCTCGTAGAGGTGTGACAGCATCGCACTGTTGCAGCAACAGTGACCAGCAAACCACCTACAATGAGAGGCACATCGATGAGAATCGAAATACTTCGAGACTGTTGTATAGATCATCTGAACATATTCATTTGACGAATCATTCGGTGGATAAAATTTAATCGGTTCACGAATTCTCCACATGTGAGCGGCCAAAGGTCCCAGCGACACCTCCCCCCTTGCCAGCATTGTCGAACTACGTTCTTCCAGGTTGCCCACGCGTCCACCCCCAACGTGGCGCTGCTCGGTGCCCAGCACGCACGCTCTGGATTGGCGGAAGGAAGGTCGCGTCAGCAGTCGACAGCAGATGGGAAAAGGAAGAAGATTTAAGGAAAAAAGGACAAGACTTTCGCAGGATATTTTCTCGTCCGCAGAGAAGAAGGCGGAACGATGATGCATGCCATGATAATATCAAAGGATTCCTTCATGGGATATCCGAGAAAGCTAACGTGCTCACCGTTCACGTGGCAGACAAGTCGAAGCATCCCGTGTCTGTCTCCCCCCGCTTCGCACTTCGAAGTGTCTCTCGAATCCCCCAATTCAACCAGAGCAAAAGACTTCAAAAAGACTCCCCAAGACGAAAAGCACTCAACTTCCCAGTCCTCTGCCCCTCGCTGGCCTCATAAAGATATCGCCTTTCCGTTCCACTTCTCTGGTTTCTTCCTTTTTCTTGATACCCCACCTTAAGATTCGGTTCCGCTCGCCGTCGTGGGTCCTCCGCTCGTCTTTTCCGTTCATGGGAACTTTTCTTTATTCGCAGCAGCTGCTGAAAATGCATTGCCCACGTCTCTGCGATTCTGATTCTGCTTTCGCTACCGAGTTCGCTCCTTTGGCTTCGTCTTCTTGTTCGGGCATTGGAGCTTCGCGCGGGCTTGAAATGGGGTGATTCATCTCTCCCTTTCTCTTTCTTTTCATGTTTACTTGCGTGTCCTTGATCATTTGGATGTGTTCTTGATGGGTACTCTGGCGTTATGAGTCCCCTTATGCTTGTGAGTTTTCTTTCTTCCGGTAATCGGAGGGTAGTTTTCCATTGTTTAAGTAGTCCAGTTTGATGGGATTAATTTAAGTGAACAACAGTTCCTCAGTTATTAGAAATCGTATTTGCAATAATTTCACTATGTTCACATTGTCCTGTGATGGTCTATACATACATATTCACATAGTATATGCCTGAAGGCGTGTGAGTTTTCTAAAATGTGAGCAGTGCTACCCTGATTCTAGTGCTCGATCTGTCGTTAAATTTTTTTTGATGTCTTACTAGATTGAAATTGAGTAAAAGCTCATCCGGGGGCTGCGGGGGAAGTCACTCCAGAAAGGCATACATCAAAATTTCTTATCTTTTTGTTGAGATACATTTTCTGGTTTAACATTTTCCGTTCTGTGTCTCATTCGGAAGTATGTAATGGCACATTTTGCATAGGTCAGACAAGGGAAGGTGCACGTCGAGGAAAGACTAAAGTTTATGGGCATCAGGCTCAAGAACGCGTGCTTGAGGTGATTATCCATTGGACTTACGCAAATCTGCAGCTTTTACGTGCATTTCCATGTTGCTATTGTTGAAGTGAATACATGTACATAATTATAAAAGTTGGGAGGCTTTGTGAATTTTTCAGCTAACTTGGGATTTGATGTGAGTTCTGCTACTGGACAAAAAATATTTATACCATGAATTTTGTAAGAACTTGCTCGAAGTTCCTTTACTCTGTTAGCTGCATGTTGTGAATGAAAGTTGTGGGAGGCGCCATCATTTTTTATTCTTGGCTAGACTAAAACTTAGCCTCCCAGTTTCGATTGATTGCTCTGTTACGGGATGATATTTCTATTCTGCGCAGTATAATTGAAAACTTGAGTGAAACATATAATACTTATGAATAGCTTCAAGAAACAATATTTGCTGGACTTCTTCCCACATTGCAGAGCTTGTGGAACTTGAAGTGCTTACTTTAGCTTTCTTCCTATTGATCAAGTTAGTTTAACTTTTTTATGGACAGCAATTCATTCTTGTGCTGCACTTTACCAATTTCTGATGTATATGCTCATGCAATTAGTTGTTGCTTTACGATGAATTACCCCTCCACATGTCCTCTACCTTATTGTGCTGTAACGATCTGATAGATAGACATGTTACTGACCACATAGGCAATCTGCCTTGTGGGTGGTGTATTTCCCATGCTTTTGGTTGAATATCATTTGAGTTTTTAATCTGGAACTCATTCTTTTTCGATGAAATAACTTCAGTTTACCAAAAATAGAAGGTGTAGAACTAATTTTCATTTAAGAGAGCTTTTGATGTAGGACTACGAGTCACGCAACAAAGAATAAATCTTTAGGCTTCACACTGAAAGCTTCCTAACCATCGGATGTAGTGTTTCTTAAGCATCACACCTAAGAGAAGAATTTTGTCGCACATAATCAGCGACTCCAGTGAAAAGAAAGAATTACAACCACATAAATAGACTCTCTACGAGTTCTACTCTCAGTTGCAATAGGAAGCTTCTAACCAAGAAACTTAATAGAAATAAGAAAATTGATAAAATGGAAATAAAAATTAAATACTACTAATTTATCTATGGAAAGAATCCTTGTCCTAGGACTCTTATTTTATTTGAAAATTGATGCAATGGATGATCTTTGCCACAGCTTGGTAGAAACGTCAACAGTGGAATAAATATCATCTTGTGTGATTTTGTTGGCTGCATCATTCTCCCCTGGTTGCAGAAAACTCATCCTTGAGTTTAGAAGTGTTGAACTATTTAATTCATCAGCTTCATCCGCCTCGTGCTCGAAGAAGTTCAATAACAGCATGCTTTGAGAAAAACTCCTGATCAAACTCCTTGTGATAATTAAACTTGGATGGTATCATGAAATCCATATCCTCATTTATGCTTGCATGATCTTCACAGCCACCTTGAAATTGTTTTGCCTGACATGCACCTTAGTTGTACATTGATAAGCAACATGGTCTTGTTCTCCATTCCAGAAGCACACATGATTTGAGTCGACTTCTATGCTTAGTAAACCAACATTCTCAATCTTCTCTATGCAATCAACCAACTCATGTATTCGAGCTCTTCTCCTCAATCATGAATTCTTGTGACTCAAGATGATCTTGATCAACAATTGTTTAGATTGTTTGGACTGCTAGGAGGATAAACAACTTATTCATTTGCTCTAATAACTCCCCAAGTTTCTTATTTTGTTGCTTGAAACGCTCATCAATTCTGGTGATTGCATTCTCATGATCTTCATGCAAAGCATCCAACTAGGATTTCAATTCGCCAACCTTGGGATTCAACTTAGCGTTTTTCACCACTGTGGTATGAAATTTGCTTCTGATACCAAAAATTGATGCAGTCCCACGACAAAGAGCAAATCTTTAGGCTTCACACCCAAAGCTCTCATCACACCTAGAGTTTCTTAAGCATCACATCAAGCAAACAATTTCATCACACACTCCCAAAGCAAGCACTTGCAAAATTTAATAATCATTGACTCTATTGAAAAGAGAGATAGACTCTCTAAAAGTTCTACTCCCAGTTGGAATAAGAAACTTCTAAGCAAGTAACATAATAGAAATAAGAAACTTGATAAAATCCTAATAAGAATCAAATCCTAAAAGACATATTATTACGGATTTACCTATGAGAAGAATCCTAATCCTTTAGGGCTCTTATATGATTTGTGAATTGATGCGTTGTGGAAACGTCAATGTTGGAACAAATATCATCTTGCATGATTTTGTTGGCTGCATCAGCTTTTGACGTCTGGAGTTTATAATTTTTTCCGATTTGGGTTGCTATGGCTATATGCATTCTCTTGTGGCTTATTGTAATTTGCTACATTCATGGTCTTGGATTTTTAGGAAGATGCCCCAGAAGTATCAGAAACCCAAACGCCATTCAGAGTTTTTCCAGGCCAGGCATTTCCATTAGGGGTATCGGAAGTCAATAATGGAATCAACTTTGCTATATTTTCACAGAATTCAACTGCAGTAACACTTTGCCTATCACTTCCCCAGAGGTGAGTGAGAAGGCATTTATGTCTTCCCTATGCAATTGAACATTTTCTATGACTGTATGCTTTCTTAGATATATCACTGGAAAGATAATTCCATTTCATGATCTGTCAACAACTTTTGGTAACTTTTTCCTTCGATTTTGCTTTTCTCTTTGGGTACGGCCTCATAATTTCTTAGCATATTCTTTGTCAATAGCTAGACCTGATAGTTGCATATAGTCTTCTTAACTTTCAGATTCATCTCTTTATAGGCTGATTTATTATCTAGTAGACAATTTCTTTTCTATTTAACTTCAGAAAGTTAGTCTTGTTTTGATGCGAGGTGAATTGTGTTGCTTCTCCTTCTCTATCAAAAGGGAAGAAAGAAAGAAACTCTAATCCCAAATTTTGTAATTTCTGACTGAACTAGATATTGCCATTTGTCTAAATATGTCCTAAGGAGTGATCGTTTCTCATTCTGTCATAATTGGTTTGCCATACTTAGTCTTCTGGTTGGTCTTGTCAGTGGGAAGGCTGGCAGAGTGGATCAGGAACTTGTTGAGCTAGATTTGGATCCCCATGACAACAAAACCGGAGATATTTGGCATATATGCATTGAGGTAGTCCTTGCAATGCTACCTTTTCAAGTTTCTCTCTTTACAGTACATTGACTTGAGTACATAGCTTCTGGTCTCTGTCTTCTGCCATTATGGGGTTCTTAGGGGTTATGTAATTGGACTTTTTGTACTAAAATTTAAGCATTTTCAATCTTGGTAATGACATACTTATATAACATCCCTTTTGGAAATTCAGTTCCTGTGTCATTTGTATTTGTATCCAAATTCATTTGCAGACGTCAAGATTTTGTAACGGAATTATCATGTGGCTATCTTATTTTATTTCACATCATCTTCTGTTAAGGTTTCTAACTGAAGATGAATGGAGGGGGTATCTGCACAATTATGAACTTTCCCATATTCTTTTTTCTTGGGTGAAAAATGCTGTGTTCATATATCATATAATTTACAGGCACAAGTTTTTAGGTTGTGCTGCATAAAAAAGAACCTGATATCGTGCTTAGTTACTGGAGGCTTTTTCCATTTTATCTGTACCAAACAATTTCAAACTGCTGACATTACTCATACAGGGTGTGCCTCGGAGCAATGTCCTTTATGGCTATCGCATGGATGGTCCACGAGGTTTTAATAAAGGACATCGATTTGACCGCAATATTGTGCTTATAGATCCTTATGCAAAACTCATAGAAGGTCGTCGGTTTTTCGGAGATACCGACCATAAGCTGTCAAAATTTCTTGGAACTTATGACTTTGATAGTTTGCCTTTTGATTGGGGAGAGGACTACCAGCTTCCTAATATACCTGAGGTACATTGGTTGTTTCTATGGTGTTGTGAGTATAAATCATCCGACACCTTAAGTTTATTTTCACACTATATCTTCTTTCTTCTGTCTTACATCTATCATGCTTTACAACCTGTGGTTAATGAGCATAAACTGATTCAAAACATCTCACGTCTCTATGCTGCTGTAGGAGATTTAATCATAATTGATGATGGAGATGTTAAAAATTATAGCAGTTGTTTACTCCATCACTTTACATCTCAATCCCTATTCTGATACTTGTTTCTTGCAGAAAGATCTTGTTATATATGAAATGAATGTTCGCGCATTTACAGCTGACAAGTCTAGTGGGCTAGATTCTGATATACGTGGAAGCTATCTTGGAGTTATTGAAAAGGTAAAGACTGAAGCAAACTGCTGTTTTGTAGTTCAAATTTGAAGTGGTAAGTGTTGGGATGAAAATTGTGATCCAATGTCAGTAATGTGCTTTTCAGTTATGACAGCCTGAAAACGTTGCAGATATTAGTTATTGTGGCTACGTTGGTGGTTGTTGTTTTTGTTGTTAGCAAAATAAGCAAATACATGGAGCTGGAAATATGACATTTGTGCTGGAGCTATCAACTGTACTCATTTCTGCTATTAATTATTAAGGAATTGCCATGTACTTGAAACTATAAAAACCGAATTTTAAATGCTTCTATGGTTTTTATGCTTTTGTATGCTATCAATTTGGTGCAGTAAGACACAGATAATACTCGGGGCTTTCTGCCTTCTTTTTTTTTGGTAAGGGCTTTCTGCCTTCTTTTTCCCTCTAAAAGGTAACTTT
Organism: Syzygium aqueum; assembly: GCA_031216185.1. Taxonomy (NCBI): domain Eukaryota; kingdom Viridiplantae; phylum Streptophyta; class Magnoliopsida; order Myrtales; family Myrtaceae; genus Syzygium; species Syzygium aqueum. The sequence continues at coordinate 23,423,496 of CM062236.1, read as the reverse complement.
TAATGGGTAGTTTGAGGTTTCCTTCTCATCTCACCACTCTCCTATAAATAGCCCGAGCAATATCTTTGTATGAACTTTAAATGGTGAACTTTTTAAGTATCATCGTGACATTTCTATGGTCTTTCTGACTATATATTTTTGTGGTGTCTACAGATACCCCATCTTTTGGAGCTTGGAGTAAATACGGTGGAGTTGTTGCCTGTTTTTGAGTTCGATGAGTTTGAGTTTCAAAGGCGAAGAAATCCAAGAGATCACCTGGTAATATAATAACCAATTGATCCATGCAATATAACTTTCTTGTATATAATGAGTAAACTACATCATCAGCATCTCAAGTATAAGATAGCTTATTCTTAAGATGTTGTCACTTCACTACTAATGCTATCCACATATTTGTAGAGAATGTATCTGCGTAATGTGGTTTTACAGGTAAAGGTATGTTATTTGTGGCAGTAGATAAAGTGCCACATCATATATCTGCTAGGGCCATGTAAGCTTTGTGTTAGTTTCTTCCACGATGTTGCTGTGATTGGTAAAATTTTTTGTAAGTATAGTGACATGATAATTGCCCTGGTAACTGGGATTATTATTTTCTGCCTCCTTGCCCTGAGGAGAAAAATGATCTTTTCATCCAGAAAATTTTGAAATACTACTTCCCCAACGTTGGACCAAGTCTTTTTTCAGATGTTAGCTAGCAAGGCTTGTTTTAGCACAGAGAAGCAAACTTCCTTTGCTGCCATGTAACCTGGGTGGGATTTCATCTGTTTGCATTTGCTGCCATGTATTGTTTCCCTTTGCTTTCAAAAGTTTCTGTTCTATTATGCTTCAATGTCTGTGAAACGTTGTGTTCTTACTTTACAATTGTGTCACTTACAAAATGATCTGTTTCATGACGCATGAATTTCCAAGATTAATACATGGGGATACTCTACCATAAATTTCTTCTCTCCCATGAGTCGCTATGCTAGTGCTGGTGGAGGACCTGTTAATGCTTCTTGGGAGTTCAAGGAAATGGTCAAAGCTTTGCATGGTGCTGGCATTGAGGTAAATGATGCTCCTTTTGCCTAAGTATGGAATTGCATGTTCTCGGTGGTTGTTGATTTGTTCTTTTTGTTTGGTTTTTGGAGGTCTAAGTGACTTTCTATCTGCGCTATCATCTTTGCAGGTCATTCTGGATGTTGTGTACAATCACACTAATGAGGCTGATGATAAAAATCCTTATACAACTTCTTTTCGTGGGATTGATAATAAGGTGATTATTATGCGTATTCTCTTGAAGCTTTTACATGGCTGTGCAATAATTGTAATTTTTCAGCTGCAGGTACGGTTGATACTCAGCCATTTGTTATTATGATTTGTCAGCAGTTTGACGATTTACAAACAACTGAATCTAGAAATTCGACCAAAAAAAATCTTGAAAATAATTTAGTTATGCCAGTCAATTTTTGAGACTTCAGAAGTGGGCATAGTTTTCATCCATCCATGCCCGGAGAATGTTGGTGTTGTAAGGGATGGGGGAAGTTTTCCGAGCTAGAGGAGGAAAAAGATCACGCATAGTGTTGTAGGAGGACATTTTTTTTTATTAAAGCGATGATGGGTTTGATAAGGGAAAAAAAATTCTGCAGTTATACCTTACTGGTGAAGCTCCCATTGAACTCGGGCCAATTAATTAACATATCATCATGTGGATCTGTGCTAATTTGCTTGCAAATAACTCAAGCAAACCATAAAATTCTACGTGTGATTCTTTCCAAAAATGTTTGAAGCCACTGGGAAGAGGCTCTTTAGCAGGATCAACTATAGATTTAGCAATGACAATAATGATCTTTCACATTTCTCTCAAAGAAATGTCTCTGAATATTGTCAAGTTGCAACTGATTGCCAAGGAAAGAACGAGATGATGGGCGTTCTCTGGAAGTGGTGATCACATCAATGCCCATACTCATAGTCCTAAGGATGACCTGACATTTGTGTTCAATTGGTTTTTCCTTTCGTCATTACTTTTTTCTGTATAATTTTAAGCATCATAGACAATGTTTTCTAACATATGTTTACCAGTTCCTTAGAATTCTCATTATTTGTGGACAGGTTTATTACATGCTGGATTCAAACGGCCATTTGCTGAACTTCTCTGGCTGTGGTAATTTATAAGCCTTATTGATTCGTTTTTTTTTCCTTTTAATTGCGTTGCTTCAGTCCAGTTGCTAGGGGGACAAATGTTTGCTATATGTCCCTCTTGCTTTCGAGCTTAAATTCTATGTCTGTGTGTATGGCATTTCTCGCTGGAACTGTTCATTTGCGGATGCAAATTTGACTTTTCAGTGCTTCAGCTTGTCTTTCTCGATTTCCCCATAGTTGCTAATAGATTCAAACTTTAAGATGGTTCAAAGAGTTTTGTTGATGAGCAAGAAAGATAGAGAAAAAGACTCTACATGATACCTTTCTCAGATTAAACAGTTGTATAAGTAGAAGTTCCACATGATCAGAGGCTGTATGTGCGCTGTGCCTTTTGAAATTATTTTGATTTGATGACGGAACTTCCAGACCATCACATTCTTTAGTGTGGTTGTTTCTTTTCTTCTACCACCTTTTTTCGGGATGATCTGATGTAGCTTTTTTCAAGAGTACTCAACCTGTTATTGTCCAGGGTAACATTCAAAATGCCATCCCAAACAAGATGTGAATCTTTAAGAGCGAAGAAGTGCACTTTTCTAGTCCAGGCCACTAGACATTACTTACAATGCAGAGGGTAGTGTCAGCTTAATTTTCCCGGATTTATAACTAAAAGCTCCTTGCTGCATTTTATTATCTCTGCTGGTCGTGGCTCCTCCTGGGGAGTGCTCAATGGTTGACTTGGTCTGTGTCTTCATACTCTCTAAAAGATGGGCTTCTTATTAGTTCGTGATCATACATTTTGAGTAGCTTTGCACAAAATTTGTTGCAAAGAAATCCCAGCAGTTCGTTGATGTTGTTTACTTTTTTGGAGCAAATTGATGCTTGTCAGTATGGTTGATTCTTGCTTTTTGTTTAGATGTCCTAACTCTCTTTTCAGCTATAACTTTGCAGGTGAGTCTTAAGTACATTTTTTTAAATTCATTAATTGGAATAAATGACGGTCGAAGATGAAATTATCAATAAAAATGGAAATAGATGAAAGAAATGTGAATTTGGGGAATATTCTTTTTCAACAGCTTTTCTTTGTGCTGGGAAAGCATTGTTCCCTACTGTATGTAGTGCCAAACTGCTACTATATTTTTTTTGGTGATATTTTATGGAACATCTTTGTGGATTAGAAGTTTGAATCTTACCTGGAGATACAAAGTCTATGGCTGTCATAATAAGACATCAACATTGTATTTGTCTCTCATTTCTCTCTGATCTGCATGGAGCACTGTAATTTTGTTTTAATGGCTATTCAAACTTGTCTTTGATGACTTTTGGTACCTATCATAACATCATTTTAACGTTCTCAGTAGCATTAGTTTTGTTCATTTACAGGAAACACGTTAAACTGCAACCATCCTGTGGTCATGGAACTAATTCTTGATAGCCTAAGGCATTGGTGAGTTTAATTTCCCGAAACTGAGAACAAATACGATTAGGCTTTGTATAGGAGCTAATGTATACTCTTGTTCAAATATTATCCTTTGCTGTATGATTTTTTAAAATATTTTTGCTGATATGAAATGACATTGATGCATCTCAATGATGAACTACATATATATCGAGAGCTTGAGAAGCTTAAGGATCAGTGTTACTGTGTCTAAACAATGATATTTACTTACTGTAGTCCCTCCCTATGCAGAGTTAAATTTATCATTCGAATTTTTCGAAATATCTACAGACCTAAAATTTGTTACCATCTGTGAAGTTTGACCTTTGGTTGGGTGTAAAGTCCTAAAGTAATCCACTAGCAATCCTCATGAGTACGGCCGATTTAATTTCATATACTCTTTTAAATTTCACATGCTGCAAATCTTGCCACTTGACTTTGTGTCATGGAATCCTGTAATGATTTTATTTGTGGTCTTACATCAAAATCCAGGGTTACCGAGTATCATGTAGATGGATTCCGATTTGATCTCGCTAGTGTCCTTTGTCGAGGAACAGATGGTTCTTCCCTTAATGCACCTCCGCTAATTAGGGTAAGTACCTATGACAGTACTTGGTCAGATAAGGTTATTGTCTTGATTTTTTCTATTTGCACTTGGATGCCCATTTCTGCTAATTTTCTTTGTGTTTGGGAGGGGTAATCTATGTTCGAGTAGATTATATATACTTGAGAACTGAAGTTTATATACGTAATTTGCAACTTATCTGAGTCAAAACATGGAGCGTAGATGTTAGAGTATTTAAATATAAGGAAAATACCAAAAACGCACCACTACTTTCAAAACTACAAGTTTGCTCCTTGTGTTTTGTTGTTTGGTCCCACTTTGCACCTTGCTGTTAATTAATAGTGGTTAACTCTAGTTAATGTAGTCATGGTACTTACCAAATTACCATTTTTGTTCCAAACATACTGCTTCATCCTTAAGTTAGCAAATTAAGGCTCATCAAGTTACAATTTCTCGCTTTTGACTTCTGAAAAAGATGTTGGCCATCTAATATTTGTGTTCTTTTTACATAACCCTTTTCTTTTGTGCCTTATATTCCAATATGCAGCCACGTACCTTCGTTTGTCACTTAATTGTGCAAGATTTTTCCACTTTACGTATAAGGAAAATGAATGTTTCAACTTGCATAATCTTCCCACTTTCCAAGTTATCAAATTCACTGTGTCCTAATCCAAGTTATTGAGACATCTATTCTCTCAATTCAAACAACAAATTCACACAGAAGCTGTTATGCGAGCCCTACGGCTGCAAGATTTGGGGATGAAAACTTACCAAAGGGTGATTGTTTTCCTCCTCTATTTGTCTTCAATTTAATCCATGGACATTAAAATCAGAAAGTGGGAAGGCGACTGCGAGAGGTGGTTTGCAAGACCAAGAGTACGATAGGAGAAAGGCACGGAAACAAGCCTGTCACCGATGGAGAGTTTATGTGAAAACAAGAATCGTAGGTCTGAGAGAGGTGGAATAATAAGAGAAAGATGAGTTTAAGATATAAGGGCGGAATGGCCGTTTGATAACCCCATTCAGTTAGATTAAAACTGCAGTTAAGTCACAAGGTGCAAATTTGTAGTTTGTAAAATAGAGGTATGTTTCTGGTATTGATATGAAAAGTAAGGTATGTTTTTGGTACTTTCCCTATATATATATATATATAGAGAGAGAGAGAGACCACATATTCATAAAAGAAATTATTCTTTTAAAAACAAATGGTTGTGTACTCAACTTTAACATTTTTAATTCCTTTATTTTTTTGGAGTTTATTTTGTATGTTGTTATAGTTTATCTGTCTGTACAGAAAGGAAGGTAAAAATGCTGGAGATATGTTGCTTAGTCATTAATTTACTAGAGTGTGGATTGAAAATGTGTTGAAGTTTCTCATTTTATCACTGTTGAATATCTAGGCGATTGCAAAAGATGCTATATTATCAAGGTGTAAGATTATTGCTGAACCATGGGATTGTGGAGGCCTTTATCTTGTTGGGAAGTTCCCGAACTGGGACAGGTATTGATTATTTCTTATCTCGCTGATAAAGTAGTAGCTATTCCTCAAAAGATTTGCATCTACTAAAATTTAGTCAGCATTTTGCTCAATGGTAGTTTTTTTTGGATAGAGCACATTTATATGCTAGCATCTATTCTGCAATAGCTCAGTCAGGGAGGGAAAAAAGAAGGGGTATCAATTAGCTAGAGATCTTGCTTCATTTATGCATGAGATATTTTTGATGCAGATGGGCTGAATGGAATGGAAAGTATCGTGATGATATAAGACGATTTATCAAGGTGAGAAAGCAGAAGAAACTCTACTAGTCCTGTTCTGATATTCGAGTACATCAGGGATGAAAAAGGAAAAGGAAAATGGAGAAACTGCCAAAATGTAGAAAGTGCAGTGGATTTATGTCGAACAACTAACTCATCCCTGTCATCAAATATTAATAGAGTGCCGCAGTTAGTTTCATGCTTGACTTTCATAATGAGCTGTTGTCAATATGGTTTGTCTTAGCTTCACATGGGCTTGTTTGCGATATTATTCCTAGTTTAGACAACCATAAGTCAGACGAGCACCTAAGGAAGATTACAGATTGTGCTTAGCTTTCTTTGTGCATACTACTTGTGTTTTAACATTGATTTTTTGCACGGAAGGGTTCTGAACAGAATGAACATTTGGTGGATATAACTCCAGATAGTTGGATATATTTTTAGTTTCCTCTATGTGTGCGCATGCATGGAGAGACTGGTGGGTGTGGGTTTGGGTGTCTGTTCTTTGAACTGTTTTATGTCCAAGGTCCAATTTTGAAATAATTGCAGAGGTTAGAACTTTCTCTTATGCATTGCTGTTTCTTCCACATATAATACCTTGGTTGGTGATTATGCATAAGCAGACTTTGTTTCTGAATAGTGCATCTCTTGTTGGTTGTTTTAGAGATTTTCTTAATAGGGATGTTGAGATTTCTGTTTCTGTTCCAAACTTGTTTGATATAGGGTGACCCTGGTATGAAGGGGAGTTTCGCCACTCGACTTGCTGGATCTGCTGACTTATATAGAGTATTATCCTAATCTCGATCATATTTGGCATGTCCTATCTATTATGCTGGATGCTTCATATTTCAGTTTCTCCTTTGTTGATAACAAGACACCTAATTCACTGATAATGGGTTTTGTAATTTACCCGCTAGTCTAATGCTCAACTGTCTTGAACACACAGGGCTTGATTTTCATTTTTTTTTGTTTTTCATTTTCAGCTTGGTTTACAATGAAAATCTAATAAAGGCATTCCTTCTAAAAAATTGATTTCAATGCATGGCTCCAGAGAACAAGAAATGGAGAGTTATTTGTGTGTATTTGTTCCTCTAATTATTGATGTAGCAAGAAGGTAAAAGTACTTAAGATGAATAAACATCTGATTGACAAAAACTATCTACTACATAAAAAATGTATAAGTGCAGAAAGGAAAGGAGAAAATTAATGGCTTAGTAACTGAAAGTAGGAAACAGGACAAGACGACCATAACAGTTAAAGAGCTGAGAATGGCATAAAAGAATCTATGTTACAAGGTACTTATTAATGCTTGATTTGGGCTGAAAGTAAATATGGATCCTCACGTGACTTTTCCTATCTTCTGCAGGTCAATAAGCGCAAGCCCTATCATGGTGTCAATTTTGTCATTGCACATGATGGATTCACACTGTATGATCTTGTATCATATAACTTTAAGGTAAACAGCCGTGAGCTTATATTTAAATAACACACGAAGCAACAGTTTCCCATTAAGTGGTGGTTTTACAGCACAATGATGCTAATGGGGAAGGTGGAAATGATGGAAGCAATGATAATTTCAGTTGGAACTGTGGTTTCGAAGGTGAGACACGAAAGTTAAACTTTTTGCTTGCTCTTTCCATAATATGCTTTCCAAAACTGTCATGCTAGTCGTACTGTGAAGCTTGAAGGATTGAGATATCAAAAGTTGGGAAGTTTGTGATGGTGTCTTTTGTAATCAGATCGTGTTATTCTTCAATATTATGAGTTTCCTTTTTTCGTGATGATGTTGTTGATTGCTATGTAGATGCCTTGGCTGTGTGTTCTGCTAATAACTTTGTTAGAATGTTAAATACAAGCAGAAAATCCTGCAGGAAAGTTCTCATAAAGTAGGGTCCATTTTCTGCTCTTCTTTTAATAGGAGAAACTGATGATGTGAATGTCAAGGCCTTGCGCTCCAGACAAATGAAAAACTTCCATTTGGCACTTATGGTTTCTCAGGTATAAACACTGAGCATACATTTGGTTGTATCTTTCAACAATAAATTTTCATGTCAGAGAAAAAAAGAAAAAGAAAAAGAGTGAATCTAAAGGGAAAAGAACAGGTCTTATCTTGGATAATGCCTGTGCCAAGTGCTGTCGATCATTCTGTTTTTCTTCATCAGTCTTGAACTATGTATGGGTTGGATTAACTCCTCTCATGTTCGTTCTGGTAAATGAATTCAGGGAGCACCAATGATGCTAATGGGAGATGAATATGCGCATTCACGCTATGGAAATAACAACAGCTATGGACATGATACTGCTCTTAACCACTTTCTGTGGACACAGGTGAGTTTTTACTCGCACTTTTACTTTCCATGATTATGGCAAAGTTATTGAAGGGTGGACTAAGTTTGTTCTTTGCAGTTGGATGAGAGAAGGAAAAGTCGATTCAGATTCTTCTCGGAGGTGATAAAATTCCGGCAAACACATCCTCTGTTTCGTCATGAAGATTTTCTTAGCAAAGTAAGGTTCAGTAAATTATTCTCTTCTGCAAATTTTTGCCATTTATTTGGACTTTATTGCCTTCTCGAGGTTCATGAGATCTTAAATACTGGCAGATTGATGTGACCTGGCATGAGGACAATTGGGACAATCAGGAAAGCAAGTTTCTTGCATTCACGTAAGAAATAATTCAATTTGGAAGTAGCTTCATACCAATGTTTGGTACAAACTTTATGGCAATGTTCATTTTTTTTGTCATTTGGGCATCAATACTGCTGTTGCTTGTTAGATCATGATGTCCTGAGAATTCTCGCTCTCTCTCTCTCTCTCTCTCTCTCTCTCTCTCTCTCTCTCACGCACACACACACACACTCAAATTCACACGTATGCATCATTATTTTTCTTATCATAATTAGCATTAAAATGACTGATAAAGATTGGGAAATCAGGTACTTTAATCTTTCTCCCTAAAGAAGTGTGATGTACGTATTTGGAGACAATTAGATGGCATTTGTTAATAGGGGAGATGCGTGTATCAGACCATGTGGTATATTTGGATTCAGTTTTAAGCATATCAACAAGAAATTTTTACTTCCATTTTTGTCTTACTTTAAATTATAGTTGCACTTTCTGACAATTTACCTATAGGCTTCACGATAAAAATGGAGGAGACATCTATATAGCCTTTAATGCTCATGACTTTGTCGTCAAAGTTGCAATACCGCCTCCACCAAAGAATAGGTGCTGGTTTCGTGTGGTGAGTTTCATTTTCTCTGCCTCCATACTATCAACTTTATTTTCACATCCTTTGTGACTCATTGATGCTCTGCCTAGTGTAAACTTACTTCCAGGAAAAAAAAAGAGAGAATTTACAGAAGTCACTATAAGTACAAAATTTTTTGGAGGGAAATGTTAGGTCTTTAAAAATAAAGATTGCAGTATCGATTCAATGAGAATTGCTTTGGGGCAGGTGCTGATCTTTCAGTTCACTCCATGTCTCAATACGCTTTATTTAATATATTTGATACACTTTACTTGGAAATGATTGTATACAAGGGCGGTTTCCTCTTGCTGCCCTTTCTATGAAAATTTGTAAAATGAGATGGGCAGTCCGTTCAGTTCTATCACTATATTACCATCAATGTTAGTACTACTATCAGTGTCGTTTGATGCTTGTTGTCTGGAAGAATTCAAAATGACGGACCGGTATGTTTAGCATCGTAATTAGACACACGCATCTACATCGTGCAGGTAGACACGAACCTCGAAGTGCCCGATGACTTTGTCTCGGAAGGCGTCCCGGGCATAGGAAGCACATACAATATCGCTCCGTACTCATCTGTTCTACTTGAAGCGAAGCCATGATGAGGTGTGAATTTGTGCAGGGATGAATATAGTTACTTTCTTGTTCCTCTATGGCGTGAAGGGAGTGTTGAGCATGGAGGTCTGCAATCTTACCCAAATCGCATTTATCTGTCTTATCTCAAAAGTCCTTTTTGTATTTGTAGAGTGCAGTGTAATTTCAGTTGGCACTTGGTATGAGATATGATGTTAATTCTAATATTATGCAATAAAGATGTACAGTGCACACGACTGTACTACTTAGTAGTAGTAAGGGAGAATTCTATTCATCCATGTCCAAAATTCAGGATTTTTTTGGGGCTAATAATTTTCCGTAAGTTTTTCTAAGTGTCAAAAAATTGTTCGTTAAAAAAATGACACTTTTTTTTTTATAATTTATTGATAACTTGCCGACCATTTTAGGAAATTACTATTCTTTTTATAGCTGCAAGTTAATAAACATTTTACTAATTTATTAACTTTTATTTGCATAACTCACAATTGATTCAAATCTACCAACTCTTATATGAAATTACCGGTCTGTATTAGAGTGATTTATCAACTTTTTTCATGATAAATTTCCAACTACTTATCAGTTGCAACTCTCATTGAGTTACTTATCAATTTTTTTTTATCTATCAACTTTATTATTGCGCTACCAATTTTGTTTACCTTAGTTAACAATCTTTTACTTTGATCAACTCTTTTTAGAGACTATCAACCCATATTAGTGTGACTCGCCAACTTTTTGGCCATTAAATTACAATGTAGTATTCAGTTAGCAATTTCCCTTAAGTTACATTGGCATTTATTTGATTTTTCTTAAATATGTCAAATTTTTTATCCTTTACATACTTTTGCTTATGATTGTTCACATTGCCTTAAATTTAGCAGTTTTTTAAAAACGAAATTATTAATTTTAATAAGTATGGCGTACCAACTTTTATTTGATTAAGTTACCAATTACTTTGGGGTAATCAATTCTCATTTGAATTAATTACCAAATATATTGTTCTTTTAATCACCAATTTTCTTATCTTTTACCAAACTAACAGGTAATATATCAAATGACTAATTTAAATTTAAGTTATTTATTAACTTTTCTTCTATTAGATTATCAACTAGTTCTCCTTTACCAACTCCTTTTGAGTTAGATACCAACATTTGTTTGGGCTTTTTTTTCTTTTTTCCAATTTACTAACTTTTCAATTGGATCATCAATTGGAAATAAAGTTGGTAAGTCATCGAATTAATGTTCGTAATTCATATAATAGTGGCTAAGCTTAAAGTGTTGGTAAAGAAAGTTAAATACAAGTTTTGCGTATTTTTGTCAAAGATAGGAGAAGCTGGTAATTTAAGTAAAAAAAAAACAAATGTTGATAATTAGCTCAAATAAAAGTTACCAATCTAAAATTAGTTGGTAACTTAAACGTAGAAAAATTGGTTTTTAGATAAAAATCAAATAAAGGTGGGTAAGCAAGTCATACGAGAGTTGGTAATTAAAGAAAAGTTGATAAATCACATAAAAAATTGTTTATATCATATGACGGTCAATAAATTTAAGACTTTACCATGGGCACATTTTTTTCGATGAATGGATACAAATACTCTTATTTTTGTATGATATCCACTCTACGACGCACTGCTCATCCAGCCAATTAATTTCCATGTCGAGTCAATTGAAATCATTTTATCGAATCAACAGCTCATGCTCTTAAAATTATCAATTTGCATTCTTACCATGAATCAACAGCTTTCAGTGAAATCATTTTATTTCTTCAACCTTCGGTCATGGGAGGGTTTGAGCTAGTCTCACCCTCCCCCCCTCTCTCTCTCTCTCTCTCTCTCTCTCTCTCTCTCTTGTTGATTTTCTTGTTCTTTTTAATTTTTTCTTATCTTCTGATCTAAATCTAGGAGCTATTTTCTCCTAATCTATTTCTAGATCTAGGAGTTATTCTCTTTCGATTCAAATTTGGGAGTTTAATAATATTTTCGGAAATTTGATACTCCATGCTTTGTCCATGTGTAGGTTCTCTACCTCTAGCTTTAATGGTGATCACAAAAGCTCTACCGTCTTGCTGAACTATGAAAATTTGCTCTTCCAAAAGTTAGATCCGTGTTTGTTCAATTTGTTTTGATTTTCTCCGTACAACGATGATGTAGAGGAAGCCCAACCTAGGTGTGCATCACCAACTGGCAACACCGTAGTAATTGGAAATTTTTTTTTCGGCGTGTGCTCATCATTGATGATAATACGAGATCCAACGATTAACTGTCGATTATTTTGCTTAGTGATTGTGTATTTAACTAAGTCGGTGCTCTGTTGTTCCTCCTTATTTTCTGGATTTGGTTTTGTTTTGTAGTATTATAAGCTTTGCTATGCTTCGAATAAATATAATTTTCTTTCGACCAAAATAATAATAAAAAAAACCAGTGGGATAGCCTTTCAGTGAAGGTCACCCTATGTATCATCTTTTTTTAGTCATACCCATTGGGGAGCAGACAAAATCAACGATCCAAACAAGCTTGGCATTCTATGTAAGACATCGAGAAGATAATAAATTCAACTTATTGCAGAGTACTCAATTGGAAAGTGGGATCAATCAAAGCAATTTGGCTGGAGAGATTTCCCTCTCTTTTAGAGATTTGATAGAAAAAGCAATCTTCCAACTTTTCCCTTGGAAGTTCATGCACTATCCCAATACCGGACCGTTCCTCCATTAACGTCAAGTTGCAAATGCATGACAATCCGTCCAAGTCTTTTATGTGCCGTGCTTCATCTACCGGAGAGAATGGCCTCTAAATTACAAGATTTGACTCCACAGAGCTAAACCTTCTCGACTATTTCCTGCAAAATAGTGCTTTTTTTAGAGGCGAAGCAGTTGGATTAGTTTAGTTTGGGCCGGCTTGTTGACCATCGCTAAGTGCCCAGTTCTTTGCCCCGAAATGACCAATAAAAGTCTTTGCAAATTAACAAAACAAGTTGCGATGTGACTTCTCTGGACTAATAAGAATATTCGCCTTCGTTGTTGATTGTTGATTTGATAAGTCCAATTACGTGATCAGAACGACACGGAAGAAAGACTTGGCTTATTTTGAGGTAGACTAGATTGTCCTCCACGCAAAAACCAACAAGAAGACTCCAATTTCTTCTTCCCTAATTTCACACTTCACCTTTCAATTCCCACATTAAAGTCTAATTGTCCAGATGCAAGTCCTGCAACCTCGATAACATGTAAATTTGAAACTTTCTCTCAATGACCAGCCAAGCAAGTGGGGCTTGGCTCCATCGACGTGGGAGTATTTCGAGTGATTAGTCAAGACGGCGAACATTTATAGGTGTGAGCATTATCTCATACATTACCTAACATGGTTTCTTTCAATTCGTATTAGACATTTGGCACTGGCATGTAACAAGTCTTTTCAGAGGAACTGAAGACTTCCGCAATAAGGAGGGGATGTCACCATGATTATATAGACTTGGCTGCTGAGTTAATGGTCCCCATTTTCTTCTATAAGTATCGTGCTCGGTCCAGTTCAACACATGTGCGCCTTGAAACAAAGAAAAGCCTGCCCAAACAACCTACACAACCTGTTATGGCGTCACCTCAAAAGCAGTTCTCAATGTTGTTCCTCGCTTGTGACCTTCTCATGCTCATGCAAGAAATGCCTTGTCTTGCTTCATCTCGATCCTCTTCTCTAGTGGCCCTTCCTGGTGCTAGTAACCCCACAAGAAATGGGGAAGTGGAGGCACTCCTAACATGGAAGTCTAAGCTAGACAACCAGAGTCGCTATACTTTATCTTCGTGGAATGGAAGCAACCCTTGTTCGTGGCACGGAGTCGGTTGTGATCCTTTTGGGAGTGTCTCTAGCTTGAACCTTTCGAATTCTGCCATACACGGTACGCTTCACTATCTCAATTTCCCCCATTTGCCCAACTTGGTCACTCTTAAGCTTGCCAACAACCAGCTCTTCGGGAACATCCCTCCGAGCATTGGTGATCTTTCCAAGCTCACTCTTATTAACTGTTCTTTAAATAACCTTTCGGGAAACATTCCAACTCAACTCTGGTCGTTGCGATCTTTACAAGTTCTTGATCTTTGGGGTAATAGTTTCACCGGTCCAATTCCTTCTTCCATCGGAAACATGACCAGCTTGTGGCAGGTAATACTTGGCGGTAATCAACTTGTTGGGCCCATTCCGAAGGAAATAGGAATGCTGGGGTCACTAAGTCAACTTGATTTATCGAACAATTACCTCAATGGATCCATCCCTACAACTTTAGGAAATCTAAGTAATTTGGCATTTCTTTACCTCCACGACAACCAACTTTCTGGCCCCATACCTTCGGAAATTGGAGGAATGAGATCCCTCGCATGTTCCCAATTGCAAATCAATGATTTAACAGGTCCTATTCCATCATTCATAGGGAACTCGAGCAATTTGAATATTCTTGCCCTTTTCAACAATGAGTTGTCGGGTCTTATTCCGTCCTCTATAGGTAACTTGAGCAATCTAAATGTTCTTACCCTTTCCAACAATAAACTTTCTGGTCCTATCCCATCATCAATAGGGAACTTGAGCAATTTGAATGTTCTTCGCCTCGCCCAAAATGAGTTATCAGGCATTATTCCGAAAGAGATTGGAAACTTAAGCAAGCTTATTGGACTTTGTCTAAATGTGAACAATCTGGGGGGCTTTGTTTCCATCGAGATAAATAATCTCACGTCCCTCACAGCACTAAAGTTGTCTGATAACGACTTTGTTGGCAAGCTGCCGCAAGAAATATGCAGTGGCCAAGCTCTTGTGAATTTCAGTGCATCAAACAATCACTTCACTGGACCCATCCCAAGAAGCCTGAGAAGTTGTTCAAGTTTGTATAGAGTTAGGCTCCAAAACAACTCGCTCAAGGGAAATATAACCGATGCTCTTGGCGTGTACCCCAACTTGGATTACCTTGAGTTGAGCAACAATGAACTTTACGGTGAGCTACCATCGACATTGGGTGAATGTAGAAATTTGACGAGCTTGAAAATCTCCAACAATAAAATCTCTGGCACCATACCACCTCAGCTTGGAAATATAAATCAGCTGCACATACTCGACCTCTCTTCAAATGATATTGTTGGGGAAATTCCTAAAGACCTAGGAAAATTGAAGTTGCTGCTACAGCTTTCATTAGACCGCAATCGTCTTGCAGGCAACATCCCTCAAGAACTTGGAGCATTGTCCTGTCTGCAAGAACTCAACGTTGCAGGAAACAACTTGAGTGGCTCAATTCCTACACAACTTGAGGAGTGCTCCAACCTTCGATTCTTAAATTTCAGCAGAAATAATCTTGAAAAGAGTATTCCTATGGAGATCGGCAATCTGCCGTCTCTTGAAGTTCTCGATCTGGGTCAAAATTTGCTTATGGGAGAAATACCTGGACAACTTGGGCTATTGCAAAGATTGCAAGTACTCAATGTCTCACACAATCAACTCTCGGGTTCTATTGCATCGACCTTTGATGATATGGTGAGCTTGACATCCATCGACATATCTTATAATGAGTTAGAGGGTCCTTTACCAAAAATTCCAGCCTTTCGTAATGCTACAATTGAAGTTGTGAGAGGGAACAAAGGATTATGTGGAATTATTGCGGGTCTCAACCCTTGTACAGAAAAGATGTCGAAAGGCAAGAACAAAAACAAAAAGTTGCTGCTTATTTTGATTCCTACTTTTGGTTGCCTACTTTCTTTGCTTCTTGTTGTGGGAGCTTCAAGTATTGTACGCCGAAGAGTTAAGAAAATAGAGGCTAGTTCGAATGATGGAACTAATGAAGACCTCTGGGCAGTCTTGAGCTTCGATGGAAGATTGGTTTATGAGAGCATTATTGAAGCCACTGAGGAGTTTGATGCCAAATATTGCATCGGTGTGGGAGGTCATGGGAGTGTTTACAAAGCCCAGCTGTATACAGGTGAGACTGTTGCTGTAAAGAAACTTAAGGAAGCAGTGGACTTTGAAATGGATAGTCGAAAAGCATTTGAAAGGGAGATTCATGCTTTGACCGGAATTCGGCATCGGAATATCATCAAGCTCTATGGTTTTTGCTCAAGTTCTCATCATTCATTTTTATTGTACGAGTTCTTTGAACTTGGCAGCTTGAAGGATGTACTGAACAATGAAGAGAGGATAACAACATTTGATTGGAATAAGAGAGTGAATGTTATTAAAGGTGTGGCTTATGCTTTGTCCTACATGCACCATGAATGCTCTCCTCGTATAATCCATCGAGATGTATCGAGCAAGAACATTTTACTGGATGGGGAATACGAAGCTCACGTCTCTGATTTTGGCACGGCTAAGATTCTAAAACCTTATTCATCCAATTGGACTTCCTTTGCAGGTACCTTCGGATATGCAGCTCCAGGTAAGTTAGTTTCTTCAACAAGATCAACCAACTAAATAGCATTACTAAGAATTTGGCCAAAAAAGATAGCACTAATAAGAAATAGAAAAATTAATCATTGTTTTGCTTCTGTAGAGCTCGCATACACGATGGAGGTGAAGGACAAGTGTGATGTTTATAGCTTTGGAGTGGTGACATTGGAAATAATCATGGGAAGACATCCAGGCGATCTCATATTGTCTCTCACATCCACATCTTCATCATCATCAAGCAATTCAACAGCTTCACGTTGGCTTCTAAAACAAGTATTAGATCAAAGAATTCCACACCCAGAAGGTGACGTGCTAGGGCGGGTGGCTTTCATTGTAAAGATGGCACTTTCGTGCTTAAGTGCAAAACCAGAGCATCGTCCAAGCATGCATCAAGTGTCTCAAGCGATGTCGGCACGTAGTTCGATCATGATAGGCACGTTGGAGGACATAAAATTGGAAGAGCTAGTTGATCCCGGATGCTTCCCTTATTGACATTTTCTTTTAGTTGCAGCTCGTGTAGCAAGTTCTCTATATTATTTCTCTTACAAGGATGATAGGTACTACATCAGTTAAGTTCATGTGCAAAAATGCGCTAGATATATATAATTCCACATTCATCCAATCATTTTTGTGTGTTTCATTTACTTATCCACTGTTATGTTCACGTTAACCAGGTAAATTAAGCAAAGCTAAAAAAATAAGAGCAGCCAATGGAACACCATATTTGTTCCTTCCTTTGTTAGTAAAGCATTCGTACTTTCATATAAAATACACGTACATAGGTGATTTTCATTGAAACTTCCACCCCACGCACATTTGGTGAACTTATGGAAAATCACTCGTTTTTTTGGGAGTGAACCGGATTATACATGTATAAAACACATGTTGTATTATACTTAGGTAAAAATACTTTGGATTTAAAGTCATTTTATGCCTTTTCTTTTGTCAATTAACGATGTAACATGTCAAGATTCATTTATATGCCCCAAACTATGATAATTCGATGTCACCCTTACAAAAATGAATGTAATATTCTTGTGATTTGTCATCAGATAACATCAATGAGCGATAAAGTTCAACTATTGTTATATTGGAATAGAATCTTGCACTTTAAATAGTCCTACTATAGCATGTAAGCATTTCTTATTTATATATAATACAACTGATGTAAAATCACGGTAGCATCATTTTACGATTTTATTATAGAATTGCCGAATTTTTTGTCCTGCTTTTAAGAAAAAAATGATGATGTAGACATGTCCGTACCCTGAATGGTGTAAGTTCCACCTCGTATGTTACCAACCGAGATTTCGCGACTCCTTATAGAGGATTTTTATAATTGTCTCCGTATGTTTCGCAGCACGAGTTCACGTGGGACACTCCAATGATTTCAATTAGCTCAATTCATGTAACTCGAGCATGACAAAACATTCCGTTATCATGTAAAGATTCTTATTCTTTATTTTGATGATGCTCCCTTATATTGACACGCCTAACCCTCCACATAAGTTGTCGAAAGATTTCGATTCAAAATTTCGAAACTTAAGAAAACAACCGAAGAAAATGACCTTAAAGATAGTGCAATTAAGTTTAAAATTTTAAAAAATGCAGTCAAGTACCAAAATTTATCAAATTAGTGCAAGTAAGTCATTTCCGTTAACATTGTCAATTTGTTTAACAGAAAATGCTGACATTTTGCATCTTAAAATTAATTTCTCTCTCCTACGTGGCATTTTTTTTTATTTTCTTCTTCAAATCTTATTGAAATTAAATTAAAAAAACTAAAAAAAGATAAAATTTTACTTTAAAAAACAACACTGGAAAAAAAAGAATGGTGGGCCCTACCTACAGGGTGCTGCCACCTATCCCGAAGGGGGCGGTGTAGGTCACCGGTGTTGACACATAAAGTTTGGTTTTACCATGCAATCATTAATTGTATAAAAATTAAGGATTGATTCTAAACAAAAAAAAATCATTTACATAGTTTGCAGTTGCATTTCATTGAGGTCATGATTGTCGCGACCTTCCCGAACTGGTCTTGCCGCCTAGGGGGTTTGGCTAATGGATTACTAAGTTAAACTTAGCTCGGGCTCTCCTAAGCCCATACCAATTCGCGACTTAAGTTTAAGTTGTCAACATGCAAATCAATTTCATTTAGGAGTCGTCACTAATCAATTTTTGGTGAGTAGATTAGATACCCAGGTAAAGCGTGGGAGAGTTGCTTCACTTTTACAGACCAGAAATTCAATGAAGACGGGGACTTAATTACACTAATTAATCAACTAGTGCCATTTCGGTACCTAACCTTATTCAATCACCACCTAACATGTTCATGTAGTAGTCATACCATTAGTGAGCCCTAAGGTTCTATTTCCAATCAAGCTAAGAGAAGGAACAATCGATACATAGAAAGTGCGCAATCGAGTAATAATCAAAATTGAGATGCGCAAACAACGGACTAGCATCATTTCTAGGAAAGAAAAGGCAATCAAAAGCCTTCGAGGCTTATTCAATTTTTCGGACAAAATTTTCAAAGGTTTTTACTAATTTAAAAAGAGATCTTCAAAATGTTTTTTTTAATTAATTAATTTTTAAATAAATTTTTTGAAAATATATATTTTTCATATTGAAATCAAAATGTTTTTTTCTTCTTTTGGAACTAAAATCCAGGGCCCGGGCCGGATCCTGGGACCTAGTCCGAAATATGGTCGAAGAAGACCTTCTGGTCTAGGTCACAAAAACAGGAAAAAGCTAAGAAATGAAGTGGGCTCATTGACTTGAGCCCGATCGGCTTCTAACAGGGGACAAGCCCAAAAATCACCACCCCAATCAGCCCAAATCCGTCAAAGCCAATTTGAACCCCAAAAAAGGCACCAACGCAGGTCCAAATTCATTTAACTAGACTGAGTCCAAAACCACTAAACCACACTTAAGCCCACCTAACCATTTACTTTTCTTGCCCTTCACCCTTCACGGATCCGATTCACTCAAGCCCGAGGTTGCTCTTGCAAACGGAGAGCAACCCTTGGACGGATAAACTAAAATTATAGAAATTCGGATGAATCAACCGAGAATCATCGGTTAAGAATTTTAAACCATGGAATAACCTATGCCCCACCATACTCTCAAGCTGTCCATCACTGAACGCCCCAACACTATCCTTCTCTTGGGATCGTCCATCACTGCCGTCCGCCACCTCCATTCGTCACAGTGACCATCCAGCCCACGACATACAAACAGACAGCAAAGGAGCACAAACGCGGAACAATGAAAGCATTCTATCACACTTCAGAAAATTACGTAACCCAACACCATCTTCGGGCATCACAAACCAACGTGCATGCCGATAGTCCAACAAACCGGATCCATGATTTCTCCATAATCGGCCATTAACAACCATAATGGTAGGCAACAAAGAGCGAAGAGAATGCGGAGCCACACAGACGTAGACTCAAATAGCAAGAGAATGAATTCGATATGGATGAAGCAAAGACTAATGCTGCGATTTAAGTAATGAAATGTGCGACCAAGTGTTTTGGTTCAAAAGCTTGTCCTTAAACAAAAATATAGCTGCATTCAGACATTATTACAAACATCTGGTGGTCACTTCGCACATATGGTACAGAGACAAGCTTGTGCAAGTCTGGTTCAAACATTTGGTCGAGCATGTGGTGTGCGCACATTAAGGAGACAGAATTTAACAATTTCCGAACTCGGACTCAGATCTAGACCCAGACAAAATCATCCCGAGACAAGCAAAAGCAACCACATCAACCGATCCAAACTCAGTACGTCTGTGAATCCCAAGACAAGGAACGAGCCTTGGTTTCACGGTCAGGCCAAAACAGGGCAAGTTGGAAAATTTTTTTTGCGGAGCAAGCATTTGAACGCAGAGGTCCCTACCTGAACATTATAATGTGGCCTCTTTATAATGTATAAAGAGGGCAAAACAGGGCAAGTTGGAAAAAAAAATTAGCTGTCAATAATGACATGCACATGCCGATTATGTGGCCTCTTTATAATGTATCACAGACTAGCGCACATAAGATTGGGAGCTCTTAGATTGAATGGATAAAAATGAATTAGGAAATTCAAAATAGAAGAGTGAGAGCGCAGTTGGCCGAATAGTGGTACTCGGTTGGGCAAGAATTCAAAATAGTTTCGAGGCAATAAAGGTAGAGAAAGTAGAGAGTAAAGGTTATGTTTGTTTCGTGGCCGGTGTTTGGACGTGAAGAATGAGTGATCAAAGAAAATACTTTCTTGTCAAAGTAAAATACCCTTCTAAAACAGGGGAAAATGATTTCCGTTTCCGAAAAGGAGGAAATCATTTTGGCGTCCTTCTCATGGGCTTCTTCCCCTCTTTCTTACGGGAACTTGACCAATCTATCAGAACCTTGCCTTGACATTAACAAGTTGTTGAGTCCTATCCTATCCTCCATAGGTAACTTGGGCAATCTAAGTGTCCCTTCCCATGACCAAAAGGGTTAATACCGCGAAAAATCTCAAACTGATAAATTTGTGATAAATTTATTCCAAGTTAATTTTTTGACCACAAAAAGCTTCAATATAATACGCCTGTAACAAATTTGCCAAAAAATAATTTTTTAATCATCACAAACCCCAAATTGGCACATTTATGATCAATTTACTCTCCGTTAATTTTCGTTAAATTAGACTAATACCACAAAAAATCACATACTGGTATACTTGTGACAAATGGAGGGTAAAATCCTAGACTGGTACACTCATCAACTGTCACGTGTCATTTAACACACTAATTTGATGGTGAAATTTAATGGAAATGAACGGAGGGTAAATTTACCACAGGTGTACCGGTTTGGAGTTTTTTATTGTCAAAAAATTAGTTTGAAGTATATTTGTCAAAAAAATTGTCACAAGTGTATCTGTGACTTGTGACCCAATCTCTTGTGAATTTTAGTGCATCAGACAATCACTTCAATGGATCCATCCCAAGAAGCTAGAAAAATTGTTCAAGTTTGTATAGATTTAGGCTCTACAACGACATGGGGAAATTACCAAAAACGTTATAAATCTATTGTAATTGTGCTAATTCAATCATAAACTTTTCAGTTTGATCAATTTGATTCTAAACCTTCTGATGATTTATCAATTCAGTCTATCATGCCAATTTTGGCCGTAAATCGTTGATGTAGATGCCGGTTGTCCTACGTGGCACCACCTACTTTAATGTGGACAATTAATATAATTTATTATTATTATTATTGGCATTTTCTCTTTCTTTGTTTTCCTTTTTATTTTTTTGTATTTCATTGTGGCTGGCGAGGCTTGACCTCGCCATTGCTGGGCAAGGTTGGCCTCACCAATGGTTGGGCTGGCGAGGCTTAAGCCTCGACCAGCCCTTGTTGTCGCTCAACCCCGTGCCAGAGGCTGCGAGGTTGGCCCTCGTGGCCTTTAACCTCGTGTTCTTTGGCAAGGCTCAACCATCGCCTGACAAAATGAAAAACAAAAAATAAAAAGGAAAAAAATATAAAAAAAAGTAAAAATTGTCATTGTCAATGCCGGTAGCACTATGTAAGATGGTTGGCATCTATGTTAATGATTTTTTACCAAAATTGATTAGATGGATTGAATTTTTAAATTATTAAAAGGTTTATGATCAAATTGGCACAATTGCAGTATCTTTAGGACCTTTTTGGTAATTTTCTCACGACAACTCACTCAAGGGAAATGGATTACCTTGATTAGAGCAACGATGAATTTCATGGTGAGCTAACATCGACATTGGGTGACTGTGGAAGTTTGATGAGCTTGAAAATCTCCAACAATAAAATTTCTAATACCATACCACCGCAGGTTGGGAACATGAATTGATTGCGTATACTCGGCGTCTCTTCAAATGATATTGTTGGGGAAATTTGTAAAGAACTTGGAAAATTGAAGTTTCTTCTAGAGCTTTCATTGGACTACAACCGTCTTGCAAGTGACATCCCTCAAGAACTTGGAGTATTGTCCAGTCTGCAAAAACTCAATATGCAGGACCCAACTTGAGTGGTTCCATTTGTCCATAACTTGGGGAGTGCTCCAACCTTCAGTTCTTAAATTTAAGCAGGAATAATCTTAAGAACGGTATTTGCGGAGATCGGCAATCTCCAGTCTCTTCAAGTTCTCGATCTAAGTCAAAATTTGGTTATGAGAGAAATACATGGACAACTTGTGCGATTGCATAGATTGGAAATACTTAATATCTTGAACAATAAGCTTTCGGGTTCAATTGAGTCAACCTTTGATGATATGGCAAGCTTCTCATCCATCGACATATCGTATAATGAGTTAGAGGATCCTTTACCAAACATTTCTGCCTTTCATAAAGCCACAATTGAAGTTGTGTAAGGGAACAAAGGCTTTTGCGGAGTTATTGCTAGTCTTGGCCCCTCTCCAGCAACATTGTTGAAAGCAAAAAAAAAAAAAAACCAAAAAGTTGATGCTAATTGTGATTCCTACTTTTTGTTGCCTACTTTTGTTGCTTCTTATTGTGGGAACTTCAAATTTTGTATGCCAAAGAGTAAGGAAAACATAGGATGGTTTAATTGACAAAAGCAGTGAAAACCCGTGGGTGGTATGGAGCTTTGATGGAAGAGTGGTTTACGAGAGAATTATAGAAGCTACGGAAGAGTTTGCTGCCAAATATTGCATCGGTGTGGGAGGACATGAGAGTATTTATAAGGCCTAATTGCAAACAAGTGAGATTGTTGATGTAAAGAAACTTAAGGAAGCACTTAGGGGTGAGCATGGTTCCAGATTCTATCCTGGAACCTGAAAACCTGATCGATGGGAATATGTAGATTTCAGGTTTCAAGATATATATGGTAAGTTTCAAGTTCCAAAAATTAGAGAACCTGTTTGGACGAGTAGGTTCTAGATTCTAGGTATATGGAACCTGGAATCTAAAACCTGAAACCTAAACAAGTTTTTTCTATTTTTTCTTTGTCGTGGTGTTTCATGGCGTTAGATGTAAGTGTATAATCTAGAATCATTAGTTCAAGCTTTCATTTTATGACTGGTTAATGTTTCATATTTTTCGTGTGTCTAAATATAAGTTGTGGCCAGTGGATCATAGCAACAAGTGATGGTAATTAAAAATGATGATTCATTGCAATTGTTCAATTAATAATACAGGTGGAACCTGGATAGGCCTTGAAACCGACCTCGAACTCGTGATAGGGTTGGTTCCAAATTCCAAAAAATAAGGAACATATTCTCATGGGTAAGTTCTGGGTGGAACCATTCACCCCTAGTATCGATTCAAGCAATAACTTCTCATTTTAATTGTATTTATATAAACCGTAATGCCAAGAAAACTAGTCTTTTGTATTTTTTTTGAATAACAAACTTGTTCAATATTACTGCATTCATTTTCGTTTGGTTTAACTAAAAATGAAATAAAAAAAAGAACATGTTAAATCCTAGAATCTACCTTGGAACCTGTGATATGGTAGGTTCCAGGTTTCAGGTTTTGACGGATAGATTTTAGGTTCCAAAAAATGAGAAATCTGTACATATGGGTAGATTCCAGGTTCTAAATAAAACCTGGAACTGTTCACCCCTAGAAACAATGGACGTCGAAAGGGCTAGTCAAAAAGCATTTGAAAGAGAGATTTATACCTTGACAGAAGCTCGGCATCGGAATATCGTCAAGCTCGATGAATTTCGCTCAAGTTCTCGATATTCATTTTTGGTGTACGAGTTCTTAGAATGTGGTAGCTTAAGGATTGAACAATGAACAGAGAAGAATAACATGTGACCAGAATAAGAGAGTGAATGTTGATGTTGTTAAAGGTGTAGCTTATGCATTGTCCTACATGTACCATAAATATTTTCCTCCTATAATTCATCGAGACGTATTGTGATATCCTCAATCCGACACCGCTTAATTATACATCATTGGACTTGATTGGCCTCGATTAGACGCTAATCAAGACGGTAAAGCCCATTTTGCCACATTTGACCTTGGTTGATTTTTGGATGATTGCACGTTAATGTGCTTTTGTGTATGATTAGTGTTTTATATTTATTAACCTATAGTTTAGCTTTTAATGCATCTTCTAGAAGTTGGATTTGGGTAATGACCAAAGTTTGGTCTTGTCTTGGAAGGATTGGGTGCCGCTTTTGAAGGAAAGGGAGGAGATCGACTTGGTTGGCTTCCAGTTTGGCTACCATAGTTAGTCTCTAACTAATTACATGTGCCTATTTCTATTAGCCATGATTATTTAAGAGTGAGACTTGATGGAAATATTTCAAGATGGCTTATTGTCCATGAATTTGCTTGGTTGGGAGCAAATTAAGGAGCTAGGTTAGGTTTGATGGTTGAGCCATTAATGCACTTGCATTATTAGGGTCTTCTTGCAAGATTACTTAAGAGAGAAGTCTTCCATATTTTTTTCATTTCTCACTCTCACTCACTCTCATGTCTCTCTCTCTCCCTCCCTCTCTCCCTCTAACGCCACCATCACCGCCAATCACCACCGCCACTATTTGCAGCTGTTTGCCGCTGTATCGTGCTGTTTGTTTGTGCCAACAGCCATTCGCCGTACCGCCGCTTGCCGTGTCGTCCGCACTGCCGTGCCGCCACTTGCTATCCCTATCGCTGAGCCGTTTGCCACCGTCATGCAAACCACAACTGTTTGCCACCATCCCGACTGTCTGCTTGCCGTCCTCATCGCCGAGCCGCTCACCGTCACCACCGCCGTTCACGCTGTGCATCAGTCCATCACCACGTCGTTCTCGTTGTGCCATCGCTTGTCACCTCACCGTTGCCTCACCACCGTTGCGCCGTCCATTTGTCACTACCGCTTTGTCGTCCGCTCAACACCGTCGCCGTTGCCATTCGTACGTCTTATCCGTAGTCCAATCGGTTTCGTAAGTAGTGCTTTTAATTCGTGGATAGGACGTTCTTCTACGCATGTTGGACTTATGTTTAGTCTTGTTTGAGCTTGTTCTATCATATGTGTGGCTATCATTGGCTAGGAGTGGTTATGAATGGATTAGGTGGTTATGGAAGGTTAATTGGAACCATTGTTGGGTGATGATATGATTGTCTTGCTTTGTTTTGCTTGTTCTAGGAAGAGTTTGTATGGTTTCCTCTTGAAATGCTTCCGATTTTAGTGCATCTTATGTGTGTGGGACTTTAAATATTCTAATCCTATAAGCATGAAACACTCTTGCATTGGCCTAAGTGAAAGACGATAATTGATTTGAGTACTTGATGTACTTGTGTGATCACATAAATGGTTTCGTACCCATATGATTACGGGGGGCGATGCCCGATGGGTTTTGGTTGCCGTTCACGATAGAGTTCGGAACGATGCTCTTAATTGAATGTCGTCTTCGAATGAGGTCAAGACGTTGTCCCGCCCGATGGGGCGGGATGATAGCCGGTTACGCCGGATGACCACCGATGCGAGTGTCGGTTGTAGCCATGAGCGGTCGTAATAATTGGAACATGTATGGATGCATTGTGCATGATTATGTGATATGAAGTGTTCTTGATTACTATATGCAATTGTCGCATGCTAATTGGAAGCGAGCCTTCACGTGTGATTATTTGTGTGAATTGTATGTTCCAATGGAAGGTAAGTATTCGCGTGTGATTATTTGATTGCGTTTTGGCATGCCAAGAGGTTGAGCATACCGTTCGTATTTCCAAGGCGAGATATCATCCTACTCGAGATTTAGAGGTTCTACTTATTAAGTGTTACTAATGTGTTGTTGCTTACCTCTTTTCAAGCCCCTAGTATGGACACTCGGATTATACGTTTTGGTGTTCCAGTAGACCAAGACGTAGAGGTGGCTGAGTATGTAGCATCGGGAACGGATACGACGTACGAGGAGTATACGACGACCGTTTGGGTCGACGAGGGGCTTACCAACTTGGTTCCTCATCGTTTTAAGGCATGGTATGTTTCGTTCAAGGTTTTAAGGCATGGTATGTTTCGTTCAAGGGAGAGAGTTGGGCACCTCTCTGGGGCTTTGACGGACTCCCGGGTGCGCCGAACGCAATTCCATGGGACGCTATGACGTCAAATGTCCCTGATGGTGTCGTCGGTGATCTGGAGTCAAATCCGGATTATGACTTCGAACTCGAGCCATAGCATGCTCGAATGTGAATGAAGCCATGTTCTTTTTGAGGTAGCCCTCATAGATAGAGGAGCTTAATAGACCCCGACCCTCTCTCCTTTTTGTGATGTAATCAAAAAATGGCCCCTGTAGTGGGCGTGTATTTATCTTTACTTCCGATGTGGGTCGTTAATGCATATATATATATATATATATATATATATATATGAAGCATGCTTTTGTGAATGTGTTTTCCATGCTATCCCTATGGTTGTTGTTTTTGTTGGTTGGATGATTTGGATTTCGCTTTCGCATGTGCTTATTTGTTAGATAATAGGATGGGTCGGCGACGCCTCCTGGGACGTCGCAATTAAATGATCTAAAAAGGGAAGTCACGCGTCTAAGCCTTGGTGGATCGGACCGAGGCGTGACACGAATCAAGCAACAACATTTTACTCGATGAAGAATACAAAGCTCACGTCTCTAATTTTGGCACGGCTAGGGTTCTAAAACTTTATTCATCCAATTGGACTTCCTTTGGGGACATCTTTAGATATGCAGCTCCAGGACAGTCGATTTCTTCAATAAAAACAACAAATAAAATAGCATCACATGTATTTGGCCAATAAAAGATAGCATTGATAAGAATGGGGGGCCAATAAAATCTTGAGTTAGTGGCTTCACAGTTGCCCCTTCCAATGGGTAGCTTTTGAGCAGAGATCCTTTCAATACACTTCTCGTCGTGTTACTTGACTGGACTTATCACTTATGCATCATCTCTCCTTACCCATATCAGTCTAGACGCATACATGATCGGCGGTCCAAACGAGCGTGCCATATTGCGTACGACATCGCGAAGAGAATAAGTAATGCTATCGTGGAATGCTTCATTAGAAAATGGGATCAATCAAAGCAGTGCGGTTGAATACTATTTCCTCTATATTTGAGATTTAGAAGGAAAAAAACGGGTGCTAAATTTACATTCTGAATAGATAGTATTGTTTTTTGCATTCTTTCATGCTTCCATTTTGTCAAGAAAATTACTAAAAAAGTCTTAAACTTATTGCAGTCGTGTCAATTTAGTCATAAACTTTTTTTTATCAATTGTGTCCAAACTTTTTATATTTGTGCCAATTAAGTTCATCCAGCCAATTTGGCCAGAAATCATTGACATGGACGCCGGACGTCTTACGTGACTTAGCGAGCGTCGACGTGGATAATTTTTAATAATATTTTAATATTTTTGGAATTATCATTTTTTTCTTTATCTTTTTGTCTCCTTATTTTTTTTCTTCCCTTCTTCCTCTAGCCAATCGCCGGACCTCAGTGACTGCCCAGAGGTAAGGGCTAGCGAGGTCGATCCTCACCTTGCTATTGGCGAGGTCACTCTCCAGCCTTGCCATCGCTGGGCAAGGCAAGCTCGCCCTTGCCAGTGGACCTCGCCGGGGGTCCGTCGACTAGCTAGAGGAAGAAGGAAAGAAAAAAAAAAGATAGAAAAAGAAAAGAAAAGAAAAATAAATAAATAAATAATTCAAAAAATAATAAAAATATTATTAAAAATTGTCCACTTCAGCGCCCGTCGCATCATGTAGGATAATAGCCAGAATTCATGTCAGCGATTTGCAACTAAAATTGGCCGGATTGATTGAATTGGTATAAATGTAAAATGTTTAGGACTCACTTAGAAAAAAAAATAAAGTTTAAGACTGAATTGATACAAATGCAGTCAGTGCATGACTTTTTTGGTAATTCTCCCCTTTTTTTGTCGCTTCAAAGTACAAGCACCATTCCCAGAATTAAACCTTCTTGACTAGCTTCAAACCTTTTTTAGGGTGCCCTATTAACGAGTGGAGATTATCTTCTCTAAATTAAAATAGTTACCATCACCGAGGTAAACTTTCTTGACTAGCTCCAAACCTTCTTGTAATAATGCAAACATGACCAAAATCTAGAAATTTGG
The DNA here is from genome assembly GCA_031216185.1 of Syzygium aqueum. Lineage (NCBI taxonomy): Eukaryota > Viridiplantae > Streptophyta > Magnoliopsida > Myrtales > Myrtaceae > Syzygium > Syzygium aqueum. The sequence goes on along the minus strand of CM062236.1, from coordinate 23,395,320 downwards.
CGACCATGACATAATTCCAAACCGTTTTTCAAGTAATTGAAGACTTTGGCAATGAGGAGGGAGTGTCACCGAGATTACCGACTTGGTTGTCGGCTTCGTGGTCCCTAATTCTCTTCTATAAGAACGTCTCCATCGTACTTCTCTTGCTCACGCAAGAAAAAGGGAAGAGCCCGTCCCAAATAATCTAGACGACGTGCCATGGCCTCATTTCCAAAACAACCCTCAGTGTTGTTCTTCCTTGCTCATGTCCTCATGCTCACGCATGAAAAATATAATCTTAGACCCGTGGAAGAGAATTAGATATTGCCTACATGTATGCAACACCGATCGTAGATTGGTTCAAGAGAATTTTCTCTTCTTTAGAGATTGTTGAAAGAAGGGTGGTAGATTTAAATTCTGTATAAATAAGTAAGTCGACTTAGATAGTATTAGTTTTTTGCATTTTTTTTGCCTACTCTTTTTTTTTACCTATCAAAGTTCAAGCACTATCCTAATTCTGGACTTTTCCTCCATCGACGTCAAGTTGCAAATGTTTGAGAATCCGTCCAAGTCTTTTAGGTGCCGTGTTTCACAAGTGGAGAGAATCTTCACTGAATTACAACATCCCACTTCTTCGCAGAGGTAAACCCTTCTAGACTTTTCCTCCATTGACGAATAAGTCTTTGCAATTTCGCAGAACAAGTTGCGATGTGACTTCTCTAGATTAATAAATATACTCCCCTTTGTTGTTGATTGTTGATTTGATAAGTCCAATTGCGTGATCAGAACGAGAGGGAAGAAAGACTCGACTTATTTTGAGGCAGACTAGATTATCCTCCACGCAAAAACCAACTAGAAAACTCTCCACTTTCTTCTTCCCTGATTTCACGATTTACCTTTCAATTCCCGCATTAAAGTCCCCCATTGTCCAAATGCAAATTCTGCAACCTTAATAAAACGTAAATTTGAAATTCTATCTCAACAGCTGGCCAGGCATGTGGGGCTTGGTCCGATCCACATGAGAGAACTTCAAATAACCAGATCAGGTGGTGACCATTTCTAGGCGTAAGCGTTATCTCCCTGAGTCAATCTGACATGGGGTATTGGGATGTTTCCAGGCTTTTGGGAGGAATAAAAGACTTTCGTAACGAGGAGAGACCGTCACCAACATTATTGACTTGGTTGTTGACTTGAGGGTCCCGATTTTCTTCTTTAAGTATGTCTCGGTTGTGCTCCTCAGGCTCATGCAAGAAACAAAGAAAAGCCCACCCCAAATAACCTAAACAACCTGTCATGGCCTCATCTAAAAAACAACCCTCCATGTTGTTCCTCGCTTGTGCCCTCCTCATGCTCACGCAAGAACGGCCTTGTCTTGCTTCAGCTCGAAGCTCTTCTCTAGTGGACCTTGCTGGTGCTAGTAACCAAACGGTAAATGAGGAAGTGGAGGCACTCCTAACATGGAAGTCTAAGCTGCACAGCGAGAGTCGTTCTACTTTGTCTTCGTGGAATGGAAGCAACCCTTGTTCATGGCGCGGAATCGATTGTGATCCTCTCGGGAGTGTAGCAAGCTTGAACCTTTCAGATTCTGCCATACGTGGTACGCTTCATCATCTCAATTTCTCCCAATTGCCCAACTTGGTCGCTCTAAAGCTTACCAACAACTCGCTCTTCGGTAACATCCCTCCAAGCACGGCTGATCTTGCAAAGCTTACTCATCTAGACTTGTCTCGAAATAACCTTTCGGGAAACATTCCAACTCAACTCGGATCATTGCAATCTTTACAAGTTCTCGAGCTTTCACATAATAATTTCACTGGCCCAATTCCCAATGAGATAGGTAGCTTGAGCAACTTGGCCGCCCTACTCCTTTCACATAATAAGCTTTCTGGTTTCATCCCTAAAGAAATAGGAATGCTCAAATCTCTCAAATATCTCTACCTGACGAACAACCTCATCACCGGTCCAATTCCTCCTTCCATTGGAAACATGAGCAGCTTGTTGTATGCATGGCTTTTCCGTAATCAACTCACGGGGTTCATTCCGAAGGAAATAGGAATGTTGGGGTCATTAGAACAACTTGATTTATCAAGAAATGATCTCAATGGATCCATCCCTACAACTTTAGGAAATCTCAGTAATTTGATAAATCTTTACCTCTATCTCAACCAACTTTCTGGCCCCATACCTTTTGAAGTTGGAGGAATGAGATCCCTCGTACATTTCCAATTGCAAGTCAATGAATTAACAGGTCCGATCCCGTCATCCGTAGGGAATATGGGCAATCTAATTGATCTCTTTCTGCATTACAATAAGCTATCTGGTCCTATCCCTCAAGAGATTGGAAACCTTAGATCTCTCTTGAAACTTGCTCTCTCCTGGAATAACCTTAGCGGCTCTCTTCCGAAAGAGATTGGAAAACTAGGACTCCTCAGTCAACTATATCTAGATGAGAATAGTTTGGGGGGCATTCTACCCGTCGAGATAAATAATCTCACTTCCCTCAAAAGGCTACAGCTATCTTATAACGACTTTGTTGGCCAATTGCCACAAGAAATATGTGGTAGCCAAGCTCTTGTAGGTTTTATTGCAGTAAGCAATCACTTCACTGGACCTATCCCAAGAAGCCTGAAAAATTGTTCAAATTTGTATAGAGTTAGGCTCCAAAACAACTTGCTCAAGGGAAATATAACCGATGCTCTTGGTGTGTACCTGTCCTTGGATTACCTTGAGTTGAGCAACAATGAACTTTATGGTGAGCTACCACCGACATTGGGTGAATGCAGAAATTTGACGAGCTTGATAATCTCCAACAATAAAATCTCCGGTGCCATACCACCTCAGCTTGGAAACTTGACTCGATTGCAGAGACTTGACTTGTCTTCAAATGATATTATTGGGGAAATTCCTGAAGACCTAGGAAAATTGAAGTTACTGCTAGAGCTTTCATTGGATTGCAACCGCCTTACAGGCCACATACCTCTAGAACTTGGAGGATTGTCCAGTCTGCGGAAACTCAACATTGCCGGAAACAATTTGAACGGCTCAATTCGTAACCAACTTGGGGAGTGCTCCAACCTTATGTTCTTAAATTTAAGTAGGAACAATCTTGAAAACAGTATTCCTGTGGAGATTGGCAATCTCCGGTTTCTTCAAGTTTTCGATTTGAGTCTAAATTTCCTCACGGGAGAAATACCCCAAAAACTCGGGCCATTGCACAAATTGGAAATACTCAATCTCTCACACAATAAGCTCTCTGGTTCAATTGGGTGGGCCTTTGATGGTATGGCAAGCTTGACATCCATCGACATATCTTATAATGAGTTAGAGGGTCCTTTACCGAACATCCCAGGCTTTCGTAATGCTACATATGAAGTTGTGAAAGGGAACAAAGGCTTGTGTGGAGTTATTGCCGGTCTCAAACCCTGTACAACAACAACATCGAACGGCAAAAACAAAAGCAAAAAGTTGCTGTTAATTTTAATTCCTACTTTAGGTTGTCTACTTTTGTTGCTTCTTGTTGTGAGAATTTCAAGTATAGTATGCCGAAGATTAAGGAAAACGGAGCCTAGTTCGAACGATGGAAACAATGAAAACCTGTGGGCAGTATTGAGCTTTGACGGAAGAATGGTCTATGAGAGCATTATTGAAGCCACGAAAGAGTTTGATGCCAAATATTGCATCGGTGTGGGAGGACATGGTAGTGTTTACAAGGCCCAGTTGCAAACTGGTGAGACAGTTGCGGTAAAGAAATTTAAGGAAGTAGTGGAAGTCGAAATCGCTAGTCGAAAAGCATTTGAAAGGGAGATTCATGCTTTGACTAAAGCTCGGCATCGGAATATTGTCAAGCTCTATGGCTTTTGCTTGAGTTCTCGATATTCATTTTTGGTGTACGAGTTCTTGGAATTTGGTAGCTTGAAGGATGTATTGAACAATGAAGAGAGGATAACAACATTTGATTGGAATAAAAGAGTGAATGTTGTTAAGGGTGTGGCTTATGCTTTGTCCTACATGCACCATGAATGCTCTCCTCCGATAATTCATCGAGACGTATCAAGCAAGAACATTTTATTGGATGAAGAATACGAAGCTCGCGTCTCTGATTTTGGCACGGCTAAGGTTCTAGAACCTTATTCATCCAATTGGACTTCCTTTGCAGGCACTTTTGGATATGCAGCTCCAGGTAAGTTGGTATTTTCAATAAAAATAATCAATCAAATAGCATTACTAAGATTTTGGCCAAAAAAGATAGCATTAATGAGAAATAGAAGAAATTTTTTTTGTTGTTTTCCTTATGTAGAGCTCGCATACACGATGGAGGTGAAGGAGAAGTGTGATGTTTATAGCTTTGGAGTAGTGACATTGGAAGTAATCATAGGGAGCCATCCGGGCGATCTTATATCGTCACTGGTATCCTCATCTTCATCATCATCAAACATTTCGACAGCTCTACATTGGCCACTAAAACAAGTTTTAGATCAAAGAATTCCATACCCGGAAGGTGACGTACTAGGGCAAGTGGCTTTCATTGTGCAGACGGCATTTTCGTGCTTGAGTGCAAAGCCAGAGCATCGTCCAAGCATGCAACAAGTGTCTCAAGAAATATCGACATGTAATTCGATCATGGTAGGTGCATCGGAGGACTTAAAATTGGAACAACTAGTTGATCCTGGGTGCTTTCCTTATTGACATTTAGACCTTTCTGTTGCAGCTTGTGTAGCAAGTTCTCTCTTTTATTTCTCTTACAAGCATTATATGTTCTATTTCACTTAAGTTCTCCTTTTTATATTAAATACACATATGTACGTGATTTTCAATAAAATTTCTGTCTGCCACAGAGATTTATTGAACTTATGAAAAAATTCTCGATCTTTTGCAATGAACCGGACCATACACGTACGAAAAAAACATGTATTATATTTGGTCAAAACTAATTTGATTTTGAACTTATTTTATTTTTTTTATTTAGTCAATTAACGATATAACATGTCAAGAATCATTCACATGTCTCAAAATATGAGCAAATTATTTTATCTTTGCGAAAACAAATGTAAAATTCTCGTGATTTCTCGTTAGATAACATGAATTAGTAATAAAGTTCAACTATTAGATATGACATTTGTATAAAATCTTGTGTTTTTAGATAGTCCTATTATAACATCTAAGTAATTCTTGTTTATATATAGTACAATTGATGTGAAACCACGAGAGCATCATTTTTTTCTTTTGAAAAGAACGATAGTATATACATTTTCGTATCCCGAATCGTATAATTTCCATCTTGCATATTACCGACAGAGATTCCTTTTAACGGATTTTTATAATTATCTCCATATGTTTCGCAGCATGAGTTCACGTCCGATGCTCCAACGATTTCCATAAGCTCAATTCATGTAACTCGAGTACGACAACACATTCCGTTCTGGCGTAAAGGCCCTTATGCTTAATTTAACGATCCTCCCTTGTCTTGGTAAGGCTTTTGTAAAGCACCATGCATTTTCCTAGACCATCCTTTGGGTTCCAATCAGTCGCTTCGAGTCTTTGACACACCTAACGCCCCACTTAAGCTGTCACTATTCTTAAGATTTGGATTCAAAATTCGCAGCTCAAGACAACGAGCGAAGAAATTTACCCAAAAAACTTTTGGTTTTATTTCATTTATTCTTATATTTTAAAATAATAAATAAATAAATAAATATTAATAATGATTTCCTCATCTCAACGTCCTGTTGGGGTGGTACGATTTTCAACAAAACCGTGGAAAGTTCACCTGATAATTAATATCAAAGTGCATCAATCGCTGTCAGAATCCAAAGTGCTTCACATGTCACGGCACATGAACAAAGCAATTAAAGTAAAGCAAATGGACACACATTTTCTTTACAATGACCACGAGAGTCCACTTTTTTTATACACCAGATTACAATCGGACCCCACCCCCCCACTCGCTCTAGGTCTAGAAGAGAGAAAAAAAATTAGATTAGTTTAGGACCGCTAACGTGCCGATCGCAACGGTACGCGACAACGGGGCGTATTCTATTGTACGGTCCAGGCCTCGAACTTTGTAGTCGGAAACATTGTTCCGACTTGGCTATGAATATAATATGGGGCGCTGGAAAAGCGGGACGGAGATGAAAACGATCATCTACCATTTGTCACTAAATAAAAAATTTAAATACAATTGATTGAATACTTAAAAAAACCCTTTGGATCTCGCGTTATTTGTGTGCTTGTGCTGGCTGGAACAATACTATTTGTTTAAAATAGATATTGCTAATTTAATCTGGTGATAATATTATCTAGGAGACTTGTTTGACTGCGCACAACGGCTAATTTTTGTAAGAATTAGGTTGATGTATGACAGTGGTGTTTCCGCTTTTGGGGCTTTGAGTTCCAACTGCTTCATGTGCTTTTGAATCGAACTGCGAGGCAAGATGCAAGGCAAGATGATGTTATATTCACGTTATTTGCAACATACAAGCAATGTGACTACTTAAGAACAAAGGGGTACTTAGACAAGGTAACAAAGTATGACTCTGCGCATCACGGGTGAAAAAAATTATAAAAAAAAAGCCGAGGGTGAATAGCAAATGAAGTGCTGGCATATCACGGAATGACTTGATAATGGAGTTCGTATGTTTTTTTTTATATATATACATGTGGACTCCCTCCACTTATCATTTTTAATTTTCTTGTTGGACTTTTGATATATCTATAATGGCGAATGTTGGTGCCAAGGGGCAACCATCTTGTGGTGGTTGTGTGATGTCTTTGAGTGATCTGTATAGACCATGCCACATACTCGATTCATGTGAAAGCGTGATACCTAACTGTCACGGTCCAATCTTTTCTGTTCCATGAGGGCAAGGAAATCGAGCTCTATAAAACTGGCCGTAGGAATGCGATACGGACGATATAATTGCGGCGCCACGCCAAGCCGCATGCAGCATGATCCAACACGGCGCACGGCATAATCCGTGCCTGCTCTTGCGATGCCCCGTGCATATACAAACCGCGTGCTAATTGAAATGGCGGACCAATGTGCACACCGAGCGTTCGACGGAATGCGCACATGGACGCCCGAACGTTTTCACGCTCTCATCCCTCGCGACATTGGACCGCAACGAAACCCATTCCGACATTATCACGTTGCATCAGGGTAAAGGACAGTCAGGGCCATCGCAACGGACAAGGCAAGTTCTGTTCAGACAGATTGCCCCTGTTTCGTTCGAACGTTACCATCATTAGAAAGCCTTTTCCAACGCGAACGCGCGCCCGCGCAACCCGAATCCTCTTCCATTTTCTTTGTCTGTTCGTGGCAAAGCCATCCTCGGTCGACGGTCGCTAGAAGTCACGAATTCGCGAGAATCCCGAGTCACGGCAGCTGCGCGTCCTGCGTAGGTGGTGGTGGCGGCGGTGGTGGTGGGGATTAGGTCGGAGGATCGCCGCCCCACCGTCCATTCAAAAAGCCTGTGCGCACCACCACCAGCTGACACACGGGTTCCCAGCTCGATGGTGGCGGGCAAAACAGCAAAGAAAAACTCCGGAGACCCCCACTCTTTGAATTCCTCATCGAGTCGTCACCCGAATCATTTGCCTCATCCGTGATCACGTGACGCAACGTTTCGCCGCTCGGTCCCTCTACTTACGTGTTATTCTGCTGGCGCCGCCTTTTTTTTTTTCCTGGGAAAGCTTAAGGTTCGTACATAACTTCTAATAAGGCGCGATTCGATGCCGCTCGAGGACAATCGATGGGGAGATTCAAAACCGCATGATGCGTTCCGCCTACGAGTCCATCAACCAATGCATCCCTTACTGCGCGTGTTCGGTCATCGAGACCGGATTAAGATTAAGTCAGGCATTTTAAGGGAATCCGAAACGCTCCACCTTACTATAGCATTAATCTGCCGGGCGGCGTCCTAAATTGATAAGAAATTCCAGACCGGGGGGGTGATTTCGAAGAAAGGGAAAAATACCAGGAGGGGTCGGAATGAAAATACGCGAAAAAGGGGGCGAGGGGTGGGGTCAGGTGAGCTTCCCCCTCAGCTTCCGGTGTCTCTCTCTCTCTCTCTCTCTCTGGAACCGACTCACGGAAATCCGTACACTCACTCTCTTTCTCTCTCTACGTATATATATATATATATATACTCCACTTCTGGTGTGGTTAACCCTACTTTGTCACGTTCATCCATCACTCTCTTCTTCTTCTTCTTCGCTTGACTCCTCTCGCTTTCTCTCTCTCTCTCTAGAAGCAAACGCAGGAACGCGAGTCAGTGAGTGAGAGAGTGAGCTCTTGCAGGAGAGAGAAAAAATGGCCAGCTCGAGCTTCGCGTGCGCCTTGCTCTTCGCCGCCGCCGCCCTCCTGGCCGCGTCGGCCCTCGCGCAGTCCCCCGCGCCTTCCCCTTCCAAAACCCCAACCGCTGCTCCCGTCCCGTCCCCGTCCCCGTCCACGTCCCCGTCCCCGGCGGCAGCCACCCCCCCGGCCCCCACGCCCTCCCCCACCCCGGCGACGCCGACCTCGGCCCCCGCACCCGCTCCCTCGACCGCGAAGCCCCCGTCCCCGCCGGCTCCCCCGACCTCGGCTCCCGCTCCCGCGAAGGCTCCCGCCGGATCTACCCCTGCCGTCACCCCGTCCCCGAGCTCGACACCGCCTAACGGCGCGGTCGCCCTGAGCAGAGTCGCGATCGCCGGATCCGTCGCCGCCGCGGTGATGGCCGGTGCGCTGCTGATGTGAGATCGGAGATCGGGCTTTTGATCTGGGAGATAAATAGGTGTTGCTTAGCTGACTTTAGTAGTTCGTAGTTCTTTGATTTTGTAGCTTTTTTCTCTTCTTTTTTGTATTTTGATCTCTCTCTCTCATTTATTGCTTGGTTTTTACCTGTGCTGGAGGCGACGATTTGATCAGGAGACTTGGAGATTTGATTGGTTTTTGGTTTTTACTGTTCTATGATTATGATGATGGTGATCACCTTGCATTGATTTTTTTTTTTGTTTGCCTTTTGTTTCCTGATGATGATGATGATGATGATCTTTGCTTCTGGATCCTGCATCTGGCGATCTCCGTGTTTCGCTGTTCGTCGAACTTTAGTAAGCGAATGATTATGGATATGATTTCGTGAATGATTTGCTCCATCGTTTCCCCTGTTTCGGGAGCTCCGCGATTAGCGAGTGAGCGAGGTTTGATGCTTAAGCTTCTTCATGAAGGAGCGTGGTGTGAACGCGAGGAAGAGGAGGAGGAAGGAGGGGGGGGGGCGTTTTGGTCTTTTCGGGTTTGGAGTGTGGGGTTTGTTGTTCTGTTGGATGTTGAGGATGACAGCTGTTGGAGTCTCTTTTAGGAAAAGTGGGGGGGAGGGGGTCGCTGCGACGCCGTTTCCGTCCGTGGGGGGGTGATTCTTCCTATTTTGGGGGGCCAGATAATTTCAAATATTTTTCAGTTTTTTTTTATGGGTCTTTTAGTTAAAGCGACGGGGAAAAAGGGCGGGGTCACGTGATGCCAACTGTGAGGGCGTGGAGGCACGTGGTTGTCAGAGAGAGAGAGAGAGAGGGAGTAGGTGAAAGGGAGGGAGGCAGGGAGGGGGAATCCGTTGACCGGGCAGGGGAGTCCTGCAGCGGCACGTGTTGTTGCTGGGGCAGGGCAGTCCTGCAGCGGCACGTGTTGTTGGTTTGTTCTATGAATCGATAGTAAATTACTTGAATTGAGGCGAGAGCTTCGAGTGTTTCGATAATGCGTGGAGTCGGAGTTTTCGGCTTGATTGCTGCCTTCTGTTTGGGGAGGCTTACATCAACAGCACATCGTCCTATTCGTGGAAGAGTTTTGGCAGGGACGGGTCATGGGTTTAGCCTAAAAATCCTAATCCTGGCTCGCTCGATATTTGAAAGCGTACCATCTTTCTTCATAATAGCGGACCTGTATGGACAGGCTAGGGTCCAAGGAGGACTCTTGCTTGGACCCGTGCGGTTGTGCTTTGAGCCTTGTTGACTCGTGCGGATGGAGCAAGCCGCCGCCTGCTCGCGGTCGAGTCTCTTCGGAGGGTCCCGGATCCGTCTTGCCTCACGCCGGAGCTCGAATTATTAGGGCTCAGAGGCTGCTTTAGTCCCGCCCGCGTTTCATTTCGATCCGAGTTTGAATCATTGAATACTTGCCTTCTCTTGAAATGATTTTCTGGACACACGCGCACATATGATGGTGACCATTGACATTAGCTGCGCCATTGAAGAAGTCTCGCAATACTTGTGATTTTAAGGGGGAACAATGATGGTGTAAGAAAGACGTTTGCAAATTCCTCTCCTCGCGAAACCATCTTAACAAATCGGAGTGAAGGGCATATTCTTTTTGTTGCTCTTTCTTTCTTCTGAGTGAATTGAGTAATCTGATTCTTGATTCCTCGGTAAGTGCGATCCACGTGGTGTGGTGGTCATCTCTAGAAAAAGGCCCCGAAAAGTGGTCGTAGCTCGTAGGCCAGCGAACGCTTTTGTGGCTCGACAAAAGTAAAAAACGATATGATGATAGGCAAGGCATCCATATAAAACTTCCAAGGAATTTATTGCTGACGCAAGTTATGGCATTTTCATCAGCTGGATCAATAAACTTAGGAAAAATGATATGTAGGGATGAAAGCAGTTTGTTGATTAGGGTATCTAGGGATTTTCGGCTCGAGAAATGGATGTCGCCGGTATAGGTTCTGTTGATCGTGTGCGGGCTGCTTTAGATCAGGGTCGACTGCGTAGGCCAGATGCCTGGACTTAAACCGTTCGCGAGGGATTTGTCGGGTGTTGTTCCATAGGACGCTATGTGGCCGAACATGTACGGTTGTACCGAGGGATTATCAAATAGATGAAAACTTTGAAGAGCAAAGAGAGAAGAGGTTTCGCGCGAACGATCCTTCCACATGGTGGCATGATAGAAACGATTGATAAATAGGGATAAATCAATCCGCAAGACGCACGAAGGCACATTACGTTCAAAAGCGCAATTAAGAAAACTCTCTCATTATTATTATTGTTATCATTATTATTATAAATCAATATGCAAGAAGTGTTTTTTTTTTAATATGGGTAGGGTCAGATTGGATATACAATGTGTATGTGTCGTATTGGGTATGGATCAACTAAATTTGCATTATATGAAAATAGGTCAAAATGAGCTAAATGGATTTATTTGGATCATATCATTTTTGACTTGACCTAAATCTAGCTGGACCGGACCCGATCCACCCACAGCTTTCCTTGTACACTTTTCCGAGGTTGACGAAAGAAATACCCGGCCGTAAACAATGGGAAGAAACCACTGCTCTAGCAATGATCCCATCTTTGAAAGATCGATTCACTGTAGCCGGCCAATCCACGAAGTCCTCCATATTCAGACTAATCAAGTAATTTTGCGGAAGGAAATAACATTTCTTAAAAATATTGAGATAAATACTACCATATATATGAAAATAGAATAAAGTTGCAAATCTAGATTATTCTCCGGGCCCGGGTCACATGGGTGAGTCGATCCTAAAAGACAGAGAAGCCCATCTAATAGGGCTTGGTGCAAGAGGTTCGAAAGAGAATCAAGTCTAAAATTGTCAAACCGAGATGTGGCGGCTCACAGTAATGCTAGGGAGTCCAAAGACGTCGGTGGTGGCCTCAGGATGAGTCATCTTTGTTGTTTAATTGTTTACCCACCCTCGCAAAATGGCTCCGCCAGATCTAGGGTTTAGTGGGTTGAAGAGTACCGTGAGTTGCATTGTGTTTGGTGCCTGCTGCGCCCTTGGTGGCCTTTGAAAATCTAGAGGACCGAGCACCGTCCACATATGTTCATTATACTTATAACCATATCAAGTCTCCAAGGTGAATAGTCCTTGATCCATAGAACAATGTAGGTAAGCAAAGTTAGAAAATGGTTATGCAATCTCGGGGAAAACCCTACAAATCGGCATCAGCTTAACATCTAAATCCAAAGTTATGTACAGTTCAGCCTCGAATTCTCCAACCAATTTTGGTCTTAACCTTGAAAATTACACTCTGAATTCATTGCAGTCAACATCCGATCATTTTACGAACAACATGAAATCTTCCCTTTATGAAGATTTCGTCTTTTACATAAGTTGTGAACATTGCAATAATAGGAGATGTGAACCTGGCAAGACCACCTTGTTCATCTTCAATATCATTCACATGCCTAGGCCCATTGTATAATACTATGTGAAGGCCTCAATTCCATGTTCCAAGGGTCCAAGGGCCAAATGCTTCCCTAAATTGACATTTCAAATTAAGTGCTTGGAGCTTCCCCAAATTGACATAGACGAAATGTTTGGAAAAAAAAATAAAATCGACCCTCATCATAATCAAGAGATATATGGCTTCTCTTAAGTTAGGGAAGGTAAGCCGACTAACTTTAGTGCTGCGAAAATAAATGATCGAGCATCACGATAAACAAAGCAAGAAAATAAATTGCATATCGATTGTACGTGATTTGGTTTGTTAGACCTATGCTCATGAAGAGAGCGGCACATGATATTACTATAGATTAAGCAATATGATGAGATTACAAACCAGTTCCACACTTGAGTCTCTTAAATATTTTAAGTGTTTCCTAGCCTCTAATCACAATAATAAATTACATATTCTTTTAACCCTCATAATTTCTTGCAAAATAAAAACTCAATTTTACGAAGAAATATGCAATCTTATCACATGATTTAATCGATTTGACATACGTCGAATCTCCGAAGAAATTTTCCAATTGGGTGCAATTAATGTGTCGCCGCTATACGTAAACACGGGGCATCTCAAGCCCACGACTTCTGCACAATAAACCAAACTTGCCCGTGAAGAATCCAAAATGGACATAATGATCTCGTACTCCGACGTACGAGGCCTACACACACTTAATTTCATGTAGTGTTTCATCCAATTGGCATAAATTCGAGACGCATTCTAGTAAATGTCAAACTTAGCTAGCCGTTTGATGCAAGTGACAATCACTTCTTTGGAAGCTAAACTTATAGCTACTATTCTCTCACAACCTCTCATGGACTCCTCAACCACTAGATACATTTTTCAAGTTCAAGCTGTGCTAGAACTTCATGATAGCTGCGAACCTCAATAGAACACCAATTTCAACTGTACCTTCAGCTACTCGATAAGACTTTTTAGACATAGCATCCTTTACTATAAATAAAGCAAAACTAGTGTTATATCCGCACCTATCAAACTTAGCAGTTACAACGACCATTTGCTCTACAAACCAAGCCTCGCTACGAGCATCGTACGTGTTGATTATGGTATTAACACCCAGTGCCTCTAGAATTTCTTGTTGCAACTTCATCTTGATCTAAATACTATCTAAATTTGTAAAAACATTACCACAACTACTTCTACTAGAAATAGTGGAGAATCATCAGATGTAATTGTTCTAATGATGTAAGAAGAATGTAATTCTGGGCACTACAACTGTAGTCTTGCTTCCCTTGTGCATAATATAGAAAAATGCACTTAATTGCCCTACCATCGAGCTTATCATCACTCACTCGAAGGGATAATTATCTAAAAAGTCCTAAATCTATTGTACGACAGCTAATTCAGTCATAAACATTTTGACAATCTTTTAATTGTGTCAATTTATTCCAAAGTCTTCTCAAGATTTGCAAATTTACTCCTAAACCTATTATTTGGATAGTCGGTTAGAATGACTACATTAGCAAATCGTCAAAAAAATTTAGGACTAAATTGGCAAATCACAACAAGATTTAGGATTAAATTAGCACAATTGAAAGGTTTATGATTAAATTGGCAAATCATCAGAAAGTTTATGATCAAATTGACGTAATTAAAAGACTTAGGACGGAATTGTCCGCCGTACAATAGGTTTAGAACTTTTTGGATAATTTTTCTCTTGCTCGAATATAAGACGCAACTAAATATTCTAAGAAAAGAATAATCAGTAACCTCACCTTGATTACCTGAGTCAAATATCTGATCGCTTTATACGAAACCGGGTAAAAGGATGGCGGTTGAGGTAAATTTCGGGAACAATGTATCGCCTTTTTAAGAGAGCACACTTTAGTGAAATGTTAGAGATCTTCTAGAGTGTCCAAATCCTGATATCAAAGGTAATGGGGTTGGGATCTGTCAATCACTGCCGTACATTGGAGAAAATTTAGCATACAGTTTGATTGCAACTGTCAGACCTAGTATTTTAGGAGTTATCGTCCTGAATGAACATGTAAGAGTTTGCTTTTGAGGATGCACTTGTTTGAGCCCGCTCTGACTTTTGCACCAGTGAATTTGGACAACTTCGAGTGTAACGTGTAATTCGTGACTATAGACAAGATTTGTAACGTTGGTCAAGTGTTGTTTGTAGTTCTATCTTAAGGTGGCCGTAATTTGGCTTGGTGGGTGATTATGATCGGACTCAAGGTCCGGCCGGATTCGAAAATGACTCAAAATTAAGCTTTTAATGAGACTCTTATATGTGTTTCTGATACCAACCGAATAAATTACAATACACACACGCCTAATGTTCTCACCCCGTCCGACCACTACTAAGTGACGGATTTTACTGCAATTGCAATAAAAGGAAGGTCCGCATACCTAACAATCAAATCCGGTGAAATTTCAAGCAACGGAACCGCAGATGGTTCAGTGGGACGACAACGTGCACTGCCCCTATCCTGGCCAATCATGAAAGAAAAGCCAACTCGTACAAACAGACCAAGCTAGCCATCACCAATGCCACCATGGGCGACGCAAGGCTTCCGGAATCGGACTTCGGTGTGACGGAACCGGTCGTGGTGGGAGTGGTGGTGGTGGTGGGAGTGGTGGTGGTGGTGGTCGAAGGTGGCGACGTGGTGGTGGTGGCGGGGGAGCCCCCGGAGGTTGAGGGCGTGGTGGCCGGCGACGACCCTGCCTTGACGCTGACTGCGAGCTTCATGCCGTTGCTGCAATGGCCAGCCGCCCCGCAGATGAAGTAGTGGGTCCCGGCGGTCTTGAGGGGGATGGTTGTGGCGCCGCTGCTGTCGGTGGTGATGGCGTTCGCGGCGCTGCACGCGCTGTAGTCGCTCTTGCTCACTTCGTCCACGGAGTGGCCTCCTCCGTAGTTGAACACTGTTAGCAATGAATTTGCGACTAGAGAATTAAGCCACCACGAGAGAAAGAAAAGCATCTACTCCTATCCTGGCCGACCTTGATCATCATATTTTAGCAGCAAGAAAGCAAAAAATCAGCACGTCTTAGGAAATTCTAGAGGACTAACCGAGGCTGTCACCGACCGAGAAGGTCTTGCCACTCGTCCAAGTGGTGTAGTCCGTCCCCATCACCCATCCCGTCGTGTCGCCCACCGTGTAATCCGTCGCCAAACTTGGTGCCACAAGGTGCAACACTGCAGTTGCACAAAGCATCACAAGACCAGCTCTTGCCATCTTAGGTTTATGTCTTTTGAGAAAGAGCGAGAGACGGTAATTGGTGAGTTTCAATGGAACACTGTCCGGGTTTTGATTTATATAAAGAGGGTGCGAGGGAATTGGGGCCGGAGTCGGTAATGTTTGGTCTACTTAATCTCATCATGATGCGCAGTTTTCGAAAGGAACTCCTCATTGATCCTCCTCACCTAATGTCCTCGGAAAATAACAGATGGGTCTCATCTCTCTTTAGCGTTCTCTTGTCAGCTTGTAATGATGGTGTCCCATCCATTTCCATTGGCTAAAAAATCTACAGATGCCCATCATAATCCTGAGAATGCTCGCAAGCTTAAAATTAACCACACCACTGATTTTTCTTGAGACATAAGAACCAACCCATTCCTCATTGCCATGAGACCAATTTGACGCAGTGGTGAGCTCACCAGTTCAACCTAGTCATTGTGTTGTACGAGTTCTTAAGTTCTACTCCATGTAATTTTCAAGCCGAATGAACTTGTGAGCTTTTTGTTTGTTTGAATTATTGCTATTATGGTTGGGAATGTTGGATCGAGTAAACTGGTGAGCTGTTGAACAGTTGGGAAAGGGAATCCTTCCATAAGAGGGATGATATGTCATCGGGGGACAGAGCAATACAATATTTTTCAATGCGCTTTGTGGATGTTCTTACTATTAGTGATCAAAATTAATGAAATCGATGCTAATTGTGTCGTGGATATATTAATGTGCGTTATAAAGAGAACTACCAATCCTAAAAGTAGATACGAATTCTTCATTCTTGCACGCAATCACCTTTGATAAGTCCCAATAACTACCATAGGAACATTCTTCGACATTTCCCGCATCCTAAAGTCTCGGGGAAACGATCCTCATTGTCAACGGATCGAGCGGTTTAATTGAGATTTTCCCGGTTTATATCTTTGATTAGCGAGCTACAGTAACGACATGCTCAAGTTCAGGACGTTGCTTAAATTATCATCAATTGCTTAAGGAATAATTAGGCGCTACGCTCCAATTAAGTCGGAAATTGAAAATCAAAACAAGTAGGTAAGTGGCGACAAGGGGATCAATCCTTCTCAGGAGTCATGATGAGAGAGAGGCGCAAGATCTAATTGCTTCAGTTTGAAGCACCGAATTACACGATATTGACATCAGGGGTTCGACAAAATGGGGTAGACATTACTACCACATGTGAACAGCGGGACCATGTAGCTTGATGTGCTTCCACTTTTTTCACCAAACTACGATCAAAACCCTCCACCTAAAAAGGCGATAAAAGGTCGTCGTGGACGTCCTTTTTCACCTGCAACGGGGCGATGCAAGGATTGAATCAGGACACGGGATTTTTGGGATGAAACGGGGAACACCCACATGCCAATGCTCCGAGAAAGTGAAGACACGGTGATGATGGTCGCTTTCGACTGGGCCGGATAAGGATGGGGGGAGGAGCTGGTGACAACTCAGGTTGTGGTGGAGTGCATAATTGTGGAGGGTCCAATTGATTTGGCCAACTGCTCACTCGCTCTTTTACGTGGGAATCTGTCTTAAATACATATGTACGCACAACACCCTTTTGCGTTCTAGAAAGGGGTTCTAACGTCCTACATTTTGATTTTAATAGAGAGGGAGAGAGAAAACTTTGTAGCTTTGTACTTTTTCATGATTATCTTTTTGGTTGGGGCGATTCTTATCGTATACAGAACATGCGTAGGAACAATTAAGGAGAGCCAATGTAGACCGATGTGAAGGAAAAAACGGGTAAACATGAGGTTGGCCCTCGTGGCCTTTGATCTCGCGGCCTCTAGCGAGAGCTGCCATGATCTGGGGAAGGCTCGACCCTTACCAGCCCAGTTGCTAGCGAGGATGACCTCTCTCAGTGACAGCGAGATCGACCCTCGTGGCCTTCGACCTTGTGGTCTTTGACCCTCACTAGCCTAGCCGCTGGCGAAGTCGACCTCATCCAGTGATGGCGAGGTCGAGTCTTGCCTAACCACAATGCAAAAACAGAAGAAAAAAGAGAAAAAAGAAAATAATGATAAAAATTATAAATATTGTCCACTTTAGCGTCAGCAGCGCTACGTCAATGATTTTCGGCCAAAATTGGCCAGACGGACTGAATTGGCAAATTGTCAAAAGGTTTAGGGCTAAATTAAACAAATTAAAAGTTCTAGGATTGAATTGATACAATTGTAATGGATTTATAATTTTTTTGGTAATTTTCCTACAATTCGCATCCTCAGAGACTAAAGACGAATAGTTCCTCCACGAATCATCAGACAAATTGTTGTTATTAATGTTCTTTGCCGTTGGTGGTTAAACATAGGGAGGACTTAGTCGTGCGTGGATGCGCTCGACATGTGTGACTATGAACCATGGATCTACACCTATTATATATGTCTTGAGCAATAACTAAGCCACCTTCAATTGGTCGTTGGCCTGCCATCAGATCCTGAGCCTCATGAAGCAATTCTTTTTTCTTCTGACCAGACGAAACGCTCATCTGTTCATAAACTTGGGAAGACTATCACCATCGATGAGATCACAAGTCGTTGCCCCTTCATTTGTTTATGCTAACTCTGTATGCAAGCATGCATTTCTCTAAGAAAGAAGAGAACAATTCACGCAGAGTTACTATTTTGGATTTTGAAGGATTTGGTTCGGGAGGGAAAAGTAACTAGCAACTTATGAACACGCAGATACATGGGCGAGTAATTCAACTTTCCCATAGCGGACCTAATTTGAGCGTGGGAAATATGAAAATGACTACCCGTTTCGCGAAAGGATCGTCTTGTGCTGCCGACTTATGTGAACCCCATAGAAACGAGCCGTTAAATTTGGCGTGCCTCTTGTGATGCACATGATCTGATGAGTCGCAGCCAAGCGCAAGCAAGTGTTGGATCCTTTAACAGCATGCAAATACCAAGAGCTGGTTAAAGATTAAGTTCAGGAAAAAGAGAAAAAAAAGCATTTGAAATTTAACAGTATATCAATACAGACCCGGCTTAGTCAGACCAACAATGGAAAAGCACACGACAAACCATAAAGCTGAACCTTCATCTTGGTGTAACTTCAATATCGGTTAGATCTTTCCCATTTACATTAACTATGCACAGACTGTACCAGATTCAACTGGTAATGCATTCAAGAACAATATTCCTGAATTCTGCAATATCTTCTTGATGCCGATGGTATACTGAAACAAGCTGAAAATCACACATTGACCAGTATATCAGCCCAAGAGACAACTAAGCTAAGCATTCGGACAAAAGTAAGCAGGAAATTCAAATGAACTAACTTTATTTGCGTATAATGATATGAAAGCCAATCAAAATCAATGCCCCTGTTCATAGCTCTACAAGCTCCTCAGACTAGATGAGCACAACAACAGTAGGGAGGACTATGCTACTAAATGCCTCAGAACTAGCAGAGAGAATGAAGCGCGAAGCCACCGTAGGTCAAGTTAGGGTTTCGAATGAGTCTGAGCTTCTCATGAGTCGCTTGAGCTAACTGGCAGACTATTTGATGTCAGCTCGATTCTTTTCAGATTCGAGTTAAATTTGAGCAGCTTGAGCACTCATTGAGCTCATAGTTGAATATACTAGACTCAGTTACCAAAAGAATAAAGTATGCTAGACTTCAAGTGGCTAGAGACCATAGCTGAGCAGATGATTTTTCCCATATTCTAATTGTAATTAAACATTTCTAAATACCACAAGTACTTGCAGAACACCATTTCAAATGACAAAGAAAATCTCGTTTCAGCTCAAGCTCAAACAAAAATTTACCTTTGACTTTGAGCTTGCTCAAGCTAAAAAAAATTAAACCGAATTGAGATCAAGCTAGCATAGTAAAGTCTGATGCTCAACTAGACATCTGACAATGAATCAAGTCAACGTCAAGTGTGCTTGAGCTCATAAAACGTTTTCATCAATTCACAGTCTAACTTAAAAAAAAGGAAGGAAAGCTCAATCGAGCTCAAAATGAGTCTTGAGCCCTCACACAATTCAAAAGGCGTCGAGCTGGAGTTGTAAACTGCCTTATCGGAATGAACTCAATAGATTCTCCAAGATCACCTTACACTGAAGCGTATTTGTATGAAAAAAAAGTAGTAACATAAGTGGAATATAATCGGATGGAAAGTCCAAATTAATCACAGAAACTTAAAATACTTGCGATCAGCATATAGGACTTGTAAAAGAGGGAAAATGGGAAGAGAAGAGACCTTACAAGCAGAGCATGATTCATCACACACACGTACCCTAACACACAATGGAGGTGGGGAAGCCAAAAAAGGGGGAAATAAAAAATAGACTCAAAAAGAAATTTATTGGAGTTTGATATAGATTTTCTCAATTGTCACCCATGCTAAAGAACTTAGTCTAGTGAAGGATCGGCTTCCAAGAAGCAAACCACTGGTTAAGCAATAATTAATTCCTGCGGAACATCAAGACGAAGATCAAGGCCTTGATCAGTTCAGATGGATCGATTCGCTAAGATAGGCTAACAGACAGAAATTAAGCTAACAAACCAACTGATACAGAACCAAGGTAGGAGAGGCAACAGAAAAATTCACCTCTATGGAAGCATAAGCTTCTTTTTTAAGATCACTTAAGAAAGAACATGAAAAGAAAACACAAGCTACCTAAATCACATCTTAAGTGATACCAAATTCTGCTGATGGTGAAAAGGAATCAGATGGTTATCTCATTGGCATTCCCAACCTACATTATACAAACTCGCAGACACTAGCCAACAACTTGCAATTGATAGTTCCAATTGGAAAGGAAGGGAGCATAAATATTTAACGACAAGGAAATAAATTAAAGCTAATTCCATCAATAATGAAAAACATTCATTCGCAAATTTGAAAATGCAAAATAATAGCGTTCAGCAACATATAAGAAGCATAATTAGCTACAGGAAAGTTCTTAATCCTTCACATTAAACTATGCTCTTCAAAACATTGGTCAAAATTTTGAGACAGACTTACACTTCTTGCCCAAAACCTCAAATAGGAAATATGAATAAAAAATACTTTCTAACCATGATAAACGTAGAGAAAATAATGAACTGCTACATGCAAGGAACAGCCGGACAGGCCCATTGCTACCTTGGAACAACAAAGAAGCAACCCAAATATGCAGAGAAAATACCATTACTAAAAGCAAGAGAGAATGCAAGACTGTACGATTGAAGGAAGCAAGAGGTACAATCTCCCACGAGGAGAAAAGTAAACAAAGCTCCTTAATCAGGATATTCATGGTCTAAATGTAACTTCCCCGTTCAAGTTCTAGCATACCCTTTCACACAAAGCTCTTTCATGGGAAAGAAACAATTGCTGAATACTTACTCCATATCTAGTACATGAATCATGAAAATCCTAAAAAGAGGTAATAAGCTCTGGACGCAGTTCAAGCAAAGAAATCTGTACAGACACTGACTAATTGGCCAGAAAAAGTACACTCTCCATACACATTCATCTTTTACCAAGGAGTTAGTTATATGACATCCAAAGTTACTTATACATATACATGCTCTCCTTCAATGGAGATACAGATGGAGAATTACACCATCCACTATAAATGCTTCATTTAGCTTGGGAATGGATTCCAATGTTATGACGAAAGCGCACATTACAAAGTTACATATACCACTAAAAAAATGGACAGCTTTATAAAATGAAAACTGAGTGCCTGTGTTTAAGAAACCTCACTGACTATAACCAAAAACAGGAAGTGTCTCTGTGTTTCCAATTTTGGTTCTACTCAGCTTCATCCGCCTGCTCAGCATCAGGTATCAACTCGTCTGATGCAGCTTTGGACTGCAAGCTTTCTTTAGTTTGTAGCTTCAGAAATTGCTTACTTCGTGCCACCCTTAATGGTCTTCCCATGAAATCCTGAAGCAATGTTTCGGCCAAAATACATGTTAAAATATGCTACTTATACCATGTACAAATCAGCAGCTAACGAATCAAGTGTGTATCAACACAAACTACTCACCTTCCCCTGAAAGGTTGTCAAGGCTGCCTCAGCCTCTTTCTTGGATATGAAAGAAACAAATCCATATCCAGAAGACCTTCTTGGATTTTCATGAAATATGATTTCCGCAGAAGCAACCCTACCACTCCCCGAGCTGAAAAACTCCCTCAGGTCTTTTGCTCTGGCCTGATACGACAGATTAGCCACGAACAAGTTGAATGTTGCGACCGGTCTGGGTTGCGCAGGAGGAGGAGGTTTCTTCTTTCGCAGTTTCGCATAGTTGACTTTCAACACTCTACCCTCGAATTCCTACAAAATATTCATAAAAGAATTGAAATTTTAGCCCGGGATAAAACACTTCCATGACGATACACTTGAATCACATCTCGCACCACCTGATTTCATCTTATGAGGGTTCAAGTGTAACTCAAGGGCAATAAGGAACTCAAGGGCCAGATATACACTCATCAATTACATTAACGCTGCATACAGGTTCAACTTCCACACGATCAGTAGTCAAATTAACTTCAAATTACTTTTACACACTACCACAAAACATCAGGCAACAAAACCATTACTAAAGAAGGAAAATTCGACACCCAATCACTATAACAGGTGCACAAACAAGAGAAAGAGGGAGAGATATGCTTACGGACGATTCCAAACTGTTGAGAGCAGCGAGAGCCTCCTCAGCTGAACCCATCTCCACGAAAGCTAGACCCCTGTTCATCGTCTTACTATGCATCGGCAGCTGAAACGCAACCACAATACGCACAACCCATCAACACCCGACAAATTTCTCTTTCCGTGCAACCAGAGCATCAAACGCAAACGACAAGGAGCAACGGAGCGCGCACGAACCTCGACTTCGACGACCGTCCCGTGCTTCTCGAAGAGAGACCGAACATCCTCGGCAGTACAAGCCCAGGGAACGTTCTGGGCAATCAATCTGGTCCTCGAGAACTCTTCCTCTTCCTCCTCCTCCTCCTCCTCCTCTGCTTTGCCTACTGGGGCGGCGCCATCGTCATTTGCGGGCAACTGGGTTTCGACAAGTAGAGCCGAAGTCGCCGAAGAAGAAGCGCAACGGCAATGGTGAAGGGGCGAAGGCCTTATGGGCTTAGATTTGAGGGAGCGGCGGAGAGGAGAAGGGAGCGGCGACTTCGGTAGGGGAAGTGACAGGAAGGGCTGAGGGTGTAGTGGGTGGGCGGGAGCGGAAGGGAAGACGTCGGCGGAGAACGGCGAGGTCGAGGGGAAGCATCGAGGGTGGCGAAGCAGGGAAGCCATCGGCGGTGTCAAGGGTGGTCGCCACTCGCGAGCTGCGCGACAATCTGAAACGTCGGTTTGGATGAGGGAGGGAGAGATGAAATATCAACATTGATGAAGAAGACGATGGTTTCAGCCCCAAAGACGGCGTCGTTTGTGCCAATAAGGACCCCGGTGTTCGATCCATTTTCTCAGGTAAGTACCCGATATGAACTTTATTTCAAATAAGAAACTGAAGCGATCAAGTTAAGCTATGGTTGTATTTTAGTCCTTGAATCTTTTTGATTTATTTTACATATTTATCGATTCAAGTACGCGGGGTGCCTGGCGCTACTTGCTCGCACCACCCGTATGCATGGGCGCTAGCAAAAAGCGATGGGTTGCGAGAAGACGTTGCAATGACCAAAAAAATTTTGGAGACCTTCGATGGCTTTATTTCTCTTTAGAAGTGTCCTATGTTGGTTTTGAAACGATATAGGTCTCCATCGACGTCGTTATGATAGGTTTTGACTTGATTGGCCCGATGATGTTGAATAGGAAAGGAGGGTTGGCCCGATTGAATGTTGATTGATCCGGTTTTGAAAAACGTTGCCTGTACGCCCTAACTCTGAGCTTGAATGTCAATTCAATCAACTGTTAAGGGAGTATTTACTCTACTATATGAACAGGAAAATTATCAAAACTGTCCTAAACCTATTGTAATCGTACTAATTCAGTCCTAAATTTGTTTTTTGGCCAATTCAATCCTAAAATTTTTGTATTTGTGCCAGTTCAATCTATTCGGCTAGTGTTGGCTGGCTGGCGTTGATGTGGATGACGGCTGGCACTAGCCCTCTGGGCAACACTGACGTAGTAATTTTTAAATATTTTTTTTTCTAAATTTTTTAATTTTGTTTTTCCTTTTCTTCTTTCCCTGGCCAGTCCAGTGATCGACGATCGGCCAGTGGCTAGGTGTTGCCAACCACCAGTGAGGCTTGCCATTGCCGGCACTAGTGAGGGCAAGCCTCAACCTTGCCATCTAGGGCGAGCAGCGGCCTCACCATGGCTGCTCGACCTAGCTGTCGCCACAGATCTGGGCGACGGCGAGGTCAAGAAGCCATGGTGAGGTCGCTGCTTGCCTCGCCATCGCCCAGATCTGTGGTGACGACAAGGTCGAGCAGCCATGGCGAGGCCTCTAAACCTCCCCTAGATTAGGCCGAGTGGCCTCACCATGGCCTCTGCTCGACCTTGCCGTCACGAGCGAGGTCAACCATGGCGAGGCCGTGCGGTCTCGCCATGGCCACTGCTCGGTCGACCTTGCTAGCGAGGGCGAGGGCAGGCCTCCCATTGTCGTCGGCCTAGCCCTTGGCTGGTTATCGGACCAGCCAGGGGAAGAAGAAAAATAAAAAAATTCAAAAAAAATATTAGAAAAATGCCATGGTAGCGTCGGCTGGCGTCCATGTTAGCGCCGACCGGCCAAAACTAGCCGAATGGACTGAACTGGTATAAATACAAAAGGTTTACGACTGAATTGACCAAAAAAGGTTTAGGACTGAATTGACATAATTACAATAGGTTTAGGACTGTTTTGGTAATTTTTCCCTATATGAACTCCTTTACATTTAGGGTTAATACCACGAAAAAGTACAAACCGGTACAATTGCGATAAATTTACCTAAGACTAATTTTTGGGTCACTGAAAATCGCAAACTGGTACACCCGTGACATTTTTACCCTTTATTAGCTTCTATCAATTTTTATCGCGAAAATTGCTGAGTTGGATTATACATGACATAAGTCCATGTGGAAATTCATATCAATTTGAAGTAAATTTGTCATAAGTGTACTAATTTGTCCTCGAGAACTCTTCCTCCTCCTCCTCTTCTTTGCATACTGGGGCGGCGCCATCGTCATTTGAGGGCAACTGGGTTTTGACAAGTAGAGCCGAAGTCACCGAAGAAGAAGCGCAATGGCAATGGTGAAGCGGCGAAGGCCTTATGGGCTTAGATTTGAGGGAGCGGCGGGAGAGGAGAAGTGAGCGGCGACTTCGGTAGGGGAAGTGACAGGAAGGGCTGAGGGTGTAGTGGGTGGGCGGGAGCGGAAGGGAAGACGTCGGCGGAGAACGGCGAGGTCGAGGGGAAGCATCGAGGGTGGCGAAGCAGGGAAGCCATCGGCGGTGTCAAGGGTGGTTGCGACTCGCGAGCTGCGCGACAATCCGAAACATCGGTTTGGATGAGGGAGGGAGAGATGAAATATCAAGACTGATGAAGAAGACGATGGTTTGAGCCCCTAAGACGGCGTCATTTGTGCCAATATGGACCCGGTGTTCGAACCATTTTCTCAGGAAAGGACCCGACCTGAACTTTATTTCAAATAAGAAACTGAAGCGATCGAGTTAAGCTATGGTCGTATTTTAGTCCTTGAATCTATTCAATTTATTCTACATATTTATCGATTCGAGTAAGCGGGGTGCCTGGCGCTATTTGCTCATACCACCCGTATGCACGGGCGCTAGCAAAGAGCAATGGGTCAAGGGTTGCAATGAGACATTGCAATGACCAAAAAAAGTTTGGAGACCTTCGACGGCTTTATTTCTCTTTAAAAGTGTCCTATGTTGGTTTCGAAACGATATAGGTCTCCATTGACGTCGTTACGATAGGTTTGACTTGATTGGCCCAATGATGTTGAATAGGAAAGGAGGTTTGGCCCGATGGAATGTTTTTTTTTTGGTAAGGGGGTTGGCCCGGTTGAATGTTGATTGGTCCTATTTTGAAAAAACGTTGCCTGTACGCCCTAATTCTGAGCTTGAATGTCAATTCAATCAACTGTTAAGGGAGTAGTTACTATACTATATGAACGGGAAAATTATCAAGACAGTCCTAAACCTATTGTAATTGTGCCAATTCAGTCTTAAATTTTTTATTTGGTCAATTCAATCCTAAAAGCCAGTTCACTCCATCTGGCTAGTGTTGGCTAGTCGGCGCTGACATGGTTGTTGGCCGGCGCCAGCTCTTCGGGCGATGCTGACGTAGCAATTTTTAAATATTTTTTTCTAAATTTTTTAATTTTGTTTTTCCTTTTCTTCATTCCCTGGCCGATCCAGCAATCAACGATCGGCTAGGGGCTAGGTGTTGCCAACCACTGGTGAGGCTTGCCCTTGCCGACACTAGCAATGGCGAGCCTCGACCTTACAGTCTAGGGCGAGCAGCGGCCTCACCATGGTTGCTCGACCTAGCTGTCGCCACAGATCTGGGCGACGGCGAGGTCAAGAAGCCGTGGTGAGGTCGCTGCTGGCCTCGCCGTCACCTAGATCTGTGGTGACGGCGAGGTCAAGCAGCCATGGCAAGCCCACTAAACCTCTCCTAGATCAAGCCAAGCGCCCTCGCCATGGCCTCTACTTGACCTTGCCGTCGTGGGCGAGGTCAACCATGCGGCCTCGCCATTGCCACTGCTCGGCTGACCCCGCTAGGGAGGGCGAGGGTAAGCCTCCCATTGTTGTCAGCCCTAGCCCCCGGTTGTTTGACAACCAGCGAGGAGAAGAAGAAAAGGAAAAAATAAAAAAAATTCGAAAAAAAATATTAGAAAAATGTCACGGTAGCGTCGGTTGGCGTCCACATTAGCGCCGGCCGGCCAAAACTAACCGGATGGACTGAACTGGCATAAATAGAAAAGGTTTATGACTGAATTGGTAAAAAAAAAGTTTATGACTGAATTGGTAAAAAAAAGGTTTATGATTGAATTGACACAATTTCAATAGGTTTATGACTGTTTTGGTAATTTTCCCCCATAAGAACTCCTTTACATTTAGTGTTTTTTTTTTGGTAAAGCTTTACATTTAGTGTTAATATCATGAAAAAGCACAAATTGGTACAATTGTGACAAATTTACCCAAGACTAATTTTTGGGTCACCGGAAATCCAAAACCGGTACACCCGTGACATATTTATCCTTTTATTAACTTCTATCAAATTTTATCGCGAAAATTACTGAGTTGGATGATACATGACACAAGTCTATGTGGAAATCCATATCAGTTTGGAGTAAATTTGTCATAAGTGTATTAATTTAGATTTTTTAGTGACCCAAAAATTAGTTTGGGATTTTTTTTTGTTAAAAATTTGCGTTAAATTTGTCATAAGTATATCAGTTTGTGGTTCTTCATAGTATTAAATATTATCTTTATGAAGTGCACTTTTAGTTTTATATTCTATTAATAATTTAAAATACTAAATTTAGTGCCTAGAACGATTTCACCATAGACTTATTATACTCGTTCTTCTGCATTACATAATTAGAAGAACATAAAGTTACATTAGGGGAAGAGTTTCCAGCATGGCATAGAGAATGACCCTTTTCCATTCCAACTTCCCTCGTATTGATACCTCATATCTTGGTGGTAATGAGGCAACTGGATGTTTTGCTTGATCCAATTTTTGAAAGAGATCATATCATATGCTAGAAACCCTAAGCCCGTACATGTCCATTTCGCACTTTAAAAAGTTAGATTCACGAAAACGTTACAGTGTTAATTCTCCAAAAAAAAATGTTGTGTAAGGTGTAATTTTGCCCACATCTTCAATTTCTTCGATTCCTATCGAGAGAAATAAGTATTTGTCCTCAGATGGGATTGAACGCTACCCATTTGGAGACTCACTCAGACTCGGACATTTCAGAATTCCGTAGCTAGTTAACTTTAAAGCAGCTCTAATCTTCTATTAGATCATTGTTCTTGACGATATCAGAGGATGTCATTGCAAAATAAAGGAATGATTACTGAGTAGAAAGGAACGATTACTAGTCGAGAAACGAACAGATGGTCGAGAAATTCGAGATGCGAAATCACCAATCCAGAGAGATTTAGGCAAATCTCCAACAAACCCTATTCCTCCTCCTTTTTCCTTCTTCTTCTCGAGTAGATGCTTACTTTCTACTTGTGTAATGTTGAGGTTTTGGTAAACTAGTGGCTGCTATTTAGTGTGCGGTAGAAAGTGAAGAGGTAGAGTGGGTGAAAAAAAGATATAGCTTTGGTGGACGATCAGTTTCGCTCTGAAAGGTATTTGCCACCTTAATCACACCTCCTAAACCTGCCTTTCAGGAGATTAAATCATCATTATCGTTGTATCTCGATTGGGACGTGGGAGCAGAAAAGAATGGCTCCTCCAACACCTACCAGCAATAATATTCACGAAGAAAATCGAAAAGATCAAAGAAGAAAGGTCGCTCTCGTCAATGAAGTGCCCACTGTATCAAGGAAATGAATATAAGCTGCTCTATTCTCTATTCAAATTTGTTTTAATTATGCAATTCGGAAGATGAATTGCCTTTCCTGTAACTTGCGTTATTTGCATACGCTTTCTGAGTGACTGCTCAGATTTTAGTTGGTGCAATGCCCTCGAGAGGGTTCATCCATCGCCTTTATGAGGCGACGTGTCGTCATTCACCAAAGCTATGGTCGTTCTGGCGCTTCATTAGTTCGGTTTCATTTCTTCTCTTGAGCAAGTGGTTACATATGCTGACATTGGTCCACGAGTCGATAAAAACCTCTAGAGACACGCGAGTCGCTTCGACATTTGCGCGCCGAGCGAGATCGACGCATGCGCGTGCCCGAGAAGTCGAACCACGAATGTTGTCTAATGGAAAATGCGGCTGTTCCTTCACTCAACCTTTGCATAACATGAGAAGAAACCTACTTTCCTCTTCACTCCAACCATTACTTTTCAGAGGCCTCCTCACTCTCTCTCTCTCTCTCTCTCTCTCTCTCTCTCTCTCTCTCTCTTTCAATAGTTTCCTAGGCTGAGCAACATCTTCACTTAACCTTGAAAGAGAGATTTGTTGCTTTAATTTTTCATGTTTTCTTGTCTTCCAATTCAAACAAAACACAAATCCATCCACACTTTCACACCCTCCTCAACATTTGCACCCTCCATCTCCTCCTCGGTGGGACTCGTTCCTCCTTCCATGGCAATAAGAAACAGGAAGCTCTTCCCGGCTCCCGGCACCACCAACGAGACAATCGACTGTCCCGACTTCTGCGACCCAGCATGCCCCTACAACTGCCCCGACTTCTTCTTCTTCCCCCCGCCTTCGCTGCCGCCCCCGCCTCCGCCGCGGCCTCTGCCGCTCTCGGTCTCTGACCACCCCGGCCAAGACAACCGCATCCCTCCATCTTTGATCATCATAGTTGCATTGCTCTCGGCGTTTTTCCTTATTGTTGGCCTCATCATAGCAAGGTCCTCTTCCTGGTGGCCGTCGAGGAGTAATCAACCAAACCCTGCAGCCGCGGCAGATGGCGGCGATGAGGAAGATTTCCTCGATGAGAACCGTGTCGACCACCCCATATGGTTCATCACCACCGTGGGCCTGCAGCAGTCGATCATAAACGCGATAACGGTTTGCAAGTACAGGAAAGGCGAGGGCTTGATAGAAGGCAGTGAATGCTCTGTGTGCTTGAATGAGTTCCAAGAAGGCGAAACTTTGAGGTTGTTGCCCAAGTGCAGCCACGCTTTCCATATTCACTGCATTGATACCTGGTTGAGGTCTCACACGAATTGCCCTCTCTGCCGCGCCAGCATCATCTCCGGCACAGTGAATCTCAATCCCGCTGGGCCAACTTTGGAGATGATGGGACTCAATCAAGATGCCCGGATAGAGAATTCTGCACAGAATGTGGAGTTGGGAGACAGCCATGACAGATACGGTGCTCCTGAAAACAGGACAGAAACAGAGGATGAAGATGATCTTGCAGGTGCTGATGGTCAAGTGATCTTGAAGGTCGATGCAGAATTCAACAGAGACCCTGCTAATGATCAAGAAGCAGTAAAAGGGTCCGCTTCCAAGAATTCCGTAGGAACTCTTTCGCCTTTTTTTGTCCTGAGGAAGTCTCGCAGCGCGAAAGATCAAACAGTTGGTACGCAAGTGACGGTTGATGAAGATCAGAAGGCGTTTGATGGTAGATTGGGTGGTTCTTCAATTGACCAGTTTCTGAACAATCCAAGTTCGGTGACCATCACGAGATCGCATTCGTGCAGCGAGGGGTTCTTCCTATCAAGACACAGTCGGAGCTGCTGTGATTCAGCTCTGCCATCGTAACACCCCCACAAGAAATTTTCCCCATTTCTGATGAAACGGGCATGAGATTAAGTAAGTGTTCAACGATGGATTTCTGCTAGGGGAGGGCCCAAATGGCTCGTACAGCGGAAATCCGGAAGCAGAGTTGCAAGGGGAAAGCGTCGACTGTGATGATCATAGAGTCATCTTGAAGGTAACTTCAAGCGCACAATTAGCAACATCGAAGCGCATAGTCGAACTCTGTTTCTCTCTTCATTCCTAGAATACATGTAGTTTGTATCTTGCACCATGCGTCCAAAGTATTGAAGTGATTTTCTTGACTAAAAACTCTTACGGAAGTGATTAATGGCGATTCTGCGAAAGATCATCGCCTTGTAACCCTGCTGGTTTTGTGATGGAAGGGCCTTGAAGCCAAGGGTGGAATTAGTCACCAAGAGAAAGAATTGTATATAGAGTCGAGGAATGTGAACTTGTGTTCTTTAATAAAACCCGATGTCTGTTTCATAGATTCTCAAAACGTGATTGGCTTTATTTAATAGAGCGAGTCTACACAATACATTGTGAAGGACGTCCTATTTGAGGAAACAAGTTCGAGTCGTTTATGTGAATAAATTATGCCTTGAGTATTTTTATACATCGTGAACCGTGATGACAGAATCACATACCTACCGGTGGGTCGAGTAGTTTGGCTTAAACCGGATATTCAATAACATGTGTAGGATCCTTAGGGTAGCGTCCTGACGAAGTAGCTGCATTGAGTATTTTTTCTCGTCACGAATTGCGATGATGGAATTTTAGCAATGCGGAAGAACTGAGCAGTTTGTCTCGAATTAGATATTCAGTAATGCCTGTGTGTGTGTGTGTGTGATCCTTATGGTGTAGCCCAAACGATGTAGTTGCACTGGTCGCCCCTCACCACCTTTTACCACAATAAAAATACCAATTTTGGAGGCATTAATTCATTGTAAATTTAACCACCCGCCTGGGTGGCGCTGCTGGAACGCGCACTCTTCCTCTCGCAAAAGGTTGAGTGTTCGAATCCCGGGCGCCGCAGGGTGACTTAACCGGTGGCACGTGTGTGGTGGCTAGCACGTGTCGCCCCCAGGGTTTACTCCCCGGCTGTCGGCCGTGCGGGGGTTCCCTGGGTTATAAAAAAAAAACAATTCATTGTAAATTTCGTTATATCAGACGCATGTAATTTCGTACGCAAAGAAGAACAACATCATTTATTAACTAAGATGGCAATTCACGATATGCTCAATGTCCATTTCCAATGAGTATGTCCTTGCCACGATGATTTCTGAACTTGGTGTTCAATATGATTGAAATATCTTCGTTTTAAAAAATAGGAAAAAAAGAAGCATAAGGTCATGTCAGTTTCAAATTACTAGTATTAGTGTCATCTCATATTCAAATTGAATCAATAAGAAACGGCATGTGGACACAAGAGCTACATGGTCTAATTTTTAAGGTAGAACCAGGAACATACTTGGCCCTACTCAATTCTCGGATAGTTGAATAGACAACAAAACCGACGGGTTCTAATCGGTCAATTCAATAGATAGTTCTAGGTATAACCTTGCAATGTGGATTCAATACACCCTCTCAAATGTAAGTCGATCCCTACACGTCCCGTGCGGGTCAAGGTCCTGGCGGCCATTGCACATGCCTAGCCCACCCCTAATAGTTGGCCACCCAACGCGTGCTGAGAAGATGGGCAAAGGGGGATAGACTCACAATTTCGATGAAATTAGGGTATTGGCCCGGGTTATTTTGGACTGATTAATCTGCCTTCAGTGTTGAACTGCTAGACACAGTTGGCCCAGTTGACTGAAATCTGATCACAGTGACTTATCTTCTGGCCTGAAGGGACTTTATGATCATCTTTCCCCATTCACACGCCAAATTTCCATGTCTCTTGAGCTTGATGTTGAACTATTAAAGATCGTAATGTCCTTACTTATCAATTCAGATTGGATGGGCACGGGATGGGGCGGCAACGTGACCCCTATAGCCTGCGCGAGGCAGGGCAAGGCAATCGCCATGAGCCAATAGTGGCCTGTGTTGCCCCACCCTAAAGACGTAGCCTTAATTGAAGTGTGAATCGATCTCACTTCTGAATTTTATACAGTTGGGTACACTCCAACCTTCGCAAGTTAGTCGAATGTGGGACAAGGTGAAGAAGAGCACATGTAAAAACAATCGTCCCATGTTATTTACTTAGGAAACTTTCCAAGCTTGTGTCTTTTATGGAAGTAAGACCAGTGACTCGTGAGTGAGAATATCCCAATAGCTTTGTCCTCCGTTGGTTGAATAATGAAGATTGTGAACCAATCTATCGTTTAGAAGACATATGGCTCTCCTCGATTTTCTTCAAACACGTGTGTTTCCAATTCCAAATATAAGATGTATTAAGTTAAGCATTCCCAATCAAGAGGGCCATCAATTTCATGTTGTTTACACCGTGCAAACTTCTACTGCATTATATTGTAGTCATAAGGTGGGCGCTCGGTGAACAACACATTTACAGATCACATTGCATTAGTCCAAGACAATCCTACTAGGAAATTGTTGGACTTGGTTAATAAATTTTGTGGGGCCACCTATGAGGTTCGACCCGATCTGACTGAATGAAGACACATAGCTCATTGAGTAAGATGGTTGTTTCTGATCTGGAGTATGGATTAGTGATGGAATTTGAGGAGATATAAAGCTACATCTCGTCTCAAATTCCTTCCTAACATCCTCAACAATCTTGTATTTCACTATAACTTAGTTGTTGGGAATGCTATTAAAGATAGATATTCGTATCAAGTTCTTGCACAAGTGAGTGTGTGAGAAAAAGCCATCCTAGAGTGTCATTTTCACCGTTTCTATGGAAAAACACAAGACTCTTAAGTTGCGATATGTGGGTGTAGTTCATTTATGTGATTCTACTCTGACCATGAGGAGATTGTTAATCGACCGTGTTCGTGAATCTATAGGGTTCGTGCTAGATCAACTTGTGGAATTTGCTCAAAATTGAGGTAGGCACACCATGAACTCATTATTACTTATGAATGTGAACGTTATATACGCGCTACCATAGAATAAATATGCTTTGTATAAATTGTTATACACTAGTGAAATCCATAAATACTTTTTTTTCCTATGTAATTCCAAGTTTGAAAAGGCTGAAATATCTATGAAGCAGCATGTCCAAACAAATGATCCTTTCCCATGCACCAATTCCTAATGTCCTTGTAGTGACACGAAGAGATAGCTAGTTTGAGCAGCATCCCGCGATAATCACAATCAAAGTATCAATAAATGACAAAAGATAAAAACCAACCGAAACGCCTTTTCTTTTACCAATTAACATCCAATTCAAAGACCCCAGCTCAAAATAATTTTTCCTATTCGTCGAGCAATGTTCCAGTCAAGAAAGTGGAGAAGCCCTTTATGCACATCCAAATCAAGATTATAGTATTCTTGGTATGTGGGGAGACTAGGTTTTGGATTAAGGTGGCAACAAACGGTTGCCTCCCAGGGAATGGAAAAGGAAGAAAGCTTTTAGGTTTCTGCCTTTTTTACCTGGAAAAGCGACGACCATGGGTAAAAGAGAAAGAGCTTTTCCAGAGTCATCTTATTCGGTTTCTCGTATCCAGGAAGATGAAAAGGAGTTGGAAAAAGCGATCCCGCTTTGATTTATATGAATAATCTGATATAAACGACAACTCTCTGGACCACACCATGGGGTAGCTAGCAGATTGACAGCTTTTCTAGAATCATCTTATACGCTTTCTCGCACCGAGGAAGATGAAAAGCAAGTGCATGGGTGATCGATCCCGCTTCATATATTATTATAATTGATGAAGCAAAAATATCTGTGCTCTTCTTTTTTTTACTATATTTTCTCATGTGGAACTAGCGGATTTGATTTCATAATTAAGAATATACCTTTAAGTACGTGAATGTGTTCTTGCGTGAAGCATTATTGTCGAGAACCGGGTGTGAGTTGTATTAAAAAAAGTCTCATATCGGAGAAATAGTGTGATGTGGAATGGTTAACATATCCTAATTGGCCCATAACTCATTGGCTTAATCTTTGAGTGAAGGTCAGTTCAACTGGATACGTTGATGGACTCAAACTTGAGCTCCCTTGGTTGAGGTATCGAGTTTATGATGCGTGCTTTCAACAAATGGTATTAGAGCCAATGGTTGCAATGCAAATTTTGGATTGCCTTCATGGTTCGGTCTGGCGATAAGAGACCATGGATAAAGGTGGGTGTGTGTAGCAACGCTGTCCCAATGACAACCTTCATGGTTCGTTAGGAGAAAAGGGGGGTGTTGAAATTTTAGTTGAGACATGTTGATGAGCTCACACGTGAGGTTCTATCAAGCGAAAAGGTGGACCTTTAAAAGGATCTCTCAATCTAGCAAAAGAGATAGGGACAAAGGTTGCCATATTCAGAAGGATACATGAATTAAGAGGGAGCAAACCTAACACCTGAAGACAGCCTTCATGGTTTGGTTAGGAGAAAGGGCGGGTGTTTAAATTTAAATCGAGACACGTTGATGAGCTCACATGTGAGGTTCGATCAAGCGAAAAGGTGGGTGTTAATTCAAGTTGAGACATGTCACATCTAAGGGAGAGATTGATTGATTGGTGGCCTACCCCCAATGTATCGATATTTGGTGAATATCTCAATGAATGATTACTCAATCTAGCAAAAAAGAGGGAAAATTACAAAAAAAAAAAGTCCTAAACCTATTGCAATTGTGTCAATTCAGTCCATCCGGCTACGTTTGACCGGCTGGTACTGACGTGGGTACCAGCCGGCTGACGTGACATTATTTTAATATATATTTTTTCGATTTTGTTTTCCTTTCTCTTTTTTTTTTCTTTCCTTCTCTAGCCAGGGGGAGGCTTGCCGGCAAGGTGACCTCGTCGGCCACTAAGGAGGCTCGCCCAGCTCCAACGAGGGCTGGCAAGGGCGGAGCTAGCCGTGGCTGTGTGAGCTCTACCCTCACCTAGCCCAGCAACGGTAATCCTCCCCAGTGGCCGGCGAGCCGACCTTAGCCCCTGGCCGATTCGGCCACCGGGGGAAGAAGGTAAGGCAAAAAAGAAATAAAGAAAGGAAAAAAATTCGAGCTCCGCCATCGCCGGCCCTCACCAGTGCCAGCAAGGGCGAGCTTGGCTGTCGCATAGCCATGGTGAGGTTGAGCTCGCCCAACGGCGGCGAGGGCCGCTCACCATGGCTGGGCGAGCTCGACCTCGCCCACAGCCATGGCGAAGCTTGACCTCGCCAGATCTGGGCGAGGTCAAGCTCGCCCAGTGGTGGCGAGGATAGAGCTCACCCAGCCATGGCAAGCTCCGCCCTCGTCGGCCCTCGCCGGAGCTGGGAGAGGCTCACCCAGCGACGGCAAGGCTGGCCCTCGCTAGTGCTGGCGAGGGCGAGCCTTTCCAGTGGCCAGTGAGGTGACCTTGCCGGCAAGCCTCCCTCTGGCCGGTCCGGCCAAGGGGAAGAAGGAAGGAAAAAAATATTAAAATAATGTCACGTCAGCCGGCTGGCATCCACGTCAGCGCCGACCGACCAAAAGTGGCCCGACCAAAAGTGGCTAGATAGACTGAATTGGCACAATTGTAAAAGGTTTGGGATTGAAATGGCAATAAAAAAAAGGTTTACGACTGAATTGACACAATTGCAATAAATTTAGGTCTTTTTTGGTAATTTTCCCAAAGATAGGGATAAAGGTGGACATATGCAGAAGGATACCTGAATTAAAATGTGGGTGTTTAAATTCAAGTTGAGACACGTTGATGAGCTCACATGTGAGGTTCGATCAAGTGAAAAGGTGGGTGTTAATTCAAGTTGAGACGTGTCGCACATGAGGGGGGGAGATTGGTTGATCGTTGGCCCATTCCCAATGTATCGATGTTCGGTAAATATCTCAATGAAGGATCTCTGAGTCTAGCAAAAGAGATAGGGATAAAGGTGGGCATATGCAAACGGCTCTACCCGAATTAAAATGGAGCAACCCTGACACTAAGCTTACACGCGGGGGAAATTGTTCAAATACACATATTAGTTGTGCTAAAAAAGTCATACATCGGAGAATTTGTGTGATGTAAAGCAGTTAATTTATTTTAGTTGGCCTTCAACTCTTAAGCTACCTTTGGTGATTCGGATTTGAGTCTGAAGAGGATAACAAAAATTATCCTACCAGATATTTGGCGATGTCCTCCGGACCACATATATATGAATAAAATGCCGGATACGAAATCTGGCAAAGGAGGTGGGATAAATTCAGATTGGATAAAAAAAAATTTAAAATTTAACGATAAAGTGAGCATTTGAAAAACACTAGGGATGAACTCAAAATTTTTAACACTCTTTGTAGATGTCTAGCCTCCACGCGATTCGATTATTCAAAATGGAGAATCAATTGAAACCGATCTTCTCACCAGTCCCTCCTCCTCCCCAGACCTAATCGACCGTCATGATCATTCAAATCATCAATCTCCTTTGACATTTTGTTTTCGCTATCGCCAACGACAGTGCCCATCGCGCGATTGTTGTTGCCGTCGAGATGCTAAGAGAACAGCCAGGAAGAGGGAGGGGGAGAGGGATGGGGCCGATGATCGACACGCGAAAGAGGAGGCAATTGCTGTTTGTACCTACGTGGAAATATAACTTAAGATGAAGGCTCTGTATTTGAGAAAAAAAAATGTCGGTAAGGTAGTAACGATGGAGAAAATAGTAATAACCAGTTTAGAAAATTGAGACTTTTTTAGATCAAAAAAGAGTTTTGAGTGAATGTGTTCAAATAAAATTGGTTTATGATTTTTTAAGGTATTAACCCTTGAACAAATGACATGCATCTACAACGTCAGATGACACGTATCACAACTAATTGCGAAATTGGACGGAATACGAAATTTGGGCTGGTGGTATCACTTTTGAGAATTTTTATGGCATGAAATGAAGTTTTGAGTACAAGTGATACCAGCTTAGGATTCTTTGTAGCGTTAATCGGCCTTAATTTTTTACAACACTCAAATTGAAATTCAACAAACAAAGGACTAATATTTGATGCTAGTTGATCATTTCAAAGCGTCAGTTCGCTACAAATGGCATCAAGGTTTTTTTCAGCGTATCTCTTCATTCCATTCTTGTTCATTCCTTTTTTAGGGGAATTTGAGAGGAGTTGGATGTATCCCCAAGGTGAATGGATGGTTCAAATCCAAGCCAAGGTGGTGATGATTCAGGTCCAAGATCCGAAACCCTCCATGTCAAGGTGATCGTATAATGCTTTGATCTTTGTTTCAAAAAACATGGAACTTTTCATCTTCCTCCTACAACTTTTAATGTCGTACGCACCTTGGACGACGTTCTTTCAAAAATCGATCATAATTTCACATGTACTTTCACCTAATAACAACAGTTTCACCCCCCGCTCATGTTGTTCAAAACGAGCGATGTGTCGTAGTTTTATATGTTTCACGCAAGTGGCCCCCTTAATTAATTATCTATAGTATTTAAGAATGAGTTCCAGCTAACATAATTGCGACTATAGTTCCACAGAACAACCTAAAGGAAAATGAAAAATGAGAGAGAGAGAGAGAGAGAGAGAGAGAGAGAGAGAGAGAGAGAGAGAGAGGTAAATACAGAACGATTTGAATATATTAAAAGGTGGCATTAAGCAAGATAAAAATGACGAGAGGCGTTTGTGAACACGGTTACAAAAGGAAGGGGGCGGTTTTAATTAGGGTTTTCCAAATTAAAGTTTAGGTGAGAACACCAGCTTCCTCTTCAATTCTACGTAGCAATTCATGAACAGCAGCTGCGATTTCATCCACCGTATTCAAGTGGCACCCTTCCTCCACCTGTGTCCCATTTCACCGTACATAGAAAAAAGGGGACACGTTAGCTGATTGGAATTAAAAATAATAATAATAATTAAATTGCACCCTGAAAAGGGCAAGAAAGAACATATCAGAATAAGAAATTTTCAACTAGGAAATTATGCATGTACGTTCTTCGCGGACCTAACCAATTGGCTCGTTACACGATTAAAAGAATACCTAAATTTACGGCTTCACTCAAAACAATGACATGGTGTGATTGACACGACTTCTACTTTCGATAGTTAACATTTTAATTTTTACTTTAAAGCTTGAAAATTCAGTTTTGTTATACTTACCAATAAGTATATCTTAAAGTCTATTTAAGGATACAGAAATAAATAAAAAGTTGTTCAGAATACTTTCATTATTTTTAAGAGTTAAAAATATAATAACAATATATTCTCTCCCTGGTGAAAAGATTATTGTTTGGAGGACTTTAAGCCCTACCCGAACAGTCCTCTAATATTCGAGCCCAAAAATCAATCATGCGGCATCGGAAAATCAGTAGGAAAAGAACAAAAGATAGGAACAGAGAACACGTGAAATTTGTATTTTGCTATGAAATCTCAATTTATCTTATAGTGCGCGACAAAGTCTGGTTCTCCAACTTGTTATTCGTGCTACAATATCTAACCCTAAGCGACTACATGTAGTAAAACACGCTGTGATCTCGTACTTAAGCGATGTAGAATTATTACAGTATATATATACAATCCTAAGTGGCTTCGAGATTACAATTAACAGTACGAATAAATTCAAGCTGTGACAATGTCATTCGTCTCGGAATATAATAAGATTAGCTGAGACAGAGAGCATATTGCATGAGCAGTAAAAGACAAGCCCACCTAATAATTAACACGCGGGCGTATCATATCTCGGCAAAGAAAACGGAGAAAAACAATAGGAAAAGACAAGTGGGGCGTATGATGAGAAACATGGGAACGGGACTATACCTTGACGCTGACCGAGTAGAGGACCGAGTCGTCGACGGTGGTGACGTTGAGGTGGAGCACACTGAGCCGGAGGCTCTGCAGCCCGTCCACCAGCTGGAGCAGCTGCCTTGGCCTCTTCTTCGAGAGGATCTTCATGTTGGCGTGGCTTTCCACCATCGTCACCTCTATGTCCGCCACCGCCCACTGGGGGTGGTGGGGGTGGACGCCGCCGCAGTCCTCCAGGGCCACGTCCGGCTCGGCCGACCCGCTGCACTGGGTCTGTGTGGACCGGGTCGAGTACTGCGGGAAGCTGAAGAACTCGGCGAATGGCGACGAGACATCGTTGCTGTCATTGTCGATGGCGGTGGTGGCGGCGGTGATGTCGTGGAGTGGTTTTGGTTTGGACTTGTGGGTCTGCATGGACTGGAGGAGCTGCTCTAGCTCCTTCACGAAATTGATCGCCCCTCCTATGATTGATGCTTGATCACCCTGAGGAAATAAAAAATATATATATTAACATGTCGAGCTATATATTTATTTAATAAGAATGCATGTAGATTTGCGAATTCTTGAGCTCAGATATTGAGGGAATTCGTCACCGGGTTTCAAAACGAATGAATTAATAAAATAAATGAGGTGCACTTATTGCAAATCTCGAAATTTGGATGGCATCATTAGCTAACTCGTAAATCATTTTCAAGAAAAGAGGGATTCGGGAAAGCTGAGAACACCGAGGCCATCGCGAGAAAAGCAGTCACGAGAAAGGTGGAGAGAGGCAGAGAGAGCGGCGTTCAAAGATGATTTGACCTCACTCTGCGACCCACCTCCCCCAGCTCGGAAAAGATATCATCATCAACAGCATCATCATCAACTACGTTAGGAAAAGAGAGAAAAAGGAGATATTGACTTGCTCTGACATTTTTCGTTCATGGAAGAGAGAAAAGGAGGTGAGTATGGCTATGGACAGGACTGACCCGCTGGCTGTAGGAAGGGGGCATGAGGGAGCGGAGGACGGCGAGGTACTCGTTCATCTGCTTGCGGCGGTTGCGCTCCACCGCAATGTGGGTCATCCTCTGGTTCTCTATCTCCTCCTTGTTCTTGCTGCTCCGGCTCCTCCTCCTCTTCCTCCTCCCCCCACCAGCTCCTCCTCCCCCTCCAGCCCCTGCCGCGGCGGACGGGGAGTGCTGGCCGTTGCCGCTGCCGGCCTCTGTGGCGGCGGTGGCGCAGGTGGTCTCCGGGGACGAGGAGTTGGGGTCCACGGCCGGCCACTGGCTGCTGGTGCTGATGCTCACGCCGTGCATGGCCGAGGTGTTGGCCGAGGACGAGGAGTAGTAGTCCCAGCATCCATTGTTGCCGCTGGGGTCGTCGTTGAAAGCGTCCAGGAAGGCCTTCTCGTCGGCAAATTCTTGGAGGCCCCCGGCCAGGGCGTAGTACTGATCCCGACCGTAGCCGAAAGGGTCTTGTGGGTACACCACTGCTTCTAGCGCCATTTCTTTTTATGCTTTTTTACTCTCTCTCTCTCTCTCTCTCTCTCTCTCTCTCTCTCTCTCTCTCTCTCTCTCTCTCTCTCTCTCTCGCTGTGAGTCGCTCGAATTGGTGTTTCTTTCTATGGAGAAGAAGGAGAAGAAGCCAAGGCGCAAGGTTGCTCTGAAAGAACAAACAAAGGCCCCTTTTTCTCGGTGTGGGCTACGAGATGGAGGAAAAGGCAGTGTGCGGAGAGGGGGTTTTAAATTGGGTTCTTCAAAAGAGGGGGGGGGGATGTGTTGCGGAAGGAATTGCTACAGAATGTCGCACGTGAGATTGTAAGAAAGAGTGGACCGGTCATTGCCTCTCTACTCTTAGAGAGAGAAAGAGAGATAAAGAGAGAGAGAAGAGAGGAGAAAGAGATTCTCTTAAGCACGAGCATCTTGAGAGACTTTGTTTGGAGAAGGTAACATTTCTCGAGTTCCTCTAATTAGTTGTTTGGACTAACAATTTCCCCCAAATATGCTGAACTATCAATATGAATTAACTTTTTATGCATAACCCATTTCCTTAGCACTCTCCTTTCGCATGTGGAAACACTCGATGTGAACATAACCACATAAGCAGGAAGATCGAGATAAGCGGGAACATAAAGAAGTAACTAGTGCGACCTGAACTGAATAAATGATATATGTTGCGGTTCGAACTCATGACCTTTTATCTCGTTTATTATGTTTGCTAGACAAATTGTTCTCCCTCGCAAGGAAATATACCACGATATATCTCTAAATGCTCACTCTTCGTATGTAATTCGGACCTTACGGCTAAATAAAATGTACAGGAAGTGGGATACACTTATGCTGGCAAGGTGATCGAGAAATTGGAGAACAAACAAACGACAAACGGCTTGAGTGAAATACGGAACAACCGCTAGATCGAAGCGTCGAGCCGTGTTTGAATACTACATCAAAATTAAACGCTTTCCTCTAAAAGCTTATGATAAAAGCGATAGTGAATATCTATAAGCATATAATTAGTTTCTCCTGCTCAGACAGGAGCCACTTATGGTGCAATTAACAAAGAGTATAAAGCCAAAAGACAGCCTTGGAATCGATTGGGACCCAAGGACCTTTGGATTTGCTTAGGACCCTACTCCACTACCATGTTTTGGTTGCGTAGAGATCAAATGCATATCCCGCAACTTGAGCAAACCCCACATGATTTAAACAAATTTGTTTAATCGCGCAATTAGCAACAAATCACGTCCCACCCGCAAGTCATCTCCGACTATTTTTGTTTTTCTCTGGAGGAAGAAAAATTAGTAGTTAGCACCGCAAAATGGAAAGTGAACTCAACAGAAACCAAAAGGAAACGAACGCAAAAGCCAGCTCAGGACGAAGTCAAAAGAGATTTTTGAAGCCGGCCGAAAGGGCATCGGAATCGAGAGTGTTTTACCCCCTCTGTTCGCGCACCGCGTACTTAAGAGATGGATGAGCGCTTTCTTTTTAGGGCAAATATTGCAAAAAATCTTGAACAACTCTAAACTTGGCCATTGCGATACAAAATATCCAAAACCTTTCTTTTTGTGTTATGAAAAACTCCGAATTTATATATATATACATATATATAACAAATGTACTCTAAATAGAACTGAAATAAAAGGAATATATATCACACCCGTATAAATTTGATGTGTTTTATGACACAAAAAAGTTTTGAATATATGTATGATCCAAAAAAAGTTAGGAGTATTTATATCATAATAAGTATACTTTGTAGTTTTTTGTGGCATTAACTCTTATTTTCATTCATTTCGATCGGATCCGATTCCGACAATTATAGTTACACCCGATCTAAGTTGGGTAGCATCGAAAGCCAACGCCATCTCGGATTCAAGGCCCAATCGTGGTCATTAAGACTGGAGGAGGGCGACGATGAGGACGACGGTGCAGAGGGGGGAACAAGAAGAAGGCCAGCTTCGAGGAAAGAAAAGTAGCTCGTGACGTTCGACAGAGGAACGAACTGGCTTTCCCTTTCTTTATATCGGAAACTGGAGAGAGACAGGCTGCCTAAAACCCTAGCCGGATGCGACATGCGGTTTTCATTTGGTAATAATGCGGTCGGGAGCACTTTCGACGTGAAAAAGAGAAAGATGACGAAAAGCTGATGATGCCCCCCAGAGATTCTGTCTACGAGATCTATAAATAATAATAGAAGAGAGAAATTTAACCAAGAAAATATGAACCAAGAAAGAGGAGGAACAGAACAGGGTTACTTCAGTTCAGACGTCGGACATGCACAGAGCAATCCATGTGACCACACAAACTGCCACCCTGTAATCATCCTCCGATGTAAACTTCCCCTCTTCCCAAGAACTTTTTCGCCTTAAATTTTTTTCGTTTTCCACCCCACTCCCCCCAAATTTCTTTAAAAAACAATTTGATTTGCTCGAATTTCGATCTTTTGCCAAATTTCATTCATGCCCATTTCAATATAGTAAGATCACCCCCTCTAGGTATGGAATTCGTGCATCAACTCAATTATAATAAAGACATTCTTTCTAGGGTTTCTTGATATACCCCTTCGGTTCTTGGGCTCTCTTCCATGGAGGGAATATTGTCGTTGCAGCCAGGCACCACCCCAAGGCAGTATAATTCGCAGCTCGAGTATAATAATAATAGTGATTAAGGGTGTGCTTGTTTCATGAAAAATTTAATGATTAAAGAAAATATTTTTTGGAAAATCAATTTTTAAGAAAACACTTAGCTTTCTTTTGTTTGGTGATGCATGATGAAAATCGTTTTCTGATGTTTGAATATCATTGGAAAATGATTTCAATCTCATAATTTTATTTCAGGCAAAAAAAACATCAAAATTTTAATTATTTTTTATTTCACATTTTTATTTTTTCTTTTCTTTTTTTTGAAAAAATTGGAATTTTTATTAATTTTTTTATTTTCTCTTTTCTTTTCTTTTTCCCCTTACATTGTCGTGATCAACTAGTGATGGCCACCAACGAGCTCAAGGCTCGCCCGGTGACGGTCACAGGTGAGCTGGAGCTCCCTGGCCTCGGCCAAGCCTAGGCTCACCTAGATTTGGCGAGCTGCGAGCTCATTGGCCTTGGCGGAGCTTTGGCTCACCGCCAAAGGCCATAGGTTCGCCGCCCTAGGGGAAGCTCAAGGCTCACCCGACGATAGCCACAGGCGAGCTTGACCTTGCCCGCCTTGGCCTCGGCCGAGCTCACCTGGATCTGGCGAGCCGCAAGCTTGTCAGCCTCGGTAGAGCTTGAGCTCGTCTCCAGAGGCCGCGGGTTCGCTGGCCTACGGTGAGCTCGCCGGCCATCGCCATGTCCAGCGATCGGCCGAGGAAGAAGAAAAAGAAAAAGAAAGAAAAGAAAAGAAAAAATAAATAATAAATACATTGATTTTTTATTAAAAAAATTAAAAATAAAATATAAATAAAACTTTGAATTTTTTAAATAAATATTTTTACAAGAACAAAAATTTCATTAATTAAGGACTAGAGCTCGAGCGCCGAGGACAAACACACAGTCTTTGTGGACTCAGGTCGAAGGGTCGGGACTAGAGCTTGAGCATTGAGGACCTGAGCATGGCCTTTATGGACATGAGTTTGGGTGTCAGAGCATTGGGGATGAGTACCAGGGGTTCGGGCTCAGCCTCGATGGTCCCGGGCGTGGGCGCCGAGGGCTTGAGCCTTGGACACTGAGGTCTCCAGCCTGGCTGCCGAGACTTGGTCCTGAATGTTGGTACTCGAGAACCAAGGTC
The DNA here is from genome assembly GCA_031216185.1 of Syzygium aqueum. Taxonomy (NCBI): domain Eukaryota; kingdom Viridiplantae; phylum Streptophyta; class Magnoliopsida; order Myrtales; family Myrtaceae; genus Syzygium; species Syzygium aqueum. The sequence goes on along the minus strand of CM062236.1, from coordinate 23,351,580 downwards.
AGGGTTTTCGTGTCCAAAGAGTAGAGTTTCGGGTCCAACCTTTGATAGCTGTCATATTTCGAAAAACATTTTCCGGTTCTTTCAAAGAGGAAATTATTTTTATAAATTTAAACTTTGATAAGAAAACCTTTTCCATTAACTAGGAAAATATTTTTCGTTGACTCATTTTCCTAAGCAAACCAAACACCGAAAAATGAGAAAAGTGTTTTCCCGAAAAATATTTTTCACGAAACAAATGGATCCTAAGTTTTTGACCGATGTCATTCCGGTTGTGGCGGGTGCTCAGCCTTGTTGCGGTTCTTTTTTGGCACATTTGTTTTACCATGGTGGCGATTAAAGAAAGTTGGCCGAAATCCGAAGACCAACTGGCATTCCATCGATCGTATCACCGAGAAATCATTTGATTATGCGATTCGATGGCCGATTAAGTCTTCGAGGGGATCTCTCCCCCAACTTGCCCCCTATGTTATTCATTTGTTTAACCTGTTCAATCGAGTTAGCTTGCTCCGTGGGATTATAGAGTATTGTCAACGTCCACCAAACCATAGGCCAAATATTTGTTTTCTTTTTATATTCATTTGGTTTTAGTCGTAGCCACTGTAGGCAGTATCGCGTTACGATAGCACATCCTCTAGTTTGGCACTTCCTCGCCGGAGCTTACTATCGTGTGGAATTTGATGGCCATGGACTTCATCGTGCGCTAGTTATATATGATTATCAGAAATTGTTACTTTTCCTTCTGCCCGTTGCCTAGAGGTTTGTAAGTGTTCGTGGATGTGACGCAAAAAGCAATAATGGGCTCCGATCATTTCCTACCGGTTTTCACACTATATGGGACTAATAATTGACCTGTGAATTGACGTATATAAGTGTGGGACATTATTAAGTGTCAGTGTTATTATTGAGTAATGGACTAATCTCTTCTCCGCGTAATGTATCAGATCAAGCGGAATCTTCAGTGCTTAAGTTCTTCCTCTCACTCCATTGGTTTTGGTTTCTCTGAAAGACGCGTGACCTGAAGTTTACCACTATAATCGTTGTTCAATGTGTGTTCAAACACGGGACCGGATAAAATTACTTTTTCAAACGCGTTACTGTCCAATATATGTATGATATAAGGATCTTGCTGATGAGTATTTCAAGGTATTTGTTCAGCATGTTTTATTAGAAATATTTTAATTTCAAAATAGTATTACACAACACATAACATGAGAAAAATCAAATATTGAAAATTATAGATTTTCCGTCATTCTTGACTTAATGAGTGCATTGAAGTTAGTGTCAACGTAATTCGTTGGATTTCATCATTCTATTAGTCCGGGTATGCTCATGGACTGTCGAGACGTGATATAGATTAGCTTGCATGATAGCGTAAATTAAGACACAAAATATAAATTTTATAGTTCTCTAATGATTAGAATTTTGGAATAACTCCATGCACAAGTCTTTCATGGATGTTGTTAGAGATATATTTAGGAGAATTTTTTATATCTCTCTTGATTCCCCATATCTCTTAAGATTGTGTATATGTTTTTATTGGTTGTGCATATCCTAGATTGATCCTAATTGATTGTATTTGATATTGTAATATATTGTTATCTTAGATGGTAATCTTATATAGCCCAAAAGTACCCCCCATGTACTTTTCATTATGGAATACGCAAAAAATTATATAATTCTCTTCCACATATTCTTATATGATATAATCATAGCTATAAATGTTTAGTATGCCTTTGGGGACCATGACGGGCCATGTTGCCAGCATTCAAGTAGAAAATAGAGCTTTTCAGATATGTGTGAGGTGTGAAAACAAATTGGAATACAACATAAAATGTTTGGAGAGGAACTCAGCCAATTTTGATATATTTAGTTGGCTCATTAATGACTTCAACATTTTTTTGAGAAGAATCAGTTCAAAGGCTTCTTCCTATGTAGATATCATCTCTCATCATGAAGGCGCTGCAGTGTTTGTTGTGCAATCTAACAGGAGATATCAGAAATCTCATGGACAAAAGGGCCAATTCCTTTTGCCTTTTTTCATCTTCTGGGCAACTTGATTCTGATGACATGATGACAGCTCGCTTTGTGCATGGTTGAGACGGCTCAAGACTACAGCAATCTCGTACTATCCGACCTGTGTATGGGGCAAGCAAGTCGACACTCTTTGAATGTTGTCTAAAGTATATATACAAAAACTGATTAAGGAAATGATGTCTTAGACTGTAAATGAGTTTTCCTTTTTAGCCGCTAACATTTTCATTTCAATTTGGGTCGTTAGCCATTTGGAATTTGGAGTGTCGGAGATGTATAAGAATATGCGGAATAGAGAATTGTATAATTTTTTGCATAGTTGTATATGTTCCATAGTGAAGAGTACACAACTATCTATGATAGCAAGATACTGAAATATCAATTACTAATAATTGAGGTTATCCACAGTCAAAGTATATATATGCACAACCCTAGGGGATACGGCGAAACTCCTAAACATTACTAACATCTCCTTAGGTAGAATTAGCCAATTGGAATGCATATGTTTAGAATTATTATCCAGCGGACGCGTTTTGGCTTTACACATACGTTTAGCCCGCGCAGACACTAATCTCCTATCCCCTTGTCTTGTCAACATGATTACTTAGGCGAACCTAATCCAGAACCATTCGCTCGACCGATAGACAGACACCAAGGACTTTAAACCTGTGGCTTAAAAATAAGCAGGACATCTAATCAAAATTGTCGTGTTGCCATCCAGGCAAATACGGGGGTAGCTGCGGCGTATTAATGAGATCTGAACTGAATATATTAAACCCCGATTGTTCACTAACGTGGAAACACTAGCTAGTGCCCCTAATCTAAATCTCTCTCGCACGTCCACGCCCTCCTCATTCGTCTCATGTGGAATCCAGTTTGCACCCAGGAGGGTCCATGCACGACCCAACTCATCGACCCAGAAAAGACCAAAAACCAGGTCCATGATTAAGATATTAATTAATCAAGGGTTAAGTCAGGATCATCAGTCTCTCTTTCTCCGTAAGCATGTGCATGCTTGGAGCGCAAAGTACGGTACCAGAAACCCTAACACCTACCACTCATGGTGGCCCCCCCAAGAGCAGGTTGGTCCATAAATTAATCGCAAATTGAAGGGGGGTTGAGATTAGGAACTCACGAAGCTAGACACTATCCGAATATAATCACAGGTTTTGATTTAGGGTTCTTCCTTGCGCGAAAGCACGGTGCTCCGAAGCTTCTTTTGAGTACGGGAATAATTATATCACGGGGCGATCTCGCCTTCTTGACCCTGTATTAGGATAATGAGCAGATCACCGTGCTCATGGTGAAACCCTATTTGCGAAGAATAAAGTTAAATGTGATAAGTCAAACTCAGGATGAGGAATAGGAGCGAGCTTAAGTACCATTTGAGACGGCGCAAGCGTGGCGGGGCTTGACCATAAAGTACGTCTGAAATGAGAAAAACGAATTCATGAGAAAGCTCAAGCATACTAGGAATCATCGAAGCCTTAAGCGAGGATCACTAACATTTATCAACACCCAAATCTTGGGTTTGATCTCTTTTAGCTTAATTAATAGTTGGATGTCTGCCAAAAAACACAAGATAAAATATAGAAGAAACACAGTATTTTGTTGACTAGTTCAGGAAACAAGGGATCGGCGGACCTCAAAGTTCTGGGGAACCATCCTCCTCTTGTGAAGTCCTTTTGTATTTTACTTGCAGTTGAGATTCGCTGGTCGGTTCCTGGTTCCAATGGGGTCACTGTTCAATTTTTGGCACAACCTTTCCAATTGGGCCCTTCCACTAATTCGAGCGTACTGGCGCTTTTAAAGTTAAAAGTTCACCTTCCCTGCATGGACATTCCTGATCGTCATAATGGAGGGGTCCAATTGAGTCGTGCCAATAACATTGCCGACAGAAAGGCATACTCAAATTGGGAAATTATTCATTCGCTAAAGTGAGGCTTGTCTTATTCACGGGCGTAAATTAGACTAAGGGGAAGGACTTTAGGATTTGGAGCAGATTTAAGGTTATGGGAAGGACTACCCCGGCCCGTCTAAGTTTTCGGCGTAAAAGAAGATTTGTACTCTATCATTGCGTTCGATGTGATCTATACACAATGTACGCGCCAAGGGAATTATCATGAATTATTGGATATGTTGATATGATCTTGGCGACAATTTTTAGATGCTCTCTGAGCATAGAATAATTGCATTCACTGAAATTTACCTCAATTATTGCGGATTCCATGAGTTCTCTTCTAAAATGGTAATCTTTCGGGGCACATGACTGACTTCATGAGTGGACCAGAACATGGTACATCATCAGAAGCACCTATTTAATCCTTCTGATATGACATGCAAGACAAACATACCATACGCTTATCATCGAACCACTTATGCATCTGCCAAAGTTTGGATTTTCGAGACATGATGATCTTGGGACAAGCCATTGTACTGCGCAAACAGTTTCAAAATTATGACAAGTCATTGTACTACTGCATAAACACTTTCGAACGTGGGGTAAACAGGGCAGGACCAATTACGCTGCTCGCTTTGTTCAATGACCTTGAAAATAAGATGCAGGACGAGAAGTGGTGAGCCTGCTGCTAAACCTCGAACGCTCTCATCTACTACGGTCCCGTGTCTGCATAGGATCGAGAGATGCGTTCGAGCCTTCACGTAACAAGCGAAGCCATACAGCGTACTAAAAGCTGAAGCTCCTTTCCTCGTGTGTGTGTGTGTGTGTGTGTGTGTGTGTGTGAGAGAGAGAGAGAGAGAGAGAGAGAGAGAGAGAGAGAGAGAGAGAGAGAGAGAGAGAGAGAGCGAGCGAGCGAGCGAGCGCAATGGGACGTAATAATTGAGAAACGATAACGTGAGCCTCTGAGGAAGTTGCGAAGAAGGATGAACGAAGCATGCACGGCGATTCTTCGAACCGACTTTCCTTGTCTAAGAGGAGGAAGGTGAATTGGCGACTTCCACGCCATGGAAAGGTGTTTCGTCTTTGGATGCAAAGAGCGTGTGGAGGGGATCTCACGGGGGAGGTTTATTTGTAGTAAGTAAATCATACTCATGTGGACCATATTTTTAGTAATTCCTTTATATTTTTTTAAAAGGAAAAAAGAGATTCTCTGTATAACCAAGATGAGTTATGCACGGAGTCTATAGTTAGCCAAACCTATTGGACGCAAATGTTCTTGCTTCCAAAGCAAACCATATATGAGGTTGAGAAGAGGATCCGTCAGTTCCCGTGGACAGGTAATACAGTAAATCATGGATCGCGCAAAGTGTTATAGCCAATAGTTTGCTCACCTGAAAGGGAAGGAAGATTATGATTGCTCAATCTGAACTTATGAAACAAAGTATTGTTGGGCCGTATGTTATGGAACCTCATCAATTGTCCATCCTCTTCCTTTTGGAGTATATGGGTTCACAACATCAAATGCAGAGGCACTCTAATTATGTAGATCAACAATAGGGGCAGTATGGTTTTGATTTGGTGATGTCTCCTTAAATTGCGACATGTTTTAGCCTTAGGTATCCATAGCTTAGGGTACTGTTGCTAAGAAGTTTATGATGAACTCAGATATGTGAGATCGGTTGTGGAGTGGTATAATCTAATTTGAACCAGTGACATTAGCAAACACAATTTTATTGGTTGGCTTATTTGCAGAACTAGACTATCGACATCAGAAATTGTCAAACAACGGATAACTTCAGTTGATATCCAGTGTAACTTTTGCATGGTTGGTATAGAAGACATAACACAGTTATTCTTCCAATGTGAGTGGACATGCAGCATATAGCACGGTATTCTTGCACAACATGGGATTAGACATCTTTTCGGAGGATGGAATGAGGAACGTCAATGGATGAGTAGTACAACAAAGGGTAAAGACTTGGCAACAAGGCTCCTCAAGATATCCTTTATAGCAACCACATATGGCATTTGGATAGAGCGCAATTGTATACGGTTTCAAAACAAGTCAACCGACTTCTATATTATTTTGGCTAAGGTGCGTAAAAATGTAAGAGGTAAAGTAAAAAATTAGACAATCCCTGACAAATGTTGTATTGGTACTATGTGGAGACTTCTTACCTCCATCTTTTTCGAATTATCAGCTCTATTTGCAATGCTGGGGGATGCTCTTAAACTGTTGTACTCTATCTGCTTTATAATATTGACATTTTACACAAAAAAAAAGTGTAGTTCTTAGCCATATCTTCTCTATTTTGTGGTATAGCGCATTCATCAAAAGCAAATGTAACCTTTTGATTAGGTCACTTGGCCATATATAGAAGCCCACAAGAAAGAAATCTCGCCACATTTTTTTAATGTTCATCATCGTTTTTAACTTGCGCCCAATATAGTACACTCCCGAATCATCCTAACTTAGAACATACAACGAATATCACATGCAATAAATGTAGTGAAATCAATTTTACAGTCAAGAATATAGTGTGACAGCCGTTAATTTACGTGATTAATTGTCGGTCGTATATCAGGTCCAATGATGACTTGATAAATGAAATAGTTTTATCGTACAATCTTGTGCTTGTGGAGAGCGTATCCATATTTTCTGCAATTTTCTTAATTGATACGAAAACAAATAAAAAATATGAACACCATTCTCATCAAGCATAGTGTCCAATAGTTCGTTTGCCCTGCCCTCGAGCCTACCATACATGCATTGGTTTCAAGTTTTTGAAATCTAGAACCGATCCTATAGGCTCTTAGGTAGAAATACCTCTTATTCCACACACTACTCATGTCGGTGCCTCGATAAATTACAAGCATTGATAATAATTGCATTTCCGTAAATCAATGATTGAGATTTATTGAGACATCAATGAGAGTACTATGCAAGGTAGATAATCCATGTCTCAAATTTAAAAGTAGAGATCAAATCTTTAACTTAGGCTGGGTCGGTCTTTTATCAGTAAATGCCCTTACCCAAGCCTTTCAAAAAGTGTCTTCTAGAGTTATGGCTATTCACTGGCCACTAGACCCATAATCAGGTCTATCATGTCTACCAAGTATCACTGTAGAATTGAAACCCGTTGGTTCCACAAAGTTCTGGGATCCTATACTACCTTACACTTTTTTTTTTGTTAAACCAAAAGAATGATTTTTTTCTAAATTCAGCATTCAACATAAAAACCCAAATGGAGTACATAAGAAAAACAACTGTTTATGGCTCATAGTAACATAATTCTAAGACATAATAACATGAAAAGTTAAGTACAAATAATAAATCTGCTTTATCCCATAATTTCACAAATTAAAGTGTGAAAAATCATAAAGAAAAGTAAAGAATGATTCAAGCTTAGAGCCCTTAGAAATTATCTTGTATTCACCGGTTTTAAAATTTTGAAACGTGAAATCTATCTTCCAAATCCCAATAGCTACCTGTAAACTCGCCCAACTATGCCGATTTTGTAGGTCACACATGTTCTTTTGCATACCCTTATTATTGCAAATATGATCTTTATGATTCAAAAATTATGATTTGGTCCATTATAAAATGTGATGCACCTGTAATGTGACATCAGTAATATCAAAAGCCTCTGAGTTTGCTTTACGTGGAGTATGAGATGTTTTCAAGACAAGTTAATATATAAACAGATAAACCAAGCTAACAAAGATATAGATAGTCATGGGCAGATTTAGAATTTTAGGCTCAATTATTTGAAAAAAGAATTTACAAATTCATCCATAAATTATTGGCTCCATCAAAATTTTGCAATTTCTCTAAATTCCAAAGTATAAGCAAATTAATACTAATAGGAACTTTTAACAAAAAAAATATCCTTCCAATTAAAGAGCTATGCTTTACAATAATCATTCTTCTAATTGTGAAATTATCGGGAATCATAATTAATTATATCCAAACTTGGGAAACAAGCTTTCATGTAGATGGAATGATTGAATTTTACTCTAGTTTAATAACATTAACTATTCGTCGATAGCTTCCACACTATCGGCATGTTATGAGAGATTCTTTAGAAAGTATTCTAATAAATCAATGACGTAAAAAGTCGAGAACTAGTGATGTAGGGATTAAAAAATCTGAGAGTTATTGCCCTTATTTAAAAGAATATTAAGTTAGTGACAACTCTATTAAAAAACTTAAGTATTCTTTATTTATTTGTGGAAATATATTATCCTTTTAAAAGGTGGAAAAAGAAAATTTTCTAACATGATACATGTTAAGGATTGAGAAGAATGAACTTCAACTTTATAAACAACATTCCATATCACACATTGGCTGAATAATAATTTATTAGTGGATGGTATTTGGCCCAAACATGATCCGTCCTTGTAGCGAATGGTGTCACCAACAAATCTGTTTTCTTTTATGCAACATGTGAAGGCATTTAACTTCCGCAGCGCATCATAATAAGTAATGTTAGAGCCTATGATTGACTGGTGGCCCACTCTTAATATGTATACATATTTCATGAATTTCTTAAGGAATAAATCTCTCGATCGACGTGTTTTCTAAGAAGCCTTCATGGTTTAGTCTAGTGGAAGATACAAGGGGCGAAGGTGGGAGTTGTGGTGTGGTCACACGGTCCGAAGGGAACCTTTCGAGAAGTTGATCTATTAGAAGAGGTCAGGGGAGATGGTAGGCATTGTGGGTGTTGGTTCTTGACATAATAAAATGGAGAGTCAAGTAGATATATGTAATGCGGAAGGAAGCCCTGTAGGGAGCGTACCAACATTGGAAGCTCACACATGCGGGGATATCGTCGGTCTACACATGTGAGTTATGTTAGATGCACTAACCCGAATTGGATAAGTGTGGAGCAAGTATTATGCGCTTATTGGCCCATTCTTGTTAGCTTAAACTTCTGAACGAAGGCCGCCCAACTAAACATGTTACTGAGCTCGGACTCCGGACATGGACCCTATCCGTCCCCCAATCTTTTGGCCTCTTCCATGCAAAGACGAAGATGCATCTGCCATGCCATGTAGCGCAAATGCATATTTCATTAGGGACCAGCAAAGAGGGGGGGATTACGACACCCATGTGAAATGGTCAATCTTTTAATGCAGTACACTGCACAGGTGAGAATCAGCATCAGAGATAAGAGAAGGGAACATTAGGCTAGAATTGGACGTGGCGGGTTTCGTCGGAATCGAACGGAACAAGCAACGGGCGGGAGGGGGCATTGGCTCATCAGGCGCTGTGCGCTTTTGTACTCTTGCTAAGCAGTGACGATGCAAGGTCGCTAAAACCAAGTCTCCCGTGCACCCTGAAAAACCAGGGGCTTCAAGCCATTTCTGTGGTTTTCCTCTGTTTCTTTTCCTCTTCTCGTACAGTCGAAGAGAGTTAAATGAACGAATAAATAATTCTTGCTAATGATCCAAAATGAAGGGAGGGAACGAATGCTGTCACGTCCTTGTTGCGACAAGGGGCCGCAAAATTCTGCTGAATGGACCCAAATCATGTTTCGATGATTTAGCTTAGATCGCGAACGACTTGGACAGGATCCGCCCAAAGATCTTTTTGATTAATTTCCAAGCCTTGTTGCCCCCGTGAACTGTACTTCTTCCTTTGATGGCCAAGAAATGAAGGGCGTTTTCGGTTTGTCGTAAGTTCATTCTCGATGGAAATAAGAATTGATGAGGTCGGGAGAATATTGGCGTCGCTTAGCTTATCAGGCGGTGCGATCGCGTAGTTTTTGTGACTAGATGTTTATTAACGAATATAGAAAATTTATGACATCACCTTACGTTCAGGAACGATTCCTAATTATGAATTGGACCCTGTCAGCTCGTGGCCCCAATGGCCTAATGAGAATATCATCGATGAATGTCTTTAAGATACTTATTGAGTAATTACATAAAATAGTTTCATGATGGTCATATAATGTTTTCCTCACTCGATTGTATTGAACATCGAAATATTGTTCATGGGCATTCTTAGTAAGTGTATTAGAGATACTCGTTAGCAATATTCTTGTAATGTTAAGGTTTATTGTGTAGTGGGAGCATTAATAGTGGAATGATAATAAGATTAATATCACCAAAAATCCTAAACTGGTATATGTATGACAATTTTACCCTGAACGTTTTTTTTTTACCACTAAACACTCCAAACTAGTACACATGTGACAATTTTACCCCGAACATATCCCAAAAAACCCCAAACTGGTACACTTGTGACAATTATACCCTAAACATATCACAAAAAACCTCAAACTGGTACACATGTGACAATTTTACCCTTAACTAAAATTTTAATGTTATTATTTTTTTATTTTTTCAAATTTTTATTAATTTTTATTAATTTTTATTTTCTTTTTTTCTTCTTCATCTTCAACCTTTGGTCGATCGCCGGACTAACGACTGGCTAGAGGTGGAAGCCGGCGAGGTTGGCCCCGTCGGCTGTTGGCGAGGGCCGCCCTCACCTGGGTCGGGCGAGGGCGACCCTTTCTTGAGTTGGGCGAGGGTTGTCCTCGCCCACCCAGGCGAGGTCTGCCCTCGCCTGAGTCGGGCGAGAGCTGCCCTCGCCAAATCTAGCAAGGTCAGCCCTCACCCAACTTTGGCGAGGGTCGCCAGACACCAGCGAGGGCGGCCCTCGCCAGCAGCCAGCAAAGTCATCCTCGCCCATGTCCACCTCTAGCCGGTCGCCGGTTCGGCAACCGGCCAAAGATTGAAGATGAAGAAAAAAAAAGAAAAAAAATTTGAAAAATATAAAAAAAATAATATGAAAAAATTATTAGTTCGGGATAAAATTGTCATAGGTGTACCAGTTTGAGGTTTTTCGTGGTCAAAAAAATAGTTTAGGATAAATTTGTCATGGGTTTACTAGTTTGAAGTAAAATTATCATATGTGTACTAGTTTGGGATTTTGGGTGGTAAAAAAAAAGTTTAGGGTAAAATTATCATATGTGTACCAGTTTAGAGGTTTTGGTGGTAAAAAAAAAAGGTCGGGATAAAATTGTTACACATGTACTAGTTTAGGGTTTTTGGTGATATTAACCCATGATAATATTACCTATGCAGAGAGAGAAGAGTATTTAATTAGAAAGGATGGGCATGGTTTCCCAAAACGTTAAACCTGTAAATGGAGGAATAGTTATGACATAAGAACAGCTAATTCAAAGAGGGAAAATTGTTCAAAAATAACTAAACGTATTGCACTTTTGCCAATTTAATTCTTAATATTTTAATTGTATCAATTGAATCATAAACATTTTTTCATATTTTATCAATTAAGTCTATCTGGCTAATTTTAGCCAGAAATCGCGAACGTGGATATAAGCCGCTCTATGTGGCACGGTTGAAGTTGACGTAGATAATTTTTGAAATATCGCAATCCTAAACCTATTGAGGGTTGCCCTTGTCAGCCTAAGAAAGGGCAACCTATGCGTGCCCAAGTGAGGGTGACTCTCGCCAGCCTAGGCATGAGTGTCCTTCACTTGAGGCTAGCGGCGACAAGGCCTAGGGATGGTTGGCAGAGGGAAAAATGAAACAGAAAAAGAAAAAGAAAAAGAAAAAGAAAAAGGAAAAAATAAAAAGATTCATAAAACTAAAAAAATATTTAAAAAATTTGTCAACATCAGCGTTGGCTGTGCCACGTAGGATGGCCAACGCTGACTATACCGACACATTAGCTATTTCCGATCAAAATTAGCTGGAAAGATTAAATTAGCAAATTATTAAAAGGTTTTGCACTAAAATGACAAATCATTGAAATGTTTAGGAATAATCTGGCACGATCGAAAGGATTATGACTGAATTAAGTGCTGTACAGTAAGTTTAAAACTTTTTGGATAATTTTCCCAAAGAAAGCTACATACATACCAAAGTAAGGTTTTTTTTTTAAAAAATTTTTCCCACAATTGGAAGTCGTTCAATGATCATAACATAACAAACCTCTAGGGGATGGCAATGTATATGCGTGGTTTTAATCCTATTTAGCACCTAACTTTGATGGTTCTCACCTAACTCACCGAGAATTCCTCTAAACACTTACTAACTTGATGTAAGCGTCGATTATACACGTGGCACCGGCATCGCTCGCCGTTCGATAACTAAGCCCAAAGATCGATGCCCGAATCCGCGGTCGGTACCAGAACGACCGACGGGCATCGCGAAGCTCATGTACCCAATCAAGACAATGAAGGGCGACGTGATGGCACGGTACTAAAATTGCCAATTCCTTGCTCTCGTTGCTGCCTCCTCGTAGCAAGTCGGAAGCCTTTACCACCTCGGACGTGTAATGAACAGCGTGACGGGGCCTCCTCATCGGCCCAAGACTAACCCAGGCCCGAATCCACGCTTCTAGAAAGGGCGCAAACGGGGGCGAGAAAGCCCGTCCCTTCGCCGGATCCGGCGTCAATGGACCCCGAGAGCCCACGGGGCGGGTCGCGGAGCTCCGGTTTCGGGGCCCGGCCCATCATGTGGGCCCTTTCCCTATCCGTCCTGTCCGGTCCCACAATCGGCGGTCAAATGATTGATCCCGACAGGAACCCGAACGTTAAAGAAACGGGTCGGGTCCAAAAGCCCGAGGGAAAAAACTAGCCGTTGCCTTAGCGAGGCTCATGATGCCTGTCTTGTCTCCTCCACTTTTTCCCGTTCCTTTAGCTTTCGCGAATCCCGAGACGCGCGGCCATAGATTGCGGACGTTGAAAACTACCAGGATTTCTTTTTTGGGGCCATTACTGTTAGAAATTAGGACGTTGTGTCCGGGCGGTTTTTGATTCGGGGGCTGTGAACCGAGCCGAGCCGACACCGGCGGGAAAACAAAAAGTGGTTGCTTCCTTCGTTACCCCGAACTCAATGGAAAACGCGCGAAATTTCTAATTCAGGTGGCGGTTCGATTTGGACACCCCTAAGTAAGAATATTTAGTAGGTTTCCCTGTCGCGGTAAGAAATCATTTTATGGGAGTGCAATTAGATGCTTGGCGTGTGAATGAATTCATCTGTAAAGGGATCATGTCACTTTTTATTTTAATCTTTATTATGATTTCGACCGTGGATTCAATAATAATCCTTATAAGGTGTAAGATAATTGGGATACTACTCTCTTTGTTCAACCTATAATCTATTACTATTAGCCGATGTATAATGATTCTATTTGTTGGTGGTCGTGAAAAAAGAATAAGAGCGGGGCCATTTATCATTTATTTGACTAAATTCACTCATTTTTCATGAAAATAGACATAACCACCCTCGATTATTTATGTTAATATTTTTCGGGGTTTTACTTCATAATTGATCCACAAATCTACTTGATAACATAGAAAAGAACTGGGTTTGTCCGAGGGAGAATACGAGCGTTTTTATATCCTAGAGATCTTATATAGAAATAGAAAGACTAAAAAGAAGAAGGAAATCAAATAAATTCAGGATCCGCCATTTTAAATTCACATTAGATGCTCGCCTCTTTAGTGAAAGCGGGTTGGATTAAGTTATTATATAAGGGGTAGAAATAACCCGAAAGAAATATCGAAACATCTATACAGATAATATCACGAATTAGTTCGACAGCTTAAACTCGTACAATCCTTTCGTGGTCCATATAAACCCGTCGATTGCAATTTGGCGAAATTTCCATCGAACCGGTCGGAGAGAGGAATCGGTAGATCGGATTCCAAACTCATTAAAGAAGAGATTTTCGCATCTAAAATGCAATCTCCCTAAACAAGCACCGCAGCTTCATCTACCCCGTTGCTTTCTATGTTCAAAAGTCCTACCAAAGTATGAAATCGGTCTTTCCTAACTACGGCCTCCTGCCAAATTCACTTTTTTAAAACTAACGAATTTAAAAAAAAAAACTGAATAATAGTATACGAACATTTCCATATTTTCGGCCTCCCATCTGGTCCAAAACAAGAAATGGTAAAAATTGGTCGGGGGTTGACCCTTTGACCGTATAGCCACCCACCGCACACGTACGTCACTCTGTTCCGCGTACGATGTCGTATATTACCTTTTTTCGCCGCTTTCCTCTTTTTTATAATTAGCCCTCCCTTCTTCAACGTCTCTCTCTCTCTCTCTCTGCAAGAGAAATCACATCATCAATGGCGCAGAAGCGAAAGCTCCGAGTCCTGATGAGCATCCTCAGGGACAAGGTCTCCATCGTCAAGGCCACCCTCTCCCTCGCCCGGTCCTCCTCCTCCGCCGCCGTCCGCCTCTCCGTCCTCCGCGCCACCGCCGCCTCCGCGCCCCCCGGCGCCCCGCCCCCCGAGGACCGACTCGCCGCCGTCCTCCTGCTCGGCCGCGGGTCCCGGGTCACCGCGCGGTCGTGCGTCGCGGCCCTCATGGACCGCCTCCACGGCTCCGCCGACGCCGCCGTCGCCCTCAAGTGCCTCGTCGCGCTCCACCGCGTCATCACGCAGGGCACCTTCATCCTCCGGGACCAGCTGTCCTTCTTCCCCGGCAGCGGCGGCCGCAACTACCTGAACCTGTCGAGGTTCCGGGACGGCTCGGACCCGGAGGCCTGGGAGCTGGCGTCGTGGGCGCGATGGTACGCTGAGTTCCTGGAGCAGACCCTGATCGCCTCGCGGCGGGTCGGGTTCTATCTGTGCGGCTCGCCCCGCCGCGGCTCCACCGGGGACCGGCACGAGAAGGTGTCGGCGTCGTCGAACCCCGAGCTGTTGATCGAGCTCGACGCGCTGCTGAGCGTTCTCGAGCGGGTCGTCGAGGCGCCCGATCAATCGGGGCTGCTCCGGGCGAACGACCTCGTGCACGAGGTGGTCAGGTTGGTGGGCGAGGACTACGGCGCGACCCGGTCCGAGATCTCGCTCCGGCTGGCGGGGCTCGGGGAGAGGCTGGACGGCTTGAGCTCCGCCGAGTTGGCTCAGCTCGCGGGCCTGCTGACCCGGCTGGGCGCCTGCAAGGACGGGCTGATGTCGCTGTTCGGGAACCGGAAGAACAACGACGGGCTGTGGGACTACGCCGCCGAGCTGAAGGCGAAGGCGTCGGCGGAGGAGGAGAGGAGAGAAGGGTGGAGGCTGGTGAAGAAGGAAACCAAGGCCGATGCCGCCGAGTTGGCCCGGCTCATAGGACGGTTCACCGAGTCAAGGAAGCTCTACGCGGTGCCATCGGCGGCGGCGGCGGGGAGCGGCGGCGGCGGCGGATTCAGGGGGCTGGACTTGGTTCCTGTAGCGGTCTCGACCGTGGGGTGACGTGGACGCCATAGGGGGGGACAAGTGGATGCTGAGTTGGAAATTCGGTAATTCTTTTATTACGTAATAGACCGGAACTGTCTGCTGTTGTATATAGCAAAAAAACCAAAAGGGAGCTAGTTTTTGAAGTTTACTATTTTTACAGGCAATTTCTCGAGATCAAACTTATATTTTCTTTTTTCCTTTTTTTAGAGTGTGACGCTGTACATAATACAACTGTTATTTTGCAGTTTCTTTCAATGCTATTGTTAGATTGGGTTCTTCAATAGTTCCTATGTTGAATCATTATCTACCTTATTCATTACGTTAATTTTCAACGGGCCTCTCTCTCTCTCTCTCTCTCTAGTACATTTCCTATCAGAATATTTTGACCATTTTATCTTTTTGTGGGTCCGCGTTTTCGGCATCCAAAGGATTCTAGGTTAAATGTCGCGCCCCTCGTTTTATTTGGTTTCTTCCTTTTTTCTTGTCGCACTCCTCCTTCTTACTTTTCTTTGTTCTCTCCACGTGTATTTCACTGACCTTCTCCAGTTTAGAGTTTTTTGTAGTAAAAAAAATTATTTTGAGATAAATTTATCACAGATATATCAGTTCGTGGATTTTCGTGGTATTAACCCTAATAACTTAATGGAAAAACAATATGGCCGGCCAAGCTCACACTTATGCAAAGATGGGAAGGGAGCGAGGAAGCATGCATCTAGCCATACTGGACTTCGCATGAAGCAGCAGTTAAGAGGACAAAATCCACACGAAACATTTAACAATATAGCCCATGAGAGTCGACGCTTTAGATTATTTACGGCTCAAATGACTGTCGATGAGAAGGATCGAGGCAGATTTCTCCTGGTGAAATCAGGACAAAGCCAAATGCTTGACCAGGAAACCAATTGGCAAATTGTTACTCAGGCAACCAAAAGAGTTGCTCAGGCCTTGTGGGATGCTCCAAAAATTTGCTGACGAAGTGTGTGCTTGCTGATAGAAAAAGACTAGATTAAGGTTTCAATTTCCCCCTCTAGCTCTCTCACTGTGTATTCTTTAGGTAAAGATCAAAATGAATTATTACAGAGCGAGAATTCCTAAACAACGAGTCTGGTCTTCGACCTTTGTGGCTCTTCCATGTATGTCGCCTCCACGTCGAACGCCTTCCTGAAGAATGCCGAGTCCTTCCACCTGCTCAGGTGAGCCATCGCAACACCATCTCGTCCCCCTCCTCAAGCTCCCTTCAAACAGCCATCGCAGCATCTCCAATAGTAGCTCGTACAGTTGATCCTATAGCACACCACGTCCGAGTCCAGGATCACGTGGTACTCCTCCCCCAGAGCACTAACGTCCTCCGCCTCCCCTCACCTAAGCAACGCAAAGCAAACCACTCCTCCTCTGGCACTTGAGTCCAGGGCCGATGACAGTTGATCGCATCAATGCTGAACTGGAGACTTGCCGTTCAAAGCCATGACAAGATCAAAACACAAGAGACCGATGATAGTCGATTGCACCACAGACATAGAAGTTGCAAATATCGCCGCCTGGCCCTTCCTGGCTCCGAGCTCATTTGCCAGTGTCACTCCATCAAAAAATTAGATGAAGTCAACAGGGCAACCACTTGTGTGCACAATGACAAACATCAAATTGTCAACGGAGCAATAGTTCGTTATTCAAAATCGAAACTACAAGCTGTTCGCCCTCGCCTGGGCGGGCGAGGGCCGCCCTCACCCGACGTCGGCGACCTCTGCTGCCCTCACCTGGACGAGCGAGGGTCGGCCCTCGCTGGACACTGGTGACCTCCGCCGGCCACGGTGGCTGGCGGAGGGAAGAGAGGAAAAAAAAAAGAAAAGGAAAAGAAAAAAAAAGTTTAAAAAAATACTGTTCCGGTGGCCGGAACAATAAATTTCTTGCCGGCCGGTGAGCATTTAACCGGCCGGCGAACCCAGGTACCAAATTAAGACTGAATGGGCACTTTGGGTACCAAATTGAGACTGAATGGGCACTTTGGGTACCAATTTGAGACTACATCTACTTTGGGTACCAAATTGAGAAAAAGACCCCACTTTGGGTACTAAATTAAGACTGAATGGGCACTTTGGGTACCAATTTGAGACTATGTCCACTTTGGGTATCAAATTGAGAAAAATGCCCCACTTTGGGTACCAAAACGAAATTTTCCCAACACATTATTATAGAGGAAAGGTTTGTGTATGGTACCCAATTGCAGCGAGGAAGGCAAAAGGAATCATCATCTCCCATCCATTGATGCTCATGCTGCCAAAATAATCAGAACAAAAGTCGTCTAGAAGTTTCATCCACAGTGAAAAATCGGGGACAAAATCTCGTACCAGATCGACAAGGCATCCACTTGTACAAATTTAGTCATCAGTATCAAAATCCTATATTGTCAAATCTCCAGGCCGATCGAATGCAATGACAACAAATCATAGAATGAGGCAAAAAAATTGATAATCGATTTCGAAATTAGAGGAACTGATGCCTGATCATAACCCCAGTAGACAATTTGAAGAACTCCCACAACCCCGAGAATGCCCCCATGGACCATAGTATCCATGTCAATGCACAACCCCTGCACGCGAGTACGAGTACAATCCTGAAACCATGAGCCACCAAGACAGATCCAACACGACGCACAGACCCACCATGCCGAAGTCGAAGATGCTCACGCAGGCCCAACTCGCGACCACGTTCACCACCAGACCTATCAGCGAGACCCGAGTCGAGAGTTGTGACCATGGTCTTGAGATTGCTCTGCAAGGACTTGGACAGCGGTAACATGAATGCGAAGCTGAAGCGCACGGGGATGAACCACAGGGCTATCTTGCCGGACAATGCCGCTTCATCGTTGAATTGACTAAGGAGCGTCGGGAGCGGAGTCATGAAGATGTAGAGAGGCAGCGAGAGGAGGCAACATAGCAAGAGGACGATCCATGACCTTTTCGCGTAGATGCCTAGCATGTGGTATCGCTTCGCACTAAAGGCTCGACCACACGGTGTCTCTAGAGCGCTTGCCATGCCAAGCTGATTCCCAAGGCCATAAATATTAGAGTCGGTCGATTCTCAAGTCGTATCCTACAATTTGAGCTTTAAATGGTACGCATTCATTAGATGAATTGGTAATTCCCTGAATTTATCATATTCACTTGCAAATCTACTATTCTGTAAGTAGTTATCGGTTCAACGTCTTACTTCATAAGTCTTGTATACGGAATGCAAAGGGAAAGAACTCCTTAATGTTCAGATGGACGCAAACACAAGAAAAGGCAATAAGAATGGATTAATCACCGTTAGGCCAAAGTTGAAGCCAAGAATGACGTTGTTGGTGATGGACATGGGGGCGAGCTCAACTTCGCCCGACCTTGCCGGCGAATGCTTGGGTGACAACATTCATGGAGTACGTTGCCACTCGGGTGAGTATGGCCGGCCTGGCAACGTGCCATATCCTCCTCATTTCTATCCACACTCTGGCTGTCATGCTCGTCTTCAAGTCTCCCACAAACATCACTGGCATGATCGCTGTTCGCAGGTGACTCTTGAAGCAGAAGCTGATTAACATCTCGGTTCCCATTGCTTGAATTCGCCATTGATGGACAGACTTCGCTTCACAGCGAAGTGAAAGCCGCGACATATTTGTGTGGATCTTGATAGGTGGGTCCATCCGACAGTGTCTCTCGTATCAAATTTGTGTGACAAATTAGAAAATGAGTTGCTAGGTTGATTTATGATAGTCTACAAACATCTTTCGAAGTAAACAGCTCGCGATGAGAATCGCTTATAGCATCTAACGATCGAACTAACTAACGTTCTTCAAACCTTGATGGAATCGCTGCAGCACTGCAATTGGGTGGATGAATTGGCATGTTAGTATTTTCTGCAAGAACAACATGGATTCCTAATGATCTGAATAAGAGATGCTATGAGTATGATCTGAATACTTCATCCCGTTGCATTTGAACCAAGTGCTTGACCAATTAATCTTTGATACTAGTAGCATTTTGTGTGTAATTTACATGAAGACGGGGGCACACACAACCAATGCTAGCGACTCAAATTCAGTGTATGGGAAAAAAAAATCCTGTCTTGATTGCTTCTACTTCAAAGTAGGACCTGCACAGAGAGACTTATCTAGATTACTATAGTCAGTTCATCAATTCTTTTGCCCATAAGTTTAGGAAAGATTTATAAGTAGAACCAAACTCGACTGTGCATACAAAATAAAGGCCGATCCAATACTGAAGATGTGAGTTCTAGCCATCAGCTAGAGCAAGCAACTCAGGATCTGGAGTAGACCACTTTGCCACTCGTGCCTTAGCTTTCTCGGCCTGCATTGATCAAGTGAATTCTTTAGATTCGTAGCGATACACCAAGCTAATGACCTATATTAAGTGAAAATTAGCAACGTATCCCACACATATCAGGTACCAAGAAGCTCGCACACTAATGAAGAACTAAGTCCAGGCGTCCGGTTATTAAGGATGGCCGGCATTGACGGCCTACGTAAATTACTTTAGCGACAGGCTCGCTACTGATACCCAAAGATGTTAGTGGAGGAAAGCTTCACAAAGCAATTGCTGGTTCTCTTCAGCGGCAAGTATTAATGTGACAACGGGGTGACGGGCAGTTAGCCGGCCCCGATGATCATTAGGAACCAGTTTTTGGACTTCTAGAGAAAGGTTTTCCTGTTTTCTGTCATCATTTTTTTTCTAGTTATACGCTGGGTACACTTAGCCGATCTGGGGCTTTAGACTTTGTCACTGATACCTCTAGGCTTTTATGTACTTAGTCTTGTTAACCGCATTTTTCTGGTGCTTTATTTGGTGCTAAAGTCACGTACCTCCTTCGCCCAATCACAGTTGATTGTTATCACGGCAAGTATCAATGTTTGGATTGCAGTCCCCCCAAACACCATGCCACCCCAGATACCCTACCATGTTTCCGAATCACGATTAATATAATTGAGGAACAAGTTATCTTCGAATGGAAAGCAAATGATTGGAGGCTTTGGATACGTACCATGACACCAAAGTGAAACACCCATCCCATGAGCAATCCAAGAGGAAGCCCAACGACGTAGTAGCATCCCAAATTTATGTACGCAACATGCGCTTGCCACCCCGATCCGACGGCAACTCCTGAGAAGGGGGTTTTGAGTTCTAGTCACGTATGTTCACTCGGCTTCCTCTCAATTCTTGTAAGTATTTGGGCATTGTGAATGCATTACAACGAGGAGATGGATGCGAAAATAAGCAATATATAAAGGGTCTTGTTAGTGAGTGTCCAAGAGCACCGATCAAGTATAATTAATGAGAAAACATTTTCGTCACTGACACATTAATTGCACATGACACTAATTAGAAAGAAGTGCCCTGAAACATTTGTTAACGGAATCGATATACGAACTCACCCGACAAAATTGGTTGAACACTGTTGAGGAGGATCGTGACACCCAGAAGATAAGATAGCTCGTCCACTTCTTCGAGAACATCGGTGGATGATGTGAAAATGTAGGCAAATTTGTTGTGCAAGATCATTATGAGCGCACAGAAGAAGAGGCCGATCATAGTCGATTGAACCACCGACACGATGGTCGCGAACTTGGCGGCCTCAGCGTTTCCAGCTCCGAGTTCATTCGCCACTCTCACTCTATAAATATCGTAATGCGACGATGAGCACGTTTTCCAGAAGTAGTTATAGACTGAAAACGATCAAAAAGCATCATATGAGAGAGAGAGAACCCGATGGCAGCAAGGAAGGCTAAAGGGATCATCATCTCCCATCCGTTGATGCTCATGCTACAACGAGAATGAAATGAGCAATTCATCAGAAGCCTCAAACAAGAAGAAACATTTGCAGTGCAAGGAGGCAATGCTCACATAAATCTCTTGCGTTCGAGGAAAATCGCACTTACCATATTGATAAGGCATCCACCGCGACCGTAGCGTTTTGCAAATATCCGGTCATCAGTACCAATATCCTATAGTACCAGTTCTCTAGACTGATCGTGTGCCGAGATACAAGGAAGCAAATTATTGAAAACAAAAGCAATCACCGAGGTTCGCGGTACATATAGAAGCATTTCAAAGTGGAATCAAGAAGATATTTCTTAATTCTTTCATATATAATTGTCTTTAAGAGTTCAAAGACATTCTACTCTCAAATTTAGATTTTACAAGAGGTGCATATTTAACACTACACGTTTACCCGCTCATTGTGCGGATTGTCATACAAAGCATAATTAATATGGAGCATGGAAAAATAAGCACAATTACAATACTATTTTATCGTATGGTTAATTGTACAAGGTACGCATAGAATTGAATCATAAAAGTTAGAAGCAACTGGTTCGTATAAAAATAAAAAATTATTGACAAAGTACACTATACAAAGAAATTGTACTTATGGAAAGATTAAACTTTTCTAGATTTAAAATTCTCTTAAGAAAGTTGTTGGAGAACGGAAAATATTCAAATTTTAATATTGAAAAACGTGAGAAATTAAATGAAAACATGAATTTGCAACATCCATCTATTGACACAATATTTGTACAGTAAAATAATTAAGGATATTTAGGGTAGAAAAAAACGATGGAGATCCCTAAAAAGTAGTAGGCTTTTGAGGTAAAACTACGATGGTAATATGCTCACCAAAAAAATGGATACTACAAAGACATTTAAAGCTTCGTTTGCTTCGTAAAAAATAAATGATTTAGAAAATATTTTCTAAAAAACGATCGCTTGTATTGTCTATAAAAATGAATTAACTATAAATAGTTTCACCGTCAACAACAATGTTTAGACATAAACTATGTATTAATTAATTATTTTATGCGATACAAATGATCATTTTTAAAAAATATATATTTTTAAAAATATTTATTTTTTGTGAAATAAAGGAAGCCCAAGAGATTAAATTACGTGGTAATCTCTCTTGACTTTCTAAAAGAAAGATACGTACCAGATCATGACTCCAGAAGCAAGAGATAATTTGAAGAACTCCCACAACTCCGAGAACGCCTCCCCGGACCAACCGGTCCATGTCAAAGGACAACCCCCACAAGCCGAGTACCAATACAACCCCACAACCATGAGCCACCAAGAGACATCCAGCGCTACGCACAGCCCCACCACGCCGAAGTCGAAGACGTACACGCAGAGCCAGCTCGTGACCACGTTCATGGCCAAGCCCGCCAGCGAGACCCACGCCGTGGCCCCGTTCTTGAGCTGGCTCTGCAAGAACTTGTTCAGCGGGAACATGAACGCGAAGCTGAAGTGGAGAGGGATGAACCACAGGGCCAACACGCCGGACATCTCTGCGACGACGTCGGCTTGGCCCAGGAGCTGTAGGAGCGGTGTCGTGAAAATGTAGATGGGCAGCAACAGGAAGCAACACAGGAAGAGCACGATCCACGACCTTTGCATGTAGATGCCGAGCATTTGGTATCTTTTTGCGCCAAAGGCTTGACCGCATAGCGTCTCTAGCGCGCTTGCCATGCCTAGCTAATCAATTTTGCCATGCCAAAAAATGAAGTCCGTTAGATTTGCCATGCACAAGTTGAGATATAGTATTTTCGCATCTTCATTACTTGCCCACATAAATCATAGAGGATCTTATATAGCCCGAGCACTTAAAATTTAATTCGGTTATAAATTCGATTGATACTAATTAAGTGTGATGAAGTTACGACTCCTTATTTTGAAGGACATATATGGGGAATTTTCACGAATGGTCACCTAACTAAAATGGTTGAATCTCGAATCTGACCACTAAACTTTGATTACAATCACTCAATGTACCGAACTTTCAATTCATGGTCTAGCCATTGGGTGCTCAAGTATGGCCATCGAATGAACGAGTGCAGTTTAGGGGAGGGGAGCAGATAAACCATGAGCCGCGAGGCACCTGTGTTCGACCTCCAAAGTCCGATTGTTAGGGAAATAGGCTCAGCAGCTAAGGACCCGGGTTCAACCGCCGACCATCTTGGATCGACTTCCAGCAACTCAAGTTTGATAGTCGACGAAGGCCATCCATACTCGAGTTTGGTCGCGAGAACACCTCATCTTATGATCACCCACAATGCAAATATAGACCAAGTTTCGATGAAGAATTCTTGCATGCATTCAAAACACGTGTGAATACTCTATTTCTGTCATTATATAGTGTACGCCCACGTGAAACCCATATGATCTGATGGCTAGGATGAAGTGGCTCACATGCAATAGATGCATACAATACTTGTTCAATTTCGTTTATGGGCCTAGTTTGACTAACCTCGATTCTGGGCCACGTAAGTTCGACAGTTAGTGGCTCGATCCCTCTTATTAGTAACCACCTATCCAACTTTTAGCGGCGGAAGAGGTTCAACTCCAAAAGATTACTTGATTTTTGAAATTTCTATAGTCACTTTTCGAATTTTAAGTGTAAATTTTTCATAGATGAATACGTTTTTCATAAACTAAAATTTTTCTATATCACGATAAGCATAACTAAGAGTTAAATGTGTTGCCACAATAACAAAATGGACCCTAAGATCTTTGTTAGAAAATATTTTGCATGTAGTTCTACGATAAATGTGAAAATATAAGTAATTCACTTTTTGTCGGAGTTACTGTTTTACAATATGCACAAATTCAAGTTCAAAGCATGTTGTGTGGCCATTATACAAGATACTTTTTTTTTTTATTTTTAGTTTTGCTAACCAAATTAAAACGTTGGCCACAAAAGCCAAATCAAAATTTTAACCCACTAGGCTCTGAATTCCGCACGTTGAGATATGGACAATTGTGTCCCACCACCTCAAAAGGAGCCACTTCTCATCTAAGGTTGACTCGTTTGAAGTCATACTCAATTTCCTTCCGGCATTTTCAAAGCTCTTCCACATTCCATTGGCTCGAGTTGACCTTTGCTAATCTACTTGCATCTCTGTGTTCTTTCATCTTCATTTTTGCTTATCAAAAGAAAGTTAAAAACCCATTACGGAAGAGTGAAGCTTTTGAGAGATGTGCACAATTATATCATGGCCCATGGGTTGATGTGAATTGGAACCTGACATTGCTCCTAATCTATCTTGTATGTTTGGGGAATTTTCTGCCAATAAACCCACTTAAACTCCATTAGCTCTCAATCTGTCCACATCACTAGCAGAGTTTTCTGACACATATACCATTTCCAATTAGACTTTATTAACATAATAGTCTATGGACCACCGTGAGAGTAACATTATGTTATGAGTCACAAATTCTTGAAAAAATATACTCTATATCAATTTATAATTATTTGTTAATTATTTTTTTGTAGTCTAGAATATAATGTTAATCTCATAGTAGATTAATGATGGTCGCTTAATCATTTCTCTTTCCAATTTTAGTAACTTTATTAATTCCCTCAACGATTGAATCTTTGAAAGCTCGAGCGAGAGGTCTTTTACCACCAAAACGCGATCAGCAAGACAAAAACTATTCTCATTAAGCAAGACAAGCGTAAACATAAAAGGAATTACCAGGAGGCCGAAGTTGAAGCCCAATATAACGGTGTTGGCGATGGACATGGCGGCGAGTTCGACTTCCCCGAGGTGGCCGGAAAAGGCTTGGGTGATAACGTTCATGGAGTACATCGCCACCCGAGTGAAGATGGCAGGGCCCGCTACTTGCCATATCTTCTTCGTCTCGATCCAAACTCTAGTCGCGAGCTTCTCCTTCTCCCTCTCCCTCTCCCTCTCATCCCGATGATCAACGCCGTTTTGATGGCCATTCACTGGGTGCGCCAACAAGGACTGGTTAACATCACCATTGCCGGCCACACTCGCCATGAGAGAGAGAGAGAGAGAGAGAGAGAGAGAGAGAGAGAGAGAGAGAGAGAGAGAGAGAGAGAGAGAGAGAGAGAGAGAGAGAGAGAGAGAGAGAGAGAGAGAGAGAGTTTATATGTGGGGAAGAACACGATGAGGCGTTACCGCTATTGGTGGAGGAGGAGGATTGATACATTAAGAATTGAAGTTATGTGAAACGTGCAAGGCATGAGATATGGATCGGATTCGAGGGTGAGCACCCTTTTCTTAATAATCGTGTGGGAACAGAGCTTAGAGCGATTACTCGTTTATGGTGCGTCCAATTGTTTATTTTGCCCATTGCATTGTCTAGTGCGCGGGCTATTACTTTCATAATTTGATCGGGTCACCACATGGTGCCATGAGAAGAGAAGGTCCATTATGTTCATACGTTAGTGTCAACTCTTCCATTAAGTATCTCCATTACCAATGTACATTAAAATAATCACCAAATGTGATTATCAAAGATAGTGTCGAATAAAATGGGTAAAATAGTGTTATCCAAATAGACATTTCCGTCTTGCTCATAAGAGAATTCGAAATGTATCTACTTTATTTGTGTTGAGAATGAGTTATGGGCCAACTATGATATATTCTATATTCCATACCACATCAATTTTTTGATATGTGATTTTTCTAGCACAACTCACACGTGTATCTTTACAAGCTTCTCCTCACATGTGAGTTCAGTATTAGATTTGCTCCCACTTAATTTAGGTATCCTTCTGCATCAACTTATCTGTGGATTCTCACTTTCCCTTCTTCTGTCTCTATCAATTCGCTTAAGCTCTGTCAAGCCTAGCTCTGAAATGAAAATACCAGGTGAGACTTATCAAGATATATGGTTGATGTGCATTGATTATGGGCCTATATGCATCTGTCGATAGTTTAAGTTTCTAACAAAGCTAGTTACTAGGATCCTTCATGTCCAGAGATCAAATTTTTGACAATCTTTCTATTCTCTTACTCGGTTTATTAGAGCACGAATGATAACTATTATGTACCAGAAGTCAGAAAAATTTTTATTTCTATTTTTTGAATTAGTTTCTGAACAGAGATACCCAATTAATAACGATATAAAATATTTCTTCCCGAAACATAAATCCGTTTGATAATGACACAAAATTTCACCCTCTTATGCTCTTTTCCATTCATTGATGAGTGGCGGTGGGAGGCGGCCGGCGAGCAGTGGGTGGGTGGGTGGTGGGGCATGGCAGCGACCATCGGTGAGTAGTCGACGAGAGGCCGCAGGGGGAGGAGGCCAGCGGGTGGTTGCGGCAGGATGCGAGAGCGAGCGATGAGAAGAGTTTTTACATCTCTTTTTGTTCTAGAATTAGAAAAAGTAGAAGATTATTACTTTTTATTTCTATTCCAAACTTATTTTTGAACTAAAAATTTATTTCAGACATAAATAAATATAAAATTACGTTATTAAATAAATTTCTGTTTTAGATCTGTTTCCAAAAATAGAAAAATAAAAGAATAGAGAAAGAGAATGGTGCCTTGTTCGTTGGACAAGACTTCGAAACTTTTGCCAATACGGCTCACTTTAATCTAATCTTTTACGTGGAATGAGCGAAAACGAAAATTGCGTGTGGAGACTCAGATCCATCTGTTTTCCATTTGCCTATCCGCATATGTTGATGATACTTCTAATGTTCTTTTTCGGCCAATAAATCTCTGGGGATTACTACACAGTAATCACTATGAGTTTCCTTTTGTTTTTCCTTGATGAACTGCATTTCATCATGTCGATATTTTGTCTCCCGACACCGTGTGGTTCAATTGATTTCTATTTAAATAACGAATTTTCACGTACGAATGTGTGCTATATGATGAATTTTCACCAAGTCGATGACAGCACCAAGTATGAACTTATTTGAGGATAATTTCTGTTTAAAAGAATACTGCTAAACTTATAAACTTCCAAACAAAATTAACAACCTTAAATTCAGTTCAGTGATTCACTAACTTTTCTCCGATTAAGTTATTAACTAGTTTTTAAATTATTGACTCTTATTTGAACCACTTATCAACACTAATTTGATCGGTTCCATATTACCAACCTTTATAGAGTCACCTAACCCTCTAATATTAAATTGCCAACTTTATCTGGATCACTTGTCATTTCTTTTCCGCTAAAGTGATTAATTATGTTTACGTTAGAAGCTCTTATTGAACCACTTTCGAAATATAAAATTACCGACTTTTATCAGAATTATCAACTTGTACAAGAAATCTCCAACTTCATTTGAGTTAGTTACCAACTAATTGTAGATTACCAACTCTTATTTAAACATTTACTAATTTTAGTTTGGTCGATTCCTACGCGAATAAAAGCCGGTAGATTATTAAAAAATACGATAATCCAAAAAAGATCAAATAAATGTTGTCAAGGTGATTCAAAGATATAAAGAGGAAATGCTTCACTTACCAACTGATGGACGGCCGGCGTTGACGTGGACGCTGGAGATCAAAACGGCGTCATTTTTCACAATTTAAAAAAATTGTCTCTCTGGAATCCCTCTTTTCTTACCCCAAATCCTCGAACGCTCACCCAACACCCCAATCCAAAGAACCCTAACTAAGATTAACTGAGATCTCACTCAAATTTCTTCAATCTAACTCAAATTGAATAATTTTGCTCAAGCCCAGCCGTTCTTTCCCCAATTAAGAGAAAATGTAGATCTTTGTTTTTCCAAACCCTCACTCGCTTGCGCAATCGATCTCTCCAAAATCTCAACTCAACCCTCGAATTACAGTGGTTAAGTCAGAAGAATATGTTGAAAGTGTGCTGAAAAAATTTAACATAGAGGACTGTAAACTACTGAAGACCCCCATGTCCACAAGTTTCAAGTTATCAGTGCTTCGGTGTTCGAAGAGTGAAGAGGAAGCTGAAGAGATGACAATAGTTCTATATGCAAGCGTATTTGGGAGCTTGATGTATGCCATTGTATGTACTCGTCAAGATATTTTGCTCAAGTAGTGGGAATATTGAGCATATATATGTTCAATCTGGGGAAAGAGCATTGGATGGTAGTAAAGAGGGTGATTCTAACTTTGAGTTATGTTATGAAGGCATGAAAAGCTCAAAAGGATAGTCAACGTTAGAACTAAAGTGTTTTGTGGATGCTATTTAGGGATGTGACATTGATAGTAGGATGTTAACCAGTGGATATGTTGTTTCCCTATTCGGCGGAGCTGTGAGTTGGATGAGCAAGAGACAGAGCATGATGGCTTTATCTACTACTATGGTAGAGTACATGGCCCTTACTCATGCTGCTAAGGAAGTAATCTAGATGCATAGATTGTGTAAAGAGCTTGGTTTTACACAAGGAGGAGTGAATATTGAGTGTGATAACCAGAGTGCTCTATTCTTGGCTAAGAATCCTGGATTTCATGCAAGAACAAAACACATTATCGTATAACATCACTTCATCCGAGAGAAAGTCGAACAAAAGCTTGTAGTGTTAGAGAAAATTGACACACATGTGAATAATGCATATTTTTTTATGGAGACAGTGAGTGCAGAAAAGTTTGCATGGTGTACAACTATGTTGGGTCTAAAGAAGCATGTAGAGTATTTACCAAATGAGAGAATATTTGGGTGTGGTTCATACTCCCTAGTGACAGGATAATGTTGAATTTGTGATTTTATTAGTAGTTTGGGCTTGAGCTCATGAATAGCTATTAAATATATATTTATTCTCTTTCTTTTATTATTGAGGGATGTAACAGAGAGGTTCGATGTACTAATTATAGTGGAATTTTCGTCTGAACGTAGTTCTAGTTTAAGGATGAACTGGGATAAAACTTTACATCTCAAATTCTTTTTCTCATTTTTATTTTCTATTTTCTCTGTGATTGTACAGCAAATCCTAACAGTTGATATATCAAAGTTGGCGTATAACTCATAACTTAACATTTTGAATGAGTGTGAGTTCAATCGAATATAATGATAGGCTCGGACTTTGGACTTCATCTTAATGATCTCCCTGGGCAAAGGTATAGGACTTCTGTTATGCGCTCCTAACTGTTTTTATTGCATCACAGTTACTGCTAGAACACTTGAGCAAAATCTTCCGTAGGAATGTAAAAATTTTTAATCTGATTACATGGTATAGAGGGAAGTGCACAATGAGCCTAGGCTTACTGTCCTGACCATTAATTAATTAGAAAGCTATCAGTACCCCTCCATTAAGTTATCTCATCAACAATGGCGATAGTCATAGATCTATATAATGTCTCTTCTGACTAAGGTCCCACTGATATAATTATTGACATGACTACGCTCAACAAACAATATATGTATTGATTGTTTAAAGCGGAGCACTAGGCTAGACTCAAAATCTCCATTGAAATTAAGGCATAAAAAGAGTACAAAATTCATGATAAGATCGTTTTCGTTTTAAAAACTTTTGCTTTTTGCACACCAACTTTGAGTATTTTGTTTGAAATTAATATAAAAAAAATTGAAATTCATTTGAAGCGACTATTACGTTTTATTATTTTCAATCTAGCAGCACATATTATTTAATCTCTTTTTTTTTTTTCCAATTTTAAGCTCTTGAAACTTTCTCAATATATCAAATTAACACTTAAATTCACGTATAGCTTTTTGTAATATTTTAGAATGCACATAACATTTTACGTGGGTAGGCATTCCCGACTTCATCAACAATCACCGTGAGAGCGAAGAATGATCCTTTTGCCTCTAGAGAGAGAAGGCAGTGATTCATTAGAGCAACCAGAATAGAGAAAAGAATGCAACGAGTGAGATGTAGAAGATGAAGCCAATTTGGATGTGAAATCAAGAAATTCAAATTTCTTTTCCTTTTCATGAAAAGTTTGAAAGCAAAGATACAACAAAAGGACCGGTGGATTGATGAGCGCGTTTGTTATGTCAATGTCCACGACGAATTCAGTAAATCCCCCTGGGATTCGACGTGATTCAACTACCACGCTTGTGCATAAGATATAAAGATGATGACTTATATGGACCGAGTACATTTACTAAACTGAACGTGGATCAAACTGAACGTGGATCGACGGATATATTAGGATTCATGTGGGAACCAAGAATTCTAATGGTCCAGATTTCAGCCTAGTGAATACAATAGGTTTCTTATTGCTTCATTATTATTATATGCACCAAGTGCAATATGCCAGGGTTTTAACCATTTGATTTACACAGGAATTCCACTGGCTTCTTCTTTTATAGGTTGGGTTATCAAAATTTTTGGTCCGATTGATTTCCAAGGACGCAAGCACTTGCCAGATCATTTGAACATAATCTCGAGTCTTTTGTATTTGTGTTTGTCTGTAAATGAAACTACTATTGCGTGTAAGTACGTAAACATCATTTAGTAAGATATCATTTCTTGAAACCTTTAGAAAGTCCAAAACGTGAAAGTTGGAAGATCACCACTACAGAATCAATGCGCAATTAAAAGAAAAGAGAATTGGAATATAACCATTTAATTTTATCACCTAATTTGACTTATATGTTAGTTCTTCAATTAAATTAATAATACTCGATGCATTTTGGCGATCACATCAAATTAAACTCGTAGAGAACAAGCAAACCTTCTAAAAACCCAAAATTCTAGAGTCTCTCGAACGCTTAATAAGTCGACAAATAATCATCTCTCTCCGTTATATTTATGGTAATTTCTCTAGCTCGACGATCGATTGTGGATGCAGCCAAAGAGGGTTGTTAGAAGGTTGCATGAAGAGGTGCAAATAGCCATGGATGCTACTGGTGCATTACATCCTTCTCCTTGCTATTGCGCCGAACCTACACAAGCGAAGACATCTATAGTAAAGTTAGCTGAACAGATTCAGCCAATCACATTCAAGAATTATTAAGAAAAAGGATAATTAATAACAAGCAACTTCGCACAATGATCATTTGTCATAAGTTGGCAACTGATTATAATATATTAATTGTGTTAGATATGACTAATCAGATGAACTATACAGAACCCACCTGTATTTTGGTAACACCAGTTGATTTGATAGCTAGCATCGAATATTGAGTTTTAGCTGGCGGCTGATTCATCATCGTCAAGGGTTGGAGTAGACCATTTGGCAACCCGCACCTTAGCAATCTCCGCCTACATTAAGGTATCTCAGACATATATGAGAGATTTCATTAGGCGCAAACGCAAATTACCATGGAAAAAAGACAAACAAATATGGAGTGCTTAATAGTTATATTTGTTTGATCAGAAGAAAATGAAATATACTTGAAGTTTACCTCTTTCTCCCAATCACATCGACTTGTTATAATGGCCAATATCACAGTTTGGATAGCAGTGCCTCCGAAAATCATTCCACCCCAAATACCCTGCGATTATTCAAAGTTATCCTTAATATTAATTAAACAAATCTGGTTATTGAACTTGAGTAACAAAGCATATGAAAAAAATGAAGTGACAAGTTAAATGAAGGATCCAAAATTTACCATAACACCTAAGTTGAAAACCCATCCCATGAGAAATCCAAGAGGTAGACCAACAACATAGTAGCATCCCAAATTGATATATGCAACATATGCTTGCCATCCCGATCCAACAGCAACTCCTGTAGCAGTGATGAAACTCGTGTGTATGATCTAAATTCCAACTGACCCTAAATCTCATGTAGCTAGTTTGAGTTGCAGTGAGAGGAGTTCAAAATAGAGTCGAAGTTGTATTATGCTTACTTTGAGTGAATTCTAGATGACATCAAACAATTTGTTTTCAATGAAGTATGGCGCTTTTTTCTTAAAGCTCTAGTTTAAGGTTGTATTGGATGCTAATAGCAATTCACCAGTTGATCATTGAGTCAATTTTGTGCATATCAATATCTCATTTAGTCGAACTTGACCGTACGCGGTCATAAGAGAGCTCAATCGAACTCAAAGCAGGCTCCATGTGGTATAATGCTGCTTTTATTTTATTATTTTTCTATAACTTCGGTTGAACATATTATTTCCGAAGCCAATGTCGGATTGATCGCCCTAGAACTGAACAAACCACCTCATCTTCTGTGAAAGTACACTTGTGATCAATCGGACATCAATACCATAAATTTCTTTTTCACCATTACACATGTGACCTTCCGTGGATATATGGGAAAGAAGAATTGCTAGCCGTAAAACTATACATTAATAGATGGATATGGAGACTTACCTGATAGAACGGGCTGAACACTATTGAGAAGTATGGTGATGCCTAGAAGATAAGAGAGCGTGTCCACTTCTTCAAGAACATCAGCGGAAGAAGTGAAAAGGTATGCAAATTTGTCATGCAATACCATGATTAGAGCACAGAAGAAGCAACCAATTATTGTGGATTGCACCACGGATACAGTGGTCGCAAATTTCGCGGCCTTGCCATTCCCAGCTCCAAGCTCATTCGCCACCCTCACTCTGAAATTTAAGTGAACTAGAGATTAAAAATTGAAGGAACGGAAAATAAACAGATTTCTTGATTTTGAAAGCTTATTCTGCAGAAGGCGAAAGAGAGTTTTTCCGCAGGTTGAGTGCAAATTAATTCAAAAAATAAATCTGTTTACGAAGTAATGCATATGTAATTTTATTAAAACCATTCACAAGGGTCCAAGCTTTGGAAGAGATGACAATATATTCAAAAGCCGATTTAGAAACCAACATGAAGTTTACCTTTTTGTCAGTTTTCTACGTCTCATCCTTTTCCTCAATTTTCTACGTTATCAGAAATGGTAAACTACGACCATGATCAAACTATTGGGACTTGCATTTGGGACTAGCAAAGATCTGAAGCAAAATCCGTACAATACAGACACATTTTGCGCTTGGATTTTCTTTATTTGGATTTTAGCAGTTTGGACTTGTACTTGGGACTTTGCTTGAATTGCTCCCAGAAAGGGTTACTGACAGGGGTATCCTTTATTGTGTTTTTTTTTTTAAAAAAATCATTAGAAATTTATTGTAAAACGATCACTTCGTTATCATATAGAACCAAGTGCTGTTGATGAACCAGTTTCATATAAACATAAAGCACGCTGGCAGAGGATACTCACCTTCAATCAACTACTTATAGTATGATTGATTGATATGATTACCGATAATGAATCTATGTTTAAATAGATGTTTTACTTGGTTTTGTTCTTGGCTATGAGAGAGAGAGAGAGAGAGAGAGAGAGAGAGAGAGAGAGAGAGAGAGAGTACCCGGTTGCGGCAAAGAAGGAAAGAGGGATCATCATCTCCCAACCGTTGATGGTCATGCTGCCATAGACGTATAATTATAAACTTATTAGTAATATACCGGGTGACACTTTAGTGAATAATCCTTCTAACGATAAGATTACCAAAGTGGAGATAAATCCTTTATTACCAGATGGACAAGGCATCCACAGCAACCGTGGCATTTTGTAGATATCCAGTCATTAGTATCAATATCCTGTAGTACCAATTCTCCAAACTGTTCGAAGAGTATCAAGAAAATGTGATGATCAAATTCTAATGGCCAGGAAAAAATCTAGACAAGGAACAGGGTTGTAAGTGATGGTCTTATTTTTCAAGATCAACAAGTTTCAATTTACGTGTGAATATTTTCATCGCAATTACGACATAGTCTCCAGAGTTAAATTTGGTTAGAAGAATGGAGCACGTTTTACTTGGGTTTGTCATAAAAAAAATTACTAGCTACTTAGCTAGATCGACGTAGAACACAGAGGCAAGTAAGCCAAATATTGCTACACCTGCAGAGTGTAACTTGGAGATGGAGAATAAGAATACGGATTTTTACCAAAGCATTACTCCAGAAGCTGCGGACAGTTTGACGAACTCCCACAACCCGGTAAAAGCCTCCATGGAGAAGCCGGTCCACGTCAGTGGGCAGCTGCCGCATGCGGTGTACGCAAATAATGCGAGCACCAAGAACCACCAGGAGAGATCCAACCCGACGGACAGCCCCACCACGCCGAAGTCGAACACGTAGACGGAGAGCCAGCTCGTGAGCACGTTGATTGCTAGGCCGGCCAGCGAGACCCATGCCAAGACCTGGGTCTTGAGCTGGCTCTGCAAGAACCTCGTCAAGGGGAATTGGAAGGCGAAGCTGAAGTGCAACGGGATAAGCCACATAGCCACCGTGCCCGACATCTCCGCCACATCGTCCGCCTGCCCCAGGAGCTTCAGGAGCGGCGAGGCAAACAAGTAGAATGGGAGCAGCAAGAAACAACACAGGAAGAGCACGATCCATGACCTTTGCATGTAGATGCCAAGCATGTGGTATCTCTTTGCGCCGAAAGCTTGGCCACATAACGTCTCTAATGCACTCGCCATACCTAACTAATAATCACAATCCAAACTCAAAAGTCGACATGAAGCTCTCAATTTCTCTTTCTTTTATCTTGTCAAATTGAATGTATAGCTAGCCAAAATCACTTTGAGCACATGATTAATCCATAAAGTGAAGTATAAAATAATGTTTTTTTGTATTATAAGTAATACCATACCAGAGAGTTTGGTAATACTACAGTGTTTGCATTGGGTTACTATACAAATCATGTAATCGCAGACTAAAAGTTGACCGTTAGATGCCCAAGTGAATTCCCCAAAATGAATTCCGTCGGCAAATACAGACATTTTCTACGACTAAGGTGGCACGACTTAACCACTGGGGGTTTACCCCAGTGGCCACCGTTCTCACTTGAGAATAGAGAGGTGGGGAGTTCGAATTTCCATTTTCGCGGAGAGTAAGGGTGGGATCGCGTAGTTAAGATGTGGGTTTCGGCGCCCACGCCCTGCAAGAGGCGGAGCGCAAATCTGAATGTATATCGTAAGAGAGATAGAGTAGGACCGATAAAAAAAAAAATGGCACGACTTGTCATTTAATGTGGGATCCAATCGAGGCACCTCGATTTATTACAATATTATTTAACTTAATCTACTACAGCGACTTTAAATGGTTCTGGAATTCTAGGATTCTGCAATGTATGATAACCGATGAAGAAGGCTCGCAGTAACCGAGGTACGAAAGTTAAAAGCCTACACGGTGGTCGGCCAACGCTCGCATTTCTGTGACATCATATCAATCCCATATTTTCTTTTGAAGCAACACGATGGTATCCGTCAGTATAATTAACTCTATGAAAACTTTACATTGTCTAAGTTCTGTTCGGTCCTCATCGTCTTGTTGAATGACTTCTATCTCCGGAGTACTATCAAATGAATATCGAATCAAAGAGTTAGTGGGTGCTTCTTTCTTTTCTGTACTTACCAAAAGGCCGAAATTGAAGCCGACGATGACGGTGTTGGCGATGGACATGGCCGCGAGCTCGACCTCCCCGAGTTGCCCTGCGAACGCCTGCGTGACGACGTTCATGGTGTACGCGGCCACGCGGCTAAAGATGGCAGGGCCAACGATGTGCCACAGCTTCTTCGTCTCAGCCCACGTCCTCACGCTCAAGCTCGCCGTCTCCTCATTGTCATGATCCCCGCCGTTGCGGTCGCAGTTCGTAGCAGATTCTCGCAGCAGAGGCCGTTGGGCGTGCCCGTCGTGGTCGGCGATTGCCATGGAAGGAGCAGCGCTCTTTTTGCCTCTAGAGAGGGTAGGGTATGATGAAGAGAGCAAACGATGATTAGTGAGATATAAAGGGTGAGATTATAGTCACGCGGAGAAATGATGCGCCTCTAATTCGAAGTCAATGAAATGATTAGCGAGACGAAAAGGGTGAGGTTATAGCCATACGGGGGAGAAGATGCGCCTCCACAGATGCCAATTTGGACGAGAATCGAAGAAGTTGTGATTTTCTTTTCTTTTCTTTTCTTTTTCTCCGGAAAAGTTTGACGAATGAGGTGCGTGGGAACAAGAAAGATGATCAGTTGAAGGATCGCGGGCTGGTCTCTGAATTTTGATTTTGACCTATTCCGACTCACCCGGTTTGGTGGTGTGAAATTCTGCTCGGTGTGTTGAAGCCGACGCTGCTTCACAAGCGGACATATGAAACTTGTAACATTGGTGGCTGCTGATGGCTGGTGCATTCTTCTATACCTAATTATAATAATAAAATAACAATAATAATAATATACGATGGACATGAGTAAAGTGTTCTTAACCAATTTCAGTGAACCAAGCCGGGATTTATCAAGTCAGATACATACCATCTTTGCATGAGATATAGATGATGATGCATGCAATGACGTCATCCTCCCAGTCTTTTCAAAGGGAATAAATCAATTCGGATTTTGTTGGTGCCAAATCAATCAAACGTTGACGAGAGAACATAGCAGATCTCCTCACGTTATTAATCTTTCAATGAATTTGGATTTTGATTATATCTATCCATCACATTATTTAACTTAACTTTTCTTGTTGAAAAGGAAGTAAATCGACCGGCATTAATGTCGTAAAGATATTTCCTCACTTCGTGAAAGCGAGAAGACAGGCACTTGTCCAATTTTTTCTTTAAATGCTCCGACTTCCATTTTTGGATTAGATTTCACTCTCATGACATGACTAGAACATACTAAAATTTTTGGAGACATGCGATGACAAGGAAGGAAAATTGATGGTACGTGTGGAATGGTTGGTTGGACAACCAGCTACCGAAACCAAAAGGGCGGATATGAATTTGGTGGTGATTTGCTAAAAGTTCTATAAACAAGTACTATTGGGATGTACAGCTCTAGAAGCACATCATATTCTATAATTAGGAACTTCAATTTGGGTTAATAGACCTCGAATTGATTGAAATGCAATTAATGTCACGAATTAGGTACAGTCCGAGTTGAAACCATGGGCAGGCTAATCGTACGTACTTCATGGTATGGGAAATGCATCATGTGCCTCACACCGAAAGATCTATTCCTTAACAATTATAATCAAATGACAGAAATTTCTCACCTTGTCCAGGTGAATCTCTCCGGAATGGTTTATCGTACCTTTCTTGACGTTAGGAGAAATTGGAGTTTTAGTACTAGCTAGCAAATCCTTTATGAGTGCATACGGTTGAGTGTCTCACTTGCTATGGACTGTTTGGTTCAAGCCCACTGCTAATATCCACAAGCTCAGAAATTGAGTCTATCGCCGCAGCAACAACACCGAAATGCCAGTGTAATAAGCAGCATATGATTCACAAGGACCACCGCCCCAAAGCGGGATTGAATTCACTAAGCAAGCAGGTTCAAACTCGCCCTGCCGCCAAAGAAGCGAGGCCGTTTCTGTCTCGTGTTTTAATCAATTAGGACAATCGTTTTTGGTAATGGAAAAAGATTTTGGCTAGTACGGCGCATCTAGTTTCTATCCTTAGAGCATGTGAACTGAACACTTCGTTTCACAGGGAGACTGACGATCTGGTGGTGGGTCATTTTCATGGAAACTCGGTTTCCTGTTCACATCCATCCCACGGAATCTCGTACAGCCAACATTGCATAGGACAAGCACATGAGGTCACAACTTTCTCTAGAATGAAGGGCAAAAGCTAAAAAAACGTTTTACAGTGGAGTCTTGTCTTTGGCTATATATCTTAGATCAGCCTGATCTGCTCGCGTGCTTGGAATGAAGGTTGTTGGCTGTGGTGGCATTGAGGATTCGAACGATCACACCTAAATATATTGTTTATGCATTCACGTAATCGATCCGAAAACGTCAGATCACTGACCACGGAGTATTCATGTCCTGCCGATTCCTTTGCTCTACACCAAAGAGATTTGCAAATTGTCACGAGGCGAGTCCCATGGTTCCCACTTCTTTGTTTCACGCTTTTGGATGATTTCCCATCTCTGCCACCATCTGCCGCTCTGCACAGCTTCGAGCTCCTAGCCTGCGAACTCCATGATCGCTTCGATCGAGAGTTGTTCGAGGAAGTCGACAAGAAGCTAGCGTTTGAGCACAATCCTCTCCCCAAAACCCCTCACAATCATAATTACAAATCGGAAATCGCAGCGTATGGACTCAAGAATGATCTTGGGCTTAATTGAATTAACTAAACTGAGCCCATTAGGAGATATAATGGCCGAAAATATCATATGGTTTGCACGCGGAGCACTAAATAAAGGAGGATTGATCTCGTGATCAAATTTGCGATCGCGTCACCAAATTTTTGGCAAATAAAAGCAATCGGCCTGATATTCCCAAGATACTCATATGTGAAAGAGGGGTGGTTCTTGTGCTGGCGTATCTACAAGAGGACAGAAAAAGGAAGTGGGTTCATGCATGGAATTGGTCGAGCAAGAGGAAGAAATATTTGATTGAAGAAAGAAAGGGAAAGGAGATATGTTTGTTCAAAGGAAGACGTCGGCGAGGGGCCAATATAAAAGCCAGAGAGATTTGCATCAAAAGGGATCTCGAAGAGGAGAGAGAGAGAGAAACAAAGAAAAAGAGAGAGTCTTCTCTGCAGCATTTCTTGACGAAGTCGAGCGCTTGCATGCGGAGGAAGAATTCACGTCGTCTATGAAAAAAAAAGAGGAGGAAACGAAGAGGAGCACGTTCTGCACGCATTGAAAGAGCGACAGACATGGTTGAAAGGAGACAGGAAGGAGGAGGAAAAACCAAAAGAGAATTGGAGAGCATTAAAGAGAGGCGGGCTCTTATTTCTTTTCTTTTTGGGAAGAACACGTGGAGAAGCACACAAACGGAAAACGCATCCACGCAGAAAGAAGAGAAAAACGATTCTCTCTTTTCCTTCACGATCGCTGCCCACACGAGCCGGGTTTCTTCCTTGCTGTGTCGATGTCGCGACTGTAGTTTCTTCGACTGGATGCCGCCCGGCCGGCTCGAATGCCGCCCGGCCGGCTCTCTCTTTGGCCCTCACTGCCATCGGTACCCTCACCAGAGATTTGCCGGCCGCCATCCGTGATGCTTCTAGCCGCCGGTCCTCGAGTCGGAAATGAAATCTTTGAGCTAGGTAATTATCTGGTCCAAAATCAATTCGAATCTTTTATTACTTATTTTGTTGTTATTGTGATCTAACTGAATATCTTGCGCGATAGGCATGTTCAATTACGATCATTACCTAATCTATAATGTGTTATAGTCGGCAACTCAATCTCGAGGCACTAAGACAAGAGTTATGGATTGCACGGAAAATCGGCAACTTGATCTTAAGGCACATATATAGATCGGGGTCTCAATTTTATTTGTTTCCAAACTTGATCTAGAGGCACATAGATCCGAGGGCTTGACTTGCAAGGCTCAATGAGGGTCGGCAGTTCATCGTCTTGGCTCGGTGCAGCAACGGGCGATGCAAGTGCAAGTCATCAAGGGAGCTCGATTGTGCCTTGGCTGGGTTGCACTGGCTGTGGTGTTGAGTCATGTGAGAGCAGCAACTCCATAGAAGCATTTTTCAGAAAAATAAAAATATTTTCCGTTATTTGACTGAAACCTGAAAACGAACTAAAAAATATTTTCCGCCATTTGGTGGGAAAATCTAA
The DNA here is from genome assembly GCA_031216185.1 of Syzygium aqueum. Taxonomy (NCBI): domain Eukaryota; kingdom Viridiplantae; phylum Streptophyta; class Magnoliopsida; order Myrtales; family Myrtaceae; genus Syzygium; species Syzygium aqueum. Next base: position 23,312,200 of record CM062236.1, on the reverse strand, counting down.
AAATTACCCAAAAAAAATTGAATTTGAAATTATTTTTCTTTTTTCTTTTCTTTTTTTCGCAGCTGATGATCGACAATTGGCAAGTTCAAGTCTCGCAGATCGGCAAGCTCATCCTTGGCTAGATTAGCTAGGCTCGAGCTCGTTCCTCGCTTGTGCTTGGTCATCGGCCGTCGCCATGGCCGGCCACTAGCCAAGGGAGAAGGAAAGAGAAAAAGAAAAAAAAGAAAAAAGGAAACAAATAAATAAAAAGAAAATTTTAAAATACTAATTTATTTTTTAAAAAAATTATATGAACGAACATTCATAAATCATAGATCAGAGCTCAAGCGCTGAGGACCCGCGCACGACCTTGATGGGCCCGGGCTCGGGGGTTAGGGAATTGGGCACAGGCTATAGGGGTTCAAGCCTGGCCTCGATGGACCTCGGTGTAGGCGTTGGGGGCCTAGGCTCGGCCTCAATAGACCCATGCCTGGCCGCTGAAGACTTGGTCCTGACACCAGGACTCAGGAACTAATGTTAGAGTTTTCGTGCCCAAGCGTAAGGTTTCGAGTTGACGACACTTAGTCATATATTTGCAAAATGGTTTTGAACTTTTTAACAGAGAAAATTATTTTCCTGAATTTAAGTATAGGTTTTTCGTTGACTCATTTTCCTAAACGATCCAATTATTGAAAAATGAGGAAAATGTTTTCCGTGAAAAAATGAAGCCTTCGTCTTTTTATAGTGGAAACTAGGTTTCTTAGTCCCTAATTCAGTTGTGGGCTTGAATCTTTTCTCATGGACTAATTCTCAACCACATTAAAGAAGTAATGGGCTCTAACAACCTCAAGATTGTAACTCCTTTTATCAATTGTAGCTATCATGAGCCTAACCCAACTCATTAAAGTTTAAAACTCCCCATTCAAACCCATCTACCGCCGGTACAATGCAAATATATGAGTTTAATTAAAATTCTCCCAAAATCAATATGCAATTAAAATGATTTTTTTGGTTAGGAACCGAGGACGATTCCCAATTTTTTATGTAATGAATTACTAAATAGGACACCAAAATTTAGGTGCCAACGGTTAATATATTTGGTAATTTTATGCTTTGTCTTTGTTATATTGAACTTATCACTGATGGCACTAAAGTGATCGATTTTTTTAACAAAGTAACATTCAAGTGATCATTCAAAAAGTTTGGGCATTAAAGTGAGCCCCGTATAAAAATTATGCCACTTATAGTTTCCTTTTTTCCCTGATAAAAAAAGAGAATTGAAATACAATGATAAAATATTTGTTCCATTTATCACCTAATTTGACTCATAGCAAAGGTGTATATGAAAGCTCATGCATGGAATGAACATGATACGTTCTAACTTATAGGAAGAGAAATGATTATATGACGGTCCTTAATTTACTATGAGATTAATTGTATGTTATGGACTAAAAAAAATAACAAATAATTGTAAATTAATGTGGAGTCCACTTCTTCAAAAATTTGTGACTCGCAACATATTGTTACTCTCGGTAGCCCATTTATACTAGCAAAGCAACATCACATTAAATTGTAAATCACTAACGGTTAAAAACGCCGCAACCTAAACTCGTAAAAAGCAAGCAAATCTTCTAGAATTCAAAATTCAAGAGTCTCTCGAACGATTATTAAATCATCTAATATCCTCTCTCTTCTCTCTCTTTGTTATATTGATGAACCTTTTTCCAACTCGAAGATCGATTGCAGATGCAGAAGGGTCGTTAGAAGGTTGCATGGACAGGAGCAAATAGTTGTAATTGCTACTGGTCCAATACATCATCATCCTTGCCATTACACTAAGGCTGCGTTTGGTCGTCCAGATTTCTAAACAGGATATGACCGGATAGGATAGGATAAAAAATCCTTGGATTTCTTCATATCCTATCCATTGTTTGGTAGATTACGGATTTAAAGTTGGATAGGATAATTTTTTTTTTGCTATTCACGGGTCTAGAGGAGTTAGTGAAGGAAAAAAAACTGAGAAATTTTTTTGGTGAAAGCACACAAGGTGTAGGGATGAAGATGACGGCGAGTGGAATATAACTTTTCTGGAAAAATAGGCATTAGAAATCCTATTCGGGTCTATCCCACCCCCTCAATCGGATTTTTTTATCCGATCTATATCCAACCTTATCCTATCCTAGACAACCACCAAACACAGGATAAGATAAAACATATCCTATCCCGGCTTTTATCCGGTCGACCAAACGCAGCCTAAACCTACATAAGGGGAGAATATTTATAGCAAAGTTAGTTAAACAGATTCAGCCAATCACATTAGAGAATTATGTGGAGAAAAGGATAAATAATAATAAAAAAACGACATTGCACTATGGTCAATCGTATTGAGTTGACTACTCATTTGTAAACTAATTATGCTGATTATGGATAATCAGAGAAACTATTGCCGTACTCACCTGTGTCCACGTAACACCGATAGCTTCAAATGATGGGTTTTAGATAGCAACCGATCCATCATCTTCAAGGGTTGGAGTTGACCGTTTCGCAACCCGCACATTAGCTTTCGCCGCCTACAGTAACTCGTTACCACAGAAATGCATTTGAGATTTTATTCGCTACATTTTATGCGACAAGATAGATAGAACTAGAACACAAGTTACCATGACAAAAGGCAACCGTGTACAAAATGCTTACATTTATGCTTCTTTGATTAGAAGAAGATGAAATATACTCGAATATTACCTCTTTCTCCCAATCACATCGAACTGTTATTACAGCTAATATCACGGTTTGAACAGCAGTGCCTCCAAAAATCATTCCACCCCAAATGCCCTGTGTTCATTCAGAGTTTGCCTTAATATTAATTGAACCATCGGGTTAATGAACTTTAGTAACAAAGCATAGGAATGAAAATGGTATTAAGGAAGGTGTAAAGTAATTAGCTAAATGAAACATCCAAAATTTACCATGACATCTAAGTGGAAAACCCAACCCATGAGAAATCCAAGAGGTAGACCAACAACATAGTAGCATCCCAAATTGATATATGCAACATACGCTTGCCATCTCGATCCAACAGCAACTCCTGCCGCATTGATGAAACTTGTGTGTATGATATAAAGTGAAAACAAATAACTTCTCAGAAAGGAAAGCTGCCTCAAGTATTCCATCTGACTCTAATTCTCATGTGTCAATTCTGAGTTGTAGTGAGAGAAATTCATATAGAAATGAAGTTTTTTTTTTTTTCTAGATGGAATCAAACATAGCATACTTTGTTTTGAAGGTTCTAGTTTAAGCTTATATTGGATGCTATTAACAAATCACCAAATGTTCAACTGAGATAATGTCAAGCATATCAAATATCTCACTTAGTCGAACTTAACCATACGTAAATACAGCACTTGTACCGAACAAACCATCTCATTTTCTTTGTATGGACACTTGTGATTAATCAGACATCGATACCGGGAAAATTTCCTTTTCACCATTTCATCATGTGACCTTCCACAGACGGATATATGGAAAAGAAAACTTACATGCAGAAAACCTATACACTAATAGATGGTTTTCAAGATTTACCTGACAGAACGGGTTGAACACTGTTGAGTAATATGGTGATGCCTAGAAGATAAGAGAGCTTGTCCACTTCTTCGAGAACATCAGCGGAAGAAGTGATAATGTACGCAAATTTGTCATGCAAAACCATGATGAGAGCACAGAAGAAGCAACCAATCACTGTTGATTGCACAGTGGACATGACGTTTGCAAATTTCGCGGCCTTGCCGTTCCTGGCTCCAAGCTCATTCGCCACCCTCACTCTGAATATTAAGAGGACTAGAGATTCAAGATTGAAGGAACGATAAATAAAAAGATCTTTTGATTTTGGAAGCTTATCTTGTAGAAAGCGAAAGAGAGTTTTGTCGCTCTTGGAAGAGGAAATTATTTTCCGCAGGTTAAGTACCTAATAAGTTCAAGAAATAAATCTTATTACGAACTAATGCTTAGTTGATTATATTCAAAACAATTTACAAGTGTCCAAGCTTTTGAAGATATGACAATACTTTCAAAAGCTGATGCCAAAAATCTAAGATGAAGTTTACCTTTCTGTCAGTTTTCTACGTTATATAGACACACTTTGTCCTTGGTTTGTCTATACTTTTGTTTTTACGGTTTCGACTTGTACTTCGGACTTTGGTTAACGCTCTTATTTAATAAATAATTTTCATCGTTGTCAATCTAAATGATTACACTCAACGTATGCAAAATCATTTGTACAGATTTATTTATAGTAAAACAGTCTCGTCTTGATGATATATAACCAAGTGTTGTTGATGAACCAGTTTCATATAAATAGAAAACACACTTGCAGAGGATACTCTTCTTCAGCCAACTACTTATAATGTGATTGATTGATATGATTCCCGATGATGAATCTAAGTTCATATATATTTTTTACTTGGTTTCGTTTTTGGCTATGAGAGAGAAAGTACCCGGTTGCAGCAAAGAAGCAAGAGGAATCATCATCTCGCAACCGTTGATGCTCATGCTGCCATATACGTACAATTATGAACTCATCAGTTGCATACTAGGACAATTAGTGAATAATTTTTCTTATGATAAATTATTGAAACGGAGATAAACTCTTACCAGATTGACAGGGCATCCACTGCAACAGTCGCGTTTCGTAGATATCCAGTCATTAGTATTAATATCCTGTAATACCAATTCTCCATACTGTTCGGAAAAAAACCAAGAAAATATAGTCATCAAATTCTAATAACCAATTCTCCAAACCATTCGAAAGACAACAATTCTCCAAACTGCATGTGAATATTCTCGGTGCAGTTACGACAGAGTTTCTCGACTTAAATTTAGTTAGAAAAACATGTAAAACCATAATTATTCCATGGAGCACGTTCCCAACTTAGGTTTTTGTAAGATTTTATTAGCAAGATGATGTCAAATACAAACTCGGTAAAACTTTATCTTATGACTTGACCAGTGATTGTTTATTGTGGTTAGTACCCTTTTTGAATTCAATCCAGGCTCCTAATTAGATCATGTCATGTCCACCGAAAATTAAATAAGCGATTATTAAATGCAAAATTTCAAGATTCCTTCTAAATCGAATGAATTTTGTTAAAAAAGTGAAGAACTCTGACTTTGAAAAGCTCCTTTTTTTGTTAAAAATAGAAGCAAGCTAAATTTAGCTACCCATGCATCGTCGTAACTTGGAGATGGAGACTAAGAATACGGAGTTTTACCAAAGCATAACTCCAGAAGCAGCGGACAGTTTGACGAACTCCCATAACCCCGAGAAAGCCTCCATGGAGAAGCCAGTCCATGTCAGCGGGCATCTGCCGCATGCGGTGTACGCGAACATTGCGAGCACCAAGAACCACCAAGAGAGATCCAAGCCGACGGACAGCCCCACCACGCCAAAGCTGAAAACGTAGATGGAGAGCCAGCTCGTGAGCACGTTGATCACTAGGCTGGCCAGCGAGACCCATACCAAGACCTGGGTCTTAAGTTGGCATTGCAAGAACCTCCACACGGGGAATTGAAAGGCGAAGCTGAAGTGCAATGGGATGAGCCACGGAGCCACCGTGCCAGACATCTCCGCCACATCGTCCGGCTGCCCTAGGAGCTTCAGGAATGGTGCTGCAAACACGTAAAATGGGAACAGCAAGAAGCAACACAGGAAGAGCACGATCCACGACCTTTGTAGGTAGATGCCAAGCATGTGGTATATCTTTGCCCCGAAGGCGTGGCTGATAGAATAAAACTGAAGGATTCTAATCATGCATTGAAGAACAAAATTCAAGCACAATTAGAATCAAATGTTGAAAACATGATAAAAAATAAACTGACCTCCAGCCATTGTTCAACTTTACGTTCGTTGAAATCCACGGTAGTTCGACGTCAATTCGACAGCGATTACAGGCGCATTCTACTAACCCAATTACCTTGCATACTGATGTTGTATTACCGAATGAGAGGGTTTGCGTTAGACCTTGTGTCTACCCTTATAGAATGAACATTCGTCTTTATAAATAGCTTCCCATCATGGCGGTTATTGAAAAGGGCAATTGTCACCTAACGGGTACGAAGCATGGAAAAAACCGTATATAGATAACCGTCATTTAAAAGAAAAAACGTGTGCCGTAACCCAACGGATAAGTTTTATTTCAAAAACTATATCCCTAAATGTGGGATCACGTTATAAATACAACATGGGCTACATAAAGTCTCCAGCGCGCTAGCCATGCCTAACTAATAACCACAATCCAAACACAAAACTTGACAGAACACTCTTGATTTCTCTTTCTTTTTCCATGTCAAATTGAGTGCCTAGCTAGGTAAAATCACTTCGAGCACTCGATTCATCTGTAAAATGATGTATAAAAGTACCTGTTTCTCTTTAAAATACCATACATACACAAGCAAACGATACTGCTCCCATAATAGACATAATCAATACAATGGATTGAAGGTTTGAGCTTGTCTCGACCCCTTTCATGTTGAAATTTCGTTCAATGAGAGTCAAAATTGATTCTTGAAGCCATGGAATATATCGTCCAAACTTGTTTCGTTATATTCATGTCTCGTATGAGCGTGAAGTCATCGCTACAGGGCAAATAACAAAGACAAAGGACAAAGACACACCTAGTTTGAACGAATTTCCACATGCCGAATGAGATTAATGTGTCCCATTCTTTCAAGACTTAATAACATGCATCGCTACCTCAATATTTGCAGAGACAAAGTTACTAGCGCTCCATCGGCAAATATCGGACATATTATACAAAGGTGGCACAACCAGTCATTTAATGTGGGATCCAATCCAATCAAGGCACATCGATTCACTGCAATATAATTTAACTTAATCTCTGCAATGACTTTTAATGATTATGGAACTCTAGGATTCTGCAGCGCATAATAACCGGTGAAGAAGAATCGTACTGACCGAGATATGCAAGTTGAAACCTTCACAGCATTGACTATAAACGTGGGCGGCGAATTCGGCTTCGACATGGTGGCCGGCCAACACTCACATATCTGTGATATTATTTCAATCCCATACTTTTGATGCAAGGTGATGGTATTGTTTTTTTTGTGTCCATATAATCAAGTCTGTCAAAACTTTACATTGTCTAAGTTACTGGGTCCTCATTGTCCTGTTGAATAACTTCTATATCAGGAGTACCATCTAATGAAATATCGAATCAAAGAATTTGGGGGTCAGATTTCTTTGGTTTTGTGCTTATCAAGAGGCCGAAAAAAAAAAAAAAAAGAGGCCGAAATTGAAGCCGACGAGGATGTTGATGTCGATGGACATGGCAGCGAGCTCAACCTCCCCAAGGTACCCTGCAAATGCCAGTGTTACGATGTTCATGGTGTATTGGGCCATGCGGCCGAAGAGGGCAGGGCCGATGATGTGCCACAGCTTCCTTGTCTCAGCCCACGCTCTCACGCTCAAGCTCGTCTTCTCTTCGTCTTCATAATCCCCAACGTCGTGGTTGCCATCCGCCACTGAATCTCGCAGCAGAGGCTGGTGGGCGTTGCCGTTGCAGTCGACTATCGCCATGAAAGGAACAGCGGTTTTTTTTTTTTGCCTCTAGAGAGGGAAGGTTGTGTTAATGAGAGCGAAAAGAAATACAGAAATTAGAAGGCAGTGATGTCGCGACCCTAAAAAAATTTATTTCATTTTTCTCGGGCTAATGGATTATTAAGACTAATCTTAACTCGGGCCCTCCCAAGCCCTACCAATTCGCAACTTAGGGTTTAAGTCTTTAACGTACAAATATTTTCATGCTCGGAGTCGCCACTAATCATTTGACGGTAGGCTGATTAGAAACCTAAATAAAACATAGAGAGATATGTTTTATTCCTACGAACCAGAGATTCTAAGCCCGGGGACTTGATTACGCTAGATCTAGTCTAACGCCCTTTCGGTACCTTTTCATTTCAAAAGTATTTTGGCAGGCAGTTTGGATCCATTTTTAGCTTAACCACTAACATGTGAGGTGTTCATGCGTGTGCGCAAACCACCAATTTAACACCCAATAATCAAAGCATTAAATAAATTGCAAGCTTAGGAGAACAACTTACCTCGAATCCAGCAAGCATCTGCATTGTTAGCTAGAAAATCATACAGACGATCCTAATATGATTTCTAATTAACAAGCATTCACTCAATTTCTTTTTTTGGATTTTCACTTTATTTAAATGAAATCTAGCCTAGATGCAATGACGTGCAAAAATATGACATACGAAATAATGCAACCTAACATGCATACTATATGACACGCGACGACGTGACCTAATTCTAATGACGAAAGGATGATTATTTTTGGTATTTTTCGACGAAATTCGGAATTATGAAAAATGCCTAAAATAACATGCAAACTAATGACTTTCCCTTTTTTTGATATTTTCTTTTAAAATTCGGAATAGTAAAAATGCCTAAAATAACATGCAATTATGATGCCTTAAACTATCCTAACATGATTTATTTTTGGGATTTTTGATTAAAAATTCGGAATAATAAAATAACGTGAATAATCCATTAGGATTTGAAATAATACCTAATTTAAATTAGGAAACTTGCCACGTTACGTCCTAATTTAAATTAGATATTTATCTTATCCTTCGGGATATATTCAAAAACCCTAGACATGCAAAAATTCTAATTTAAATCTCAAAACAGAAATTTTTTTTTGGGTTTTCTTTTTATTTGAAAAGGAAAGAAATCAAAACAAGGATAACAATCAAACTCAAATCAACCACGCAATCCGCCATATTCGTTTCGAACTCGGATTAGGCACAAAAATCAAATTATCGGTCATATCTATGGGGTTATAGATATTAACGGATAACCGATTATTCGAATTTGGAAAGCTAGTGAAATTTATCATCGTATCTAAGTGATTATAGATAGGATGACAATTTCCCGTATCACCGCGTATCGTACCTTAGGGATAAGGTCGGATAGACGTCCAAATACGTTGCTAAATTAGGAAATTTTCCTAATTTGAATATTTTTAAATATCGCGGACATCAAACATTATCTTAAAGATATCTAATTACCGACGTGAAATTCATGCAATATTTCAAACGATTCAAACTAGGAAATTAAATATTCAGAAAATTTACTGGATATATTCAATTACCTAATTTGGATAACTTCCAAATTCGAACTCGGATCGGGATCAAGCTCGCGAATCCGGACAAAGGCGGGATTGCGACAACGGGTCCGGCGGGGCTCACGACGGCGACGTCGGGACTCACGGCAAGGCTCGGCGTACTGTTCTGGCGGGGCTCACGGCTGAAGGGCTGAACAACGAGTTGGCGAGAGCTACGTCGGCGCTACTTGCGGTGGCTTCGGGTAGAAAATTTCAGGACTGCGCGATTCCGGAAAAATAGGCGTAACTTCCTCAATACACGTCGGATTGACCCGATTCCAAAAGCCACAGATCAAGGACTCGTAGATCTACAACTTTCGTGTTTTGAGTTTCCACAAATAAGCTCTGTGGAGTGAGCGATTCTGGGAGGAAGTGGACGAGTAAGAACAGCAACAGAAGCAGCGGCTTCTCTGGATGGTGTCAACGCCAAGGAAAAAACGTGGACTTGGGCAGCTTCTCTTCTGTCTACGGGAACATCGGTCAACGTTGGATGTGAATATTGATTTTTCTTGGACTTTGTTGACTGATCCCTTGTTGATGGTCTTCTTTTTTAAATTCTTCTTTGGACTACGCCTTCTGCATGGAAAAGCAACGAAGATGGACGCCCATCCAGGTCAGCGAAGTCAGCGTTGGGAGGGGGATTCAACAGCAACAACAGCGTTGGAAGCTGGATAGCAAGGACATTCTCGGCCACTGGACACCAACGTCGATAGTTGGCTAGAAGACTTGAAGATTCCGACTTTGCTTGCAGGGGCTCTTCGGTGGGGTCTTCTTCTACGTATCTCGCATGGGAGGGCGTCGTCAACTCGTGGAACAAACGGCTTCAACAGGGACCGTGTGAAGGAAAGCGGAAGCCAGCAGCGTGAGCAGCGGCTACGTGGGGAGGTGGTGGCTGTCCGAGACGTGCGTCGCGGCGGTGCGGCGGTGATGACGTCGTCTTCGGAGGGTGGCTCCGTCGCGCGACAAGGACGATGGTGCGACACGGCCGCGATGACAACGCCAACTTTTCTCTCTCTCGTGTGTGCTCTCGATTTTTCTGATCAGAAAATTGTGATCCCACCTCTAAAATCTGACCTAAAAGATATATTTATAGCTCTAACCTAGGTCAAATAGATGGGCTTAATGTCCTAATGGGCTTAAACTTGGGCTTGGGCTCTAATTAAATTAAATGGGCTGAATTAACTTGGGCTGAATTAAGCTCAAATTAAAACGACCGAGCTCGTGTGATGTGAAATTCCCGGCCCTTGCATTCCCGAGCGAACCGAGTTTTGTTCAAAGAAATTTAAGCTCATTCGCCATTGCCAACCCGATGCAAATGCAATTAATTTAAAATGAACCTAAACTATATGTTATGCAATTTTAATATTTTTGTTTAGGGGTTAAAATTTAATCCCTAATTTTCTATGCAATTAACACTAAGTGATGCGCCGAAATTTAGGTGTCAACAAGTGAAAGGATCAGTGATGAACGAGTCTTCGGGGCAGGATCGTGTGTTAAGAGTAGTACTCATCGTAGAAGTTGGAAATCGTACGCAGATCCAAACAGCAGTAAAGTGGATCCAAACAGATCCAAACAGCAATAAAGTAGATACAAACGAAGCAATAAAGTGGATCCAAAGAGCAATAAAGTGGACGTTCCATGTGATACAAACTACAAGCCTTTTGAGATTCGTATCTTTTGTGACTGGGACAGGTATAAGTTAAAGTAATAGTCCATGAAGAAAATTTGTAAAGGAAGTAACTTTAACTGCGCATCTAGAGGAGACGGGTTGGACCGATATGAAATGGTGATTCTCTTTTCTTATCCAGAAAAGTTTGACAAATGAGGTCGGTGGGAACAAAGGGAAATGTCAGCTAAAGAATCGAGGGCTTGTCCCTAAATTTTCATTTTGACCTATTCTGACTCACTTGTTTTGGTGCTGCAAAATTGTTCACGTTGTCTCGATGCGGAGTCTACGTCAACAAGCAGGACTTACTGTATAGATCCCATCACATAATAATTATTGAAATTTAGATTGCGCGAAAGCATGATTTTGATATTAATGGTAGTTTGTGTTTTGATGCGTGCAAATATATGTGTATATGGTCTAGTTGATGTAGGGGAATGAACAAGGGGCAAGCTACATAGATGAGTATTTAAGTAATAGTATGTTATCAGATATGGAAATATATTGAGAAAATGATGCAAATGGCTCATGAACTTTGGTCTAATGTATAATGTAGCTTATGAGTTTTTAATTTGTTCAATGAAGTTCCTGAATTTTAACTCAATATGCAATACAGTCTCTGAACTTTCAATTTATTCAATGTATTGATATCCCATATGCATTTTGAGAAACAAAGAAACATATAGTTACGTTGTCCTAATTGCACCAGGATCTAATGAGAAAACTATGTCCACCAGGTCAAGAGCAACCCAAATGAACAAAGAATGAAGGGAGCATTGTAAAAATTATATGCAGAAACCTAATTAGACCTAACAATTCACCACGGAGTTGTTCAACACTTTATATCAATAATAATTCATAAATACAAAGAGGAGTGCTTGGAGTAGTATTATATTATAGGGAAAAAGCTACAACAAACCCCAAATTATGCCTACTGTGACACATTTACCTTGAATATTTTTGTGACATAAAAAATCCCAAACTATACTCACTGTGACACATTTACCTTAAAACTTTTTCTTGAGACATAAGAAATTCCAAACTTGTACCAATATGATATATTTAATCTCCATCAAGGTTCCGTTAGATGATTTTTTAGTCAAAATGTTAGTTCTTATTTCACTTAAGCCACGGGCGCCATGCCAACTATTTGCTTTTTGGTGTCCATGTAGGAAGATTTTTAACGATTCTCATTGAGAAAACTTTGATAGAGAGTAAATGTGTCACGCAGGTACAAATTTAAGATTTTTGGTGTCATAGAACAAAAGTTTAGGATAAATACATCATAGTAGACATATTTTTGGGTTTTTGTTGGCTTTTGCCCTATATTATAAACCTCTTAATGAGGTGTTAAGATGGATCAGGTATCTAATACCTAATGAAGTGATTTTGCTCAATCATTTGACTTTCAATTTCTTGCATACACGCCACCATGTTCATTTTTGCTAGTAGTTGATTAATTTAAAGTTTTTTTTATTTGACTTTCAAATAAATGAATGTTGGTAACTGACTCAAATAATGGTTAGCGACACAAACTTAGTTGATAATCTAATCGCGGAATAGGATTGATAAGTAAGACAAATAAAAATGATAACTCTAGTGAATTAAAAAAAAGACCAAATAAACGGTTGTCAAATTACTCAACTAAGAGTTGATAGTCCAAACATAATTTTGTAATTAATTAGAATAAAGTTTGTAAGTCCCACAAAAAAGATTGGTAATTTCATATATATATTTAGAGAGAGAGAGAGATAAAATAAAAAGAGAATTGTGATATAATGATGTAACTACCATTAAATTTATCACCTAATTTGACTTATAGCAAAGGTATATATGAAGAACTAGGAATAAGCAGTTCTAGATTCTTTACAGATTCCACCTAGAACCTATCTTCGGGTACGGATTTCTCATTTTTTGGAACTTGGAACCTATCTGTCGGAATATAAGGATCCAAGCTAATTGGGGCATCTCGCCTACTATATTTATGTAATCCTTTTGAGGTGTTGTAGCTTTGTTTCTTTGATGTTGGCTTCTGTATAGCCTTGTTTTGCATCCTTTGGGTTGCTGTTTCTTTTGGTTAGTCCGTACACCCCTGTTATAGTTGGGACAACGTTCTTTGTCTCTCCGAGTGCGGGGTTTTGTGTCCGGTCTCTTTTGTATATTGTGTTGAAAAGTTAATATCATTACTTACCTTACCAAAAAAAAAAAAACCTATCTGTCGGAACCTAGAGCCTAGAACCTAGAAGCTATCCCCAAACCTATTCCCAGGTCGATTCCAGGATCTAACAAATTCTTTTTTTTTTAATTTCATTTTAAGCTACACAAAACAAAAATGGTCGCAACAATACTGTATAAGCTTGTCATTCACAAAAGAGAATGCAAAAAACTAGTTTTCATGGCATTACGATTCAAATAAATACAATTAAAATAAGAAGTCATTGTTTGCATCGATACTAGGGGTGAGAGGTTCCATGTTCCGCACAGGTTCCACAGGATTTGAGGTCGGTTCCAAGATCCATCCAGGTTCCACCTGTATTATTAATTAAATAATTGCAATGGAATATCATCTTTAATTACCATCACTTGCTGTTATGATCCACAGACCACAACTTATATTTAGACACACGAAAAGTATGAAATATTAATAAGTCATAAAATGAAAGCTCAGATTAGTGATTTCAGATTATACACTCATCATCTAATGCCATGAAACACTACACAATTACGCGAAGACATAGACAAAAAAACAAACATAAAACACTTGTTTAGATTTCATGTTTTAGATTCCACCTACCTAGAACTTGGAACTTACCCGTCGAAACATGTTTTCCAATTTTTGGAATCTGGAACCTACCCTGCATATCTTGGAACTTGAAACCTACAAGTTCCCATTGGTCAAGTTCTAGGGTAGAACCTGGAACCATGCTCATCCCTATGAAGAACCACGCATTGAACGAACATGATGCTAGTTCTTAAAGAAGTTAATAATGTTTAATACATCCTATGGACCACATCAAATAAGACTGTAGATCACTAATGACTAGAAAGCTGTCACAGAAACTCGTAGGAGAACCAGCAAATCTTTAAAATTTAATATTTTAGGGGGTTAATACATTGAAAAATCACAAAGTTGTACATCTGTGACATATTTACCATAAACTAATTTTTTAACCACAAAAAATCTCAAATTGGTATACTTATAATAAATTTATTTTTCATTAAATTGGATTAATATTACAAAACACTACAAATTAGTAAATATGTGACAAACAGAAAGGTAAAACCCTAAACTAGTACACCCGTCAACTGTCACGTGTCATACTCAGCAATTTAACAGTAAAATTTAACGAAAACTAACGAAAGGTAAATTTGTCACAAGTGTATAAATTTGGAGTTTAAAATTAGTTTACGCTCATTAAATCACAAACAACCATCTCTCTCTCTCTCTCTCTCTCTCTCTCTCTCTCTCTCTCTCTCTCTCTCACACACACACACACACACACACACACACACACACACACAAATAGTTATGGATGTTATTAGTTCAATACATCCTCATCATTGCTATTACACTGAACCTACATAAAGGAGGAAGATATATATAGTAAAGTCAGTTAAACGGATTTAGCCACTCACATTTGAGAATTATAAAAAGAAAGGATAATTACTAATAAATAACTGTTTTTTATCAAAGTAATATCACATTCATTTCCACATAAATACAAGAAAGAAATATGGCAGTCTAACTGCAAACGAAGACAAATCCCAAACAATTTCAAAACAAAACAAGCGCTACATATCAAGATGAATCATCGTAACAAAGTTAAGAGTTATAAGCTTAAAAAGCATATTTGTGACTTCTTCAAATCAAGATCGGCAGCCGATCACTAAATTCGTTTTTAGTAATGAGCACACATTGATATCCCAATCTATTGCTACGGCTTTGTCTTCTGTCGATTTGGTCAGCCATACAAACAAATATTTGTTTCCATAGGTGGAGTTCTTCAACTATAGAAAGAATTTTGCCCCTGAGATGATTACCAATCTATCAAGATATCTTGCGTGATTAAATATTTTCGCAAAGATATTCTTAAGCTATGAAATTAAATATCTCAAAATAGTAGTCTTGAAGTTCGTGACAAGATTGTCATCGTAGGTAGAATAAGTATTATTCTAATATTCAGCCATCGCATTCCTCTACTGATATTCGAGTATATATTTTGATAATATTCAACATTTGCCCTATTGATATCCGGCGTCTTCCTTGCTAATATCCACCGTTTGCATTGCTGATAATCAGATGAAACCCTTGATAATATTCATTCAGAAATTTAGTTGCTATTCATAGAGTGATCATGCTGATATTCAAGTAGTTCACTTGTTGATATTCATGCAGTTCACTTTCTTTTTGCCTCATGGATATGATAAATTGTTCTTACCAAGATAGTTTAGCAAAGATAGCGATTAAGATTTTATAGACATAAAACCTTAAATTTTCAAGTCAATATAAGTTTCCATTCCACTAGACTTGTTCATGTAGGTCTTTCAATCATAGAATCCTTTCAGCTTGAATATTACCTGAAACATAAATTGTCATCGCATTTATCAATCATAGAATCCTTTCGGCATGAATATGACCAGAAACATAAACACTTATCGCATTTATCAAGTCCGATATAAAACCATGGATAGTTTTGTCATTATCAAAATATATAAGGTTTTCTCAACAAATGCGCCACGTGTCAAGTAGTTCTTGTGCTAAATTGAAAAGATTAACCTATGTAGTACTAAAGTTAGCATTTTCCTGTAGCTTTACACCAAAGAGATTTGCAAATTAGCACGACCTTCCACGAGGTGAACCTCCAAGGAAAAGCTAATGGATTACTAAGTAAATACTTAGGGTGCACTCTCCTAAACACATACCAATTGCTACTTTGGGTTTTAATTTAATCATTTAAACATGCATTTCACTCATTTAGGAATCGCTACTAATCTATTATGGGTCAATTAGAAACCTAAGTAAAATGTAGAAGAATATTTTCCTTTTGCGAATGAGAGATTTCATAGATCCGGGGACTTGATTACGGTCAATTAATCTAACGTCCTTTTGGTACTTTTTGCTCCTTATTTCAAAAATATTTTGCAAGCAATCTTGGATGATTTTAATCCTAATCCACTAATATGCAATGTGTGATCATGTGAGTGCGCAGACAAAAATTTAACACTCAATAAATCAAAAGCATAAATAAATTATTTGGAATAGAGCAAAAACCTCAATGCATAAAGCAAAATATGACTTCATTATGATTATGCTCCAAGTGTTGTGCAAGATGTTAATTAAATAACTAAACAACGTATATATGACCTAAACATGATTTCCAAATGCAATGTCAATTAAATTTTTATGGGTTATCTTCTTTTTATTAAACTATATGCAATTTATGAAATGCAATTATTAATCTAAGTTATGTCTACATAAATTTTAATTTAAACTAATAACATGTGCTATGAATTATTTAAATGCAATCCACATGTAAACTAATCCTAATGACGGGCTAGAGAATCATGAACTAATTTAATATGATATGCAATTTAACCTAAGTATATGTTCACTAAATGACATGGATATTATGCAATTTGAACCTAAGCCTCGAGGACTAGAGTTGACAATGACGGCAGAGTGGGAGTTACGGTTTGCTTTTTGGCCCTAATTTGGGGCCAATATGTCAATTGTGGGCAAGAATAAAAGCCAACCACGTTATTTTTTGCTAATTACATTTCTCTGGCATTACGTCAAATTTTCCAGCAAAGAAAATAATCGGTGGCATTGGAGTGATCGATTTTTTTCCAAAGTAGCACTCAAGTTATCATTAGAAAAGTTTTGCTATTGAAATAAGTACCATATAAAAGTTATGCCACTTCTAATTTCATTTTTTCCCTAAGAAGAAAGGAGAATTGACATACAATGATGAAACAACCATTCCGTTTATCACCTAATTTGACTTATAGCAAAGGTATATATGAAAGCCCATGCATGGAATGAACATGATACATTCAAGGAAAAGAAATGATTAAATGACCATCTTTGATTTACTGTGAGATTAACAGCATATGTTGAACCTCAAAAAAAAAATAGCAAATCAATATAAATTGTTGTGGAGCCTACTTTTTCAAAAATTTATGACTCACAAAATGATATTACTCTCATAATGACTCAAAGACCACTATGCTAGCAAGGCTCCAATCTTCGAAGATTCAAAATTTTAGAGTTTCTCGAACGATTATTGAATCAACAAATATCTTCTCTCTTTGCTATATTGATGAACCTTTTTCCAACTCGAAGATCGATTGCAGATGCATAAGGGTCGTTAGAAGGTTGCATGAAAAGGAGCAAATAGCTGTAATTGCTACTGGTCCAATACATCCTAATCCTTGCCATTACACTGAACCTACGTAAGGGGAGAATATTTATAGCAAAGTTAGTTAAACAGATCAGCCAATCACATTAAAGAACTATGTGGAGAACAGCATAAACTAATAATAAATAACATTGCACCATGATCAATCATATTGAGTTGGCTACTGATTAATAAATTAATTATGCTGATTATGAATAACTAGAGAAACTACTGCCATACTCACCTATATCTACGTAACACCGACAGCTTCAAACAACGAGTTTTAGCTAGCACCCGATTCATCATCTTCAATGGTTGGAGTGGACCATTTCGCAACCCGCACTCTAGCTTTCTCCGCCTACGTTAAGTCGTCGTCACAGAAATATATGGGAGATTTCATTTGGTAAAAACGCAAATTACCTTGGAAAGAAGAGAACCAAAGATGGAATGCTTAATGCTCATATTTGTTTGATCAGAAGAAAAATGAAATATACTTGAAGTTTACCTCTTTCTCCCAATCACATCGAATTGTTATTATGGCCAATATCACAGTTTGAACAGCAGTGCCTCCAAAAATCATTCCACCCCAAATACCCTGAATTTATTCAAAGTTATCCTTAATATTAATTAAACCATCTGGTTATTGAACTTAAGTAACCTAGCATATGAAAAAAAAATGAAGCGATAAGCTAAATGAAGGATTGAAAAATTTACCATAACACCTAAGTTGAAAACCCAACCCATGAGAAATCCAAGAGGTAAGCCAACGACATAGTAGCATCCCAAATTTATGTACGCAACATACGCTTGCCATCCCGATCCAACAGCAACTCCTGCAGCATTGACGAAACTCGAGTGTATTCTGAGAAAGGAATCTGACCCTAATTCTCATGTATCAATTTCGAGTTGTAGTGAGAGAAATTAAATTAAAGTTGAAGTTGTATTATGCTTACTATGAGTAAATTCTAGATGGAATGAAACAATTTGTTCCCCGATATACCATGCTTTGTTTTACGGTTCTAGTTTAAGCTTATATTGGATGCTAATAACAAATCACCAAATGATCAATTGAGTTAATGTTAAGCATATCAAATATCTCACTTAGTCGAACTTGACCATACGTCGATACAACACTTGTACCAAACAAACCATCTTATTTTTCTTTGTATGGACACTTGTAATCAATTGGACATCAATACGGCGAAAATTTCACCATTACATCATGTGACCTTCCACAGATCGATATATGGAAAAGAAGACTTACAACCAGAAAACCTGCATATTAATAGATGGTCTCGAAGATTTACCAGATAGAACGGGCTGAACACTGTTGAGTAGTATGGTGATGCCTAGAAGATAAGAGAGCTTGTCCACTTCTTCAAGAACATCAGCGGAAGAAGTGAAAATGTACGCAAATTTGTCATGCAAAGCCATGATGAGAGCACAGAAGAAGCAACCAATCATTGTTGATTGCACAACGGACACCACAGTAGCAAATTTCGCGGCCCTGCCGTTTCCAGCTCCAAGCTCATTCGCCACCCTCACTCTGAATATTAAGTGAACTAGAGATTGAAGATTGAAGGAACGATAAATGAAAAGATCTTTTGATTTTGAAAGTTTATTCTGCAGAAGGCGAGAGAGAGTTTTGACGCTCTTGGAAAAGGAACTTATTTTCCGCTGGTCAAGTACCCAATAAGATCAAGAAATGAATCTTATTACGAACTAATGCATAGTTGATTATATTTAAACCATTCACAAGTGCCGATGCTTTTGAAGATATGACAATAGTGTCAAAAGCTGATGCAAAATTCTAAGATGAAGTTTACCTTTCTGTCAGTTTTCTCCGTTATATAGACACACTTTGTGCTTGGTTTGTCTATGCTTTTGTTTCTGCAGTTTGGACTTGTACCTGGGACTTTGCTTAACTTACTCTTATTTAATAAATAATCTCCATCGTTGTCCATCTAAATGATTACACTCAACATATGCAAAATCATTTGTACAGATTTATTTATAGTAAAACAGTCTCGTCTTGATCATACATAACCAAGTGTTGTTGATGAACCAGTTTCGTATAAATATAAAGCACACTTGTAGAGGATACTCCCCTTCAGTCAACTACTTATAAATTTATAATGTGATTGATTGATACAATTCCGGATGATGAATCTAAGTTCAAATATATACTTTACTTGGTTTTGTTCTTGGCTGTGAGAGAGAAAGTACCCGGTTGCGGCAAAGAAGGAAAGAGGGATCATCATCTCCCAACCGTTGATGCTCATGCTGCCACATACGTACAATTATGAACTCATCAGTTGCATAATAGGAGACACTTGGTGACTAATTTTTCTGACGATAAATGACTGAAATAGAGATAAACTCTTACCAGATTGACAGGGCATCCACCGCAACCGTTGCGTCTTGGAGATATCCAGTCATTAGTATCAATATTCTATAGTACCAATTCTCCAAACTGTTCGAGAAATACCAAGAAAATATGGTCACCAATTCTCCAAATTGCTTGAAAAGTACCAATTCTCCAAACTGCATGTGAATATTCTCAGTGCAGTTACGACATAGTTTCCTGACTTAAATTTAGTTAGAAGAACATGTAAAACCACAGTGATTAAACTTTATCTTATGATCAATCCAGGTTCCTACTAAGTGTTGGCTAGCCCCATCCACAACAAATGTGGGATAAACCCCAAAAATCTTCCAAGCATATATCGGGCCCTAGGTCGGAACGGCAATAATTCATATCTTTCAAGTGACTATTGAATCCAGACTTATTGGTAATTTAGGCTCTGATACCAATGTTGGGTAGTATTGGGTAGGGATGAGCGGTTCCTGATCCGGTCCAGTCCAACCCAAGAACCAGGAATAGGACCGGGAGGACTGGTTCCCAGTTTCTAAGACCAGGGACCGAACCGGTTAGTCTTGGGACCGTGGACTGGATTGGACCGGACCGGTCCGATCCGGTTCCAATGGGATCAATATTAAATATCATTTGTGAACCGGAACCGATTGTTTTGTTCTTTCCTTTGTAGTTCTGATTTGATCCCATAAGGCCATGAAAAAAATTGAAAAAATATATATAATATATGAAAAAATTGAACAATAGGTTCCAATGGGACCAATATTAAATATTTTTCATATATATTAACTATTATATATATGAAAAAATTAGAAAAATATATATTTATCGGCTCGATAAGGTCAGTCCGGTTCCCACCCTAGAACCGAGAATCAGACTGCCCAGAAACCGATTCCACTTTTAAGAATCGGGAATCGGATCAATATTCTGGTCCTGTACAGTCCCGATTTAGACGGTCCATCTTGCTCATCCCTAGTATTGGGCCTCTCTCGCCTCAAAAGCTAGATGAGAGGATGAGACTTTTCCTCATATTTACAAACTGACTACCAGCTCCTTCTACAATCGATGTGGAATAAACCCCAACAATATGATCATGTCATGTCCACCGAAAATTAAGCGATTATGATATGCATAGTTAGATCGAATGGATTATGTTAAACCAGTAACTGAAGAACTCTGACTTTGAAATGCCCCTTTTTTGTGCAGATATGAGATAAAAATAGAAGCAAGCTAAATTTAGATACCTATGCATCGTGTAACTTGGAGATGGAAACCAAGAATACGGAGTTTTACCAAAGCATAACTCCAGAAGCAGCGGACAGTTTGACAAACTCCCATAACCCCGAGAAAGCATCCATGGAGAAGCCAGTCCATGTCAGTGGGCATCTACCACACGCGGTGTACACGAACATTGCGAGCACCAAGAACCACCAAGAGAGATCCAAGCCGACGGACAGGCCCGCCACGCCGAAGTCGAACACGTAGATGGAGAGCCAGCTCGTGAGCAAGTTGATCACTAGGCTGCCCAGCGAGATCCATGCCAAGACCTGGGTCTTAAGCTGGCTCTGCAAGAACCTCCACAAGGGGAATTGAAAGGCGAAGCTGAAGTGCAACGGTATGAGCCACAGAGCTACCGTGCCACACATCTCCGCCACATCGTCCGCCTGCCCTAGGAGCTTCAGGAGTGGCGACGCAAACAAGTAGAATGGAAGCAGCAAGAAGCAACACAGGAAGAGCACAATCCACGACCTTTGCAGGTAGATGCCAAGCATGTGGTATCTCTTCGCGCCGAAGGCTTGGCCACATAATGTCTCGAGCGCGCTCGCCATACCTAACTAATAACCACAATCCATACACAAAAGTTGACATGAAATCTTGTTTTCTCTCTGTTTTTTCATGTCAAGTTGAGTGTCTAGCTAGCTAAAATCACTTCGAGCACCCTATTAATCTGTAAAGTGGTGTATAAAAGTAATTTATCTTTAAAATGCCCTACACACACAAGCAAACGATACTGCTCCCATGATAGATATAATCAATACAATGGGTTTGAGGTTTGAGATTACCTCGATCCCTTTCATGTTTAAATTTCTTTAAGTGAGAGTCAAAATTGATTTTTGAAGCTAGAAAATATCATCCAAACTCGTTTCGCCATATTCATTTCTTGTATGAGCGTGAAGTCATCGCTAGAGGGAAGACAACAAATACAAACAAAAGACCAAATGACATGCATCACTGCCTCAATATTTGCGCACATCTACCTTTTATTAATCGCGAATTCCTACTTCTACCTACCGACACAAAGTTGTTAGCGCTCCGATCAAGGCACATCGATTCAATACACTATAATTTAACTTAATCTACTGCAGGGACTTTAAATGATTCTGGAACTCTAGGATTCTGCAATGCATAGTAATTAGGGAGGTACAAAACAGGCCGTCCAAACCGAAGATAGATTGCCCAAATCAGAAATTGCTTGGATTAGATCGAACTGGCCGATTGGGTTCAATTTTTGGAAGTGTCGGTTCTGTTCTCGGTTCCTAAAAATGGAACTGGTGTCCGAGCGGTCCGATTCCTGATTTCAAGGAGAAACCAAACCAACCAGATCGGACCGACTACAAATACTTTTTTTTTCTTCGTAAAAATTAGTAAAATGTGAACTAAACCATAAGTGAACTTTATTGACAAATATTCATTGACAAAAATAAGTAAAATATGAATTAAACCCTAAGTGACTGATTCTATTGGATCGGACCGGACCATTTGTCTGGTGCAGTTTCCAGTCCGGTCCCCGATTCCACCTTGGAATCGGATCAGACTGGAAACCGATCACACCTAATAGTAACCGGTGAAGAAGAATCGCAGTCACCCAGATAAGCAATTTGAAACCTTCATGGTGTTGACTATAGACGTGGGCGGCGAATTCGGCATCGCCATGGTGGCCGGCCAACACTCCCATATCTGTGATATTATTTCAATCCCACACTTTTGATGCAACGTAGCGGTATTTTTTTTTTTTGCGTCAATATAATTAAGTCTGTCAAAACTTTAAATTGTCCAAGTTTTATTTGGTTATCATTGTCATGTCGAATAACTTCTATATCAGGGGAACTATGTAACGAATATTGAATCAGAGAATTGGCAAGCGCAGATTTTTCTTTCCGGTACTTACCAAGAGGCCGTAATTGAAGCCGACGATGACGTTGATGGCTATGGACATGGCGGCAAGCTCAACCTCCCCGAGGTGGCCCGCGAACGCCTGCGTGACGACCATCATGGTGTATTGGGCCACGCGGCCGAAGATGGCAGGGCCGATGATGTGCCACAGCTTCCTGGTCTCAGCCCATGCTCTCTTGCTCAAGCTCGTCTTCTCTTCGTCCTCATGATCCCCACCGTCGCGGTCGCCATCCGCCACTGATTCTTGCAGCAGAGGCTGGTGGGCATCGCCGTTGCCGTCGACGATCGCCATAAAAGGAACAGCGGCTTTTTTTGCCTCTAGAGAGGGAAGGTTGTGATAATGAGAGCAAAGGGAAATACAGATGATTAGAAGGCAGTGAAATGATCGGTGATGGACGAGTCCCTCGGGGCAGGATCAAGTGTCAAGAGTAGTACTCATTAGAAGTTGGAACCTTCTCCCGTTGACTTTGACAGATCGAAACAGCAATAAATTGGACGGTCCATGTGATCCAAGCTACACGTCTTTCGGAAATATTATTTTGTCACTGTGACAGGTGAGAGTAAATGGTATCTAATGAAGAACCTAAGTAAGGAGGGGGCTTTAACTACGCATATGGAGGAGGTAGGTTGGACCGATATGAAATGGAGATTCTCTTTTCTTATCCGGAAAAGTTTAACAAATGAGATAGATGGGAACTTGGAGAATGTCAGTTCAAGAATTGAGGGCTCATCACTAAATTCTGATTTTGACCTATTCGGCTCTCGTGTTTTGGTGGTGCGAAATTGTTCTCATTAGCTTGATGCAGAGTCTGCTTCAACAAGCAGGCATTAGAAACTTCTAACTTTAGTGATTGCTGATAGTAGGATTTGTATAAATCTCATCGCGTAATAATTCTTTCGACGAATTTAAATTTTGATTGCTTCTATTTATCATGTTAGATCACTTATCGTTTCTTATTAAAACAGGAAGGAAATTCACCAGCATCGACGGCCTAATTCAATGATGCTTGCCCATATAGGACGTCAACGTGCTCCAAGGTCTGTTTTCCTTCATATAGACCTTTTATTTACATAGGTATAGACCTTCACCAAAAGCGAGAAGACAGAGAAACTTTTCCAAGTTTTCTTTAAATTAATCTCTGGCCTCTGTTGTCGATTAGCTGTCATTCCCATGACATGACTAAAGCATAATAGAGATATGCAATTGCAAGAGGGTTGCGAAAAGGACGGAAGGAAAGAAATTGGTGGCATGCGTGGAATGGTTGGTTGGAGAATTAGTTACTAAAACAAAAACGGCGTGTTTGAATTTGGTGGTGATTTGCTATTAATTCCAAACAAAAAAAAAAGAGAATGGGACAATCAAGATGTACAACTTCCGAAGCACAATTAATAGGACCTAATACCAGACAATTCTGCTGAGCATCCTGCACCATTACGCGATTAGGAACTTCATTTTAGGTTAACAAATCACGACTTTACTAAAATACAATTAATGTCATGAATTAGGTACAATCCGAGTTGAAACCTAAATGGGTTGGCCAACAGTAGGTATTTCATATAATAGGAAATGCACTATGTGCCTCACATCTAGACTCGTCAAATGGCCCGACTCAAATAAATCAATTTAACCCGTTTTGACTCATTTTTATATAATATAAATCTTGCGACTTATATCCTATCCATATCCGCCCGACCCAATCCATATTGGTAAGATACTTTTATATTTAAACCCTATCTAAGGAAACGAATACCCAAACTGAGGTAAAAGTGCGGTATGAATGAACGCGAGATTGAGTGTGGACGAGAGAGAATGAAGAGAAAGTCACATAGGTGAGTTGGATTTACGTAAGTTGTAAACCCATTTACAATCCATATTGTGTTTAAATCCATTTATGACCCATTTATTTTTTTTTTGGTAAGGGTTTATGACCCATTTGTTGAATATAACTAACACATTTATTACCTATTTAACTCTATATGGGTTAAGAAATGGGTTTATGACCCATTTTAACGAGTATACTCTTATCTTCCATGTTAATCTCTTCTTTCGAAATCATTTCACCTTTCTTGATGATAGGAGAATTTGGGCTTCTAAAACTAGCTTCATGGGTGTTTAGAGACGACCGCCACATTTGCTATGGAATGTCTTATTCACCGCAACAACAACATTGAAATGCCAGTGGAATAGATGACGTATGATTCACAAGGACTACCCCCGCAAGCAGGATCCAATTCACTAAGCGAGGAGCTTCAAACTCGCACTACCCGCTAAAGAAGCGAAGCGGTTTCTGTCTTGTGCTCTAATCAATTAGGCCAACCATTTCGGTGTGGGTAAAAGATGTTTGCTTAGTATGGCACGTCTAGTTTCCACCTTTTAGATTATGTGAATGAAAAACTTCGTTTCGCAAGGCTGACTATCTGGTGAGCGTCATAGTCATCGAAACTCGGTTTCCTATTCACATCATCCCATGGAGTCTTGTCCATCCATAATGCAAAAGACAAGTGCTTGAGGTTACACTTGATGGGCAAAAGCTTGAAAAAGGTTTCCGGTGCGTCATTATTTGTCTAGGCTATAAGATCAGCCTGATCTGATGGTGTGTGCTTGGAATAAGGGGCGCTGGCATTGGTGTCGTTGAGGTTTGCACGATCTAACCTTCTATATTGTTTATGTCCACACGTGATGGATCCACAAATGATTGATCGCTGACCATGAAGTGTACATGTGTGTCGCCGTTTCGTTTGTCAGTTTGACTAGACCATTCGATCAAGAGTGCTGTTAGAGAGAGCTCATTGAAAAATAAAATGTTAATACCAAGAAAAATCCTAAATTGATATATCTACGAAAATTTTATCCAAAATTAAATTTTTGATCACGAAAAATCCAAACTAGTATATCTGTGATAAATGTACCCTCCTTTAGTTTTTGTTAAATTTTACAGTCAAATTGCTAAGTCTGATGACACGTGGCAATTAACGGGTGTACTAGTTTAGGGTTTGACCATTCTGTTTGTCACGGGTTTACCAATTTGTGATATTTCGTTGTATTAATCCAATTTAGCGGAGGGTAAATTTGTCAGAAGTGTACCGATTTAGAGTTTTTGATGGTCAAAAAATTAATTTGAGGTAAAATTATCACAGGTGACCGGTTTGGGGTTTGTCATGATCGAAAAACTAGTTTTTGGTAAAATTTTTACAGGTGTACCAGTTTGAGGTTTTTTATGGTATTAACCCAAGAATAAAATAGAGGATTTCCGAAAGATTGTAGAAAAGAGAAATTATGTGTTTATGTCCAATGTGCATTATGAGAAAGAAAGAAACATATACCATGGAGTTATTAAACACTTTATATCAATAAGAATTCTGAAATAGAAAGAGAAGTGCTTAGAGTAGTATTATATTATAGGAAAAAGTCACAACAAACTCCAAAATATGCTCATTATAACACATTTAATCTAAATTTTGTTGGATAGATGCATCACAGTAGGGATTATTTAGGATTTTTGGTGCTTTTACCCTATATTATAAACACCTTAATGAGGTGTTAAGATGGATTGGGTATCTAATACCTAATGAAAAAGTTTCACTAGGAAGATTAGATAATGCTAATATATTTGCTAGTAGGTATCCAATGCCTAATGTAGTGATTTTGCTTAATCATTCGACTTTCAATTTCTTGCATACACGCCAACATGTTCATATTTGCTAGTAGTCGATTAATTTAAAGTTTTTTTTGTCAAATATAAGAAAAGTTGGTAATTAAAAAATAAATGAATGTTTGTAACTAACTTAAATAATGATTAGCGACACAAGCTTAGTTGATAATATATAATTGCAGAATAGGCTTGATAACTAAGACAAATAAAAATGATAACTCTAATGAAGTAAAAGAAAAGACCAAATAAAAACTGTTAAATTATTCAAGTAAGAGTTGATAATCCAAAACTAATTTTGTAAATTAATCAGATGGTAAGTCCCACAAAAATATTGCTAATTTCATATATAGATGAGAGAGAGGGGGGGGGAGAGAGAGAGAGAGAGAGAGAGAGAGAGAGTTGGGATAAAATGATGAAACTACCATTTAATTTATCACCTAATTTGACTTATAGCAATGGTATATATGAAGTTCCATGCATTGAACGAACATGATACTAGTTCTTAAAGAAGTTAATAATGATTAGTACATCTTAGGGATCCCATCAAATAAAACTATAGATCACTAACGACTAGAAAGCTGCCACAAAAACTCGTAGGAGAACCAGCAAATCTTATAAAATTAAAACATTCAAGAGTCTCTCAAAGCTTATTAAATCACAAATAATCATCTCTCTCTCTCTCTCTCTCTCTCTCTCTCTCTCTCTCTCTCTCTCTCTCTCTCTCTCTCTCTCTCTCTCTCTCTCTCTCTTATGGTTATAGTCCTTTTTTCCAGCTCAAAAATCGATTGCAGATGTTGCATGAAGATGAGGAGCAAATAGTTATGGATGCAAATTGTTCAATACATCGTCATCGTTGCCACTACACCGAACCTACATAAGGTGGGGAGACATTTATTGTAAAGTCAGTTAAACGGCTTCAGCCAATCACATTTAAGAATTATATGAAGAAAGGATAATTTATAATAAAAAACTTCACACTATGATAAATTGTGTTAAGTTGGCAAATCATTTATAGATTAGATTATGTTAAATTTTAACAATCATATGAGCTATTACAAAACTCACCTATATCTGTGCAACACCAATTGATTTGGATAGCTAGCTTCAAATAAGGAGTACTAGCTGGGCGCTGATTCATCATCTTCAAGGGTTATAGTTGACCATTTGGCAACTCGCACTTCAGCTTTCTCCGCCTACATTAAGGTATCTCAGACATATATGGGAGATTTCATTCGGTACAAATACAAATTATCATGAAAAAGAGAATCAAATATGGAATGCTTCATACTTATATTTGTCTAAGCAGAAAGAAAAATGAAATACACTCGAAGATCACCTCTTTCTCCCAATCACATCGAATTGTTATTATGGCCAATATCACGGTCTGAACAGCAGTGCCTCCAAAGATCATTCCACCCCAAATACCCTGCAGTTATTCAAAGTTTTCCTTAACGTTAATTAAACAATCTGGTTGTTCAACTTAAGTAGCAAGGCATAGGAAAAAAGATGGTAGTTATCTTATGTATCGATCATTAAGGAAGGTACAAAAAACTAATTAGCAAAATGAAGGATCCAAAACTTTACCATGAAACCTAAGTGGAAAGCCCATCCCATGAGAAATCCAAGAGGTAGGCCTACAACATAGTAGCATCCCAAATTGATATATGCGACATATGCTTGCCATCCCGATCCAACAGCAACTCCTGTCGCATCTGCAAGATGTAAAGTGAAAACAAATTACTTCTCAGAGAGGAAAGCGGCCTCTAAGTATACCAACTGACCCTGATTCTTGTGTAGTTAGTTTGCATTGTAGCGAGAGAAATTCAAGTGGGGGACCCTAGTTATGCTTACTTTGAGTGAATTCTAGATGAAACAAACTTGTTTTCAAAGAAATATCAAGCTTGATTTTTTGGTATAATGCCCCTTTTGATTGATTCGTATCCTACAGACTTTGGTTGAACATATTATTTCCACAAGCAATGTCGGGTCAATCACACTCATACGAAACAAACCCCTCGACTTCTATGAATGTACACTTTGTTGATCAATCAGACATCAGCACCACGGCAATTTCTTTTTCACCAATTCAGAATGTGACCTTCCACGGTTGGATGCTTGGAAAAGAAGAGTCACTAGCAGAAATACCTATATATTAATGAAGGAATGTGAAGATTTACCTGATAGAACGGGCTGAACACTATTGAGAAGTATGGTGACGCCTAGAAGATAAGAGAGCAAGTCCACTTGTTCAAGAACATCGGCAGAAGAAGTAAAATTGTATGCAACTTTGTCATGCGAAATCATGATGAGAGCACAGAAGAAGCAACCAATTATTGTGGATTGCACCACAGAGACGACGCTCGCAAAATTCGCAGCCCTACCATTCCCAGCTCCAAGCTCATTCGCCACCCTCACTCTGAAAATTAAGTGAACTAGAGATTAAAGATTGAAGGAACGAAAAATAAAAAGATTTCTTTGATTTTGCAAGCTTATTCTGTAGATGGCGGAGAGAGTTTTTTCGAAGGTTTCGTCTCAATATCAGTTTTAGACCCACATTTGATGTTACAAGGATGCAGTTATACATGAACATTCAACCATGACAGGCTTATATTTATATGAATAGGATCAATGGACGACTAGACAATAGTCTTTAGTGAATTTAGAATATATACACTTATCAGCACTATTGCGTGAGAAACCGTTGGACAATATAACTGAATCAAATTTCTCATGCCACTGCTTAGAAGCTTGCTTAAGTCTATAAAGAGACTTAATCAATTTACATACTTTCTTTTCATTTCCAAGAAGAACAAAGCCTTCCGATTGTTCCATGTAAATTTCCTCATTTAAATCTCCATTCAAGAAAGCAGTCTTGACATCCATTTGATGAACACAAAGATCATAAATGGAAGCTAGAGAAAAAAAGGATTCAAATAGAAGATATACGAGCTCCAGGAGCATACATATCAAAATAATCTATTCCTTCCTTTTGTCTATACCCTTTGGCCACCAATCTAGCCTTAAAAGTTTAGATAGAATCATCAGAATTGCATTTCCTCCTAAAGACCCATTTTCATCCAATAGGCTTGGATCCTTTCGGTAAATCAACTAACACCCAAGTATTGTTGGACATAATTGAGTCCATTTCATCATTTACAGCTTCTTTCCAAAAAAAAGCATTTCTAGAAGACATAGCATCACTAAAACATTTAGAATCGTCTTCTAAATTTAATACTATGGGGTATTTATTTACCACGTTCTTATCTCGGTCTCCTTCAACAAGGAAAACATTAGTAATAAAGTCTGGACCTAAGTCCTTTGACTTCCTAACTCTAGTGCTTCTTCTCAGTTTAGTCATGTCTTTAGAATCATTTGTCTCCTTCTCATGAGAATCTACTTGAGTTTCTACAGCTTTTGAATTATTTTCAATAATTTCTTAACCCGTTGAACATTTATTCTCAAAAAATTCAACATCTCTCGATTCTACATGTCGCGACCTAAAATAAAAATCGGCGTTTCGATCTTAGGCTAATGGATTACTAGATCAATTAAATTAATTAACCTAGCTCGAGTTCTCCCAAACTCTACCAAATCGCAACTTAGGTCCAATTATGAACATGCAAATATTTTCAATAGGAGTCGCCACTAATCATTTAAGGTAGGTTGATTAGAAACCTAAATAAAATAGCGGGAGTACTATTTTATTCCTGCGACCAGAAATTATGGATTCGGGGACTTGGTTACGCTAAATTCCTTAACGCCCTTTCGGTACCAATTTCAAGAAAAATACTCAATTTGACAATTTGAAAAAATTCTGACTTAAAGTTCAAAGGTGCAGAAATTTCTTTTTGATTTTCTTTTATTTAAATGAAAAATAACCTACATGTAATGACGTGCAAAATATTGACATGCGATTAACGCAACCTAACGTGCAAACTATATGTCATGCGACGACGTGACCTATTTCTAATGACGGACATATTATTTTTTTTGTATTTTTTTCAAATGAAATTCGAAATTAAAAATGTCAATTGTCTAAACATGCAATTAAAGAAATTAACCTATTCTAACGCAATCTTTTTTTTTGGTATTTTTTTTATGAAAATTCGAAATTAAAATCACGTAAAAATATAACCGCTTAATCTTTCGAATTAAGTTTCGATCTGAAGCCTGATAGATTGATCATAAAATTCGAAATACCTGCTATGGAAATAATTCTATCTAAAGCCTGATAGATAGATTTATTTCCACGTGTGCGGTTGCGGTTGTGGACAAAGTTAATAGAATGACTTGATTGCACATTTTGAAAATTTTAGAACTCAATTGTATTTTTGTAGCAAGTTTTAGAACTTTCGGTACACTTATCCATTTCCTTTTGGGATAAGTGTATTCAAAGTCCTAAAACTTGTCACGAAAGTACAATTGAGTCCTAAAACTTTCATAATATGCAATTAAGTCCTAAAACTTGTTAGGAAAGTGCAATTGAGTCCTAAAATTTTCAAAAAGTGTAAATGAGTCTTAAAATTTATCACAAAAGTACAAACAAGTCCTAAAACTTGTCAAATTGATTCAATCAAATCCTTCCATTGATTGTATTTTTTGAAAGTTTTAGGACTTGACTGTACTTTCGTGATAAGTTTTAGAATTTGATTGCACTTTTTGAAAGTTTTAGGATTTGATTGCACTTTTGTGACAAGTTTTAAGACTTGATCGCATTTTTTAAAAGTTTTAGGACTCAATTATACTTTCCAGACAAGTTTTAGGACTTCTAGTATACTTATCCTTTTCCTTTTTTAGCTCTCCTCCTCTTTTGGCCTTTTCCTTGTATTTAGGGGTGATCAGCTCCAGGATGGGTATATTACATACTTGGAACCTGAAATCTATCATCTTATAACCGGTTTCCAGTTTTTAGAACTTGAAACTTATCATGTTTGTCCTCGAACTTGTTTTGGAACATACCCTATTTTTTCGGTCCATTTTCAAGGTATACCCAAGAGCCTATTTTTCTTTTGTTATTTTTTCTAATTTCATTTTTTCTAACAAAATAATATGAGTAGTATCAAAATGATTTTAAACTTATTGCAATGTTGACAATTCAGTCATAATTTTTTTGTAGCAATTCAGTCATAAACCTTTTACATTTGTGCCAATTAAGTCCATCCGGCTAAATTTGGCCGGCCTGCATTGACATGCACACCGGCCGTTCAGCCAACGTTGAAGTGGCAATTTTTTAATATTATTTTTTTCGAATTTTTTTTATTTTATTTTCTTTTTCCTTTCCTTTTATTTTTCCTATCTTTTTTTCTTCTTTCATCTTCATCTTCAACCTCTAGCCGATCGTCGGGTAAGGATAGGCGAGGTCGGCCTTACCGGTCACTGGCTAAGCTTGACCTTGCCATCACTAGGCAAGGTCGACCTCGTTAGATTTGCAGTTGCCGATGAGGTTTAAACTCACAAGGGCAAGTGAGGCCGACCTCACTGGCCAACAACGGTGAGGACAAAGCCCTCACCAAATCTAGAGAGGCTTGAATTCGCCGACACACGAGGCAGGCAAGGCTGACCTCAGGATGAGCACTCGCTAGATCTGGCGAGGTCAGCCTTGCCTCTGGCAAGTCCCCAAAACGGCAACCAGCTAAAGGTTGAAGACGAAGGTAAAGAAAAAAAAAAGAAAGGGAAAAAATAAATAAATTCAAAAAAATAATATTTAAAAATTGACACGTAAGCGTTGGCCAAACGGCCAACGCCAGCTAGCGAAAATTGGTCGGATGAATTGAATTGGCACAAATGCAAAAGGTTTAGAACTGAATTGACATAAAAAAATGTTTATGATTGAATTGACACAATTGCCATAAGTTTAGGGCTGTTTTGGTAATTTTCCCAATTTCCTACTCACATCATCCCCATGCAGTCTTGAGAAATATCCAATGACGCATAAGACAAGCATTTGAGATCAGACAGAGAGAGTTCCTATACTTAAGGCTGTCAAGTATTTGGTTTGGTTTGATACAGATTTTTGTGATACGAGAACCAAACCAAAACTTTTTGAATATGGGTTATCCTGGTGTGGCACTACTTCAGCAAGTAAGAAAAAGAAAATTAATAATAAAAGAACCTGAAGGAAAAAATTGGTAGTTTTGACAAAATATTCCTAAATTTCAGAGAGTTAGGACGCAAATGATAAACATTCTGTTCCAGAAATTAATTTTTCAATTTCTATTCCATAGACGAGTTTCTTTGCCAAAATATCCGTTTGATACTGACACAAAGTTGCTATTCTTAAAATAGAAATTCGTTTGATATCAATACAAAATTTCTTCCACCCCAGCAGTCGGCGGGCAATGGTCGGAGGCGGCCGATGATGGCGGGAGGTGGCCGGTGTCGGGTGGCAACGAACGACGATGGGCAGTGACGGAAAAGGACGGTGGCAGCCGATGGTGGGAGGTAGTCGGTGTTGCGTGATGGCAAAGGACTATAAACGACGGCTAACGGCAAAGGACGGTGGGAGGAGTGGGTCGGTATCGGGTGGCGGCGGATGACGATAGGCGGTGACAAAGGACGATGGCAAGAGGCGGCCGACAGAGGATGGTGGCGGGAGGCAGCCGGCGGGCAGCAGCTGATGATAGGAGGTGGCCAAGGTCGCGCAACGACGGAAGGCTACAGACGGCGGCCGACGACGGAGGATGGTGATGGGAGTTGGCCAGCGGGCAACAACCAATGGCAGGAGGCAACCAACGATGACTGATAGCAGCGCGCTGTCGGGCGGTGGTGGACGGGAGGAGGCGACCAGCGAAGGACGGCAGAAGGTGGCCAGTGGGCGGTGGTGAACGGCGGTGGACAGCAGTGGCCAATGGTGGGAGGTGGGCGGCGGAGGGCGGCGGCGGAGGGTGGCAGATGGCAGATGGTAGGTTGACAAGCACCAGTACAATTCACAATGCACGCCACACGGGGATTACTAGTAGATCTGTTTCAATCATTTTTCATTTACTTCCCAGACCAACAATTCAGTAGATCATTCTTATTCATAATGCGACCTGTCCGAGATTTACATTCCGCAAGCGAACGTTTCAAGATCCCAATACAACAGATAAAAGAAACGGGCATTTTATGACTTTGCAAGGGTGACAACCATGGTGATTTCTCTGAAGATTGACGCAGTTCCTCCATGTACGGATTGATTATAAAAGATTGCCTCGATGATTTAATTCTCTCGCCTCACACATGGCAACCCCGGTACAGGTGGGATCAGATCAAGCTACAAAGAGAGGCTCCGCCTCAACTTTTCTCCTGATCCTGGAAACCAATCACCAAACTCTGAATCAGCAATTAGAGAAGCAAAAGCAGTCTTCAGTCATGCTAACTTCTTTTTTAAGAGAAATACAGATTGAGGGATTTATTTATTCATCGCAGCTCAAAAAGTTGAACTAAATCATTTTTAAGGTTTCTAAGCTTTTAATGAAGATGAGAATCTACCAGAAATGAAATCAGAACAAGATGATGGAAAACCAAACAAAGAAAGCAATTCTCATGTCCTCACCAATTTGACTGCGCCCATTTGCAACCATCAGTATCCACTACATGTAAGCTGTAGGCATGCCTCGACTTTGAGGACTGGTTCTCAAAGCTAGAGTCAACAAGTGGAAAGAAGTCAAGAATTAGCCACCATTTCATTTTGAGCATGGAGTATTGCACCATGTTTTTAAGAGTCAACAAGCTTCATAAGAATCTTCCAAACAATATTTTACAGCCAAACCAGAGAAGAACCGAGTTTGTGACCACTTCAACATTTAACAGGTTCAGCAAATTTAGTGTAAACCACTAACTTTAGTAGCCAATCATTATTTCAAAAAAAAAAAAAGGGCATCCATAAAATTGAAAACAAACCTGGAAGAAATTAGGAGCCATAGAAGCTGAAGTCAACAACAAATTCTTTACTTTGATCATCATGGCACAATAAATGATATTGGCAGGTCCCAAACAAAAAAAGCTTCTCGACTAACCTCTGATGAATAAGATCGCCATGAATTAGAACTAAAGACCCAGCTTTAACCTCGATTGCTACAAAATCTTTCGTATCATAAGTTGGGGAAGGGCGATCAAAGGAAACTCCCCCTTCACCTCGAATAAATCTTCTTACAAGGCCATCTGGAAAACATGAAAGATCAGAGATAAGAACTAATTTCAGAGTGAAATATGCTTGCGAGGCAAATAATGAGTTACACAATAGACAATGTTACTCTTGTGAGATCCAGGGATAGCCCAAAGACAGCCATTGGTTATAGTTGCATCTTCTAGGGCCAACCACAGCCCTGTGCAAGTAGGTGGCTCTGTGTAAAGAAATGAGTTATCCTGGTGTGGCACTACTTCACCTCCAATACCGGGTTGCTGCATGCACAATTTTATGTGAGAAGAACTAAGAAGACTGCTGGATAATAAAATGCCTTTGACAGAATAGTGGATAAAGGATTCAAGCATTAAACACATACGAACATGTCACTTGCTAGGTCGGATACTGTGGCTTAGCCAACATATGCAAGATAACTATCCTGGCAAACAATTGCCCACATGATCATATCTCAACCAGTCAAGACATAAATGATCTACATAAAAAGCAAAGATGAGAACAGCAAAAGCTATAATGAAATTTGGTGTATATAAATTTTTAGATCATCCTAGCATAGCATCTCTTCTAGACATCTTCACTTCATATAACAAGCACTTTCAACTGGTGACCTAGGACATAATACCGAGTACAATAGTACAAACCTAAACATCTTTATATAGTGGGATCAAGTAGCGTTGATTGCACACCCATACAGGAACAGCAGTTCTGCTATACCAGCCAGAGACTAAGAGAAAATTCTTTTTTTTTTTGTAAAGAGATCGATAAACTAAGAGAAAATTCTCGATTTCCACACCCCAAAAAAAACTCTAAACCTATATTTCGGTATCCACCAATCACATACATGTTAGGACGTGTCAAGTATACAATTATATAACCACTAGTTTTTTATACGACAAGGACAAAATTGCCTGGTGATTCAACAAACGCAAGCAACATCTATGCACAAGATTGCTGGAAGTATCATCAAATGCAAGTCCCTAAAAGTTAGCCAGCATCAATCCATCTTCTAATCACAGATACAAGTTAAAAGGAAGATGGCCAACATTGCGCTCTTGCAGCAGATATTCGCAAACGAAGAATGGAAGGTCTGCTGCCTAAATGCAGTAAACCACCAACCATCCAGCTGAACCCATAATAATAGGCTAATTCATCAACCAATGATACTAGACTGAGATCAATAACTTGCCTTGGAAATGAATGCACAATATAATATACTAAGCTACTCGCTGATCTTAAAAATCTAATTGGCTGAGATAAGTACCTTGAATATGTACATCGACTGAATGATGATAGGCCTTCTGTAACCTAAGGATGACAGCATGCCACAGACTTTATCTGAGCTAGAGAAGGCCTTAAACACCGGGTCAAGCTCGTGCAGCGCTGAGAAAAGACAACCATTGGAACCAGTCTCGATAAAAAAGCAAAATTTAGCACTCGAAACCAATCATTTACAAAAAGACAGCACCAGAACCATATCATGTAGCAGTCATAGCATACCGTGACCAACTTTATTGATGGACAACTGCTTGGGTTGCTTCAAGTTTCCATCATCACCAAATGCTTTCTCTGTCGAAATTTACCAGGATTAGTGAAAAGTAGCACTCCGGCGATGATGCTGATATGCGCACTAATGACAGAATATCACAATCCTATCTGATGAAAGTTCTATGCCCGAGTCCAAAGTCAACGCGCACGAAGAGGGGTCACAATAATCAAAAACCA
The DNA here is from genome assembly GCA_031216185.1 of Syzygium aqueum. Taxonomy (NCBI): domain Eukaryota; kingdom Viridiplantae; phylum Streptophyta; class Magnoliopsida; order Myrtales; family Myrtaceae; genus Syzygium; species Syzygium aqueum. Next base: position 23,275,927 of record CM062236.1, on the reverse strand, counting down.
GTCTTGGTGACATTAAGAGCTACCGTGTGCGGCAAAAACTCAAGTTCAAGAAAATGGTAATTGACAAATCAATCAACCAATATCTTCACGTTTCGACCACGATACACATAGAAAATGGAGTAAACACTCGTACCCTCGAAGAAAAACGAGACATTCTCGGCGCTTTCGTAGAAATAATCATCGGTGTGTTGCTGCTACAAAAACCCGAGATAAAGATCCATAAAACTCGGGCCGAGAGAACCATAGTCGAAAACGAAGCTAAGAAGGACGAAACTCTGGGGATGCGGAACCTGGTTCTTGGTCGAAAAGATCGAGGCGGTGGAGCAGTCGAAGTCGTCGAGCAACCGGTCCATCCTCTTCATCATGGCATCGATCTCTTCCGGGCAAGCGAACGATTCCAACACCAAGTAACCTGCGGCAGAACAGGGCGGTCACTCCTCAGCAAATTACATCATTTTCCCATCGTATCCCACCCAAAAAAAAAACACACACACACACACGGGAAGAGAAGCAAGAAATCGGTTCTTGAAGGGCGGGCACCTTGAGAACGGAAGAACTCGAGCTGGTCCGAACCGAGACACCCTTTGGCTTCCATGATCGTCGTCGGAGATCGAGTGCTGAAAGCCAACCGTCGAGGCGAGGAGAGGAGAGGAAAGGAAGAGATATGGCGGAGGTGGAGGGGAGGAGACGGCCGTCGATCGCCGTTCGTTATATAGAAGTGAATCATTTTACCTTGTTCAGTCGAATATGTTACGAGATTTTCTTTTCCAATTACGTGTCTTTGACTTTTAGAAGAAAACTTTTGCTTTCGATGACCTGACTTATTTGCTCATCAAAGCAATGTAGGCACAATTGTTGACATGACTCGGTTGCTCTCGACCCTGAGCAAAACCTTAAAAGGGTCAAGGAGAAAATATGGAGAAGGGACTCTTCGATACGGTGGAGGATCGTTCCCAAATTTCTTTCCGTATTTCATCTATCCAAGGAAGAAAAAAATATGAAGAGAACTTGGGGCCTCTTGAGCGATGAAGGTAAACACCACACCAACTTTCGTTGGCATCTTCGAATAAGTAAATATAGTAGCCTCCTGCGCCTGGAATAACTAGAAAAGAAAGTCTCGACTTTTTGCAAGTTTGTTTGTGCTTCGCACAAGTCTGTAAATTGACTGGCAGACCTGCGAGACTTGGAGGGGAGGAGACGGCGTGTGTTTATTATATAGAAGTGAATCGTACTTTTCTCTATTCATTTACTTTTTATTACATCATTACGTTACCTTGTTCAATCGAATATGTTAAGATTTTCTTTTCCAATCACGTGTCTTTGACTTTTAGAAGTAAAGCTTTGCTTACATGGTTAAATTGTGATTACAAATTAAATTTTTTCGATGACCTGACTTGTTTGCTCATCAAGCAACTTAGGCATGATTGTTGCTTACTCTCGGTCCTAAGCAAGACATTAAAAGGCTCAAGGAAAAAACACGAGGAAGGGATTCTTCGATATGGTGGAGGCTCGTTCCCAAGTTTCTCTTCGTATTCCCTCTCTTTGGGGAAGAAAAAGATATGGAGAGAACTTGAGGTCTCTTGAGTGGTGAAGGTAAACACCATGTCAAGGCTATCTCCAGATAGACAGATATAGCAGCCTCCCATGCCTAAGATGACAAGAAATAAAGTCTCAATTTCCTACATGTCTGCTAGTGTTTCGCACAAGTCTGTAAATCGACTGGCAAACCTACAAGACTTGGAGGGGAGGAGACGGTGTGTGTTCATTATACAAAAGTGAATCGTACTTTTCTCTGATCCTTTACTTTTTATTGCATCATTATGTTACCTTGTTCAATCGAATATGTTAAGATTTTCATTTCCAATCACGTGTCTTTGACTTTTAGAAGTAAAGTTTGCTTACCTGGGTAAATTGTGATTACAAATTAATTTTTTTCGATGACCTGACTTGTTTGCTCATCAAGTAATTTAGGCACGATTGTTGATAGGACTCGCTTACTCTACTCAATCGGAATTATACGAACTAATTTTGAAAATATATCTCGAAATGAATGCAATTTTTTTTCTAAAAGCAACATCTCCAAAGTGGCACAGGGAGGACTTTGCAACTGAAAAGTTGATTGTTATTGATGATTTGCAAATCATTAAAAAATTTATGACTAAATTGATAAAAGTGAAAGGTTTAAAACTAAATTGACAAGCTATTAAAATGTGTAGGACTAAATTGGCACAATTGAAAAATTAGGACTGGACCGGTTTCCGTATAATAAGATTAACATTTGTTAAATAGTTTTCCCAATTCAACGCATCTTGTGCCGAAAGAAACGACAATTATAGTAGAAATGACATTCCTCATGGGATAAGATCAACTCGCGAGTTGTCAAGACATAAGGATAGCGGAGAACCGGAAGGAACATCAACCCCAAAGGATGGACGAGGCAGGCATGCAAGTTCCTTTCTTTTTCATTTTATTAAGCTGACAAGCTTATCTCGTATCTGACTTTTCTTTTTAAGATTTCATTAAATAGTGCTTCCAAAATACTTGTTTAGAAAAATATGAAAAAGATTGCAGTTTTCAAATTTTCCTATACTCTAAAAATAAAAATAAAAATTCCTTACTTAGGCACTCATAAGCAAAACTCTTTTATATTAATTCTTTACTTCAACCTATCCTTCCTTCATTTTCGGCCAAAAAAAAAAAATCTTCGGCTCGATGGCAACTGTTCTCACATGCTCTTGAAAAATGTGAGTCCCTCGACCTTAAAATTGTGTGAGACCTGTGTAAATTAGCGATTAAAATCTTGTGGGCTCACAATTATATACATGTGTTACGTCTTTTCATGGTAGATGACTACTCATTCAAATGCAACTTAACGAGACATTGTTCGAAAGAATTAGCAAAGACTCATGAAATTATGCAATTCTTATAAGAATGAACATGCGATTTCACTAATAAATGCTTCTCCTAACAAAAAAGACACAATTTACTATTTTTTTTAATCACATTAATTTTGCAATACGAAAATGCAACACATAGAAGTACAATGCATAAACGGCGAGAAACATTGCGTGTCGGGGTTCTGACCTCTAGGCAAGGACAAATGAGGAAATGCATAAAAAAAAATCAGAGACACCTCACATAACACATATCCAGAAGTGTTTAACTAATATTAGAACATACTTTAATTCGAAGATTTTCAATAATCTATTCAAAATTTGTTTACCTTCATTGTTCAGAGCCGATGTTAAATTTCCAAGTCAAATTTTTTTGCCATAGAAAAGCATTTCACTTTGCACATGCATATTCATCTTCGCAGAGACTTTAAGTTGTCTGTGCATATTTAATCTCAAATTTCATTTCCACATAACAGTAATGGAAATAATTCAGGAATTGCTCCTATTTGCCACACATAATGTCTATGTTTTACAAATGTTGATTATTGAAGCAACTACATATCACAATTACTTGTTTATCTTATACCATAAATTACATTAGGATGAGCCGCCAAGCTATATAAAGAGTCATCGGCTCGTCGACAGTTAATAAAGAGTTCATTCTCACATGCTCCCGAAACATGTGAGCCGCTCAACCTACATAACGTGAATATCATGTGAGGCCAATATACTTTAGCGAATAAAGTCATATATCGTGATTTTTTAGTGGATTTTAACAAGCCATGGAAACTACGCTACACCGGTACCGCCATCCACCCCACAAACAAATGGACAACCTTAGCAAGTTATACAGACATCATGGGATATGCTAATAGCTTGTTTTACTGATTTTCCATGGAGTTGGAATGTACCATCTTTTGTCAAGTTTGCATATAATAATAGCTTTAAGACCAACATTCGTATGACTCACTTTGGTTCTGCATGAATTAGATCCATCCCTGAAAATCAATCAGAATGATTCTCTGTGGCAAGACATACCTGCTCTGCAGACTTAATTCTTCGATCACTTCTTCAATGATTGTCGTCCTGAGATTTACAATGCCATGTACCACCATACAAGCCTCATCAATCATGTGATTGCAGGCAGCACATTACACATCACCGATCAAACCTGCCTCATTCCTTACACGAGCCTCAGCTTTCTGAGCCTGCAAGTGACATGTTTATCACAAAACACGTTTAGGAACTGCGTGATAAATGGATGGACATCTGTGCAAGTTCAAGCACAGATGGGCTAGTGGGCGGGGTTGTGGTTCTCTATCTCTGTGCACTAAGAGAAAAAGCATGTGTTGAAGGCTAAGTTCCTTGGATTGGTGGGGTTGGCTGGGGTGCAAAAGCTAGCAGGGACATCTTACCCAGCCAAGCAAAGAAAGGAGTTAACAAAAACAAGAAAGATCCTAGGCATACTAAACTCGTTTAAACCATTGATGTACTACTTTTATCGAGTGTCAAGAGTGACCCACTTGTTTAAAGGCCCAAATGCAATCCGCCAGACAAGTTAGTAGAACAATTATGTGGACCACTCATCTTTCGATTATTTTGCAAACCAGGGGCACAAACACAGAGGCTTAGTTACCTAAAGACCCATGGAACACAAATCAAGTTCAACCCCTTGGCCTGTGCAAGTTCTCCTAATGCCAAACAATGTGCACACAATTGGTGGGATTTTAACAGATAACTAGTTCCTGAGCCACCTAACGCACCAACCAAATACACCAATCTTAGGGGCTTAGAATACTGAGCATTTCTCCGTAAGGAAGGAACAAGAAGTGGAAGAAATTAAACTCTTCATTATGACAAGCAAATCTGCAATGATTACATCTCTTATCGCAATTTCATCAATTTTGCACTAGTCACCTCCAGCGAGAACTAGAAGGGCGCTCTCTTTCTTTCTTTCTCCATGTGCCTCACTCTTCCTGAGTTTTTCTTTTTTTTTCTGGCTAAAATCACTCTTTATAGTGTTGATTTTGATGATTATGTGCAAGGGAGGTGAGCTAATAATGGGTATTGATTATTGATCTTAGGAGTTTTTTCTTTTCTGGGTTTGAGACATGTTGTGAAAGATGACAGGATGAAAGTGAGTTAGCTTCTGCATGAAAACTTTTCATTTGGCACTGCAGATTGTGAAAATAAAAAAAGAAATTGTTTCATTTCTCCAGCTTAAAACTGAAATTGAGTTCCGCCACGTTTTCGTTTGATAATGTTTTCAAGAGAACACCAAACACGTTTTTATGGGAATTTTCATTGTCAAATTAGAACTAGAATAGAAAATCTTAACTATTTTAGGAAACAAACAGACCCTTAGTCTCTTACCTCCTCCTCCCATTCACATTTGACAGTGATAAGTGCTAATATCAATGTCTGGACCACAGTTCCACTGATCATCCCAGCCCATGTCCCCTGCGCAACAAGCTGAATCAGGAGTTTGGACTGCAAATAGAGAAAATTGAAACCCCATGGGAGTAATGCCTTATACTGAGTGGCCACCATGCATTTCTGGAAAATTCGTAGGGAAGAATCCCAAACAAGCTTGGGGTTCAATCTTAAATATAGAGCCTCCAAACTATTTGGACTTAGGTCACAAATTTGATAACGTGGCATAAAATGGAGCATGTTTTTGTACAAAAAAAGAACTGACCTCACTTATAGGATGAAGAATTCATTTGAATGGTTTATGGAGGAGTTTAATTGAAACAGGAATAAATTCCGAGATCATACCGTGATACCAAAACTCAAAAACCAACCAAAGAGAACTCCAAGGGGAACCCCAATTAAGTAATAGCTACCGATGTTAACCACAGCTGCTAATGCTTGCCAACCAGATCCAACAGCTGCACCTGAAAATCACTTGGCCATGTAAGTGTTTCATGGTCAAAATCTGGAGTCTCTACATGACCTACTGAATTACCTGACAGTACTGGTTGAATCGAATTGAAAAGAATGGTGAATGCCAATAAGACTGCTAGCTCATTGACCATTTTTATAATAGGAATGCTCGAGGAAAAGATTATTGCAAGCTTCTTGTTGAAGGCAATAACAATAGTGCAGAAGAGTATCCCCACCACCAGAGAGCTGATCAATGACACCAGTAGAGCAAATTTGGCACCCTTCGCATTACCTGCACCAAGCTCATTTGCTACCCGGACTCTGAGTTGAGAAGTTAAATACATCTCAAAAAGAGATCAGACTGTTAGACTAAAGTGAATTATATATGCTTGCAGGTGGGATGTCTTTCGTTTGAATGTGAAAATGGTCACAATTTGCATCAGAAAGCTATCTTGGATGCAATCAACTTTGAGAGAGTAGAGGAAAGAGACTTTGACCAATTGTTGTAAAAAGTATCATGCCTAAACCCTATAGATAAAAGATTTTCTCAAAGCGTTCTCATATGACACTGTTGAGCAATCAAACAAAGCAAGTTTTCAGATTCAAGGCAATCATTTTCCATGTGATACCAGTAGCCAGTCCCAATAGTTCCACGTTAAGTATGCTAAAAAAAAGTGCTCATAGAGCATTCTATGTAAAACGGTTCACATAGTAACAGTCCTTATAAAAATGCACACTTAGATTAAAATCGAAGTTGACGATTTTTACTCTTTTTTTTTGTTCTTACTCGTCTTTGACAATTTCTAATTAAATATTCTAAATCAGCCTATTTCTGCAGACATCTTCAGAATCTACAAAAATTGCAATTTTGTGGTTCCATGGCAGGGAAGCTGCCTCAGAAAAAAGGATATCCACAATAATAACATGATCATCCAGAGGAATTTGCAGCTCATTTTTTGGAAGATTTTAAGCGCAGAAATAAACACAATCAAGTAACTAGGAGTTAAGCCAATAAAAAAAAGTCAATAGAAAGAGCATTCTGGCATAATGGTACTATGAAGTCACTAAAGAATTACTGAAGTATGTATAAGTCAATCCCATCTTGCAAACATAAGAATTAGAGACTATAGATGCAGAATGCGCGTAAACTCAGCCTGTGCTTATTGCCAAAAAAGTTTCTGTTTAACTTTTCACTGTAAATTCATCATGGACAATAGTTTTTACTGATTGTTCTCGTAACTTATTTTTCTTGCTAGAGCAGTATGAAAAAGTAATGCATATTTTATGTTTACTGTCTCAAGATAATTTCCTGTAAACCAACTCACATGAAAGATACAGAAAAATATATATATAAGAAAAAGGTTCAAAACAGTCCACACACAGTTTCCGCATGATGAGAAGCTTATACTTTTCTCACGGTCGAGCAAGAATGCAAGAGGCACCAAAAGAAGGAAAAGCACATGGCTCCCTCCTTCAACTTTTTTTGACATGCAAATTTTGCTCTCCACAAAGTCCCTACCATGGATAAAATCAACTAACGGATAAACCAACATAATCAAATTCGAGGGACTGTAGTTCATGTCACTTGCTTTCAGGTGTATCAGTCCGAAGCATCTATTAAGCAAAATGGCCGTGTAAGTATTCAACTTCAAGTTGCCCCATGTATAGGTACATAATAACCTCATTTTTTCTAGCTACAAGGGAGCTAATTTCCTCCAGCAGCACAAAATTGAAATGTCTATAATAAAATTCGCTGATGCTGTGCCATTTGAAAAAGTCCATGGACCGGAAGTCCATATTTTTGAAAACATATACATTGGGAGCATGAGAGACTAGTAATCCTACCCAGTTGCAGCAAAAAGTCCCAGTGCAATCATTGATTCCCAGCCAAACATAGTAATGCTGTCAATCAATGTAAAGCATGAGAACAGTACTGCAATATCAGAGAACTAGCAAACAACTCATAAGTCTATTATCATAAGTTAACCAACCAAATGGACAGGGCATCAACTGCAACCTCTGAGTTGTTTAAATACCCTGACATTATGATGAGTACTCTGTAATAGAAATTCTCCAACCTGAAAACAAAAACCACAAACTATAATTAGAGACTCTGTCGAATGTCAGTGGCTTACATTTTGTGCTGTGCTACTAGACTTTTACTGTGTTCTGATGCTTACTAAGCTGCGACTTTGTAAATTGTCACGATTCTGACTTCCTGATATAATAACTAGAAGTATTTAAAAAGTTACATACATAGCCAAATACTCTATGCTTGGAAAGAGAATTTAGTATATTCCACGTTTATGTTTAACAAAGCTGTAAAGAATGTCAGAGAGAGAGAGAGAGAGAGAGAGAGTACAAGAGCATGACTCCTGAAGCAATGGAGAGCTTGAAAAACTCCACCAGCCCAATGATGGCCTGAGTTGAAAATCCAGTCCACGTAAGAGGACAACCGCCACAAACAGTGTAAGCAAACATACCAAGGATTGTAACCCACCAGGAGAAGTCAATAGTTAAAGCCGTTCCAACGAGCCCAACTCTCAATTTGTAAACAAACAGCCAACTAATAAGCGTATGGAGTGCAAGAGATCCCCCCGAGACCCATACAATAACTGCAGTCTTAAGTTGGCTCTGCAAGAACCTCTGTAATGTGAATTGGAATGGGAAGCACAAGTGGAATGGAATTAACCAAATAGCAACCACACCCGTCTGCTCAGCCACTGCGCTGGACTGACCAATGAGCTTCAGAATTGGAGTAGTGAAAACAAAAAGCGGTAGCATTAAAATTGAGCATGTGAATAGAACTATCCAGGAACGTTGCAGGTATATGCCTAGCATCCGGTATTGTTTGGCTCCATAGGCTTGGCCGCATAAAGTCTCCAGAGCACTAGCCATGCCCAGCTAGACAAGCAGCCCAAAAGTTTAAATTAGAAACAATCTGAAAAATTTTCTCTATGCATCAACTTTGAGAGTGAGTACTGCTAATGAAGACACTTCTCCTTTAAAATTCCACTGTTTACTCGTCATTTCTAACAGCGGTAATTTTAATTTTTGATTGCTATAGCAAATCGTTGACATTTGTCAATCCAATTTGAAGGCTAACATCAAGGAACTGAGATTCTAACGTGCAATCAAAATTTCCATGGCATGATGACCATCATAACCAAAGCCAATTAATCAGCCTCATCACCGCTGCCGCCACCATGACCACTGCCATACAAATCCCATTTTTGTCACCACCACATCACCGACTCTAGCACCATTAGTGTCACCTCCACCACCACCTTCAAGATATCATCACCATTTCCACCCCTTCACCTGACCACCTACACCACCCCAGTTATTTCCGCTGCCACCGCCGCCACTTCCAACAACCAGTATCACCACTATCCAAACAATTTCTAATTTGATAATCTAACTAGTCCCATAGCACAAAATAATCGATGCGATCATGCAAATCTATAAATTCCTGAACTTTAGAAAGAAATAAAGAACGCAATTTCAATTTGATTCAAAGCCCATTCATCCCAAACCCGACTCTAACAACCACAACGGAAATGCAGATGGACAGAGCAATGTGCACACACGTTTTCAACTTCCACAAACCAAACTCTTCATTTCATCCGCCACCATCTATTCCGCGACCGAAGAAGAAATGGGTAAGAAGAAAAAGCGAAAGAGCGCAGCACGAACCAAGAACCCGAAGCTGATGGAGATAATGACGGTGGTGGCAACGGAAATGGCGGCGAGATCGATGTCCCCAAGGTGGCCGGCGAAGGCTTGCGTGACGACGGTTATGGAGTACAGGGCCACCCGACTGAAGATGGAAGGCCCGGCGACCCGCCACAGCTCCTTCGACTCCGACAACGTGCGGCTGATCAGACCCACCTGGTCTGAACCGTCCCCTTTCTCTCCCCGGCCTTCAGCTTCATCGTGGGATGGAGATACCAACAATGGGTCTTGCTCTTCTGTGTCGGTCATGCCCACTGTGCGCCGCAGCTCCAACAATGGCGGACTGGAGCATGACAAGTGCAGGTTGAGCTTCAAGAACCACGGAAGAAAGGTTTCTTTATTGTGTCTGCGGCCACTTGCCAAAGAAGAAAACCATCATATCACATCAATCACGCACGCGAGCGAACCAAAGTGAAGTTTGAATACAATAGATCCTATTTGGATAATTTAAAAATTACTTTTTAAAGAAATTATTTATTTCACTCATATTTATTCATTTTTATAAATCATATAAGTAATTTTTTTAAAGCATTTTTCAAACTATTCATTTTTCGCGAAATAAAGCTCTGTTTATTCCGCGAAAAATGTAATGTTTTCTGAAAAATATTCTTCTCGAAGTCATTTTTTTGGAAAATAACATTATTTTCCGATATTTGACTGAGACTTGAAAATGAATTGGAAAATATTTTCTGTCGTTTAGTAAGAAAAAACTCATTTGATTTTCTAAAATAGACATACATTATCTGGATGTTGGTGAATTAAGTATGAGTAGTCAAGGAACTTGGCATGAGCACCAAATCTCAAGCCTAGATACCCGACTGCTAGCCACGAGCACAAGACTGCAATTGAACATATGTATTAGGATCGAGATGCTCACCTATTAAACTAAACCAAAGTCTCAAGGGTTAAAAACCGAAAAATTAAAAGCAATAGTCTCCATCTTAGATAATATAGAAATAGTATTATTGGGCAAGGATCAAAGACAAAATTTGTGGATTGGAATTGCACATGAGTATTATTAATACCAAAGCAAAAAAACACCATATTACATAGTTTGAATAAGTACCGCGTAAGGGATGGTAATATGGATATGAGCATTACAACCTAATCTGCGACCGTATTCAATATGAATGAAATGGAGACTTTTTATCTACCAAAACAAAACGATCAAATCAAGAAGGAGTACATAAATGAAGACATAACACGATGATGTATTTTGTTTAATTTCCAACTTATCTTTATAATTATAAATTCACCTAACAAAGAGTGTAAAAAAGATCGGTGAACACTTAAAATCCGAATTTAAAATACTAAATTAGCGAGTGCACATCACTTACGTAGTCATACGACCATTTTTTCTCATGTTGGTCATGTTATCCTTTTTTTTCCTATCCATGTAATCCAATTTTCAGATTGATTTTGGTTCGAAATTTTGCATAGTAGAGTCCTAACATAATCGAATGTCGTAACTTGTCAGTTCAACAGTTGACTTTGGATGTCTCATCCGACAGACAAGCTGCCCTTCTACGTGGGCTCTAGTTGGTTTCCATGTGGTTGGGCTTCTTCAAGCCCACTGGGCCAATGTAGCGTGTCCAGAATTTGGGCCTCTTGGCCATTTTTTTGTCCTTTGCGGTTGTGACCCTGGGCCGTGAGTCCCATTGTTTATAGGTTTTGATACCTAAGCTCTCACTTTTGGGGTATCATTACTTTCTTATAAATGATCGCATGAAACACTCAATCAATAGAAAATATTTTCGTTCTCAAATCTCGACAACAATTTATATAACATTTTTGGGAAGATAAAAATATCGTTCATTCATGTTTATAAGCATTACAAGCGATCATTTGTAGAGAAAAAGTTTTATAAATCATTCATTTTTCGCAAAACAAAAGAAACTTAAAGAAGAGCTTAATTTGGTCTGTCACCCTCTTAAATCATCATACCAATTTATTTAACTTTTATTGAAAAACTTCCATGGACCTATTTTCACGGTATCCTCCGTCCATTACTTTCTCGTCTAGAAGTTATTTTACAGAGTAGCTATTGTAATGTTAAAAGCATGTGTGTTGCATTGATTGGTGCTAGCGTTATTCTTTGTAGCCTGTTTAATTAGTAAGATAATGATATAAGTATGTTGGAAGTTCTAAAACTTATCGCGAGGATGTGATTGAGTATCAAAACTTTAAAAAGTGCAATCAAGTTTTCTTGTTGTCCAATTCGTGCAATTGAATATCTCCATTTAGCTCCAATCAATTTGAATGAATGGATAATACTGACGTGCAATTGAATATCTCTATTAGTAACGTCAGCCTGGGATCTACATTTGCTCTGCTGTGAATCTGGAGCTTTCGGTGTTGTCCCTAGGAAGCATGTTCTTGCGAGTTTGTCATGTTGTAGTTGGACATTGGTCGGATGGAATTATTGATTCACCGAAAGAGAACGCCTACTTTTATCATCATCCACTCTACATTTCAACATCCCAAAGTTAGTATGCCCTTTTTAAAATAACGCACATACGTCACAGTATGGAAGGCACAACATTAGCTTGATTGAATTTCACCATACAATGTGCATGGAATATCATATTACGTTTCGGGCTATGGTTTTGCGATTTTCTGTTTGAGCTCGTCCTCTCAATCTATGTTTACAGCGGATCTCGCCATACCATCCGCTGCCTAGTTACAAGACCTAGGAATTTTTCACCATTTTATGCAAATCAAATTGACTAACCAAGGACCTAATTTGAACAAGATGGGACTAAGTGTAGCAAATGAACAAATTGAAGATGCAAGTTGCAGACATAATGGGAGAGAATCACTTGGATTCTCTGATCCACATCCCGCCCGTTCCTCATTATTGTTTCAGGCCTCATTACAAAGTTTATGGGTGTGGAGGAGAAGGGAATGCAGCGACAGCGGCGGTCGTTGGCTTGGCTTGACTGGAGGTGGGAGCCAGGCTCGAAGAGTGGCCACGAGTTCACCGGTAGCGACCAAGTTGCTCGGCAAGTTATTATAACAACATAGATCTTCAAGGGGTACCCTGCCAACTATACGATCGTATCATCCCGGTCTCATATAGCTCTAATATTTGGAATCCTTCGTAATGAACATTAAACTCGCAACAATCTTTTTGGATAACTAATTCGCAACACGAGCATGCTAAATTTAATGGATAATCAAAATAATATTAGCAAAATTAATATAGTTCTATTCTCTGTAAGGTCAAGAAAGATTAGTACTATGGAGATGCCATGGAAGACGCAAGCTTTATTACACTGATTGGTGATGCAGCGGAAGTATTGTAGCTTCGAGACTAAGCATGCATGATGTAAGAATTGGCTGGAGTACAGAGGGGAAGAGAACGAGGAAGACGAAAGTCAGGAGTATGAAAAAACAATTAATAAAGTTGAACCGAGGACATATTAATTTACATAGCATATCTAACCACTAGGCTACGCATTGTCTTTTTTGTCAAACTTTCCAACTTTTTATATGTTAAAAAAAAAATAGATTAACACCGTCAAATAGTTGAATCTTGTTTGAATAATTCCATCATAATTTCGTCTGTTCTTTTATTATAGGTTATAAAAGATACTTGTATCCACTTGAAAAATACAATTATAGAAGTAACCCTTTTGAGAAAAATGTTGCATAAAATCATAGTAAAGGTAACTTTCCGAAACTAGTGTTGCCGCATGGGAGAAATTTCTACCAACTATATAATTACTAATTTAGTTTTAAACTTATTGTATGGACGTGAATTTAGTCATAAACTTTTCAAAATTGGTGCAGTTGATTGAGTTGTCGGGAATATTTCTAACTCAAAAACTATAGGGCAAATGCTTAAATCTCATCAAGTATGTGCAAATCACTCGAGGTTAAAGCCACTTATATAAGAAAGACCCGAACTTAACTTATTCTTGGAATCTACATGGTGTTCCATGGGCCTTCATGTAACCAGAATAATGCACTTATGCCACTAAAGATCATAAAGGAAAAGAATAAATGATAGAGAATAAGACCGCCACCAAGATAGTCCAGATGATTATCTTAGTCTTGATTCTCACAATAGAATTTGGCGACACAGATATTCTCTAAAGATGCACTTCCACGTTAGATTATATGAATATACGGGGAATTTTGCTTTACAAGTAAACGAGGATGATTAGCATGTTCTAATTTCTTATATACAACCAGGAAATCCATGACATCGAGTTGGCATTCCAAGTTCGAAGAAAGAACGCCATTAATACTTCACTTCTTTTGAGATAGTCATTCACACGTTACGCAAACAAGTTAAACAAGGGACCGTGTACGTCAGGTCAAAGATGGCATGGCTTCAATCTATGCAACGTCAGACGATACATCAGAGGTCTAGGTTAAAGTCTCCTCTCGGGCTGCACGCCAACGAACCAAATCAATTCGATGATTAATGCACATGAACCTGGGTTTCCAATGCGTGAGGGCCTCAAGCTGTCTTAAAGGACAAGTGACCGTAACCTTATTATAAGTAAGAAAACGAACATTAGAAACGAGAACAGATAAGCTTGCCTTAATTGAGAGGAAACTGTACTTGCACTTCCAATCTGTTTCCCACGCAAGAAGTCAATATGCAAGTTGATATGATACTTCCCAAAATAATGTTCGAACACATGTCCAGATTTCGCTATCTGTTTAAAGAAAGGTGGGTATAAATAATTTCCAGTTGGACATGGAGACAGAGGGTTTAGGTGGGGCTTGAGCTTATTCAAAAATCTGAAACATAAAGAACAAAAGAAATCTTGGGTCATTGGATATGAATGTGCTTTGTTTATTCAGCAGCCAGCTAAGCTCAACTGGCCTCTTTTGACTGGTACATCAAAAGTGGAATATGCAGAAGCCGAGCTGACAAATATCTGGACAAGAGAGGACCATCTTAAAGTTGTCTATGGCCCCATATTACGTTTCAGAACGCCCTTTAGATAACCCTAATCATAATTATGTGTAACCATCGTATATTTCAAGTGTAATAGACTATAAGACATGGCACCATTTGTAAAATGGTCTACATGCTTTCTCATTGTACTCGGTAACCAGCTTTAGCACGCGTTAGGCGATCATAATCCGGACAAGTCCGGTCCAAAGATCACGACCAATAATGCAAAAATGTTGGGTCGGAAAAGTACTATCCAGTCCAACCTTGTGTTGGATCTATGGATCAAACAGAAAGACGCGAAACTCAAAAGCAAGTTGATATAAGTGGTGAAGTGATTCATTTAAACCCCTTGAGTTAACTTGATGTAATTATCCATCGTCAGTGATTATGACATTGATCATCATGATAGCTTCTGAGCACCGACCAACAGATTTATATAATATTGCCCACGATGAGTAAGCAATTCATGATCCCTCATATAAAACTGATCGTGTTTAAAATTTTAGTTTGATTGCAAACATCTCACTTAATCTACATGTGGCCCCTGGGAGTAGTTGATAGAGCAGCAGCAATCATAATGGTGTATAAGAGGAGATCCAAAGTCATCTCCCCATTTTCCTTGGTAAAGAATTAGAAGGAAATACGTATGCTTATATACTTATAAGTGATAATATGGATACGCTAAAATCATCAATAAGTAGATGTGGCGTTGTAATCTTTGTCGGGATACATGAACGGTGAGTGTGCATCTTCTTTTATCCATGAAATAAAGGACACATCATTTCCAAGAACTCTTGAGTTTATTATCTTTCGCAATTGTCTCTTTTCTTCTAAAAATAGGATTCTATGAAGCCTAAATCAACTTCTCATATGGCCATCCATTTCATATCTATTACATTTGTGCCCCATTTTAATTAAACACAAGGATTTATGTTAATTACGTCAATGAAAGGAACTTAAACTCATGGTTTATGATTTTAAAATCTAGGTCTAGCTTTATACTTTCTTTAAATCAAAAAAGAACGATGGTACGGATATTCTTTCAGGTCAAATATATGTGCTCAAAATGTCAGAATGACACTTGCTCAACCGTTAATGATAATGCCCTTGAGAAATAAAAACACATTTATGTATTTCTATTATGAAGTAGCTAGCTGATTTAATTAATGATCATCAAGGGTAGCCTTGGAGTTATAATTGATAAGCTGACCACCCAAGATAACTGTTGTAAAATTAACGCAGTAGCAACGTAAGGTCTTGCAATTAGAATGAAACGAGAGAACTAGAGAAATAAACAAGAAATCATAAAGGATACTAATTACATGGCTCGGTTCGGATATCGAAGCCTATATTCATGAGAAGAGTCATCAGTACATAGTCCACTGTAATTGAAGAATCAAAAGTTACAATCGCTCACTCGTTCGAGTATTTTCTACTGTTAGATGAAGCTCAAATTCAAAATGTTTATAAATAAATAATTTATTTTGGATACTATAAACACACAACACAAATCCGCCTGTGTTTAAAGCTTTTCGTGCGGCTGTCCAATACAACCCACGCTTCTTTTCGTTTGCGTTCATCACTGTGCGGCTCTGTCGAGCTCACCTTGCGGCTGCATCTTCACTGTGTTGCTTCTCTGTTGAATACCAAAGGAGTCCGAGGAACCCACTGGCGTCTGCGCCTAGAAAAGAACGAGAGAGGCCAGAAAGTAAAAACCTTATATTTTACGTTTCTTCTCTTCCCTCTAGCTTACCCCTACTCGTGGGCCCCTTCCTTGCATGGTTAAAAGAGAAGAGTTTAATATTCAGCCAAAGGGGGACGTCCGCCAGTCGGAGTGTGCAGTACTTGGTCTTGGTCAAATGTGTCAAATCTTGATAAAAGAAGCAATCACCGCAAATCTTATGCCTAATTTTGGATTTATATATATTCAATATAATCCAAGATAATTATCCATAAAAGGCAACACCAGATTTTGAAGTTCCAAATGAGTCGGGTTTCGAATATGGCTCAAATTTAAGATATAATTTAATAATTCTCAATTTTAGCTTTGCGTTTAAAGTTAAGTCATAGTACTCATCATCATCCATGCTAGTTCTCCTAACCTCCGATAGGCGCTCACTCTCCACATACGTCAATTATAATCAAGCAAAGCTTGAGTTTTGCCAAAAGAACAAGCTTAGTCATTATGTGTGCTGGTTTCTTTGCTATCGCAATCTTCTTCACAATAACCATACCCTTCACTAAGATATCTTGGATAAAATGGTACCTAGTATCGATATACTTCGTTCGCTCGTGATAAACTAGATTATATGCTAGATATATCGCACTTTAGTTATTATAGTATACATCAATGCTTTTCTGTAACCCAATGTCAAGAGCAAAACCCTTAGCCAAATCGCCTCCGTTGCTATAAAGGTTTAGTGCTATACACTCTATCTCAATTGAAGACAAGGCAACATGATTTTGCAAGGACGCTTTCCAACTAACTACACCACCTACGAGTGTAAACACGCACCCTGCTAAAAACTTACACTTGTCTAAGTCGCTGGTGTGATCCGAATCCATATATCTAGTGGTCTCACCATCATTGCTATCTCTTCGATACATTATACTAACGTTTATTGTCTTCTTTAAGTATTTCAGAATCCATTTTATAGCTTCCCAATGAGTTTTATCAGGACACTTCATATAATGGCTAATTACGCTCACAACTTGTGAAATGTCAGACTTAGTGTGTACTATAACATACATAATATTACTCACTGCACTAGAATAGGGAACACGGTACATTTACTCATTATCCTCTCCGATCATACTTCCTTAGGAGTCTTTCACTCGATAGTAAATAATGGAGATCGATTAACTAAGTAATATATCATGTTCGTTGCTTCTACCCAAAATGTTTTGCCTAGTCTTGCATGCAAAAGCATTCAGTGAGCTTGCTCAGGGAAGGAGAGAGGCCAAAAAATAAAAACCCTATATTTTAGTTTTGTTCTCTTTCCTCTAACTAACCCTACTTGTGGGCCCCTTCTTTGAAAGGCTATAAGAGAAGAGTTTGATATTCGGCCAAAGGGGAGCGTCCATCAGTTGAGCGTACAGAACTTGGTCTTGGTCAAACGGATCAAATCTTGATAAAAGAAGTAATTACCGCATATCTTATGCCTAATCTTGGATATATATATATATCAATGTAATGTATATCCAATATAATCCAAGACAATTATCCGTAAAAGGCAACATTAGAATTTGAACAAATCAAAATCTTCTAAACAAGTCGGGTTTTGTACACAACTCAAATTCAAGACATAATTTAACAATAACAAGACAATCAAACATAGAAAGTTAAAGGACAAGAGGAAAAACATATAATTAAGCACGTGCTAAATTTTCTCACAATATATATATCTGGTAGTTTAAAGTTGCTCGTCTGTCCTAGTGTGGAATAGATGGAAATAGAATTCCACTTTACAAGCATGATATCGAGGCTCGTAACTGAGAGGCCAACTTCTAAAATTAATGAAACTGACGATTAATATTCGTTTTGCTGGCAGCATCAGCTAGAGAACTGGCCTATTTTCTTTATGCCCCAATGGAGTTAAGTCTGTCGTGTTGCGACCGACAACTGAGGATGTTCTCGGAAACTCATCTAATGAAGCAAATAAGTAGAAGGACAAACCTAAGAATCAAGCAAGAAGGGAAGTTTTCTAAGCAATTGGAGAATAGCTTTCCCAATCTACTCATGTGCTCATTACTTTGAGTTCAAGGGACCATGCGATATCAAGCGAAGAACAGTCGTGCTAAGCTAATTCTACATGCATAAACACCTTGGTTATCGAGGACCCTATTGTGATTATTATAATTCTGTGTCCTCCAATTTTAAATGCGTGGACAACTCAACATACGTGGTATTAAGCAACCTTCTTGTTTGAAGAGTATAGTTTAGGACTTCGTAGAGTTTCAACCCTCCGGCCAGTACAAATAGAGCCCTGCAAGTCCCCGTAACATCCCACAGCAATCTTCTTACGCTTGCTAGTTTGGACTAATAAGTTCGAGTGCATTTCATACCACATTTCCCTCAAACAATATGAGCTACCCATACTCATACTACTCTCCGCCACCACCGCCTCCCTCGACTGCGGTATATAACACCATTGCTCCTCCGCCGCCGCAGTCACCACCACCACCACCACCACCAGCATCACCACCACCGCCACCACCATCACCAGCATCACCACCACCACCACCACCACCACCACTACCACCACCACCACCGCCACCATCACCACCACCACCAGCCCCTACACCACCTCCATCATGCATTATACCAGACCCCATTTATGGCCAATCACCACCTATTTACGGCACACTGCCTCCATCGCTCCCACTTTCACCATGCACCAATGCACCCCCTCGTGGTGGCGGCCACCACGTGGCTGTTATCGCCACATGTGCATCATTAGGTGGTCTCTTCGCGCTGGCACTCCTTGGGATCGGTCTCTTTTGCCTGGCCAAGAGGAGAAAGAGGCCTGTCATGGTTCCCGGACCAGCTACTTGTGTAGATGGGGAGGAGCGTGAAGTTGTCCGTGAGGCAATAGCCACAGGGCCGTATGGCGAGCAAGCCCTGACCGTGGACATCGAAGATGACACGATAATTCACAATGGTGCGGTCAGTGGAGCTGCGGCCAGTGCTAGTTACAACGGTGCCAGCGGGACTGCATACGAACCAAGTCATCCTCCGGGATATGAACGTCCCTACTGAGCTCATGTTACCTTCTAGGTTTGAGCGACACTATTTGATTTACTCATCACAAATTTATTGCTCTGTCTATTCATTGTTATTGGGTTGTCGTGGTAAGAGTTTAATAAGCTCAATGTAATTGGGCTGGTCTGTAATGTGTTCATATTCCCACCTCAAGTCATTGTTGTATTATAAAGACAAAATAAGTGTTTATTTGATGCTCACTGCTATTACAAATAATGTGTTCGAGCTTCCATATGAATAATTAGCTCGATGACAGCCCGTCAAAATTAGACTGCATGGTTGACACGGTACATAGGAAGTTGGTGTTCTTGGTGGGGTATTAGAACAAAGCAAAAGCGAGCGATTAGCTTGTGTAATTGATGACTTGTACTACGATAGTCACAGTGGTCCTTGGAGGAACAATATCATCATATAATCTGCGTCAGGATACATGAACGGTGAGCATACATCTTCTTTTTTCCATGAAATAAAGGACATGTATCATTTCCAAGAACTCTTAGCTTATTATCTTTCGCGAATATATCTTAGCTCTTTAAAACTATATTGCCAAAGGGAAAAAATTACCAAATTTTTTTTAAACTTATTGAAATTGTACCAATTTAGTTCTAAATCTTTTTTTTTGCGGGGTATGTTCACTAGAAGTTCTAAAACCTGTTGCAAAAGTGCAATTGAATTCTAAAATTTTTAAAAAGTGCAATCAACTCTTGCAACTTATCAAATTGGTTTAATCAAGTCCTAAAGTTAATACTGTCAATTTGTCTAACAAAAAATGATAATGTGGCATTTTTAAATAAATTTATCTCTCCTATGTGGCATTTATTATTATTATTTTATTCAAATTATTTAAATTAAATTTAGAAACTAAAAAAATCTAAATTTTACTTAAAAAACAAAACTGGAAAAAAAAAAAGTACTAGCACTTGCATTTGGGAGTTGCAATTGCCGCCCAATGCAGAAAGGGCCAACTGAGGTCGCCGACAATGAGTGAGGGTGGTTGACCCTCGCCAGCCCCAGGCGAGGCCTCGTCGACCCCAAGCAAAGGTCGAGAATCTCTCAAATTTGGCTGCCCTCAACACAAATTTGGGTGAGCCTTGCCAACCCCAATCAAGGGCTAGTGACCCTCGCTAGGCCGGTGATGCCTCGCCTGGGCCTAGTGAGGGTCACCAACCCTTGCTTGGGGCTGGCGAGGCCTCACCCAGGGCTGGCGATGGTCGCTAGCCCTAGGTAAGGGCCGGCGTCGCCTAGATCTGGATGCCCTTGCCCTGGCCTAGCGAGGGCTGCTTACTGGCCCTCGCCCGGGGCCGGTGAGGCCTCGCCCGAGGTCGGGGGGCAAAGAAGGCCAGCCACCCTCGTTCGAGGTCTGCGACCTTCACCAACCCCTCCAGTGATAGGCTATGGCACTCCACTAGTAAAGATCCTTCTCTTTTTTTTTTTCAGTTTTATTCTATTTTGTTTTTTAATTTTTTAGCCATTTTAATTTAATATAAATAATTTATTGCCAAAAAAAATTAATATAAATAATATTCGAATAAATAAAAAAATGCCACGTTGGAGAGAGAAATCATTTAAAAATGCCACATTAGCATGTTTTTTGTTAGACAAATTAATGATGTTAATTTTAGGACTTGATATTGAGCCAATTTGTTAAGTTTTAGGACTTTATTGCACTTTTTAAAAGTTTTAGGACTCAATTGCACTTTCATAACAAGTTTTAGAACTTTTAGTGAACATATCTCTTTTTTGCTAATTCAGTCCTAAAACTTTGTTTTGCAAATTTATCCTAAACATATTCCATTGGATCAATTTTGACTAGCCGATGCTAATGTGGACACCAGCCAATGCTAATGTGGACAAATTTTAATAATATTTTATTCTATTTTTTCGATTTCTTTTTCTTTTTCCTTTTCTTCCTTCTTTTCTTTTTTTTTTTCCCCATGGTGGCTAGCAAGGTATGTTGGCCACTAGGTGAGGGTTGCGAAGTCCTCACCCGACCGCCAGCGAGGGTCATGACCCTCAAGCCTCATGCCCATATGAAGAGGCGCAGTAGCGGGCGAGGCTAGCCTCACTAGGGTCATGAGGCTTAGGGGTCACGTACACGGTGGCCTCGCCCATATCTGGGCAAGACTAGCATCACCCTTAGTTTGCAAGGCCATGATCGCCTTCGCCCGCGGCTCTTGTCAAAGCCTCGCCGGCCATTGTGGGGAAAAAAGCAAAAAAAAGGAACAAAAGAAAACACAAAAGGAAAAAGAAAAAAGAAAAGAAATAAAATTTGATAAAAAAATTCGAATAAAACGAAATATTATTAAAATTATCCACGTTAGCGTCGTTAGGATGGCTGGCGTTCACGTTAGCGCCGGCAGACCAAAATTGGCCAAATGGACCAATTTGGCACAAATACAAAATGTTTGAGTAAATTGGCAAAAAAATAGTTTGGGACTGAATTGACACAATTGCAATAGGTTTATAATTTTTTTTATAATTTCCCCTCAAAATGTCATAATGATACTTGCTCAACCGTAATGATTATACCCTTAAAGGAAGGGATAATTGTCCAAAAAATCTTAAATCTATTCTACGGCGATCAATTCAATCCTAAATTTTTTTATTGTGCCAATTTAAACCTAAAATTTTTAACTATGCTAATTTTATCTTATACTTTTTGATGATTTGTCAATTTAGTTCTAAACATTTTGACAATTCGCCAATGTAGTCCTCCAAAGTAACTTTGGCCGAAATCGCCAAAGGACTACATTGGCAAATCAATAAAAGGTTTAGAACTAAATTGAAAAACCGTCAAAAGGTTTATCATTGAATTGGCACAATTAAAAGATTTAGGACTAAATTAGCCGCTATAGAATAGGTTTTGGATTGAATTGGCATAACTAAAATACTTATGACTAAATTGACCACTGAACAATAAGTTTATGACTTTTTGGATAATTTTCCCCTTAAAGAAATAACTACACATTTATCTATCTATATCATGAAGTAGCCGGCTGATTTAATTGACTATCATCAATGGTAGACTTGGAGATCTAACTAATGAGCTGACCACCCGAGATAACAGAACAATCAAACATTGAAAGTCAATGGACAAGAGAAAGAACATAATAGTTGTGCACATGCTAAATTTTCTTGTATGTGGTAGTTTAGATTTGATCTGGTCTGTGCTCCTGTGGAATAGAAGGAAATGAAATAGATTTCCACGTTACAAGTACAATATTGAGGCTCGTAATTGAGAGGCCAACCTCCAAAAATTAGTGAAACCGGCGATTAATATTCCTTTTGCTGGTAGCATCAATTAGATGATTGGCCTATTTCTTTATGCCTCAATGTGGTTATGTTTGTCGTGTTGGGACTTGCAACTGAGGATGTTCTTGGAAACTCATCTAATAAAGCAAAATAGTAGGAGGGCATACCTAAAAATCAAACAAGAGGGGAAGTTCTCGTGAGCAATTGGAGAATTGTTTTTCCATTTTTGTCATGTGCTCATTACTTTGAGTTTGAGGGACCCATGCGATATTCGAGCGAAGATTACTCGTGAGAAGCTAATAATGCATGTTTGAACACCATGATTGTCGAGGAGTTTATATTGTGATTATTATAACTTTGTGTCCTCCAAATTTAAAATGGGTGGACAACTCAACATACATGGTATTCAGCAACCTTCTTGTTTGAAGAGTAGTTTGGGACTTCGTAGAGTTTTTGCCCTCCAGCTAGTACAAATAGAGCCCCTCAAGTCCCATGACATCCCACCACCAAGCTTCTTGCACTTGCTAGTTTGGACTAATTAGCGCAAAGTGCGCCTCATACCACCTTTCAAGCGAACAATATGGGCTACCCATACTACTCTCCGCCGCCGCCGCCGCCGTCGCCGCCGCCGCCGTCGACTCCAGGATGTAACACTACTGCTCCTCCTCCGCCGCTACCACCACCTTTGAGCTACCAGCACAAGCCACTGTCTCCACCCACCCACCACCATCACCACCACCACCACCACCATCCACATGCACCTCCACCGCAGGTGCCGACAGGCACTCCACTTTCACCGCCGACTTATGTGACTCCACCACCAAAGGGCGGTGCTCCACCTCCGTCTCCAAGCGGTGGTGCACCTCCACCTAAGGGGTTTTACCCACCAAGTCCTGGCAAGGGCACTCCAAGTTCGCCACCAAAGGCATCACCTCCCAAAGCTTATCCACCAAGCCCTAGCAAGGGCACTCCAGGTTCACCACCAAAGGGCGCCCAACCTCCGTTTCCAGGTGGTGGTGCACCTCCACCTAAGGGGGTTTACCCACCAAGTCCTAGCAAGGGCACTCCAGGTTCACCACCAAGGGGCGGCGCTCAACCTCCGCCTCCAAGTGGTGGTGCACTGCCACCTAAGGGGGTGTACCCACCGAGTCCTAGCAAGGGCACTCCAAGTTCACCACCAAGGGGCGGTGCTCAACCTCCTTCTCCAAGTGGTGGTGTACCTCCACCTAAGGGTGTTTACCCACCAAGTCCTAGAAAGGGCACTCCAAGTTCATCACCAAAGGCATCGCCTCCCAAAGCTTATCCCCCAAGCCCAAGCAAGGGCACTCCAAGTTCACCCCAAAAGGCATCACCTCCTTATTCTAGGCACCCACCACTAACTCCAACCCCTAAACTACCTCCATCGTACCTTGCACCACCCCCCATATATGGCCAATCACCACCTATTTACGGTGCACCGCCTCCATCACTCCCACCTTCAACGAATATCAATGCACCCCCTGGTGGTGGCGGCCACCACACGACTGTTATCGCCGTTTGTGTATCATTAGGTGGTCTTTTCACGCTGGCATTCCTTGCGGTCGGTCTCTTTTGCGTGGCCAAGAGGCGAAAGAGGCCGGTCATGGTTCCAGGACCACCTCCTTGTGTCGAAGTGGAGGAGCATGAAGTGGTCCGTGAGACAATAGTCACCGGGCCGTGCGGTGAGCAAACCGTGACCATCGATATCGAAGATGACGTGATAATTCACAGTGGTGCTGTTGGTGGAGCTGTGGCCGGCGCTTGTCAAGGCGGCGCTAGCAGCCCTCCATGCGAACTGAGTCATCCTCTGGGACATCCACGTCCCTGCTGAGCTTCCGTTACCTTCTTGGTTTGAGCGACTCTATTTGATTTCCAAATCACAAATTTAGTGATCTGTCTATTCATTGTTATTGGGTTGTTGTGATAAGAGTGTAACAAAATTCAATGTAATCGGGCTGGTTTGTAATGTGTTCATACTCCCACCTCAAGTCATCGTTGTATTGAAAAGACCAAAAAAGTGTTTATTTGATACTCATTGCTATTACAAATAATATGTTGGAGTTTCCGTTTCCATACGTCTAGTTAGCTCGATGACAGCCCGTAAAGATTGGTGGGGTATTAGACCAAAAGCAAAAGTGAGTGATGGCTTATGGAGGAACGATGTCATCATATAATGGAGTGGTTAAGGGTGTGAGAATTTTTATTGGTTGGATGTCGACATTTGCGTGCATATGCTTCGAAGAGAGATGCCTCACTGTCACATCGAACATCAAGACAATGTACACAAAAGTACAACGAAAAAGAAGAAAAAAGAAATCGAAAAGTCGCCCTTTAACAAAAGTCTCAAAAATCGTAACATTCTCATTGATTATCGAGGTCGTGTTGCTGCATTTTACTGCCTTTGGCATACTTAGATGAAGATCGTGGAGATTAGCTAAAATATTTGCCTGACAATCCCTCTAACTATATAGTCGTTTAACGACCGAGATCTTGCTAGTGAGAGAGAGAGAGAGAGAGAGAGAGAGAGAGAGAGAGAGAGAGAGAGGTGAAGGATTTGAAACTTTATTAAGATTGTGTAATTTCTGTACATTACTTCGAGAGTACAAAAAGGTGTATATACCTTTAAAAATGGTGAGCTGTGGGGGCAAAAGAATGGCTTTGATGAACTTGTAATTGAGCAACTGTGATCACCTCCCAAAAAATATGATGCCTTCTGTCGAAATAACTCAACCTAAAATTATAATCTGGGGAGAATCCTCCAGCACTACCAGTCTCAATCAGAGCTATCATCTGATCCAGTCTAACTGCAAATTTGAGGCATGTGCTCAAGCCATCACTTTCTTCAGAAGCATGAGGATCAACAGAAGCAGAGACATTTCGAGCATGAACTTAGGACTCGCCGTGCGTTCGAGAAATTGTGCCCACCTGTAAGTTCAACCAGTACATAGCTGCTGATAAAGCCTGTTATCCATTTCAGGATCCCCATCATAATCGGAAGAGTAGCAACCATTAACCATTCAAAAGTTGAATCAAATGAAAATACCCTTTTTTTCTGGTAGAGAAATGTAAAGATATACATGTGCAATCCAAATGCACCAAAGTCCAAAACACTTGAGGTCAGCCAATTTAACAATAGCACCTTCCAGAAACATGAACATTGGATGACAGACTCAGAAAAACCGAAATGGTCACGCATGTCAGGAGAAGTATTGCGCAATCTATAACATGAAGACCACCATTATCTCAACTATTAATTATATAGGTTCCACTGCGGGGAACACATGATTAATGGTTTAAATGGACTTTGCTAGGCTTTGTTTGGGAGAAAGGGAGGGGAAGAAAATGAAAGGTAGGTATGAAAACTTGGAAGAATTTGAATTTTCTAGTGAAAAGGTTTTTGGAGGCAAAATTTTAAATTTTCACCACCCACCCTATATATTCCTTCCCTCTCTTTCTACCACACAAAGCATCAGGTGAAAGGTAGACCTCATAAAATTATTTACTATTTTTCTATATTGTCCAAGTATAACCTCTTTTGACTAGTACAAGTGGAAAACACCATAAAGCAATCATCAGGTGCATTCTAGACAGTTCTTGCTAACCTGCACACTCCCACCAATTTCAGAACAGAATGCAAATCATCTCATGTGATTCGCATCCTTCGTAGTTGCATCAACCTATTAATTCAGAGGTGTCCCAAAGGCAAGTGCAAGGGAAGTCAAAATGTAGCTCTTACTCAAGGCTGCCATCATCCCCACTGCACGGTCAGATGGCATTGCGTCGGCAGTGGCACAAAGTCATATTCAATAAAACAACATAACTACCACTCCTCAGGCAATGATCCATTGAGAAGCGCAAGTAAAACCGAAACACCAAACCAAAAGCAAAGAATCCAAACATGAAACTAAAGGCATAAGGATCAATTCTATTCAAGACAACATAAAATTTTGTTTCAGAGGTGCTTGATCCACCCCCTATCAAATTAGAACATATAGATATCATTAAGGATAATGCTACTGATATTTGACAATTACATGAATCAGATAATAAAAAGAAACATCAACGATGAATGCATACATGCACACTAGACGCGACTAAAAAAGAATTAAGAGAGAGGACATACCAATTTCCTTCTTGAGACGTATTGTTTTCACTATTGATCTCCTCTTTAACAAATTCTTCGAAAATTGCACGTTGCCGTTCATTTATCTCGCTGAAAAGTAACCAGTCATAGAAAGTAAATATATAGCATCAAATTTTGATGGCCAAACAACCAAGACCTAAGGTCTCAATCAACGATAAAAATCAATACTAGAAGTAAGAATTCCTGATTAATACTTCTGTTACTTTGGTTTATAATATTGTTCCTTTTCTGGAACAATCAATTAATATACAAAAGTAATGGAAGTCCTACTATGAATGTAATACTCATTGACATGTAAAAAGATAGTCCCCGACTTCAAAGGGAAAATGTTTAAGTCCAGTGATGAAAGATTTAGATATGTGCATTTTTCAGAGCTTAATTAGCAAATAAAGTTAATGTACTAACATTACTTGTGCACTGTGCCTCCTTGAGAAGTAGTAACTCCATTTCCAAATCATCCACAAAGGCAACTCAAACAAATACCAGCCACAGATGCATATTGACCCGAGCAATCATGCAGAAGCCAGAATAAGGAAGAGGAGAAAAAGGATATGATCGAAACTCATTTAAACTGATGATAACAAAAACAGACAACAAAATAATAAATAGCGTACCTGGGGAATTTAACCCGAAACCGCACAAATTGGTCTCCATGACTGACAAGAAAACCGTGTTTTGGTAGTCCTGCAGCAATGTAGTGTCTAAGAATAATTTTGGTGGCAAAAAAGCACCACAGTTAATGCAAAGTAATTTATTATTTCTAAAAACCTTTCCCTCTTAGAACCACAAGCTGTCCAGGCTGTACCCCCTTTGGTATCTGAGAAGGTAAATTTGCAAATAGATATATTATTAGTGTAAGCAAGGAAGAAATGTCCATCGAATCACAATGAAAGCCGGAGAAAGGATTCTATTTCAGTGGCATATATTATTGACTCACAAGACATCACTATTTTCTATAGGTAAATGCCCTCTTTTTACCCTTTTGCTTAGTAAAACATTTGAGAACCTAGGGGTCCATGCCACCCTTTCCCCTCCTCCCCCAACTGCAACCCAAAAAAGTGAAAGGCAAGCACACAATGTCAAAATATCTCCATGGATTGTTCTAGTACTGTCAGTGCCACCTTGTAAACCACAATCCAGAAACATCTTCCGATTTTAGATTTTTTTCATGCTGTTGACCCAATTATGTACGCATGTAAGTGCAAACAGAAATCTAATGGTGATAGCTTACTAAAGAACGTATTTTGTAGTATTTGCATTTTTTAACACTTTTTTTTTGTTCAAACATCTTCTGATGGTGATAACTTACTCAAGAAAGTAGTCAATGTTGCCCATCATTTATTGTTTTGAAACAAACCAACTAAGAAGAATGAGTACATTCTTATAAAAGGTAGTGAACTGTTTGCCTTCAAAAATAGATGTGAACCGACTCAATCTACCCCAAAAAACCGCTTTCAAGACAAGTGGCATACCCTCTTCTTCGTGGTGACTACTGGTCTACATATTCTTTATTTTCCAATGCACGAGACAAGGACCCCCAAAATAAATAACAAGAATGCTAGGACGTTACACTGAACCACACATTAAAACCAGGGGTTAAAGAAGTAAAACACTTGGAACAGTGATTTGCTACATTATTGCTGCTTCCAAATATTAGGTTGACCACTCATTTTAACCCTGCTACTCCACTCAAAAGGTCATCGGCCATCCGACATTCATGTCCTTTTACTGTTAGTTATTAATAACACCCTCCAATTAAATCTGCAAGCACAAATATGTCCCATGTGGCATGGACGGTTCTTACATTAACTTGTACTTTCCCCAATAAAGTTGGGACCTCAACTTTACCACCAAGAATTGCCTGTAACAGAAGCAAACCCCAAAAGTCAAGGAACCAGGTTACAGATATGTATCTGAATAACATGGAACCGATGCTGTCATAAAAAATACAAAGTGAAGATGACATCAAAAGTAAAGTCACGACAGATAGCAATGCACAAGCAAGGAATAGTTCAGCATTAATCACACCGTTAAAGTACATTGAACATGCCACAACAAGTATCAATTTCAGCATGCACTGGTTAGAGTAAAAGCTAATATCCATTAAAGTTTACAACTTTTACAACCATCATGATTAATGAGAGCAATTACAAACCGAAACACGAGGAGGATTTCATATATGGCCTGAGCTAAAGCTAGGTAGGGGAACAATTTACAAGTGGAAAAAGAGAGGCAAAAACATAACATGCTCAATAGTTTTGTTCTCACTTGTGTGAAGCTAATTTCTGAGACCACATATACATCTGCACCGTCTCTGGTAAAGGTACGATCTTCAGCCACCTGCATGAGCACAGTTACAAGTTACATGCACATGCAGTTGGCAATCTGACAGTGATACAGCTGACTAATTATGTAATGCAAGACTTCAAAATGTTTCACGATCACATCCAAAGCTGAATCATGTGAGAGACTTCAGAAGGAGAAAAGACGTAAAGCAGTAAAGATTTCACTGGAAAGCTCCAATAACAGCAGGATAAGTTTCTACCATTAAGTGAGATCAAAGTTTTCCTTAAGATCATTATTACCATACAACCAGAAAAGAAGAGGAGATCATGCCTTTAATTTGATGAATAAGTTGCCAGGTTGACTCCTCCGTGCTCCAGCATTACCAGCTTCTGGCACACGAATTGTATCTCCCGAATCCACACCTACACTATTCAGGAATGGAAACATCAGCTTATCCACTGAAGAGGACATCAGACACAGCGTTGTTCTGTGATAAAGGTAATTCATGTTGATGACATGAGGATCTATGTCATAAGTCCCTACTGCATTGATTTACCCTGTAAGCCATTTCTTTTAAGAATGAATATGTCCTCAGAAAAACAAGCTATTCCCACTCCCCAGAGAGAGAAAAGATAGCGACTATGATAGTTAATTAACAAGAACACATTATGGCATATGAAGTTGGTTATGTTGCAAGATTGCACTCATGCACAGTGGATGAATTTACGAGTCAGCTCTTTAGGAATTGCAAAGAATCACAATAGTTTTTTCTAGAAGGTGGAACTGCCAATTTATATGAAAAACTTCATATATTGGAAAAGCTGTTCGATTATGGCACCTTTTAACAGTCAAATGATCTTACACTTCTTCTCATGGTACGTTAAGAGTCAGCCAAGAGAGGCTAACAAGAGGCCTGGAGATATTCTAACGCTAGACCTTCTACTCTACATGTTGTAGTAAAGGACCATAGACAACTTTCTTAAGAGCATAACTTATTACATTACGCATTGTTTGATATTTAAATGTTCTGACACCCTAACCTTCAGAACAGGGCGCGAACGTGTATGAGAGAGAGAGAGAGAGAGAGAGAGAGAGAGAGAGAGAGAATTGTTACAGCATTCGAGTTAACAATGTATAAAAATGATGATTTCCAAAAGAATGGTAAATGTTGAAAAGGATAAAGCTAGTATTGCTCTCATTTTGGGAAAAAAAATCACGAAACTTTGAGATAAAGTAAACTCTTGTGATTAAAAGTTTTGCAGGTTCACTAGTACTCAATGAGACAGACGAGGACCATGATGCTACTGAAATCATGTGATGGGGACAAAAAACTCCTAAATGCTTAAGCTGTCTTTTGCCCTGACAAGACATCATGTGCAGCACGGTTCAAATTTCAGACACGCGTTCCTTTGCATTTTACTGGTGTTTGTTTTTGTGCAGCCGTCATATGGAGCACTAAAAGCCTTGCAGTGTCAACAAGAAATTATTTTTTTACACAGGAAATCCTCATTGAGATCATCAGAGAATTAACCATGAGAACTGTAAAATATTCTAGGAAGAACACAGGAGCAACAGAACTTGAGTAATCATCCCCAAATAATCATTGGAGACAAATTAAGTTCAGTAAATAAATATAGATTTAACAACACAGCCTGAACCCATGTACATGTAATTTACACTCAAACCAGAATATTAAAACAGTGAAGCCTACAGAAGCACTTTTTTGACAAAAACAACATTAATCACAGAAGCCATATGCATTCAACATAAAGAACTAAAGCCATAAAGCTGTAAAATGATCGTGCACAACAATGTTACTCTCCCAGATCTCACCCTGTCAGCCTTATTCATCATTTTACATTATCACAGAAATGATGAATCCAACCGATAGAACTGTATCAGAGATCAAAAACTCTGACCTACCTGCAGGAATTGTAACTTTAACTTCCTTAGTGCCTTCAACAACTCCTGATCCTCCACATGAAATGCATTGGTCCTATCCAAAGTCACCGACTATTAGCAGCTTCACCAAGAAAACTGAAATTAAATAAGGTACTGAGAAGTAATGCTAAACCTTGACAACTCTCCCCGAGCCGTTACAGTTAGTGCATGTTGCTGTAAATGGGGGAATTGTGACCTAATAGCAAGGAAGACCAAAGTACATGTCATGTATACTAAGTGATGGTCCGTCAAACTTCCGATCAATCACACAATTATCCTCAGGAGCAACCAGTCCAGAACTCAACCACTAATCAGCGTTATTGCAGAGCTCATGAAAGCTCTTACCCTCCCAATGCCTCTGCAAGTTGGACACACTCTCGCCTTGACACCAGGTGGATAGCCACGCCCATCTGCATTACCACATAGACATGATCTTCATGATTTTGCTACAGGAAATGTACAATTAGAATAACTCATAAAAATCAAAGGATATCATAAGCAAGAAACAGTAACTAGGATTTTCATATGGTTACGTACAGCCAATGACAAGAAAATAACAGTCAAGCTAATTCTTATTAAAAGCATATTCGCCTTACACTTTACAGGCACTCATAAATCTTGCTATTCACATATGATAAACAATCCGTGCTTTTCATCCTACTTTTAAGTTCTATGAGGACATGCCAAAACCTCCAAAAAGTGCAAAAAACTAATCATACATTGGCTAACATACCCTTAGCCAGCAAACTGGATTAGAGCAGAGTACCAGTGAGCATAAAGTGATCACACTTTTAGCTTCTAAACTAGATATATAAACAAGGGACAATGCAGAAACAAGAGGTAGAAGGATGTACTGTAACCAGCGTGATCAAAATACTATACTAACCACAGGAATCACAAGGAACATATGCTTCAAAGGACAGCTCTTTTGTGCACCCTTCCGCAGCTTCAAGGAAAGAAAGTATCAGTT
The DNA here is from genome assembly GCA_031216185.1 of Syzygium aqueum. Taxonomy (NCBI): domain Eukaryota; kingdom Viridiplantae; phylum Streptophyta; class Magnoliopsida; order Myrtales; family Myrtaceae; genus Syzygium; species Syzygium aqueum. The sequence continues at coordinate 23,244,124 of CM062236.1, read as the reverse complement.
CCACCTATAAAGTTCCAACATATCTGGGGATTAATGGGTCAGAAATCCAAGTAATATTATCTCATACAACAAACTAGATCCAGACTAGATATCGAGTAATATGATCTCATAAACAAACAAGACCAAAAATATAATTGTGAACCTGAACATCAGATGCAAATCGATCTGTCTCGTCCTTGAAAATCTGAGATGACATCAAATGTTTCTTAGCTAGATATCGTGGATCAGAATATTGGAAGATCATGACATGCAGGACACTTGGGATTACCTCTGAAAAGATCTTGTGGAAGGAACTAGAGAAATGCCTCCCGTAATCATGTGCGAAACCCTCAGCATCTCCTTCACCATATTCAACATTTACTGAACTTCTAGAGCGTTTCTTCAATAAAGTAATGTAATAGGCCCAGTGAGCTAAAGATGCTCTAATAAATGCAGCTATGCTTTCAGATGCTAAAGTTCGCTATCTAATTCAGTTGAAAGTAGAGAGAGTTAGAGATTTTACCCTGTCATACTCTGCTCTTTTTTCAGAACTTTGCAAAGTCTGAAATTAGTTGAAAAGTCAGGTGACAAAAATTGTCACCTCCAATGTATCAGACATCCAAACACCATGTAACAATCTTTGAAAAATAGTTTTCCTCCACTGGTATCTAATCAATTAGACAAACCTCATAAGCATCTCTTATCTCTTGAAATTTCCTCTTCGCAGAAGGATTATTCTTATTTGCGTCGGGATGGTACTTCTTTGCAAGCTTCATTGCATACAAGCCAATAAACTCAATCAGATATGGGAGTTGTATAACAACAAAAGAGGTGCCGTGGCATAAAGAATTTAACCGAGAAGTTCAGTCAATTATAACAATCAAATTGACTGAGGTACTTGGACCTCTAATTTTAAAAATATCCACTTTATTCTCAACCATGAAGGGGAAGGAGCTGACGAAGAAGCAGCAGGAGACTCTTGTTGGACTATACTCATTTTCTTTCTGGTTGAAACATGTATGATCAACAAGAATATGTGATCAACGTATTAACATCAGCCTCGACTCCGCAAAGTAAAAGTAACAAAGAACCTCTTACTACTCATACTATGCTAAGATGTCAGTGTTCAGTTCACGCAGTATTTTTTTAGTACTTTTCAAATCGTTCTTCACGACAACTCAGTTTCTATTTTCTCGATGAACTCTATTGAAATATACATTGCATAATTCTGGCAGAATCCCGAAATTCAGAGGTCTTAAAAGTATTAAAGAACTTCTTCAAACTTCACAAAAGTACTCTCTGGGAGCACAGTAATCATCATTATTTGTCAAAAGGCATTTATCGCAGAGACCGGTATACCAAAGAGCATGCATTCTCAATGCAATGGTATGAATTGGTTAAACGCCACAGTGATTCCCATTAGTTTCCCTCAACTCCGTTTGGTACATAATAAGTACTACCCACCGCATGAAAAGCCTTCTTAATCTCATCTCGGCTGGCATTCTCCGAAACACCCAGAATGTCATAATAGCTTCTTTCAGGGTGGCGACAGGAACCTGAAATAACACAAGCAGACCAACACCTGAATTTCATGAATCACTTCAATCAAATGAATTATCCGCTTCATATTCACCCAACCAAACCCCAAAAAAAAAAAAGCAATTTTTAAAAAATCGAGGAAAGTAAAAACGGACTGCTCCATAGCTAGCAAATGACAGAAACACACCCGTCGCGTGAAGACGCCGATACCTCCATGGCGACCTCAAGACCTCGCGATCGATAGGATTCCCAGTACGAAAACCGCAACCGTACGAAGCTGATCGACGAAAAGCTTCAGCTGCCGACATGCTTCCGCTCATGAGCCAAGCCAATAACTACATTGCCAAGTGGGGAAGAAAACAAAGAAATGAAAGAAAGAAAGAAAGAAAGAAAGCTTACTTCGGGCGAGCAAGAACGCCGGCCTCCGCGAATCCGAAACCAAGCTACCCCCAATCGAATTCGTCCGGCCCGTAACCGAAGACAGCAACCGCCGCCGGCACTGCACAACGACGACGGGAGAAAAATCAGCAAAATCACAGAGCCGACCGGGCGCCCTGAAAGTGGGTCGATCGGACTCGCTCACCGATCGCAACCAGCTGAACCCGCCCATGCGAGATGGGAAATCCCTCGAAATCGCGGCGATCGGGGGAGATTCGGAGACGGAGGGGAGGGGTCGGTCAAAGGCGTGGCTTGAACATCAAGGCAAAGAAGAGAGGGAGGAACGCCATTGCCATTGGTGCTTGAGCTTGAAGCCAGGAGGTGGTGGGGGGTTTTAGCTAGGGTTTATGCAACGGTTGATTAAAAACCGTCTCGGCATGATTTTGCTGTCCGGTGGGATTTGTCAGAATTTTCTTCTCATTTTTTTGCTTTTGTGTGTGTGTGTGTGTTCCGGTGCTTTCATGATTTCATCCGTTCTTAATTTTTCCTTTTTCACTTTGGTCTCCCTTTTGTTGGTGCCACCGCCTTCAGCATGTAATAGTCTTGATTTTTGAGTCTCATGTAGGGAAAATAACACAAACGTGGCCCCATGTGTAATTTGATCTATAAAATTTTAATTTGTTCAATGTAGTCTATGAACTTTAACCCAATATCCAATGTGATCTATAAACTTTTGTCCAATGTCATCTATGAACTTTGGCTCATTGTGTAATTTAGTCCTTGAACTTTTAATTTGTTCAATATCATTTCTCATGTTCATTTCATTAACGCGCTTGTAGTTAGATCTCGCCTAGAACTGATCACTCATGGGATACTAACCATTAGGAAATGGCTAATTAGGGATTTAAGTTCACGCGACCAAAGAAACTCGATCATAGGCTGACTTTCGACCATAAGGATTGTCGAGGTGGTATTTTTGGGTCAATGTAGGCCGATCCAAGGATGGTCACGGATCGATTCGCTAATGTCATACGAGTGGATCACAGGTGATTCCGCTCGACCGTGAGATGAATTTGCGAACTACCTTAAACCTATTTCGAGCGATCGTGCCTTTCGAAACTAATGATTGATCCTTGCAATTACACGACAACCAAGGTCGCCATGGTTCGAGTAAACTTAAACGTGGCTCTACTTAGTGTTAATCACGAGTCAAATTCGCATAACGCCCAAGAGTCGTCCGTTAGTCAGAGATATGCTTAAGTCATGTTAATTCGATTTAGCCATAATTAGAATCCGAGTTTGGGTTTCGAATTTCTCGAACGTCATGACAATTAATTGGAAGACATCATCATTAGCACAATTAATCTTAGAACTTTGTTGGATTTGTCGGGAAAGATTAAAATTAGACCGGGAGTGCAAAATTATCATTTTACCCCTGAAATTGTGTGAAGGTTCATAAGAAAAGTGGAAGGGCAGTTTAGTCTTTTGGCTATCCCATTGATGGACGAATTTCATGGACAAAAATGCCCACATCCTCATTGCTCATTTCTTTCTTTGTCCCTAGATATTTTGTGAATGGTTCAATTTTAGCCATTGAATGAGATGGATGTGATTTGCGTTTGAACGTGAGTCTTTAGATTTGGTGAGACAGTGGAAGGGGTAAGATGGTCTTTCCTTGAAAAGTTGACCCAGCTAACATTTTTAGGTTATAATGGCTCTTTTCTAAGTAATGATGAGCTTTTTAGGCTATGATAAGCCCTTTTAGCTATCATGACCTATCTAACCTATTCCCCCTTAGTCTATTCTTTTTTTTTTCTTTTTCCTTTCTTTTCTTTTCTTTCTCCCTCACTCTCTCTCTCTCTCTCTCTCTCTCTCTCTCTCTCACGCCATTTTTCCCCTCTCCCCCCTTTGGCCGACCTTCTCTTCTCCTCCTCCTCTTCTTGCGCGCTCGGCCATCACGCCACGCTGGCGTCGAAAACTGCCACCTGTCCGGTCGTCCCAGCTGCCGCTACCTCGTCACTGCCACCACCCCATCTCTCTCTCTCTCTCTCTCTCTCTCTCTCTCTCTCTCTCTCTCTGCCAGCTCCTCCTCTTCTCCTTGCCGTGCACGCACTCGGCCATGATCGGCCAACCCAAGCCACCGTCGTCGCTGTCCCTCCACTGTTTGCCCAAGCCCGCCATGCGACCACTGACTTGCTGCCCCTTTTTCTTGCTTGATCTTGCTTAGGACTTTGAGTAAGTGACATTCTAAACCTTGCTTAGGATGACGGGTATTAACGAACTAGTTTAGGTGCGATTTTGTGGAGATTAGGGGGTTGTTTGAGTGCTAACTTATTAGACGGGTTATGGATGGATTTATGGAAGACTTGGTGGTTATTTATAGACCAAATAAGGGTTGATTATGGTGGATTTATATTCTGGAAAATGTGGTTGAATATGGCGAGTATATGGTTTGATTTGTGAACTACACGTGTTGGAATATTGTACCGGTGTCATGGTTGATTTATGCTATCTTCGTGGCTGACTTTATTGCTTGAAAAATGAGTGAAATATGTTGAGTTGTGAGCTGTGATCGTTGGCTTAGTTGTAGCTTAGTATGCTTGATGAAAGGTGATATGAATGGTTGACATTTGGATTCCGTTAGCGTGAGCGTGGGCTAATTTGAATTAGCTAGAGATTGAGTATGTTGTATGATGTTTGAACATGTGATATGCGTGAGGAATTAATGTGTACACGATGTATGCGTGATCACTAAAAAACCATGAGTTGTTTTACACGGGGTCAAGATAAAATATGGTGTGCTAGTGTGCTCATGTGATCACTTAATCCTTGTGGCATTTTACACGGGGAATTGAACCCGTCCCGATGCGTGTTATGTGGGACGATGGCCGGTTATATTGGAAGACCGCCAATCTGATGCGTTTTATGCGGGTTGTGCCGTAGGAGGAGATGTTGAGCCTGGGGCGTTTTACGCGGGTAAGAGACACAAAGCCTGAGGCATGTTACACGGGCTATAGAAGTGTTGTTGAGCTTGAGACATTTTGACGCGAGCTGTGGAAGGAAAGTTAGACTCGAAGCGTGTTTACGCGGATCATGAATAATCTGGACACGTGTGCTTGAGTGCATTGATAAATGCGATGTATTGAGCTTGAGATTGAAAATATCCGGATTATCATAAGTGCAGGAGCATGTATTGACTGTGTCTTGAGATTGATTGTATGCTTGTTATGATTGGACTAACGTGTAGGGCTTGTACGTGAGCCGAGGCAAGGTAAGTATGTCATGGTTGTTATAGCTTGTTGATTGAAAAATTTTAGTGCTTGAATTAGTCTAGAGATACGTGTTAGTCTAGGTGCGGTTTAAGGTATTCGCTTATTGAGAAATATTCTCATGATCGTTTAACCAAACCATTTCAGATCCCCGACCTGGATCATGAACACTCCCCCGCAACGTTTTAGGATACCGGTGCACTCTGAGCACTCGGTAGTCGAGCACCCGATAGGTGAGAATCAAGCTTGGATTAAGCGTACTACGTCGGCCGTTCCTCCTCCTGATGGTGAGTCGATTAGTGTTGAGACGAGCCCTGTGAAGTCAGGTCATGCACCTGCACTTGCATCTGTATTCATGGACCCCAAGCCTATGGAGGACGAGCCCAACCTAGAGCCCGAGGAGTCACATTAGGGGGTAGTCCCTATGGAGCCGGAGGTTGAGCATAAGCTGAATGAAGAGTTTGAAGACCCTGAAGGAGAGTACAAGGAGCCTGAAGAAGAAGAATTCGAGGAAGAACCTCCGATTGAGGTCCCATCAAAATCGGGATCCAAGGATAACCCGTTAGAGATTGAGGCTGACTCCCAGTCAGTTGGTGAATGGGTGGATCCAAGGGAGCCAGACACCGATTCTAGGGGAATTGACCCTGAGTGGATACCTTCTAGGTCTCGTAGGGGTTAGTAAGGGTTAGTTGTTAGAACCATTTTTTGAGAATGCTCCCTTTCTGGTATAGAAGTTAACCTACCTAAATCACTTGCCCCTTTTTAATGATAGTGGTTGCTAACCCTGTAAGCCTGGTCTGTTTTGTAAGAATGAATACTGTATGTATGTCTCATGTTATTGAAAGTTGTTCGTTTGGTTATGTGGTTGTCCTCCCCGTTACCCCTCTTCTAATTCTCGTTGGGGTGTTATACTTGTTTTCGCTTGTGTTTGATCTATGATGATTTGGGGTTGGGTCGGCGACGAGCCTTGGACATAGCATTCAATTCGACTAACTTAGGGGTGTCGCATGCTCGCTGGGGTTCGGGTCGTGACAATAAGAAAATGTTCAATGTAGTCATTCTATTAATTCAAGTTTGGGGATTATTTTGAACATTTTCGTATAGTTTATAAATTATGTCGAACATGTATCTAAGGTTCATAGATCCCATTGAAGAAATAAAAAATTTAAGGATCACATTGAATATTAAACTAAAGTTCAGGGATTATATTGAACAAATTAAAAATTTAGGTATTAAATTGCATATTGGACCAAAGTTTAGTGAATGTTTATGTCATTGTAATTTAGAAGCCCACTACTATAATTTAGAAGCACTGATGGTTCCTAAACTTTGGCCCAAACCTGCAGTGTCGCCCTTGAAATTTTTTATTCTTTCAAATGTGGACTTTACTATTAGTGTCAATTTCCTTATCCTGATTAAGTGGCACTACTGAAATTCTAATAGTGATTATCTATATTGTCTCCTCTTTTACTTCCTTCTGCAATTCATATTACGTTGGCAACAATTGTCCCACAACAGCTTCTTTCACATATATTATAATAAACACTTTATGATGTGAAATGGTTGTTGAAAAAGTTGCCATTGCTGTTAAAGATATAAATTCTATATGTAAAGTTGTGAAATAAACTTTTTATTATTGCAGAAATATTTTTACCTTTCTATAACATTTTTAAATGTAAGCATTTATACTTCTACAATTGCTAAGGTAGCGCATGATAACCATTCTGTTCCGGAATGAGTTCCTGAACCAGAAATAGATTCTTGGATGAGTTTCTGATAAAAATGAATAAGTAAGGAGATTCGAGAGATCGACAATACCGCAAAAAAAGAAAAAAAAAAAAGAAAAAGAGTCCTTTCGCCTAAAGGGAGGAAAAAGGCCATATTTTGCTCTTTCTTTGATAGGAAGAAATTGCCCTCCTCCCAAACTCTATTAGTAGTTTCGAAATTTTATAGGTACAGGTACCTCTCGTACACTTACAAACAAGAGCCAATTTAAAAAGAGCAATTATAAAGTGCACCACTGGCGTAAACAAAACTTTTCACAATCGGTCTTATTTGCTCTTAATTTGAAGGTTGCAACTACTCCCGTTCTCACTAACCATTAAATCAAGGGTAAATATGGTTGCTTATAGAAAGTGTTCTTTATACTACCAACCTATGTTTAATTTTTCTTTAGAAAAGCCCCTCTCTCTCTCTTTCTCCAAAACTATCTCCTTCCGATGCCAATTCTCCCATGCCACTGCGCCTTCCTCCATCGCCGGTGTTATCGCTAGTCAAAAAGTTCAACTCTGGGATAGTGCTTGAACATTCAAGCGGAAAGAAGGAAGTAGGAAAAAATGACCACGTTGCCTTAATTGATCCCACTTTCTGATGAGGTTCCCCAGCGACATGACTTGATTCTCTTCTCGATGTCTTGCATAGTATGTAAAGCTCGTTTGGATCGTTGATCAAGTGTGCTTTGTGAAGAAGTTGAATATTGCATTTTAGAGAAGATTCTCTCCACTAGTGAAACAGGAGAATTACTAAAAAACTCATAAATTTATTGCAATTATTCAAATTCAGTCATAAATCATTTTTTTGCCAATTAAGTTATAAACATTTTGCATTTATGTCAATCTAGTCTACTCGATCAACTTTAATCGGAAATCGTTGATATGGATGCTAGCTGTCCTTCGTGGTACCGCCAGCACTAACGGAAATAATTTTTAATAATATTTTTGGATTTTTTATTCTTATTTTATTATTATTTTTTCTTTTTTTTTCTTTCCTTCTTCCTCTAGTCGGCGAGGGTAAGCCTCGTTCTCGCCCTCACTAGTGGTTATTATTTTATTATTATTCACGTCAGTGCCGTCTGCGCCATGTAGGACGGCCGACATTCATGTCAGCGATTTTCGATCAAAATTGGTCAGATGGACTGGATATGCACAAATACAAAAGACTTAAGACTCAATTGGCAAAAAAAGATTTATGATTTAATTGACACAATTACAACAAATTTATGACTCTGTTCGTAATTTTCCCCTCGTGAAACGTGGCACATCAAGGACTTTTTTTTTGGTAATTCTCATACTTGATGTGACCTTCTCAGACGCGAATCACCAAAAGGAAAGCTAATGAATTACCAAGTCTAAAGACTCAGTGCGGATTTTCCCAAACCCATGCTAACCACAAAATCATTCACATGTGCAATTCACGTGTTTTGTACCTAGTGTGTAGTGTAATGCGTAACCCCGCAAAAGAAAAGTGAGCCTCGTAGATCTCTCCCCTAAACATGCGTGACACCTCCACTGTACATTTATTTCTCAAAGGCCTGTCCTCCCCTCTTCTTGTCGTGTCAATAAGGAACCCCCTCTTATACTGTAAACACGGGGCGGTGGAAGGATACACCCTCAGATTCCACCATAACCACACTGCCTCCTCCCAGCTGTCCAAGCAGGCAACCTAACATTTAAAAGAAGGATAAGCGCAATAGAAATTCTAAAATTTATCATAAAAATATAATTGAGTCTAAAAATCTTTCAAACGTGCAATCAAGTCTTACAATTTATCACAAAAGTATAATCAAGTTTTAAAACTTTTCAAAAGTGCAATCAAGTCCTACGATTTATCATAAAAGTAAAATCAAGTTTTAAAACTTTCAAAAAGTGTAATCGAATACTAAAATTTATTGCGAAAGTGCAATTGAATCCTAAAAATTTTAAAATTGCAATAAAAAAATGACTTGATCGGACTAATTTCACAAGTTGTAAGACTTAATTGCACTTTTTGAAAGTTTTATAACTCAATTCTACTTTGATGATGAGTTTTAGAACTTATAATGTACTTATCCATTAAAATAACATTACTTCCATGAATCTCGCAACTTCCCCCAATAAATTTACCGTATAAGTGAAAATATACCACGGCGGTCTAACTGCTTCAGCTTATCTTTTCATCTTTTCTTTCTTTCTTTCTTTCTTTTGGGTCAGAGATTTTCATTCGTTACCAAATTGATATATGAAACAGTTCATAGGAAATCTCAAAAGTTACCATAACAAGACTTCAAAACAAACCAAAAACTAACAATCAAGATATATCATTGTAGCGTGATTGACAAAGATATTCACATGCTCCTCCTTCAAGAACAGATCTGCGACTGCATCCAAGCGAAAGGATTGGCGGCTGATCACCAGATCACATGTATCATCGGTGATGACCACACGCCTGGATTTCTATCTGTAGTTACGACTTTTGTCTTTTGGTGGTGTGCGCCAATGTTCGACATCCCAAACATATGTTGAACAAGCTCAAGATGACACGAGTGAGAGCGAGCTCTTTAACAAGTGCGAGATGCCAAAGTTTTTAATAAAACACATTGAGCGAGCACGGATTTAACACCGATGCTGCTGTGAACACCATTGAAACTGGAGATGAGGTATTAATTCATTAAAACTCCTAAATCTAGAATTAGATAGTAGAGAAAAGCTCTCAAATCTAAGATCGAGAGAGCAAAACAAATTAGATAATAGAGAAAAGCTCTCAAATCTAATATCGGGAGAGCAAAACTCCTTAGTCCGTGTAAAAATGTTCTCACCATCCTCCACGGCTCGACCGTGAATATATTTTAATGACTCCAAATATGCGAATCACTCACGGTTTTCTTTCCTCTTTTCATATTCACCCTAAATTTGTTGCCGTGTATCAATTCAGCCGAGTCTGCTTTCTCCACAAGTGAATTTGTGCATCCCTTCTTCATCTTGACCGAATAAGTGGCCCCGAGTTTTCCTTTCCGTCTAGTTTTTCATTGCCTCTTGATCTAGCTTATTAAAGGGGATCGAGCTCTTACGGGCTTGGTCTTGCAATCTCCAATGAGATTCAGGCCTCTCCACCCTCCTAAATTCAAGTCCATTTAGCATATTGGGCAAATTCCAATGCAACCCACGATCGCATCGACTCAAATGCAAATGTGAACTAAGTAAATGATATGTTGATTGGGGGTTTGATCGATTCCTAATTTTTCCACGCAATGAATGATTAAATGGCCCGCCAAAATTTAGGTGTCCACGATACATTCGCACAGCTTGGTGTCAATGGAGTAAAAGTTTTGATAGTGGGATAGTGCTTGAACTTTGAAGGGAAAAAAAAGTAAATAGAAAACATGCAAAGAGTAAATATCAACTTACTTATTTATACGGAATTTAGACCTACTGTTCTTTTTTCTCAATCCCTAATGAAGAGAAATTCTCTTGGACCAATTTCCCGTTGGAACTTCGTACCTGTACGCAATCTCGTATTAAACTCAGGTTCACTGGAACGTATAAGAAAATTTAATCGAAACAAGGGTAGCCTACCGGCCTCCACACCCTCTCCGCGCCTTCTCTTTCTCCCCCGCCTCTGCAAGTCTCCACCACGTTGCTGCCCCATCGTGACCACGCAGTCGCCATCCTTTGCGAGCTCCAATGCTCCTCTGGCGGCTCGATCTTCAAATTGAGATAAACCGAAGATCACCGACGTCAGAGACAACAGGGTCAACCCACCTAGTCTGAACCTCATATCTAAGCTGACCAAATATGGTACTCCTTCGTCGACTCAGCCTCAAATTGAGGTCAATACGAGGTTATCGATGTATAGGATAAAAGGATCAATAGTGAAGTAGAAGAGATGACTACATTGACAGTATGGCGAGGCTAGCAATGGCACCGATGGTGGAGGAAGGTGCAGTGGCATGAAGGGGATTGGCATCGGCGGGCGATATTTTTGGAGAAAGAGAGGTTTTTAAGGAAAAATTAAACATACGTCGGCACTGTGCAGAGAACTTTCTATAGGCAGCAGCATTTACCCTTGATTGTAGCCACAAAACGAACAATTAGGCCACTTTATCTCTGTTAGCCCATAGTTAGCTTGGACAGAGACAATTTTATTAGCCACGATAACGAGAGAATTGATCGGGAATACTTACTTCCAGTAATGTTATTTGATCTTTAAGCGAGACCTCAGGTCGTAGTTATTTGGCTGTCAAAATTTGATGCAATATATTCACTTTCTATGATCGGTTACTATTCAGCGAGATAAATGAAAGACAACGTACAGTTTTAGAAGATTTTGATAAAGAGGAGATCAATAGTGAAAACGATACATTTCAAGTAGGAAATTGGTATGTCCTCTTAGTCTTTTTATGGTGGCGTCTACTTTGCATGTATGCATTTGTCCTTTATGTTTCTTTTTATTATCTGATTCTTGTAATGGTCATATCAGCAGTTTTATGCTTCATGACATCTATAGGTTCTTGTCATTAACGGGTGGACCAAGCACCTTTGAAACCAAATTTTATGTTGTCTTGATCAGAATTGATCATTATGATTTTAGTTTCATGTTTGGATTCTTTGCTTTTGTTTGGGTTTTAATTTCGTGAAATATATGTTGACCAGTGGAAAATATATTGACAACAAACTTTTAGAAAAATATAAAGAATATAATCTTAGACCCGAGCAACGCATAAACATCTTGCTGATATATAATAAATTTGGAATGCCTTGAATTAATTGTATCAATGAATAAGTAATGAGGGGCGAGAAATCGACAATATTGGCCAAAAAAAAAAAATCCTTACCTCTAACACGCTTATAAACAAGAGTCTCATTAGCGCAAACAGAACTTTCGACAAGCAACCTTATTTACTCTTGACTGAAGGTTGTAACTACTCACTTTCTCACTAATAGTCAAATCAAGGGTATATAGGATTGTTTATAGATAGTTCTCTTCGCACTATGGACATGTGTGTTAGAATATTTAAATAATACACCACGCCTTCCTCAATCACCGCCACCAGAGCTAGGCCCGCCATACTATCAATGTCTTCGTCTCTTCTACTTTACTATTGATCGTCTTATCCCAAACATTGATAGCCTCACATTGACCTCAATTTGACGTTGAGTCACCGAAGGAGTACCATATTTGGTCGACATTAGTATGGGGTTATGGTGGCCAGCCCAGGTGGGTTGACCCTATTGTCTCTGACATCGATGACCTCAGATTTATCTCAACATGAAGAACGAGCCACCAGAGGCGCATCGGAGCTTGCAGAGGATGGCGACTGCGGGGTTACGATGAGGCAACAACGTGGCGGAGACCCGCGGTGGCGAGGGAGAACGAGATAGAGTGAAAAAGGTGTGAAGGCCTCTAGGCTACCCTAGGTTTGGTTAAGATTTTCTTGTATGTTCAGTGAACTTAAGTTTAATTAGACATTGCCTCCATGTGCGCAACACCAATTGGAGATTGGTCGGAGGTAATTGTCTCTTCAATAGAGACTGCGGGAAAAGTGGCTGTAGATTTAAATTTCGTATAAATAAGTAAGTTGATATAGATAGTGTTAGTGTTTTGCATTTTTTTTTCCCACTTCCTTTTTTTCCCTTCAAAGTTCAGGCACTATCACACTACCAAACATTTCCTCCCGTGATGTCAAGTTGCAAATGTATGAGAATTATTTCAAGTCTTTTGATGTGCCGTGTTTTACGAGTGGAGAGAATCTTCTCTAAATTACATATTCTAACTCCTTCACAAAGACAAACCTTCTCGATTTTTCCTCCATTGACGTCATGTTGAAAACGACCGCTAAGTCTTTGCAAATTCGCAAAAGAATTCACATTTTCCTTAGCGGTCGACTCTTAATTTGACAAGTCCAAGTACGTGATCAGACCGTGAGGGAAGGAAGACTGAATTATTTAGAGGGAGGCAAGATTGTCCTCCTCGCAAAAACCAACAAGGAACACGCCACTATCTTCTTCCCTAATTTCACGCTTTACCTTTCAATTCCCACGTCAGAGTTTGTCCAAATGCAAATTCTGCAACCTTGACAAAATAAAAATTTGAAATTTTCTATCAACCACCAGCCAGGCACATTGGTCTTGGCCCGATCCAAGTGGGAGTATTTCAAGTGAGCAGATAAGGTGGTGACCATTTATAGGTGTGAGTGTTATTTAAGAGTGAGCAATTTTAGGTTCCATCTAAAACTTAGAACCTATCCATCGGAACAGGTTTCTCATTTTATGGAACCTGAAACTATTATGACAGAGTTGATTCTAAGATCTACCTAGGTTCCATATATATTCATAATTGAACGATTATAGTGAATTATTATCTCTAATAATTACTACCATTTTCTGCTACAATCCATTTACTACAACTTATATTTAGACATACAAAAAATATAAAACGTTAACAAAGTAAAAGTCTTAATCATTGATATCGCTGGAAATGGAAACTCAAATTAGTTGTTCCAAATTACACACTCATCATCGAACGCCATAGAATACCGCAGGATAGTGCGAAAACATAAAATAATAAAAACACAAAGACTTGTTCTAGGTTTCAGGTTTTAGGTTCCCGTTTCCCAATTATTTGAACTTGGAATCGGACCGGACCGGATGAGTTCCCATCAGTCTGATTTTTCGGTTCCCAGTTCTACCCTAGAAGCGTGCAAATGGGTGAGAATCAGTCCAAGTCTTTTGTTCCGTGTGTCACAAGTGGAGAGAATCTTCACAGAGGTACACGTTCTTGACTTTTCCTCCATTGAGGTCAAGTTGCAAACGACCAATAAGGGTGTGAATGATAACTATTCTCTTCCTTGGCCCTATTTTTGGCTAGAAATAGAAAGATCTATTTCTATTCCCTAGAGGAGTTTATAAGCAAAAAGTAGCGTTAGATAATGACACAATGTCAATTCCCGAAATAGATATTTGTTTGATAGGTTGTTCTTAAATTTGTGTTCTTGACAACCGGCAGCAAGCAGGCAGCCAGCAGAGGGAGCGGCAACAGGCAACGAGGGCGAGCAATAAAAGAGTTGTTGTTTCTATTTCTATTTCAAAAATAGAAAAGTAAAAAAAAACCTACTTCTCATTTTTATTCCAAACCTATTTCTAGGTTAAAAATTTATCCCGAAAATAAATAAATAAATAAAATTACGTTGCCAAACGGATTTTTATTCCAACCTGTTCCTGAAAATTTAAAAATAGAAAAATAGAGAAACAGAATAGTTATTATTCGCATTCTAAGTGTTTACAAATTCGCAAAATAAGTCGTGACATGATTTGTGTGGACTAATAAGTATATTCTCCTTGCTGTTGATTGTTGATTTGATAAGTCCAATTACGTGATCATAACGAGAGGGAACGAGGACTGACTTATTTTGAGGTAGACTGGATTATCCTCCACACAATAACCAACAAGAATAACTCCAATCTCTTCTTCCCTAATTTCAAGCTCCACCTTTCAATTCCCGCATGACAGTCCAATTGTCCACATGCAAATTCTGCGACCATGACAAAATATAACGTTGAAATTTCTCTCAACCAATAGCTAGGCACATAAGTCTTGGCCCAATCCACGTGAGAATATTTCGAGTGATCAGACAAGGTAATGACCATTCATAGGTGTGCCGGGTACGTAAGGCTTGGCCAAATCCACATGGGAATATTTCGAGTGACTAGACAAGGTGGTGACCACCTATAGGTGTGAGTGTTTTCTCCCGAGTCAATCCAACATGGGCAATTGGGATGTTTCAAGTTTTTTGAGAGGAATGGAAGTCTTCCGTAATAAGGTTGTACGTCTCATGTTTATGCAAGAAACAAAGAAAAGCCCACCCCGAATAACCTAAACAACCTTTCATGGCCTCGTCTCAAAAACAACCCTCCCTGTTGTTCCTCGCTTGTGTCCTTCTCGTGCTCATGCAAGCAATGCCTCGCCTTGCTTCACCTCGAAGCTCTCCTCATGTGGCCTTTGCTGGTGCTAGTTACCAAACGGAAGTGGAGGCACTCCTAACATGGCAGTCTAAGCTAGACAGCCAGAGTCGCTATGCTTTGTCTTCGTGGAATAGAAGCAACCCTTGTTCATGGAGCGGAATCAATTGTGATCCTCTCTGCAGCATCGCGATCTTGAAATGAAGCTGTGATTTAATATTTAATTATTCTAACATTTTTCCTCATGCTTAGTCCGGTCTTTTTGTCTAATACTGAGCGTGGACATATTTAATTGGAGAGACAATGGGGTATAGAAAGATTTGAATTTTAAGACCTCTAGCTTGATACCAAGTAAGATATTGTGGGATTTTGTGGGACTACTGTCAATAATTCTAAAAGCTTAACATGCTAGATGAATGCTTATTTTAATATTTCATTATTCTAATAGTTGTAACTACTCACTTTGTTACTAACCATCAAATCAAGGGTAAATAGAGCCAGTTATAAAAAGTTCTCTTCACACTATCGACCTGTTTTTATTTCTTAAAAAGAAAAACTCTCTCCTCCTCTTAACGATATCTCCTACCAATGTTGATCCCTCCATGCCACTGCACCTTCCTTGACCACAGGGGCCATCTGGCCGCACCATAGTGTTAATGTCTTCACCTTTTCTACTTCACTATTGAGGCTAAATCTCCTAAGGAGTACCATATTTGGTCAATCTAGACATGAGGTTAGGGTGGCCAAGCCAGATGGGTTGACCCTTTTGTCCCTTACATGGGTGACCTTGGATTTATCTCAATTTGAAGATCGAGCCACCATAGGAGCATCGGAGGTCGCAGAGGACGGCAACTGCGTGGTTACGATGACGAAGCAATGTGGTGGAGATGGCAAGGGGGAAAGAGATGGAGCGGAAAAGGTGCGGATGCCGGCAGGCTACCTTTATTTCGGTTAAATTTTCTTGTATGTTTAGTGAACCTGAGTTTAATTAGATATTGCCTACATGTACGCACCACCAAACCGAGATTGGTCAAAGGGAGTTTTTCTCTTCATTAGAGATTGCGGGAAAAATGGCGATAGATTTAAATTCCGTATAAATAAGTAAGTTGAAATAGATAGTATTTGTTTTTTTTTTTATGACCCGAGAACCTCCCTTTCGCCCGACAGGCTATTCAGTACTAAACCCGGGGGAAGGCTAGCCCAGCAACCCACCGCCAGGACCTCCCACTTAAATCGCTGACGACGCAGAGTTTCGAACCACTCACCTCCTGCGATGACGGGAGAGCCCAAATCAACTGCGCCACCCATGGGTGGGTATAGATAGTATTTGTTCCTCGCATGTTTTTCCAACTTCCATTTTTCCCTTCAAAGTTCAAGCACCATCCCAAATTCCAGACGTCTCCTCCATTGACGTCAAGTTGCAAATATGAGAATCTGTCCAAGGCTTTTGGGTGCCGCTATTTCGGAAATGGAGAGAATCTTCTCTAAATTGCAATATCCCACTTCTTCGCAGAGGTAAACCTTCTCGACTTTTCCTCCACCGACGAATAAGTCTTTGCAAATTCGCAAAACAAGTGGCGACTAACTCGTCTGGACAAAATAAGTGTTTTCACCTTTGTTGTTGATCGTTAATTTGATAAGTCTAATTACGTTATCAGAACGAGAAGGAAGGAAGACCGAATTCATTTTGGGGAAAATTACCAAAAATAGTCATAAATATATCATAATTGTGTCAATTCAATCATAAACATTTTTCATTTATGCCAAATGAGTCTATTCGGCCAATTTTGGCCACCTGACGCTGACGTGGTACAATTGGCACTGATATGGCACAATCGGCAGTGACGTGGATAATTTTTAATAATATTTTAATAATTTTTTAAAAAATTTTAATTTTTTTTCTTTTTCCTTTTCTTCCTTCTTTTCCCATAGTAGCTGGCAAGAGTTGTAGCCCTTGTCCATGGCAGGCGAGACCATAATCGCCTTCACCTGCAGCTGGCAAGGCCAAGGTGAGCGCTGCGACCCTTGCCGGAGGCTAGCCGGCCACTGTGAGAACAGAAGGAAGAAAAGCAAAAAAGAAAAGGAAAAGGGAAATAATAAAATAAAAAAAATTTGGAAAAAAATATTATTAAAAATTATTCATGATGGCGTTGGCTGGACAAATGGCATCCACGTCAGCGCCGGCAGAGAAATGCCAGCCAAAATTGGCTGGATGGATTGAATTGGCACAAATGCAAAAGGTATAGGACTGAATTGGTAAACAAACAACTAGAATGGAATTGACAAAACTGCAATGGGTTTAAGATTTTTTTTGGTAATTTTCCAAATTATTTTGAGGCAGATTAGATTATCCTCCACATAAAAACCGACAAGAAAACACCCCTATATCTTCTTCCCTAATTTCAAGCTTTACCTTTCAATCCCCACATTAAAGTCCAATTGTCCTAATGCAAATTCTGCAACCTTGACAAAATACAAATTTGAAATTTTCTCTCAGCCACCAGCCCGGCACGTGAGGCTGGACCCGATCCACACCAGACCAAGTGGTGATCATTTATAGGTGCGAGCGTTATCTCCCGAGAGTGTTTCTAAGTTTTTCTTGAGAGGAAAGGAAGAGTTTCGTGACGAGGAGGGAACGTAAAACTATGATCGTAGAGTTGGTTGTCGAATGATTGTCCGCAGTTTCTTCTATAAGGACGCCTCGGATGTGCTTCTCATGCTCGTGCAAGAAACGAAGAAAAGTCCACCCCAAATAAACCAAAACAAACCTGTCATGGCCTCCTCATCTTAGAAACAACCCTCCATGTTGTTCCTCACTTGTGTCCTCCTCATGCTCGTGCCAGAATTGCCTTGCCTTGCTTCATCTCGAAGCTCTTCTCCTGTGGCCCTTGCCGGTGCTGGTAACTGAACGGGAAATGAGGAAGCAGAGGCACTCCTAGCATGGAAGTCTACGCTAGATGGCCAGAGCCGCCATGCGTTGTCATCGTGGAACGGAAGCAACCCTTGTTCGTGGCGCGGAATTGATTGTGACCCTCTCGGCAGCATCGCGAGGTTGGAACTTCCAAATTCAGCCATACACGGTACGCTTCATCATCTCAATTTCTCCCGGTTACCCAACTTGGTCACTCTGAAGCTGTCAAACAACTCGCTCTTCGGGAACATCCCACCGAGCATGGCTTATCTTGCCAAGCTTACTCATCTGGACTTGTCTCGAAATAGCCTTTCAGGAAGCATCCCAACTCAACTCGGGTCATGGAAATCTTTACAAGTTCTTGAGTTTTCACGTAATAAGCTTTTTGGTCCTATCCTTCAAGAAATTGGAAACCTTACATCTCTCTCGACACTCGCTCTCGCCGAGAATGACTTCAGTGGTTCTATCCCTGATTCAATAGGAAAGTTGGGAAATTTGGCTGTCTTACTCCTTGATGAGAACAATTTCTCTGGCTCTATTCCTTCCAGTATAGGAAACCTAAGCAAGCTCAAAGAGCTCAGTATACGTGTGAATAATCTAGTGGGTTTTCTTCCCACCAGATTGAATAATCTCACATTCCTCACACTCCTAAGGTTATCTTCTAATGACTTTGTTGATCAATTGCCACAAGAAATATGCAGTAGCCAAGCTCTTGTGAATTTTACTGCCTTGAACAATCACTTCACTGGACTCATCCCAAGAAGCCTGAAAAATTGTTCTAGTTTGTGTAGAGTTAGGCTCCAAAACAACTCGCTCATTGGAAATATAACCAATGCTCTTGGTGTGTACCCCAACTTGGATTACCTTGAGTTGAGCAACAATGAACTTTACAGTGTGCTACCACCAACATTGGTTGAATGTAGAAATTTAACGAGCTTGTTAATCTCCAACAATAGAATCTCCGGCACCATACCACCTCAGCTTGGAAACATGAATAAATTGGGCAAACTCGACCTCTCTTCAAATGATATTGCTGGGGAAATTCCTAAAGACCTAGGAAAATTGAAGTTGCTGTTGGAGCTTTCATTGGACCGCAACCATCTTGAAGGCCACATCCCTCAAGAACTTGGAGTGTTGTCCCGTCTACAGAAACTCGAAATTGCAGGAAACAACTTGAGTGGCTTAATTCCTACAGAACTCATGGAGTGCTCCAACCTCGGGTTCTTGAATTTAAGCGGGAATAATTTGGAAAACAATATTCCTATGGAGATTGGCAATCTCCAGTCTCTTCAAGTTCTCGATCTAAGTCAAAATTTGCTTACGGGAGTAATACCTAGACAACTGCAACGATTGCACAAATTGGAAATACTCAATCTCTCACACAATATGCTTTCGGGTTCAATTGAGTCGACCTTTGATGATATGGTAAGCTTGACATTCATCAATATTTCGTTTAATGAGTTAGAGGGTCCTTTACCAAACATTCCAGCCTTTCATAATGCTACAATTGAAGTTGTGAGAGGGAACAAAGGCTTGTGTGGAGTTATTGCTTGTCTCCACCCCTGTACAGCAAAAATGTTGAAAGACAAAAACAAAACCAAAAAGTTGTTGTTAATTGTGATTCCTACTTTAGGTTGCCTACTTTCTTTGCTTCTCATTGTGGGAGCTTCAAGTACCGTATGCCGAAGAGTTAGGAAAACGGAGCCCAGTTCGAACAATGGAAGCAGTGAAAGCTTGGAGCTTTGATGGAAGAATGGTTTATGAGAGCATTATTGAAGCCACGGAGGAGTTTGATGCCAAATATTGCATCGGTGTGGGAGGACATGGGAGTGTTTACAAGGCCCACTTGCAAACAGGTGAGACTGTTGCTGTGAAGAAACTTAAGGAAGCACCGAATGTCGAAATGGCTAGTCGAAAAGCATTTGGAAGAGAGATTCATGTTTTGACCAAAACCCGCCATCGGAATATCATCAAGCTCTATGGCTTTTGCTTGAGTTCACAACACTCATTTTTGGTGTATGAGTTCTTGGAACCTGGCAGCTTAAAGGATGTATTGAACAATGAAGGAAGGATAACGGCATTTGACTGGAATAAGAGACTCAATGTTGTTAAAGGTTTAGTTTATGCTTTGTCCTACATGCACCATGAATGCTCTCCTCCTATGATTCATCGAGACATAACGAGCAAGAACATTTTACTTGATGAAGAATATGAAGTTCACGTCTCTAATTTTGGCACGGCTAAGGTTCTAGAACCTTATGCATCCAATTGGACTTCTTTTGTGGGGACCTTTGGATATTCAGCTCCAGGTAAGTTGGTTTCTTCAATAAAAACAATCACTCAAATAGCATTACTAAGAATTTGGCCCGAAAAAAAGATAGCATTAGTTGAAAATTTTTTTTGTTGTTTTCCGTTTGCAGAGCTTGCGTACACAATAGAGGTAAAGGAGAAATGCGATGTTTATAGCTTTGGAGTAGTGACATTGGAAGTAATCATGGGTAGACATCCGGGCAATCTCTTATCATCTCTCGCATTCTCATCTTCATCATCATCAAGCAATTCAACAGCTTCACGTTGGCCACTAAAACAAGTTCTAGATCAAAGAATTCCACACCCAGAACATGACGTGCTGGGGCGAGTGGCTTTCATCGTGAAGATGGCATTTTCTTGCTTAAGTGCAAAACCAGAGTATCGTCCAAGCATGCAACAAGTGTCTCAAGCCATATCCGCACGTAGTTCGATCATGATAAGCATGTCGGAGGACACAAAATTGGAAGAGCTAGTTAATCTGGGATGCTTCCCATATTAACATTTTGGCCTTTCTGCTGCTGCTTGTGTAGCAAGTTCTCTCCTTTATTTCTCATAGAACGATTATATATACTGTTTCACTTATTTTCGCAGTGATTTATTAACTACCTAAAGCTTTTGGAAGTAACTGGATATTTGCATTTTGCAATTTTAACCCAGAAAAAATGGATTCTCGCTGGTACATCCGACCCGTAAGATCGGCTTAAGAGATAACAAGGTTATGATGTTGCAGGTCTATCAATGACGGTAGTCCCAATCAATTTGGCATATGGCTGACTAAAGTTCGATACCTATGATCTGGAAGCTTTCGGGATACAAGGGCGTTCCGATTGTTAGACTCGTGTTCACATGACCCTTCGCATGACTTTGAAGAGCCGATATCTTCGAATCAATGCTTCCCAAGAGGTACTTAATTGACCAGACAAAAAACGCAAGAACTTTTTTTTTGCTAAAAAAAAAAAACGCAAGACCTAACATAGCCGTAAGAGTGTTAAAAATGACTCTGGCCTGTACAGCAGACAGAGCTCAAACAAGCAGTCAGAAATTCCAAGGTTGCAACAGGAAAAAACGGGATGTGCTACGTGTGCCTGTACAATTCCATCTAGAGTGATCTTTACTGAGATCTAGGGAATCCGTCCAAAAAAGTGTCAAAGTAAAGTGCCTACTCCTCATCGTCCGGAGATCTTGTACTAGAGGTAGACCAAGAAGAAACAAATCAATGCAAATACGATGATGGGTATGACATTGTTTGAGCCATGCTGCACTATTATGCTCTTGTGCAGTCTCTTGACATTGTTCTTCACCCCTGCTCGAGCTTTGATCGATGTCCATTGCTATCAAGACATTACATAACTTTAGAAACGAGACCATGGGCCTTTTTAGTATCTCCAAACCAGTAACTATCAATCATCTATGACTCTGCATTCTGATAAGATAAACATGTAAGAACTGCTATAGGGTATAGCCGACAATGAAGCTTCATTGATGACACCAATCAGTGAGAACAGATGACAATAACACAATAGCTAGGCGACTGCTAGTAAGTCAAGTGGAAACTAGAATAAGGATTCATGATGCTATTCTCAAAAATCCTTTTCTTATTTATTTAGGTGTTCATTCTTTAACAGGGTTGCGTTGTCAAGCCCAAGGTGAGGGGATTATAGGCATTAGCATGTACAATATGGCACATATAGTTAACTCACTTCAATTGCCCAGTTAACAAGTTTCTCAAAGCAGAAGCAGTGAACAGATATATGACATCAGCAGCGAGAGGGAAGGAGAGCAGATACTAATGACAAAATTTTGACCTTTTGCATCCAAAAACTATTGACAATGAAGACAATGACCTTCAGAAGCCACCTCAGTGTACATTGAATTCATTTCAATTGAAGTTGCGTCAGGAAATTCAATTTTTCAAAAAGGGAGAAGATGAACTGTTTTTGAATTTTTGAAGTTATATACATTCTTACCTTACCAAAAAAAAAACTGTTTTTGAATTTTTTTTTTAACCAAAAAAAAAACTGTTTTTGAATTTTTTTAGTTTATTGGATAGATAAGTGTTACCCTAACCATCCTTTTGAGGTTGGTTTTCATGGTTGTCTTATGCAAGACTTGGGATGCCCTCAGATGCCGGGGAGGATAACTTTCTTACTATTCAGCTGCATAAGCAGGTTACCAAATGCTGCTCAAAGTGTTTTCCACAGTCGCAAGAAGAATAAACAAATAGGGAACAAGCAACTTAAATCAGAAGTCCCACAGTTTTCATACGGAAACTTAAGCTCACACCACTGTGTTTTGGCAGTGGAATCACGCAGAAACTTCAATTGTTGCGACAGATTAGTCTAACGCCAAAGGCAGTCACCCGGCTCTGCCAAATAGACATACCGATGCATTCCCAGTTAGCTTCTGTATATTTGAAATTTTTTACTTAAAAAAATGCACAGTAAACATGATTGTAGCTTCATAATTGGGCGGATCAAAGAGATTCTGACACGGGGAGTAGCTAATCTTTCAAAACAGAAGGTGTCTGATGATATGCGCATCCTTCATATCAGTCTTTTAACTTCCCCAATTCTTATTTGTTATTAGAGTTAATACCACGAAAAATCCAAAACTGATACAGTTATGATAAATTTACTCTAAATTAATTTTTTACCATCAAAAACCTCAAACTGGTGCACCTGTGGTAAATTTACCTCTCGTTAGTTTCTGTTAAATTTTATTATCAAAGCACTGAGTTAAATGATACGTGACAGTTAACGAATGTACCACTTTGAGGTTTTACCCTTCATTTGTCACGGGTGTACTGATTTGTGATTTTTTTTTTGTATTAATCTAATTTAACAGATGGTGAACTTGTCACAAATGTACCAATTTGCGCTTTTTGATAGTCAAAAAATTAGTTTGGAAAAAATTTATCACAAATATATCAATTTGAGATTTTCCATGATATTAACCAATGTTATTAATGTCGACATATCCTTTTATGGGCTGCCGATTGCACAGTGTGGTTGCCCAAGTGAAGATAATAACAGGTCAAAACTTTTGTTGCTTGGGTATAGACTAATGGGCCGGGCCTTAATATCTGGTAGAATCTTGGAGTTGAAGATAAATAAATTAATTAATAAATATAAAGAATAGATATATCATTTTACTTTTGTGAAAATTACATTTAACGAGCTCTTTGAACAATGAGCCAATAAAAATTTGTTGTGTGCATTGCTCATAGTAGTATGTGGTGCCTCACATTGTCGCTTTACTAAAATAGAATCAATGCGAGCTAAGAAAGGTGGGCTTGTAACCAAATGAGATGGCTATAGTGGGCCTCGATAGCTGGCGTTAATATAAATAATTTTTGCAAAATTTTAAAATTTTTTGCGAATTTAAAAAAAAAATAAAAAATACAAAAATTGCTCACGTCAGCACCATCTTACCACATAACACGATTGACGTCAATGTCAGCTCAATGAACGAATGATATTAAAAATATTTTCTCAAACATAATCGCTTAAACCGCTGGAAATAATTAATTAATAATAATTTATGTATTAATAATCTCTACTTTCAAGACCCAAAAATATAATAATCTGTACTATCATGGGTTTAGTTTACTTAAATATTTTTATAATTCAATCTTAATATGCATGGCATTACTGAAATTCCGAGTTGTTAATCAATATTGGTTTCTCTTCATCTTACTCATATATAGGCTGGCTTGGAACTATTTAATACTTAAGAATTGTGAATCTATTTAAATTTTTCATTTTTTTTGCCTATTATTTTTGCACGACAGCTTCTTTCACAAGTATTGTGATTAACATAGTACTTCGTGAAATATATGTTGACCCGTGCAAATATATATTGACAATAAACTTTTAGAAAAATATAAAGAATATAGTCTTAGACCCGTGCAAGGCGCAAACATCTTGCTAATATGTAATAAGTGTTTTGGAATGCGTTGGATTAATGGTATCAATGAATAAGTAATGAGGGCCGAGAGATCGACAATGTTGGCAAAAAAAAAAAAGAAGTCCTTACCTCTATCACACTTATAAACAGGAGTCTCACTAGCACAAACAAAACTTTCGACAAGCGACCTTATTATTTACTGTTGACTGAAGGTTGTAACTACTCACTTTCTCAGTAACTGTCGAATTGAGGGTAAATAGAGTTGTTCATAGAAAGTTATCTTCACACTGTGGACATGTGTTTATACCTTCCTCAATCATCGCCGCTAGAGCTGGCCCCGCCATACTATCAATGTCTTCGTCTCTTCTACTTCGCTATTGATCCTTTTATCCCAAACATCGATAGCCTCATATTGACCTCAATTTGAGTCTGAGTCATCGAAGGAGTATCATATTTGGTCGACCTTAATATGAGGTGATGGTGGCCAGCCCAGGTGGGTTGACCCTGTTGTCTTCTGACATCGATGTCCTCATATTTATCTCAATATGAAGACCGAGCCACCGGAGGAGCATCGGAGCTTGCAGAGGATGGCGACTGTGGGGTTACGATGAGGCAGCAACGTAGTGGAGACCCGTAGAGGCGAGGGAGAAAGAGATGGAGCGAAAAGGGTGTGAAGGCCTGTAGGCTACCCTTGTTTTGGTTAGATTTTCTTGTAAATTCAGTGAACCTAAGTTTAATTAGATGTTGCCTCCATGTACGTAACACCAATTGAAAATTGATCGAAGAGAATTGCCTCTTCAATAGAGATTGCAGAAAAAGAGGTGGTAGATTTAAATTCCGTATAAATAAGTAAATTGATATTGATAGTATTAGTGTTTCGCATTTTTTTTCCTACTTCCTTTTTTCCCTTCAAAGTTTAAGCACTATCCCACTACCAGCCATTTTCTCCGTTGATGTCAAGTTGCTAATGTATGAGAATTATTTCAAGTTTTTTGATGTGCCGTGTTTTATGAGTGGAGAAAATCTTCTCTAAATTACAATATTCTAACTTATTCACAAAGCTAAACCTTCTAGATTTTTCCTCCATTGACGTCAAGTTGAAAACGACCACTAAGTCTTTGCAAAATTCGCAAAATAAGTCATGATCATGATGTGACTTGTCTGGACTAAATTACAATATTCGTAATTGGATGAGTCCTATTACGTGATCAGAACATGAGGGAAGGAAGACTGAATTATTTCGAGGCAGACTAGATTGTCCTCCTCGCAAAAACCGACAAGGAACACTTCACTATCTTCTTCCCTAATTTCACGCTTTACCTTTCAATTCCCACGTCAAAGTCCAATTGTTCAAATGCAAATTCTGTAATCTTGACAAAATATAAATTTGAAATTTTCTATCAACCCCTAGCCAGGCACGTTGGGCTGTGCCCGATCCAAGTGGGAGTATTTCGAGTGACTAGACCACGTGGTGACCATTTATAGGTGTGAGTGTTATTTAGGGGTGAACAGTTACAA
The DNA here is from genome assembly GCA_031216185.1 of Syzygium aqueum. Classification (NCBI taxonomy): domain Eukaryota; kingdom Viridiplantae; phylum Streptophyta; class Magnoliopsida; order Myrtales; family Myrtaceae; genus Syzygium; species Syzygium aqueum. The sequence continues at coordinate 23,218,601 of CM062236.1, read as the reverse complement.
ACTGAAACCTATCCATCGGAACAGATTCCTCATTTTTTAAAATTTGAAACCACAGTGCCAGGGTAGGTTCTAAAATCTACCTAGATTTCACATAAATTCATAATTGAACGATTACAATAAATCATCACCTCTAATGACTATCATTTGCTGCTATAATCTACTTACAAAAACTTATATTTAGACACAAAAAAAGTATAAAATATTAACAAAGTAAAAGTCTTTATCATTGATATCACCAGAAATGGAAGCTCAGACTAGTGATTTCAAATTACACACTCATCATCGAACGCCATGAAATACAGTAGGATAGCACGAAGACATAGAACAAAAAGAAACACAAAAACTTGTTCCAGGTTTTAGATTTTAGGGTTCCAATTTTCCCAATTTTTTGAAATTGGAACCGGACCGGACCGGTTCCCATCAATCCAGTTTTCGATTCCCAGTATTACCTTGGAATCATGCGGATGTGCGAGAATCAATCCAAGTCTTTTGTGCAATGTTTCACAAGTGGAGAGAATCTTCACGGAGGTAAACCTTCTCGACTTTTCCTCCATTGATGTCAAGTTGCAAACGACCAACAAGGGCGGGAATGATAACCATTCTCTGCCATGGCCCTATTTCTAGCTAGAAATAGAAAGATCCATTTCTATTCCCTAGACAAGTTTCTGAGTAAAAAGTTGAGTTCGATAACGACATAAAATTTCTATTTTAGAATAGAAATTCGTTTTATAGGCTATTCTTAAATTTCTATTCTCGATGGCCGGCAGTGGGGGGCGGCAGCAGGCGACGAGGGCGAGCAATAGAAGAGTTATTGTTTATGTTTATGTTTCAAAACTAGAAAAGTAAAAAAAAAATCCACTTCTCGTTTTTGTTCCAAATCAATTTCTGAGCTAAAAATTTGTCTCGAAAATAAATAAAAAAATAAAATTGCGTTGTCAAACGGATTTCTGTTCCAACTTGTTCTCGGAAATTGAAGAATAGAAAAATAGAAAAATGAAATAGTTATCATTCGCCCCTTAAGTCTTTGCAAATTTGCAAAACAAGTCGTGCCGTGATTTGTGTGGACTGATAAGTATATTCTCCTTGCTGTTGATTGTTGATTTGACAAGTCCAATTACGTGATCATAACAAGAGCGAACGAAGACTGCCTTATTTTGAGGTAGTCTACATTTTCCTCCACGCAATAACCAACAAGAATAACTCCAGTTCTTCTTCCCTAATTTCACGCTCTACCTTCCAATTCCCGCATTAAAGTCCAATTGTCCACATACAAATTCTATAACCATGACAAAATATAAAGTTGAAATTTCTCTTGACCACTGGTTGGCCCAATCCACATGGAAAAATTTCGAGTGACCAAACAGGATAATGACCATTTATAGGTGTGCCGAGCACGTAAGGCTTGGCCGAATCCACATGGAAATATTTCAATTGACCAGACAAGGTGGTGACCACTTACAGGTGTGAGTGTCATCTCCTGAGTCAATCCAACATGGGGCATTGGGTTGTTTCAAGTTTTGTGAGAGGAATGGAAGACTTCTGTAACAAGGAAGGCGCGTCACCAAGATTATTGACTTAGTTGTGGACTTAGATGATCCCGATTTTCTTCTATAAGTACGTCTCGGTTATACTTCTCATGTTCTCCCCGAATAACCTAAACAACCTTTCATGGCCTTGTCTCAAAAACAACCCTCCATGTTGTTCCTCGCTTGTGTCCTTCTCATGCTCATGCAAGCAAGAATGCCTCGTCTTGCTTCGCCTCGAGGCTCTCCTGTGGTGGCCTTTGCTGGTGCTAGTTACCAAACAGAAGTGGAGACACTCCTAGCATGGAAGTCTAAGCTAGACAGCCAGAGTCGCTATGCTTTGTCTTCGTGGAATAGAAGCAACCCTTGTTCATGGCGCGGAATCAGTTGTGTTCCTCTCGACAGCATCGCAAGCTTGAACCTTTCAGATTCTGCCATACGTGGTACGCTTCATCATCTCAATTTCTTCCTGTTACCCAACTTGGTTGCTCTAAAGCTTGCCAACAACTTGCTCTTTGGGAACATACCTCCAAGCATGGCTAATCTTGCCAAGCTTACTCATCTAGATTTGTCTCGAAATAACTTTTCGAGAAACATTCCAACTCATCTCAGATCATGGCAATCTTTACAAGTTCTCAAGCTTTCACATAATTATTTCACCGGCCCAATTCCCGATCAGATAGGTAGTTTGACCAACTTGTTGGGCTTATCCTTTCGGATAATAAGCTTTCCGGTTTCATCCCTAAAGAAATACGAATGCTCAAATCTCTCAATTATGTCTACCTAATGAACAATCGCATCATCAGTTCTATTCCTTCTTCCATTGGAAACATGAGCAGCTTGATAAAAATGTGGCTTTCCAATAATCAACTCACTGGGCCATTCCAAAGGAAATAGGAATGTTGGGGTCTCTCAGTGAACTCGATCTGTCAGGAAACTATATGAATGATTTCATCCCTACAACTCTAAGAAATCTGAGTAATTTGGCATTTCTTTATGTCGCGACCCTAAAAAAATTTTGTCAATTTCTTCGGGCTAATGAATTATTAAGACTAATCTTAACTCGGGCTCTCCCAAGCCCTACCAATTCGCAACTTAGGGTTTAAGTTCTTAACATGCAAATGTTTTCATGCTTGGAGTCGCCACTAATCTATTTACGGTAGGTCGATTAGAAACCTAAATAAAACATAGGGAGATATGTTTTATTCCTACGAACCAGAAATTCTAAGCCCGGGAACTTGATTACGCTAGATCTAGTCTAACGCCCTTTCGGTACCTTTTCATTTCAAAAATGTTTTGGCAGGCAGTTTGGATCCATTTTAACTTAATTACTAACATGTGAGGTGTTCATGCGAGTGCGCAAACCACCAATTTAACACCCAGAAATCAAAGCATTAAATAAATTGCAAGCTTAGGAGAATAACTTACCTCGAACCAACGCAAGCATCTGCATTGTTAGCTAGAAAATCACATCAAACACGCTAATATGATTTCTAGTTAACAATCACTCAATTTCTTTTTTTTTTGGATTTTCACTTTATTTAAAATGAAATCTAACCTATATGCAATGACGTGCAAATATGACATGCGAATTAATGCAACCTAACATGCAATCTACGTGACATGCGACGACGTGTCCTAATTCTAATGACGGGCAAAGGATTTATTTTTTGGTATTTTTCTTTAAGGAAATTCGGAATTACATGAAATTCGGAATTAATGAAAATGCCTAAATTAACATGCAAGCTAATGACTTCTATTTTTGGTATTTTTATTTAAAATTTGAAATTCAAAAATACCTAAATTAACATGCAATCTATGATGACTTAATCTACCCTAGAATGATTTCTTTTTGGGATTTTTTTATGTAAAATTCGGAATTATTAAATTGCTGAAATAATCTATTAGGATTAGAATATTATTGAATTTAAACTAGGAACTAGATCGTCTCACGTCCTAATTTAAATTAAATAATTACTCTATCCTCTAGATATATTCAAAATTCCTAGACATGCAAAAATTCTAATTCAAACTCTAACCAATATTTTTTGAATTTTCTGTTTTATTTGAAAAGGAAAGAAATTTAAACAAAGATAACAACCAATTCAAATCAACCACGCGATCCGCCAAATTCCTTTCAAACTCGGATTAGGCACAAAAATCAAATTATCGGTCATATCTATGGGGTTATAGATATTAACGGATATTCGATCATTCAAATTTGGAAAGCTAATGAAATTCATTATCGTATCTAAATAGTTATGGATAGGATAATAATTTCCCGTATCGCCGCATATCGAACCTTAGGGATAAGGTCGGATAGTCGTCCAGATACATTGCTAAATTAGGAAAGTTTTCCTAATTTGAATATTCTCAAATATCGCGGATATATCGAACATTATCTTAAGATATCTAAATATTCACTTCATATTCACGAAATATTCAAATGCACACGAATCAGGAAATTAAATATTTGAAGAAAATATTCTGAATATATCCACTTACCTAATTTGAAAATATTTCCAAATTCGAATTGCTTCGGGATCGAGTCGGGCTTGAGCTCGGGCTTGCAGATCGGCGATGACCGGTGCGTCGGGAGCGGCGGAACGAACGGCGGTGCACGAATGGCGATGGCGTGCGGCAAGCGGCGCGGCGTCAGGGCAGTAATGCGACGCGGTGGCACGGGCAAGAGGCGGCGCGGCGACACGAGCGTCGGGGACAGCAACGGTGGTGCGGTGATGTGCCGGTGGTGGAGCTTGGCTTCTCGGACCAAGGGCGAATCAACGAGGACAGCAAGTTGCAGCAGTCATGGTCGTGATTCCGTAATGCTGCTGAGCAGGATGGTGATATGGACTGGGGGCGTCGAGAGAAGCTACCGAAAACGTTTGGAATTCTTGCAAAGGACACGGCTTGCCCAGGGAAAAGTAAGAGAGAAAGAACCAACTTTTCTTTGACCTTTGACCGCTTGTGCTATGCATGTGTGTACGTATCATGCATGGTCCCCATTGTGCTTTTGCCTTTTGGCTTTCTTCACGTACAGAACGTGGAAAGCTTTTACTCTTCACCTTTATTTTTTCTCAATTCCTTTCTTGTAGCCGCGTATGTATGTCCACGTATATCTTCTTCTTGTGTTCAGGCCTCCCCACCTGCAAATTGTCTTCGTCCCACCAGCGAAGATCAACAATTCAACCTTCGGTCAACATGCAGCAACGACGTCTTCACCGTGGATGCAAGGAAGCGGTAAACGTTGACTTCGATGGAGATTCTGAGTGAATGTGGAGGGGCTCTTCGATCGTGGAACAGCGAACAACAAAGAAGAAGCAGAAGCCACAGCTTGATGCGGTGGACAGCAACAGCAATGCGACGGCGGACGCGCGCGAGCGGCGGCGACGGTTCACCGGTCTTCTCCCTCTCTCTCACTTCTCTCTAAAAATTAAATTTGAATTTTTGTCTTTTTCCAATTCTGACCTAATGTTATGTTTATATAGATTAATCTAGGTCAAATTAAATGGGCTTGGTAATCCTAATGGGCTTAGGTTTGGGCTTAGGCTCTAATTAACATTAAAATGGGCTGAATTAAACTCAAAATATAATGGGCTGAATTAAACCCAAATTAAAACGACCGAGCCCGTTCGTCTTGAAATTCTCGGCCCTTGCATTTCGAACGTGCCGAGTCTTGTTCGATGAAATTTAAACCCGTTCACCATTGCCAATCCGATGCAAAAAAATACAATTAAACTAAAATAAACCTAAACTATATGCTATGCAATTTAAATATTTTTGTTTAGGGGTTAAAATTTAATCCCTAATTTTCTATGCAAATTACACTAGATGATCGGTAAAATTTAGGTGTCAACACTTTACCTATATGACAACCAACTTTTTGGCCTCATACCTTCAGAAGTTGGAGGAATGAGATCCCTCATACATTTTCAACTGCTATCCAATGATTTAACAGGTCCTATCCCGGCATCCATAGGGAACTTGAGCAATCTGAATGTTCTTTCCCTTTTAAAAAATGAGTTGTCGGGTCCTATCCCATCGTCCATAGGTAACTTGCGCAACCTGAATGTTCTTTCCCTAGACAACAATAAGCTTTCTAGTCCTATCCCACCCATCATAGGGAACTTGAGGAATCTGAATGTTCTTTCCCTATACAACAATAAGCTTTCTGGTCCTATCCCTCAAGAAATTGGAAATCTTAGATTTCTTTGGGTACTATATCTCTCCAGTAATAACCTCAATGGCTCTATTCCGAAAGAGATTGGAAACTTAAGCGAGCTTACTGAACTATTTCTAGATATGAATAATCTAGGGGGCTTTCTTCCCATCGAGATAAGTAATCTCACATCCCTCACAAACCTACAGCTATTTGATAACGACTTTGTTGGCCAATTGCCACAAGAAATATGCAGTAGCCAAGCTCTTGTAAATTTTACCACAATGAACAATCACTTCACTGGAACCATCCCAAGGGGCCTGAAAAATTGTTCGAGTTTGTATAGATTTAGGCTCAACAACAACTCGCTTAAGGGAAACATAACCGATGCTCTTGGTGTGTACCCCTACTTGGATTACCTTGAGTTGAGCAACAATGAACTTTACAGTGAGCTACCATCAACATTCGGTGACTCTAGAAATTTGACGAGCTTGAAAATCTCCAACAATAAAATCTCCGGCACCATACCACCTTAGCTTGGAAAACTGAATCAGTTGCATGGACTTGACCTCTCATCAAATGATATTGTTGGGGAAATTCCTAAAGACCTAGGAAAATTGAAGTTACTGCTAGAGCTTTCATTGGACCGAAACCATCTTGAAGGCCACATCCCTCAAGAACTTGGAGCCTTGTCTAGTCTGCAGAAACTCAACATTGCCCGAAACAACTTGAGTGGCTCAATTCCTACACAACTTGAGGAATGCTCCAACCTTTTGTTCTTAAATTTAAGCGGGAATAATCTTGAAAACAATATTCCCGCAGAGATCAGCAATCTCCTATCGCTTCAAGTTCTCGATCTGAGTCAAAATTTTCTCGAGGGAGAAATACCCCAAGAAATAGGGCTATTGCATAGATTGGAGATACTCAATCTCTCACACAATCAGCTCTCTGGTTTAGTTAAGCCAACCTTTGATGATATGGCAAGCTTGACATCCATCGACATATCATTTAATGAGTTAGAGGGTCCTTTACCCAACATTCCAGCCTTTCGTAATGCTACATATGAAGTTGTGAGAGGGAACAAAGGCTTGTGTGGAGTTATTGCTAGTCTCAAACCTTGTACAGCAACAATGTCGAAAGGCAAAAATAAAAACAAAAAGTTGATGCTAATTTTGATTCCTACTTTAGGTTGCCTACTTTCGTTGCTTCTTGTTGTGGGAATTTCAAGTATAGTGTGCCAAAGATTAAGGAAAACAAAGCCTATTTTGAACGATGGAAGCAATGAAAACCCCTGGGCAGTATTGAGCTTTGACGGAAGAATGGTCTATGAGAGCATTATTGAAGCCACAGAGGAGTTCGATGCTAGATATTGCATCAGTGAGAGAGGACATGGCAGTGTTTACAAGGCCCAGTTGCAAATGGGTGAGACTATTGCCGTAAAGAAACTTAAGGAAGCAGTGGACATCAAAATTGCTAGTCGAAAAGCATTTGAAAGGGAGATTCATGCACTAACCGAAGCTCGGCATCGGAATATTGTCAAGCTCTATGGATTTTGCTCGAGTTCTCGACATTCATTTTTGGTGTACGTGTTCTTGGAATCTGGCAGTTTGAAGGATGTATTGAACAATGAAGTGAGGATAACGGCATTTGACTGGAATAAGAGAGTGAATGTTGTTAAAGGTGTGGCCCATGCTTTGTCCTATGTGCATCATGAATGCTCTCCTCCTATAGTTCATCGAGACGTGTCAAGCAAGAACATTTTACTAAATGAAGAATACGAAGCTCACATCTCTGATTTTGGCACGGCTAAGGTTCTAGAACCCTATTCATCCAATTGGACTTCCTTTGTGGGCACTTTTGGATATTCAGCTCCAGGTAAGTTGGTTTTTTCAATAAAAACAATTGATTAAATAGCATTGCTAAGATTTTGGCCAAAAAAGATAGCATTATTAAGAAATAGAAAAAAAAATTGTTGTTTTACACCTACAGAGCTTGCATACACAATGGAGGTAAAGGAGAAATGCGATGTTTATAGCTTTGGAGTAGTGACATTAGAAGTAATCATGGGTAGACATCCGGGCGATCTCTTATCATCTCTCGTATTCTCATCTTCATCGTCATCAAGCAATTCAACAGCTTCACGTTGGCCACTAAAACAAGTTCTAGATCAAAGAATTCCACACCTAGAACATGACGTGCTGGGGCGAGTGGCTTTCATCGTGAAGATGGCATTTTCTTGCTTAAGTGCAAAAACCAGCTTAAGATGACCGGTGTTCACATCAACGATTTTCAGTCTAAATTGGCCGAATAGATTGAATTAGTACCAATGTAAAACGATTTAGGACTAAATTGGTCCAATTGAAAATTTTAGGACTAAATTGGTACCAATGTAATATATTTAGGACTTTTTTGGTACTTTTCACTTAACTGACATGATTGCCCTTTGATTTTTGCTGTGATAATTGCCCTTTTGATTCTTTGTTCTTTTAATTCTTAGAATCTCTTCACCTAGTTTGTGAATATCCAAATTTCTACGAAAAATAACATTGTGTCTACAGGATTAAAGCTCATCGATCTGTCAAATAAATTTGCAGAAAAAAGTGTTCAACTTGGACATTTTTCGTTCATCTTTCTGGGGAATTCATCAAGTACATAGATATATCAAGGAAAATTACCCAATTAGTTCTGAATCTATTGTACGGATACCTTTATCAATTCAATTCTAAACTTTCCAATTTTATCAATCTAGTCCTAAACATTCTCCCAAATTTTCAAAGTACTCCTTTCGGCAACTTTTGGCTAGAAATTGCTGATGTCGCTGTCCAGTTATTACTGGCCGTCCTCCATGGCACACTGTTATGATATTTAGGTCCAGCTCTCGAAATTAAAATAAATATTATGATATTTAGGTCTAAGGGTTTGGTTATGAAAACCCAAATTAGCTTTCTTGTCGTTCTTGAGGTCCGAGGTGGGCTGTGGAGAGGAGGAGAGAGGAGGGGATGAGGTGGAAAGCCTTCGGATCATGATTCCCATGGCTGGAATCGATGTGAAAGGAAAGGCTCTCACTTGTGAATACGAAGAAGAAGAAGACACGACGACGAAGAGGGAACGCGTTTCCCCTTTTTTGCACTGCTATCAATTGATGGGCCAAGCCACCGAGCAATTAGATTAAGCCCGCCAACATACCTGTTTTCAAACAGTATTTTCACTTTTTCTCTCTTTTTCCGTAACATTTCAAAATTCAATTCCTTCTCGAGCCCTATACCGATGATGAATTGAAATTATTTTCCCGATTTTTCAAAGTTTAGGATAATTCCTTGGGGACATAAGTGCTTTCCTTTTCAAAGAATAAATTAACTAGGGTAAGTTTGATTGTTGCATTACAAATGCGGCGGATTATTGGAACTGATTTGCATAAAACTGAAATGGAGTATGAGGGTACATTGCATAATTGCATTTTTATGGTGCAACTATTTGCCTACTTCGGTTCATTTTCCTCATGAAATTGATTTTAGAATGACCCAGACACAGCCAACATCGAAAAGAGAAATACTCTAACATATTACCAAAGTAGTACATCTCATGAGCATCAGGCCATATATTGCGAAGAATTAATCATAAAATACAGTCTTCTTCTTTTGGCCAATATGCATGTACTACAGTTTGGTGATCAAGGGTCTATTCAATCTCAAAGATAAATGTAAGAATTGTGGAAGAGAAAAATGTGGAAAATTATACATATGTCGATATATCATTATGAAGATTACATTTGCCTATTTGTAGGCTTTACGAGACAACTGTCTAAAGTAACATATATCAATCAAGATATGCACAATTAAGAGAGATATACATGCAATCTTGATAGATATAAATAATCAATAGTAATATCATAATTGTTTCTAACATAGGATAATATCCTATAGAAAATCTTAAGAATCTCTAATATCATGACTTCAAAGAAGGCAACTAGAGTTTGAATCAATGTCGAAGAGTGCCACGAAAACTTGTTTCTCCAATCACACCACATAGCATCAAGCTTGTCGATCCTTGGTGGGGCGGTGTATTAGGCAGCATTTGAGGGCGGCTAGTCTAGTGGTGGTGTCAGCTTCTCAAAATGACGCGCAAAAGATTGAGAATCGGAGGGAAACAACAAGCGGCCAATGCAGCTAGCTTGCGAAACAGTAACTGAGTGACGCAGTCTATATGGATGCAGCTTGTGGCATCGAAAGAAAACCACCTCCATGAAAAAAGCTTGACAAGCGACACGGTCAATGCGATTAGTGTCGAAACACGACTATTATGCAAAGGACTTGATTAAGTGCTTCCTCATATGAGACGTGTGGGCACGAAGTGAACACTCTTGAGCAGCGATGATGGGATGGATTTATTTGGATGTGCACCGGGTGCATGGGGGTGCACAATGTAAGAATTGCGGAAAAGAAAATTGTGGAAAATTATATGTATTTCGATATATCATGATGAAGATTACATTTACCTATTTATAGGCTTTACGAGAAACAATTATCTAAGATAACATATGTCAATCAAAATATGTACAATCAAGCGAAATATATGTGCAATCTTGAGAGACATAGATTATCAATAGTAATAATATCACAATTGTCTCTAACATAGAATAATATCCTATAGAAAATCTTAAGAATCTTTAATATAACTAACACTCAAAAGGCATGCCGAATTGATTGAACTGAAACAAGCATCTGATGATCTTCACAGAGGAGCAACGATAAGAACCACCCTAATGGAGGATTGTGCCAAAAGATGAATTGCAAACATTTGTTAACTAACCTAAAGAAAAGCAAGTTTTCATGCACAACTGTCTGAAAGTTGAGTAACTACCCAGTAATATGGATGTCAGTCACTTAGCTGGAGAAAGAAACACAAGTATGTCAGTTCAAAATGTGATTCATTCAAACCGTGGTTTTTTATGGCTGAGGGAACGTGTAGTCAACAGGCACCGTCAAATGAGCAAGCCGAGATGTGTTTTGCTGATTATCGTATCTCGATAGAAGTGGCATCTCTCTGCTGCCATAGTGTTAGCGTCTAAGCCGTGAAAAAAAAGCAGCAAAGTTTATTGTGCACTTCAAGGAAGATCCCTGTCTAGTTTTGTTCATCTTTCCATGAAACGTAAAATGCAAAGTAAAAGAACACCTCCCAAACAACGAAGCAAATGCACACCACGATTTCATGAGGATAAAGTTATGGGAGAACACGAATATGATCACTTCCAAACCTAAAAGACATCGTTTTCTCGCACAACGAGCAAATAAAACCCGTAAAGCTACAAGTCGCACTTTCTTAAATTAGCAGTCTTCTTGGTTTGAGAATATGCTCGAAATGGTGCCCAAATCAATTCCTGGTTAATATATGATGTGGTCTTTTGAAGTTTCCCATTTATTTCACATGCTTTTTATTAGGTTAACACTCCTTAGTCAATATAAAACATTCTAACAAAAGAATAAAATCATGGGAATCCCTTGGGGTTGATATTCTATGGGAAGAAAAGTGGAAATAACATGACAAGTTTAATTGGCCAACAAAAGAAAACAAAAAGACGTAAGTAACACATCCCGCCACCGTACTGCGCCGGTCCCTTCCTCAATCGCTTTCCAGTTCAAGCAGGATGCTGATCTTCGGCGCAAGCCCCTTCACTGCTTCTGCGTTGGTTGGCCACCTATGGGAACATCCCCCAGTTGATCATCAGGTAGTCCCTCATTGCGCCATAAAAGAGGCCGAATTGCAAGCGCCGCCAAGTACACGCCCTGCGCCTGTGCTATCGCCTGGATACCCTCATCCTCTTGCTGGCGTGCATATGCCTCTTGCACCTACAATGAAGAAAAGCAACTTTTTTCAATGAAGTGGAAACTTAAGACCTAAGCTCATCCTCTTTTTATTCGATTCGGTACAGGCCTTACGGAGCTTCTCTATGAAGCTCACAACCATGCAGAAATTCCACAAAAGTAGCTCAACAAGATATTCCACCTTGGCCAGTTCATATGGCTGGGACCGTGCGTCTTGGCTCTTAAAGATCTTCACTTCCCACGTGACCTTTATCTCCATCTTAAGCCTTTCTGTTGCTATAATCTTGGTCTCTAAATTGGTTTTGGCAACATTTTGTTTGATCCGTCCTGCACGGGGTGGTCCAGTACTGACTTTACCCTTCATCGTCTTGTCCTTAGTCTCTAGATCGAATTTCACAGCTTTTTGTTTCGTCTGTCCAGCACCGACTTTACCCATCATCTTGTCCTTGGTCTCTAGATCGAATTTCACAGCTTTTTGGTTCGTCTGTCCAGCACCGACTTTACCCATCATCATCTTGTCCTTGGTCTCTAGATCGAATTTCACAGCTTTTTGTTTCGTCTGTCCAGCATCGACTTTACCCATCATCTTGTCCTTGGTCTCTAAATTGAATTTCATAGCTTTTTCTTTAGTCTGTCCAGCACCGACTTTACCCTTCATCTTGGTCTTGGAGGCATCTAACTGTTACGAGGAAATTCGGTCATGAAAAAAATATCGGAACAGAAATAAAAAAACATCGCATCCACATCACATGAACACAGAATCACACACACCAGCCATGGATTATAACAAGTCTAAATACTATCATAAGCCGGTCTCAAAAAAAGTGACAGACACTTCAACCGATAAGAAGCAATTAAAAACGATCGTTAACTAACATATACGAATCACAACCGGCCTAATTAGACCTAAATACTAATCAACATAAGCACCAATCACAACATGAAGCGACAACAACAAAAGAAACAATAAAGGACGCGCTCAATTAGGGGAAAAAAAATCAAACCCGGTTGACTTTGTAGATCACGAGCCCGAACTGCTCGAGGTACAACCGGAGCTTCTCAAAGGTGATCTTGGACAAGGTCATGGAGGTGGCGAGCATCTGGCCTTTGATGAGACCCTGGACAAGGTCCTTGACGTGGACCGAGGGCTTGACGTGGGAGACAATGAACTTGGCATAGAGGAGGAGGCTCTCGTGGTTGGTAACGCAGGGGCCGATAGTGAAGACAGCGCAGAGGAAGAAGGGGAGGTTCTCTGCGCTCATGGCCCGCATCTCAAAAGTGTAGTTGACTGGCAAAACGTTGAATTTGATGCACTTCTGGGTCGGCCATATCCATGCCTTCTTCGCGACCTTGACGTCCTTGATGGATCCACCGGTTATGGCGAGGTACTCGGACGGGCCTGCGACACGCCACATTATGTTGAGGCTCTTTTCTAGGGTTTATGATGATGATCGAGAAAGAAGAGAAGAGACGGGGAAAGAGAGTTTGCGAGGAGTCTAGTGGGGGAGCGAGTGGAGATTCATAGGGGCGAACCGAATATGCGATTGAAGAGAGAAAGGGAAAAGGAGATGAGTGATTTATTTGGAACAGGAAGGTGGAGAAATCAAATATGACTATCAAAATCTTATATTTGCTTTTTACATAGAGGAACACTTTCCCCGTTTTCCTTCAGCTAATCGGAAAAGCCAAAAAGTTTATCTTCACTATCCCTAATTAGCTCTTCGCCGTTATTGTTGGCGGGAAAATTTTATGCTAATGCTTAAAATTAAATAATATATGCACCGACAAAACAACTTCTCACTTCAATAATCTCATGTATATACATGCATTAGATATTTTATATGGGTGGTCAATAGGTAAAAGATGAGGTTTAGTATTTATATTTCCCCATTTTAGAAGAACAAAGTTCAAGACCACTAATAACGAAATATTTGTACATGATCCGAAACAAAGAACTCGATTTCAAACACTCAAAACCTTTTGATTCATACAAATGCTAGTATGTAGAGTTATTTCGAAATTTTCTAGTATGTAGAGTTATTTCGAAATTTTCTAGAAGTGTTTAAAATTTAAAATGTTTTTCCTCATATTCAAGGAAAGGCAACCAAAAAAAAATACACCAAAGAAATTGGGCAAATGACATTGATCATGAAAATTCAGTGTTTCTGCAATCAGGTGACTCATCTTTATTTCCATTTGCCTAATGTGACAATTATTTTACAATTAATGTCTATAGATCTTATTACATTCAGTATTCTGGTAAAAAGCAAACATATATATAAACAATTTTCAATAAGTCATATCACTGGCAAGCTGCCATCGCATCAGCATTTCACCAAAAAAATTAATTGAAATGCAGTTAAACTGCATTAATCCTTAAAAAAAGGAAAAAGAAAAGAAAATATTGTTGTATCCGATTATCGAAATTTAAGTTTAGTGACTTTCCATAGAATTTTTCCGCAAACAAGTTGAGACTATCTTCTCGGGTTTGGGAGGATATTCTACAATTTGCGAAAGAGAATTATGATGTTTCTATTGATGTTTAGGGTTGATTTGGAAAAAAAAAAAAAAAGCTTCTTCTATGGGAAAATAACAATGGCAGGACAGCCTGAATATAGGATTGTGAGGGAAATAGTTGTATTCGTTGTATTTCCTTAGCCTTGCGTCAGCTTATGTAAGAAAATGGTTAAATATCCTCTTAACGGCTAGGTCGAATACCATTAAAAAAAATCCCAAATTATGCCTACTGTGGCACAAATACTTCTAACTTTTTTTATGTCACCAAAAACCGTAAAATTTGCCCATTGTAACACAAATCCCCAAACTTTTTTTTGTTACACGAAAAAACCGAAACTTATACATGTGTGACATATATAGATCCTCTATTTTAGTTTCATCTAGAGTATATTATCATACCGGTATAAGTTCAGGATTTTTTATGACACAAAAAAAAGTTGAGAGTAATTGTATCACAATGGGCAAGTTTAGAATTTTTGTATCGCGATGAGCATAGTTTGAGATTTTTTGTGATATTAACCCCAATAATTTGACAAGATGAGATCAATTGCGGAGTACATAAAGAATCATTCGTTAGGGTTTTATAATTGCATATAGAAGGGGGAGGGGGAGCAAAATCAACTTGGAGGCTTGTTTCAACCTGGAAGATAAAAAAAAATGAGCACCAGCACCTCTGAGTATGATCCTTGAAGGCTTTGCAACCGTTTCTCGTTCAAAAAAGAAGAAAGAAAAAATTGGCCTGAATGAATGCATTTGTAACCCTTGTTCAATCCTTTGGTTTTAAGTATGCATTTGCAGCTCGATGATGCCGCTTGATGGAAATAGTGTCCTATTTAGAAATAGTCGATGGAGGGTAAAGAGCTTTGCGCGACGGTTTCTTTTGCTATATTTGTCGGTTCAAGATGAGCATTCGAATTTTGCAGAATCAATGACAATACTCTATCCTTTCAACTGTTCGTCTCGGTAGGTTTTTTGAGGCGACAATTTCATCGAGTCTTTCAGAATGTTGACGTCCCTTTGGAGCAAGATGTCAATCCTGAACCTCATACCAAAATTTGCCGGTGGCTGGAGACCTAAGAAGAGCAATGTGGGTTTATCCAGTAAAGGTGAAAGCTCTTCTCATATGGTGAAGCAATTCGAGGTTGAAAGTCTCTACGTAAAGAAACCGAGATACATCTAAATCCTGAAGATTAGGGATGTATTGCCCCTAAGGGATGCGACGAGACGGTTGACGTCTCGACGGCAAGTTCAATGCATATGCAGACGATTCATTAGTCGCTGCAACAGTATCGGCCTTCTTAACTAATAATTCTTCTTCTGCTATTTTTATGTTTAGGTATCTTTGATTGAATTAATGGCACAAAATTTTTGGTTCAGGTGTTCATAGTCATGAAGTAAAGATTCATCTACACACGTCCTTAAAATGCCACGTCAACATTTGACGAGTCGTTCTCCAAAATCTACACAGCACCCGATTTGTAAAAGCCATGCACAACTTAACCCCATGTTTAGAACATTGAAGAGCCGATGGCTCTGCTCGACATCTTTCACTGTTAATGCCAGCAAGGCAAAACTTCTTAGGATCATATACTCGAACATTCTTTTTGTAAATGTCGATATCATTTATTTGATCTCATGTGCTGATTAAGTCTCTGTAGTTACCTTCTGTGTGAGCAGCAATCGTGGATACCTCGTTTGTGGACCCAAACCCTTTTGTTGACGAGTACTTCCCAAAGCCAGGAGAGGAGGTTATAAGTTTTGACTGGAGAGGAGCATCGCCAGAGAAAAGTCTCTCGTCCATTTTGCCGCCCTACTGGTACATTCGGTTTACTCTAAGTAAGGCCAGTTTTGGCGTATTAGGAATGGAAAGTTTCATTTACCGAAGGCACACGGGATAAGGGGAGAAGGAGGTGGTCGTATGGAAGTCCAACAATCCCCATGAGGTGGAATCAAAGATTGGATTCTGGCCGCTCGGACACCCAACCGAGCTGCTGGACGAAGACCACCCTGTGAAATGCCCAAGCTTTGCACTTTAGCTATCACTGTCTGTAAGCATGCTTCATGAAAGTAGTTCCTCCGAATTTGACACCATGTTCACTCATCTATTTATAGACAGGAAGGAAGCTAACTAAAATCTCTTTAGCGGATTAGCTCAAGAAAGTTTGTGTGCCAATTGAACAGGGAGCTTGTTTAAGACTACGAATAGGGAACCCTTAAATACTAAAGACACTTACGAGACTTGGCCCTGCCACTCATCTAAAGTGTACTTTGGGAATTATCCCCGTAAATCTTTGGTTGGATAAGTTTGTTTATTTGATCCTTATGCGAGTGAATATGAATGCCGCTTTGAAGGGGGCAGAAACAAATGCGGAGCGAATTGCGAAGAGCACAAGGAAGAGAGCTGAAGCAGGGGAATTGGCAAAGACAGAGAGTCACTGTGGCTTCTGAACCATCCGTCCTGCCACTGCGCAAGAGGCATCACACTCTTGTACAATATCACCTTTGCCTTTTCTGTTTATAGCACAGTCTGTGAGGTTCTAATTGTCAAAACTGCTATGGTATCATTTCTGTCAAAGACTTCTCCAGTTACCTGTCATATTACCAACAGTGTACCCACAAAGGCCATATGTATGTTATCGACGGGCAAACTAAGTAGAAGAATTTCTTGGTACTTATTGACCTATACACGTATCTTACAGCACCCGCATGCCGAAAGCTTACACCAAGCAACTATGCTTTGAGCAGTGAATTTTTTAGTTTGGCTTGGATCTTCTGACTGTGGTTATTTTAGTTTTTGATAACAATGGTGTTATGATTGTTAGGGATTGTTGTATCATGACTTTGAACGTTTCAGGAATTAACAGCACAAGAGTCCTAATTGTCACACCTGGAATAGGAATTCCACCATCTTTTACATAATAGGTGAAGTCCACTAGACAACCAAAAGCACGTGATATTGTTGGGACTAAGAGAGGAGGACAAAGAGCAACTCTTCCTAGTTTGGCGAGTTCATCTTTTGTGGAATTTCCTTTCTATGTCAACAGCAAGTTGAACGATATTCATTAAAGACAAAATGAGATAATGGGGATAAGATAGACAGGTTCCAAATCTCCTTTACTTATCTTGATCAACATCATGGACTAACCCTTGTGAAGAACCACCCTACAATTGGTTATGCCGAGATTTCCAATCCAAACATATTGCCAGTTTGAAGCTCAAATAAATACTTTTCTTCCTTTGGCTTTTATCAACCAATAGAGATATACAAAGAACATTCGACTGAATTAAGTGAAGCACCTGTACTTGAAAACTTTACCCAAGACTGCTTCTAGTTGAACTATTTGTTGCTACTACTGTTGACATTTGAATTTCACCGATAAGTAAGCATATATTTATAACGAAAATCACTTCAAGGCTCGAGATTTCTAGTCACGATGAAGCTCAATCTTCGAACGAAAATAGTCAAATTGTCAAATTCTGTATTCGTTGCATTTCAAGCATTGCATTTCATTAGCGTATAAGTACCGTTTCATAAATGAGCGAAAAGTTCACTTTTTCGATGGGCTTTTTAGTCCGATCAAGAAGTCGACCTTTGATCGAAAAAATCTGCATTAACTCATCATGCGTCCAATTTTTGGCACTGCACTTAGTAACTAGGGACATCATAAAGGATACTAGACCCGACGGGGAAAATTTAAATCGATGAGGACGTTTAACTCTCCGCATTAATCGAGCTCATAGCTGGATTCTTGGTTCCCTCTCCCTCTCTCTAATCACCCAGTTAATCTCACTCTCCATTTCATAATTAAGTCACCTACGGCCATTCACCCCTTTGCTCCCGTTGGACTAAAATAGAACTAGACATAGAGATGGAAAGAGGGCCTGGAACCGAGTGGAGTCTAGCTGTGCTGACAGTGAGCCTCAGCTGCGAAACAGCTGACTTTGCAGCTTCCGAAGTAAGCTAAGAAGAGGCATTTCTTTGGCGTGGACAAAACCGAGTCGCAGGCTGGAATTGCAACAGATGGTGGGGGTGGCAGGCATTGCGACAACTGTTCAAGAATTGGGAGTCGTGGAAGATTAGAGCCGCATTCGGCAAAGAGTGAAGTGGAAGGCAAAATGAGTTGTCCAATCTCCTAACAAAAAAAGACAAAAGGCGAATAAGCATGGGACAAAAGTGAGGCATGCGGCAGACACGGGGCTCAGCTTGAATAAAAGAGAGAGCCTTTGGGGCTGGCAAGGGGAGAAAATATTCAGTGCTAACTCTGAAAGTCAGCGCACCCTCCGACGCGACGCCTTCGACGCCGCCTCCGACGCCGACGACGAAGGCCCATGGCCCTACCCCTAGTTGACGCCGACGTCGACGGCGAAGCCCGACGCCCTAGCCGCCGCCCTAGGCCTAGCCGACGCCGACGCCCTCCGCCTCGACTCGCTTTGCACCTCTCGACGCCGGCCCAAATATACTGTGCTGCGGTCAGATACTCGCCTTGTACATTATATCTCACATCTTCCTTTTGTTTAGTTCATCGATTTGTGGTTTGGATTTTGAAGTTTGGGTTTTCGCTTGTTCGAAACTTTTTTTTTTCACTTGATCGTCATTTCTTGTTTACCCCTCCTGGTGATGAGAATTTTGCCGTGATGTTATTAAGGTTTGGATGATATTCTTGCAATCAGTTTATGTTAATCTTATCTCGTTATTTGTTTGTGTTCCATATATTCCCGACTTGCCTCCTGCTTCTGCTGATTTAATCAGTAACGACTTCATGCCTCGCTCTCTCGTAACAAGTGTTTGTTTTTTATTCTTTTGTTAGATCAGGTCTCTGTCTTGCGAGTGAGGTCGTATCTGCGGAATTTATGTGACTCTTCGAAGGCCCAATGCTGTTAAAATTCACGAGTCACCGGCGAATGTGAGGGTTTTGGTAACTAGAGGCTCTGTTGGCTCGCTGAGAAAATGCAAGGATAGGGAAGAAGCATCATGCGGTGGCCTACTTTGAACGAACTCAATAAGTTCAGCCGCGTTTTCGCATTCGTCGTGTTGCTGGCTTCATAATCATTCGATAGAGGATGGGTTGTGTATCAATTTTTTCTACCCATATCAGGGAGAACACAAAAGGCCCTTACTATTGCCTGATGAATTGCCTTTGCAAATTGAATCGATACAGAGTTACCACTACTTCTGCTCTTGCTAGCTAGGGGATATATTATTTCATTTCTATCAATTCCTTTTGAGTTAGGGGGAATATGTAACGTTTTTTTCTGCTTGTTTTCGTGAATTAGGGGGATATAAGGCCCAGTTGTGAACCGGTGAGACTGTTGCCGTAAAGAAACTTAAGGAAAAGGTGGACATCAAAATTGCTAGTTGAAAAGCATTTGAAAGGGAGATTCATGCACTAACCGAAGCTCGGCATCGGTATATTATCAAGCTCTATGGATTTTGCTCGAGTTCTCGACATTCATTTTTGGTGTACGAGTTCTTGGAATCTAGTAGCTTGAAGGATGTATTGAACAATGAAGAGAGGATAACGGCATTTGACTAGAATCATAGAGTGAATGTTGTTAAAGGTGTGGCCCATGCTTTGTCCTACATGCACCATGAATGCTCTTCTCCTATAATTCATCGAGACATAACAAGCAAGAACATTTTACTTGATGAAGAATATGAAGTTCACGTCTCTGATTTTGGCACGGCTAAGGTTCTAGAACCTTATGCATCCAATTGGACTTCTTTTGCGGGGACCTTTGGATATTCAGCTCCAGGTAAGTTGGTTTCTTCAATAAAAATAATCACTTAAATAGCATAACTAAGAATTTGGCCCAAAAAAAAGATAGCATTAGTTGAAAATTTTTTTTGTTGTTTTCCGTATGCAGAGCTCGCATACACAATGGAGGTAAAGGAGAAATGCGATGTTTATAACTTTGGAGTAGTGACATTGGAAGTAATCATGGGTAGACATTCGGGCGATCTCTTATCATCTCTCGCATTCTCATCTTCATCATCATCAAGCAATTCAACAGCTTCACGTTGGCCACTAAAACAAGCTCTAGATCAAAGAATTCCACACCCATAACATGACGTGCTGGGGCCAGTGGCTTTCATCGTGAAGATGGCATTTTCTTGCTTAAGTGCAAAACCAGAGTATCGTCCAAGCATGCAACAAGTGTCTCAAGCGATATCCGCACGTAGTTCGATCATGATAAGCGTGTCGGAGGACACAAAATTGGAAGAGCTAGTTAATCTCGGATGCTTCCCATATTAACATTTTGGCCTTTCTGCTGCTGCTTGTGTAGCAAGTTCTCTCCTTTATTTCTTATAGAACGATTATATGTACTGTTTCACTTATTTTCGCAGTGGTTTATTAACTACCTAAAGCTTTTGGAAATAACTGGATATTTGCATTTTGCAATTTTAACCCAGAAAAAATGGATTCTCGCTGGTACATCCGACCCGTAAGATCGGCTTAAGAGATAACAAGGTTATGATGTTGCAGGTCTATCAATGACGGTAGTCCCAATCAATTTGGCATATGGTTGACTAAAGTTCTACACCTATGATAATTTCTTCGATGGATGCATGGATCTGGAAGCTTTCGGGATACAAGGACGTTCGATTGTTAGACTCGGTGTTCGCACGACCCTTCGCACTACTTTGAAGAGCCGATATCTTCGAATCAATGCCTCCCAAGAGGTACTTAATTGACCAGACAAAAAACGCATGACCTAACATAGCCGTAAGAGTGTTAAGAATGACATCTGGCCTGTACAGCAGACAGAGCTCAAACAAGCAGTCAGAAATTCCACAGGAAAAAAGGGGATGTCCTACTTGTGCCTGTACAATTCCATCTAGAGTGATCTTTACTGAAATCTAGGGAGTGCGTCCAACAGAGTGTTGGGGCAAATTGCCAACTCCTCATCATCCGGAGATCTTGTACCAGAGGTAGACCAAGAAGATGCAAATCAATGCAAATGCGATGATGGGTACAACATTGTTTGAGCCATACTGGACAATGCTCTTGTGCAGTCTTCTGACATTGTTCTTAACCCCTGCTCGAGCTTTGATCAGAGTCGATTGCTGTCAAGACATCAAATAACTTTAGAAACGAAATCACGGGCCTTTTTAGTATCTCCAAAACGGTAACTATCAATCATCTATGACCCTGCATTCTGACAAGATAACATGTAAGAACTGGTACAGGGTGTAGCTGACAGTGAAGCTTCATTGATAACACCAATCAGTGAGAACATATGACAATGGCACAATAGCTAGGCGACGGCTGGTACCTCAAGTGGAAACTTGAATCAAAATCTATGATGCAGTTCTCGAAAATCCTCTTCTCATTTCTTTAGTTGTTCATTCAATAACGGGGTTGCGTTGTCAAACCCAAGGTGAAGAGGATTTTAGGCCTTAGTATGTATTATATGGCACATATAGTTTACTCACTTTAATTGTCCAGATAACAATTTTTTCGAAACAGAAGCAGTGAACAGATATATGACATCAGCAGCGGGAGGAAAAGAGAGCAGATAATAATGACAAAATTATAACCTCCAACATCGTAAAACTATTGACAATGAAGACGATGACCTTCAGCAGCCTCCTCACAGGACATGGAAATCACCATCAATTGAAGTTGCACCAGGGCATTTCACTTGTTGAAAAGTGAGAAGATGAACTGGTTTTTTTTATTGTTTAGCTATTGGATAGATAACTGTTACCCTAACCATCCTTTTGAGGTCTGTCTTCAAGGTTATCTTATCCAAGACTTGCAATGCCCTCAAACGACGTGGAAGATAATTTTTATATTATTCAGCTGCATATGCAGGTCGCCAAGTGCAGGTCATAATGTTTTACACAGTCGCAAGAAGAATAAACATATAGGCAACAAGCAGCTTGAATTAGAATTCCCACAGTTTTTCATCAGGAAACTTAATCTCACACTATCGTGTTTTGGCGGTCACTCCATTTGTTGCGACAGATTAGTCTAACACCAATGGCAGTCACCCGGTCCTGCCAAATACACATGCTGATACATCCCTAGTCAGCTTCTATATATTTGGACTTTCTATTTTTAAAAAATCACAGTAAACATGATTGTACTTTCTTAATTGGGTGGATCAAAGAGATTTTGACAGGGGGAGTCAATAATCTTTCAAAACACAAGGTGTCTGGATTTTCCCAAATCTTGTTTGTTATTAATGCTGTTTCCGGGCTGCTGATAGCCTGATTGCACAGCATGGTTACTGTATACTACAGAGCTAATTACACGATTATGATTAAAAGTATACTCCACCTGTTTCGTTTCCCCATTAGATAAGACCTTGAGCACATTGAAGAGACAGCATCATTCAGCAATTTATCCTACTGATTATGATTTTTTCAGAAAAATAAAAAAATAGCCCAACCTAAAGATTTCAAGGAAGGAACAGTAAGTGATGGCTATCTGTTCAAAGTAAAACATATATACCAGCTGATTCAGCACATCATTCTGGAACTTCCCCTCTTCGTCTATCTCCTGGGCTACCTGAACAAAAGTAACGGTAGCTTCCAAAGTAACTCTGCTACTTCTTAAAAACAACGTTCTCAATTCTCAAGAAACAGTGAATACGATTGATCTCTCCCAAGGAGGATGGACAGGACAGACGAACGAGGAAAGCGCAGAAAGATCTCCTCCAAGGGAGACCCATGTACCATGAGGAAAGTGGACAAGAAGTGTCGACAAAAACCTATGAATGTTAAAAACAGTTTCTGCTCCCCGGTAACCTACCTCTCGTGCTCTAATCTACGCAATCTTTGCCGCAGAACTTGCTTATATGCTTAAGCTATGCTTGATCACCCAAACTATATCAATATCGCAGAACCATGCTTTTCCAACAGAACCGTGAGCGCCGTAGCCAAAATTCCCAAATTTCGATCGTAGTTAACACAGATACTAGTGCAATCTCAGTGCATCCGGCCATCCAGCAGTCGAATAGTTACCGAAAAGAGAGCACATTCATGCACCAAAACTTACGTTTCTTAACTGGTGGACTTGCCCGCGGAGACCGCCGACCTCCTGATCCAAGCCGCCCTCACCGTCCTCCAGATCGATCTGCAGCACCATCTCGTGCGAGCGAGCCGCCGCTCTCGCTACAAGCCCCTGGCTATCAAACCGCGAAAAAACCGGAACCAGAATCAGAGCCCAAACCGACGTTCCGACCTCGGAAAGCGCTGAAGCACGCATCGAACTTAGCAGCGCGGAGAGAGTCCGAGAGCGTCACTCACTGTGATCGGAAGGGAACGGCTCCGCCGTAGAGCGGACGGCCTTCGCCGGAACTTCTTCCGGCCATCGTAGCCCGGAACGCGAAGCCGGAGCTCCGAGCAGAGAACGAGAGGGAAAACCCCTTGGAGGAACGACTGGGATTCCGGTGGAGATTCTGTTGAAGACGCTGAGACTTTCTTGTTTTTTCGGACGGTTGGAACTTCGCGCGGGCGAAGTGACATGCGGGAGACGGAAGAGCTGGCGGGGAGAGAGAGAGGGGTGTTCCTTGCTGACGTGGCGGATTGTGATAGGCTGCGTGATTTCATCCTTTTTTGTATATTTTTTTTCCTCGGTTGACGATCTTTCAAACCGTAAATGTATATTTGATAAAAATAAAATAAAAAAGAAGATAGATTAGATAAAGCTTTTTGGATTGTGCTCTTCGTTAACATGTCTTATTTTGATTGTAGTTTCTTAAATGAATTAGATGGAGAAAATCTCTGACGAATTACGAAATTATCAAATTCGGTTTCTTGAAATTATCCGTGAGCGGCGAATTATTTGAGGCAACTCCCAAAATTATTTTTTGTTAACAAAGTGCACTTGGTAAAGTTACTTAACTGTCCTTATAGTGCAATAATCAACCTCATCCGTGCACTTCATGTGAGAAATTTAAAATGCTTCTCTCGTTTCTTTTTTCAATTTTTTGAATTCTAAATAAAAGGAAAATGATACAAATAATTCATTAACTTTAATTTAATATGCAATGTGATCCATGCATTTTTAATTTTTTTAATGTAATCCTTAAACTTTATGTTAATGTTCAATGTAGTCCATAAACCTTTTGATTTGTTCAATGCTGTCCATAAACTTATGATACATGCTCAATTTTGTCCATGAACTATATAAAGATGTTCAATATAGTTGTTCCATTAATTCAAATTCAGAGACTACATAAAATATTTTCATATAGTTCAAGCACTAAATTGAACGAATACCATAAATTCATGGACGATATTGAACAAATCAAAAGGTTAAGGAACTGTATTGCGCATTGAGTTAAAATTCATGGATTATTTTGCGTCATTCTTCCCTAAATAAATGCAATAACCAATCTCAAACCAACGGTGCACATTGGTTCCCCAATAGGCTGGACCAAGCGTCGTGGGCAAGCATCCCATGAAGGTGGGGAGGACCGGGCCATACGACTGGGAATGTACCTCGGTGCATTTATGATTCCCGAGCAACACATGAACAAGTAAGTCAAATCGCCCAGCGGCCGAGCCTGGAACCTCGAGCTCCATATTCACGTTGCGTGAAGAGACTGGCACGCTTGCTCGATCGCTACCCCAGCTTTGTTGTCCCAAGGCTCATCCACGAGAAAATATTCAGCGGTTTATTATCACCACGTCACATGCCCACGTGGTGTATATTTGCTCGCGTGGATCCATTAAAAGATTAGCACGTGACATCTGACGTGGAGAGACACGGAGAAAGAGAAAGCCCTATTATGGGAGGCTCTCTCCCCTCTGCACCCCTATTCCCGCTCAAAGAAGACCGGCACAAGCATTAATTGACATCCTCTCTCCTCGTCCTTTTTCAAGTTTAAATGAAATGTCTCTTTCTCACTTTATGAAACTCTTCTCCTTCCTACATTGTTTCTCTCCCTCCTCCATGTTCGCTTGTGTTCTTTGCTTCCTCCTTTCGGCAAAAAGCGAAAGACCTGTCCCCTTGTGGTCGTCAGCTCTGCTACGTCGCCATCGCCTCCGCCTCATGGTCATCGGCTCCGCCTTGTCACCTCCGCCACGTCGCGGTCGACTCCGCTTGTTGCCGTTGGCTCCGCCTCGTGGCCGTTACTTCCGCCTTGTGGTCATCGGCTCTACCTCGTGGCCGTGGGTTCCACTCGTTGCTGTCACCTTT